>OY727105.1:11824156-13024156 GCA_963402855.1 Ormia ochracea
ACAAAAATAAAATTATTTTCAATGAAAAATTTACACTTTTATAATTCAAATTGGTTAATAAACTTTTACGACAATTTTTTTTTTATCGTAAAAAACTCACTTGGAAGGTATTGTATCATCTGGGCAACCAAAAGAAATTTTGCAGAAATTTTTCTTTGCAGTTTGTGCAGAAAGTGAAAGGATATTCAATTTAAATAACTTCTGCATCTCCTCTCTGTACTTTAAAGACAATCGCTTGAAATATAATTTTATAGCAAAATTTATAGCAAAAATTTTTAATAACCAATTTAAATTAAAAAATGTGTATTAAAAATATTTTCCAGAGCATGTGCCCTACCCTAAAATGAAATACAAGTATGCGTATTAAAATATATTTTCTTAGGACGATATGGCAACACGACCACCATTGTACTTTTAGCAAACTTAAACTAAATTCTATTTCTAAGAACGACAATGAACAGAAGCAGCACTGCCAGTAGAATAAAAAGTAAAGTGTGCGGCTCCAAAATTGTATTTATTTATTTTATTTATTAATATTAAATGAAACTTAAAAATTATTAATAACTTAATTGCATATAACAAACTAGTAAATTTTGGCCACTTCTAACTGATTAATCCTTGGGAGACTGCCGGGTGCGTATGAATAATTTAATATTCATTTTACAGTAAATTAAATTACGTATACGCAACCGCACAACAAACACTGCCGATAACTAATAGAATCATAAAAACCGTGTAAAGTATGCAATTTTAAAATCATGTTTGTTACTTAACAGCAGAGAAAATCGACAAATTAATATTAAAAATAAATTTAATTTATTATATGTTGAGAGTACATTTTAAATAAATAATTTTATTCTCTCAAATAAGAAATTTTCATGAGTGCCAGCCGATATCTTTAAGCTGATAACATCTCCTTCAAAATATTTGTATGGATAACCACAATGGCTAAAATTCTGGGAGTGGTATCACTGAAATATTTACTAATAACTTCTTCTGCTGTTGTTGGCTCTTCTACAAAACTTATAAATCTGTCTGAAAAGCTGAAGTTGTATTTTATTTTAAAAATAAATTATTAATAGAAATTTTTTTACATATATTTTCTCTTATTTAGCGAAAATGAAACTCACTAATTTTTTTTCCAATACACATTAATGCACAATTCTTTTTAAAAATACAATTTTTTTCGCATTTTTTTAATACTCGTTTACAATAACAATAAAAAACTAAAACACAATAATGAGTTTCATTGTATTTTTAAGTAAAAAATCAATATTCTATTTAAAAAAATTATTATTCTATAGAATATTAATTTTGTTGTTTTAGTGCGATTTAAATACCAAAAAAAAAGAAATTTTATGCATAAATAAAATAAAGTAAAATAACTAAAGCAGCATTCGGTTTAAAATACTTTACTCGCAACGTCGATGTAAATTTCGTCCATTTATTTACTTTTATATTTCCTTCCGGTTTATATTTCTGGTTTGATAAAAATTCAGTCAATATGGCATTTTATGGAAACTCTCCATTTATTTTTAATTGTACTTTGCTGAAATCTTCAGTTCTTCTGAGAAAAACTTTAGTTAAAGAGTTTTCTGAAAATCAGTTGTAGGATGCAGGGAAGGAAATGTAAGGACAAGCTGCCACAACACGAAAAGTAATTTAAAATTATTTATAAATGAAAAATTAATATTCTAATGGAAATGAATGTTTCAATTTGAATAAAATATAATATGAAATTAAAACTTGTTTAAGGTTTCAAAATCGTATTCGGTGTTGTAAAATGATTTTGTTTATTTTTTATGTGTTGTAAATATGAAGTTTTTCATGAGATAATGCAAACACCATCCAAAAACTTGCTCTTTAGAAAACAGCATTTACTTTGTTGGCAAACACTTTGTAGGAAACATTTTAAAATCCCTTCCAAAGCGTTGCTAAGTTGTCCTATAAGAAATTGCTTAATTATTAATTACTTATGAGGTTACTACAGTTCGTTTCAGGGACGAAGTAATTAGAAGAACTTAAAGGCTCTACTTTTACAATAAACTTTTGATTATCAGATTGAAAAATATAAGCTAATTTAAAATACAAAAAAAAATTTTTCCCATTTTCAAAATAGGTATAAATTAAAATTAAAAAAATTTTTTTTTAAAAAACAAATTTACAAATTTATATAAATTTGATATATGAAAAGAAAAGTGATATATCTCATACATGATGGAGCTGATATCTATACAATCAATTAAATAATATAAAATAAATTCGTATTAATGGTTTGACTTATAGTGTGTATGTGAGGTGTTCATTCAATTTCTGTTCAGATCCTTTCATTTCATATCTTTTACGTAACTTCTGCTACTCCGCGTTTGGTATATAAAGGATGTGCTAGTATTCAACCCTTTTGGTTCTATTTAAATATTTTCGACAGCTTCTGGTGAGTTTATTACAATTTTCAGAATTTATTCTTTAAGGTAAATGTTACGAGTGAGGTTCGTAAATAACGAGCCAAGGACAGATTCTTAAGGATCTTAGAAGTTTGCTTTTTTTGTATTGCTTTTCGAAACTTATCGCTTGTTTAACTTTAAAGTGCCAGCAATAGGCCATTTAAAATGTTGTGCAAGTAATGATTTGGTCACCAATTACTTTCATTAGTTTTTTTCTATGATATTCTATCGGAGAACTTGAAGCTGAATTTGTGCTACAAAAAATGTATATTTTGCAGGCTCAACACAAAGCATTGCCAACTTTATTCCATATTGAGCTTTATTGATTGAGATTTCCGTTCGAAAGGAGCAATGTAAACAGTTCCTTATCACTGCTACGCCTACTCATTAATAAATCTTGATTTTAAACAACTGAGTATCCTTCATACGTCATAGTATCCTTTCGTAAGCAACTAAGGCTATATAGAAAAATTTGTATGTAGTAAAGGACCTTCCGCGATTGGTTAAACAGTAACCCTTCAGGCTTGAAATATTGAGACTACTGTCATGGCCAAAATCACACGAAGTATGCCTTTGAAGGAAATATTTAAAAATCGGAATTTTTGTCGAATACGTCGAGATAAATTTAAAATCATTATGCTCAATTCTTGAGTCTAAAAACGGAATCAACTTTAATGAATAAATTTTATTTAATAGCGAAGCTAATTAAAACAGCTTTAAACGAAAAAGTCTATGAAATGAAAATTGTATGCATTTGCAAGTAAGTCGAATAAACGTTTCCAATTACTTTTGTCAATATACGAGTAGGCAAAAATCAATAAATAAAGTGTTAAAAATTTACTTCTCGCCGGTGTTTAAACCAAATCTCACCTGACACATAGAATCGACAACAATAAAATTTGTTGATGTGGTTGACATTGTCAGCGCTGCTGTTATTGATATTTGTAAAGAAGAATTTATGGTTAAACTACATGAAACACTTGATAATTTTGCCATTGATGACGACGATAGTGCTGATGATGGCTCCATTGTTTGTACAGATGCAGGCGATGGCATGGTAACACCAATACTACCAGCATCATCAGCAGCAGCAACAACAGCTGCTGTTGTGTGAAAGGCTTCAGTTTGTGATGGGGATGAGGCAGTTGCAATGTGTTGGTTTTGTTGTAATTGTTGTTGCTTCGCTATACAACACTTAACAATTGATGACATCAAAGGTTGTGTAACAGCAGAAGCTGTGATTAAATTATGGCAAACATTTTGTGCGATTGCATAAACAGGATCATTAGGTTTTCGAAAGTTAATATTGGAATTTATAAATTTGAAACAAGCTGATGGACATTTTGTTGATGTTAAAGCATACGCCATAGTAAACGTTGTTGCTGCTGATGACGATGATACATGTGCTGTTGTTATTAGTGTTGTTAGTAACGGGTTTATAGTATTACAAAAAGTATTAGAAAGTAAAGCAGTTGTTGCCGTTGCTTTTAATGGAGGATAAAAATCATTTATATTAATTTTCATGCCCGAGCATAAGCTGTTAGTAGAGTTTGTGATCGCTGTACTAGTTATTGTAGTTATTGTAGTTATTGTTTTAGTAGATGTAGCAGTAACTGAGGGGTTTGTGGTGTATATTACTGGCAGCACATACACATCATTATTACCGACAACAACATTATTCGGTTTTTGATGCTGATAACGACATACTTGGTGTTGCCTACTACGGTGTTGCGATTGCTGTTGTCTATTTCTTTGATGTTGACTAGAACTTACTTGTGCTTTTGTTGTTGATGTGCTGGTTATACGTTGTGGCACTAGTGGTGGTTGTACCACTAACTTTTTGGGCGGCTTATAGGGGGTTGCCAAGGCATTCGTTACATATATATCAGGTGGCTGGCATTTGAGTTGTGTCACTTGAGTTACGGCCTCGGATGGTTCCTTTACAGAAGGTCGGGGTGGTGCTATTCGTTTTTGATTCGCCAAAGCGGTATTCAATTTCAGTTTTGGTTTAATCAAAGAGAAAAAGTTCTTGGGAGTTGTGTCGCCAATATTACTTTTTATTTCAGTTCTCTGTGTTCGGGCCTCAGCAGATGGCAATGTTTTTATGGGAACGGTTTCTATAAAGTGCTGGTGGCTTTTTACACTAAAATCTGTAGGTTTTTTTGGTAATGCTGGTTTCCCTTTAGAAGTTTCTATAGCTGCAGTTGAAAGTGGTGCCGTACACGTATTAGGTACAAATGTGGTTAAAGTTTGTGCTGATAAACGTTTTGTCATAATGGGCGATATAGAATTGTTTTGATATTGGCTTTGACCAAAGGGAGACTCCAACTTATAGTCCCAACCATTGGTATACTTAACAGCAGCTTTATCCGAAGTGGACATAGAGGAGCTTTCCGGCGTACATCCTAAAAATAAATAAAGATACATTTTTTTGAATAGTTGTAAAAAAATATGCTCCATGTTTGGAAGACTTACCATAATTTGTACTCATATTATGTTGTAGAATGTTCTCGAAGTAGGATAGAGGTGGCGCTACAGACTGCAAATCATTCAGTTCATTTGCAACCAATTCCACAGGAGTAAGTGGAGTAAGAGGACCTATTAAACTCGGCAATGTAGCCTGAGAGCCACCAATTTCAGGGTTTAAATGTAACTTATTTTCAGCCTGCTGAGCTGAAACTACCTCACTGTTACTAAGAGTTTCTTCTGACACCACCGATAAGTGATCAAATGAAGGTAATTTTCCAACGACAGTATTTGAAGCTTCATTATTTGCGATATTTTCATTTTGAGAAGGGACTGTTGATGTATCTCCTATTTCGGCATTGTTACTTGTTTGTTTATTTTCACTACAGCATTCGTCGGTACAAGGTGAAACATCCTCTTCGCGACAACAGCACGAGTCACAAGAATCTGAATCCTTTAGACATGTTCAATTACCATCCATCACAAACTCATATCAAAACAGTTCAACTACTAACCTCACTATTACACTCGCTATGCACTCCATCACAGCCATCACCAACATCATTGTACTGGCAAGGGCAGCCATTATTACCACTACATCTTACACTGTACACACCTTGTTCGTGTTCTATAAACTTCGCCTTAACTCTTTTATTAAGGCGATCGCATTCATCACGTAAAGTCCAAATTTCGCGTCGCAGTTGTTCATTTTCCTTCCGCAAACGTTTAATATCTGTCTGACCTGAAAACAAAATGCTTTTATTAATAAAATACATCATCTGTGGATTGCAAGAAATATTTTATTTATTTACAGTCTGCAATAACGAATTGAAATTTAGTCTGTAACGTAACTTGATGAAACAAAAAAAATATTTTAACTTGAATAGTTATTGAAATATTCCGTAGTGAGATAGTCTTATATAAATCTTTTATATATTGCGAAACAGCCTGGAAAAATAAATATTTGCTTGCAAGTGACTTTGCAGTATTTTAGAAGGGTTTCGTTGGCTCTCTAGTAACTTCACCAATTTCTGGCAGAATCTTTAAAATAATTTCCGCTATAATATTAGAATGCATTGAGTGAATACTGTAGAGGTTATAATCAATGGGGTTATTTAACATCAAACAACAAACATTTTATATGAATGGTAAGATACAACTGAACAAAATAAAAGCAAACAATATAGAGCCTGCAAAATACAAGTTAACCCTGTTTAGTTTGTTTACAGAGGCGTGGCAAAGACCTACTTTGTTTATCATACCACCTTCTTCATAATTTTTATAATTGGTTTTTGAAAAAATAAACGCTATTTAGTTGAATAGATAAAGCTCGTCTTTGAAGTAGGTATAAGTCAGTACTCAAACTATTTTGTATATGAGGCATTTCTGCGTAGCTGCCTCTGTATTTTCCAATATTTTTCATGTCTTCCAAAGCGGTTTGTAAGTCTACGGTAAGTATGAACGCTCCAAATTCGTCTCAAAATCGAAAACAGTTTGCTTCAAGTAAATTATTTATTTTAGCTTCCTTAATTTCAGTTACTTTTGCTTTCTTTCAGAATCGGGTTTTTTTAATTTTGGAATTTGGATTACACATTCGCCACACCATATTGCACACTATACGAATACATGATTTCATATAACAGTTGTTACTACTGAGGGCTCGTGTTATCTGTACAAATATTTTGAAGGAGACATTATCATTAAAGATATCGGCTGGCACTCACGTCAATTTCTTATTTGAGAGAATAAAATTATTTATTTAAAATGTACTCTCAACATATAACAAGTTAAATTTATATTTCTGCATAGTAAATTCATTTTTAATATTAATTTGTTGATTTTCTCTGCTGTTAAGTAACAAACATGATACTTTACACGGTTTTTATGATTCCATTAGTTATCGGCAATGTTTGTTGTGACGGTTTGTTGTGTGCGGTTGCGTATACGTAATTTAATTTACTGTAAAATGAATATTAAATTATTCATACGCACCCGGCAGTCTCTTAAGGATTAATCAGTTAGAAGTGACCCAAATTTACTAGTTTGTTATATGAAATTAAGTTATTAATAATTTTTAAGTTTCATTTAATATTAATAAATAAAATAAATAAATACAATTTTGGAGCCGCATACTTTACTTTTTATTCTACTGGCAGTACTGCTTCTGTTCATTGTCGCTCTTAGAAATAGAATTTTAAGTTTGTTTGCTAAAACTACAATTGAGGTCGTGTAGCCATGTAGCCGTGTTGTCGTTAAAGTGATCATTTCTATATACCAATAGCTATTTTCTTCTTGATAATCTCTTGTTTTCAATGTGTCTAATGTTTAATTCCTTTTCAGTTCAAAACGGTAACCAAGACAACCTTCAAACAATCTGATGTTAGTAAAATTTAAAGCAAGAGCCTCGACAAGATGAAATTATTTCATAAAAATGTATTTATGAAAGTTATCAGAATTTTTATTCACGAAAATTAATGTTCGAAGATTCTTTATTGCCCGTGATCACCATGGCATGCACTGATATACGACTGGCAAAAAGCTGATAAACCTCAACAATTAATTTATATAAGCCAAGTTGTATTGGGCTTGTTAATAAATAATACTATTTACTAAATATAAATATATTTAGTATTCTATAATGTTTAACTTAATTAAAAGAAATGAAAAGTAATAAATAATTCCCATAAATAAATAAAGTAGCAAATTAATACTCTGCTGAAAATTAACTTTGAGAATTGAATGCGTATTAATATTTATTTTATATAAATGATATTTTCCAAATACATACACACACATACATACATGTGTGTTTCTAGCTAAAGCCCATATGTGCTACGAACTTTATATATTTTATGAAATTTAGTTTATTATATTTTAAGTATGTTTCCAAGGCAGTTTTTTTATAAAATGAAATAAATCCTAAAAATTCAGGATATCTTTCCTTTTGAATTTTTCAATTTCTTAAAAGTTTTCATTTGTTAAGATTTTAGAAGTTCTTTCGTTTCAGTGTGAGTTCAAAAGCCTTTATTGGATTAGTTTAATGAACCGTCATGCTATTGATTTTTTTCTGCAAGTGCGTAAATGAAAGTTCTGTTTCTTGTTGCTTTTCCGATGATTTATCATTTTTCATGTCATGCAGAGGAAAACAAAACGATTCTTTGCAAATGTTATAAATTTAATTGTTACTTTAAATGTCAAAAAAAAAAATGTATGCATGCAGCTGTTGTAGTTCTCAACATGCCTTAAACAACTAAATGAAATGGCTTGTTTTCATTCTGCTATTTAATTTTTAATAATAATTGCAGAAATTTAAAATGTGTTATTAAAATTTACATTGGCAATATAACAAACACTCTTTTTGTTAAAGTTCTCATTTGAAGTTGTTTAATTATATCGTGTTCGATTATGTTCCGAGTGTGATAATATTTAGCAGGGATCTGTTTTAATAAATCTAAAGTAGCGGAAATATTAGTGAAAAACTTTTTTTTCTTTTTTATAATTAACCTAACCCGCAAAGCTTTCGGCTTGCAGGTCTAGGCAGGAATTGAACCCACAACCTCCGACTTTAGTAGGCTGAGCATTATTCATTCGCCTAGGCAAAGGCAAATATTAAATATTTTAATTTTTACTGCCGAATTTCAGAAATATATATTTCGAATCAATTCTATGAAAATATTCGAATATTAGTTTAATGGCTCGAATCGTTTTTATTTACAAAAAGCGGTCTGCTATACGTATTGGGAGTTCGGGGTCTTGTTTTGTTTACACTACTTGTTTATTTATTACAAATCACAGACTACAAATACATTTAGATAAGAAAGCTGCCTTCTATATAAGAAACCAAATTTGGAAAATATATTTATTTGATATTGAAATTTTTTTATGCAATGAAAAGATGCCTGTCATTATTTACAGTATTTTGAGAAACAGGCAAATTAAATAAGTTTACAAAGTTATTGAAATTGTTCAATTAGATTTGCATAAATATTTATAAAAGCACTTGAAAAAAGACAAATGCATACTTTTTCATTTTCATTTTCATTTCCTTTTTCTTTTTTTCTTTTCTTTAATTAAGACTAAATATATTTCCAATAAATATTATTATTTATTTAAAAGATCCACATGATTTGGCTCAAAGCCAAAAACTTTTTATATCAACATCAAGTAATTGCTTCATTCCATTATTACAGTGTCACTTTTATAAATTAAAAATAAATAAATAAATAAATAAATAATTGATTGATAAAATTACCTCTTTCTACCTCAGCATTAATGTTGATGGTACGTAATCTTAATTCCTCATTTTCATAGATCATGCCACGCGATGACTTTCGATCCAATCTATAAAAAATAAAGCGAAATACTTATTGTAAATATTTAAAAAAATTTATAAAAAACTTGAGGAAAGGATTGCAGAAATAATTTTGCCTTCTTAAATTATATCTATTGCCATGTCTGCTCATTCCAAAAAACATGATCTTCTTCGCATTATTGCATTACGTTGCTTCAATGTAAAAAAGTTTAAGCGTGTTTTTTAAAAAACGAACATCTAACAAAAATTACGTTTCTTTATAGACTGAATGTTGTAAATAAACTGATCTTACTAGTGATCGATAATACTACATGTAGATATTTATATATTTTTTCTTATAAATTTCCTATTTCGACAGCAAAGAATCATAAATACTACCACTTACAAACATGCACACACACGTACATGGAACATGGAATCGGCATCTAATTTTTTAACAACTAATAAATTAATTGTGTATTTTTATTTTCTAACAAAAAAAAAAAAACAGCATTTAGCTATTTAATAGCTGAGTTATAGAATATTAACCATACAGAGATGCTGAAGCTTAATTGGAGCCAAATATATTCTGATAAAATTTGACAAACAGTTTTGACTTCATCTATAAATATTCCGTGACTAAAAGCATGTTTTGTTTAAATTTATGGAAACACTTTAATGTTTACAAATAAACACATGCGCCGATATGTACGGATGTTTTATTTAATATCTGAAATTCTGGTATTAAATATTAAAAAAGGTGGAAACTTTTCTTTAAGCAAAAACATAAAAAATTAATATAAAACCAAAAATATGTATATGCATAGATATGAATTATTTCAAAACATCGTATTAATAGACGACATTCCATATGAAGGAGAGCAAATATTGGAAGGAAAATGTTCGTCAATATAAACAATATATAATCGCTCATGCGAATTAAAAAGTTTCTTAAAAAAAAGTTAATAATTAATTTGAAATATTAATATTTTTGCCAATATCTATTGAGAAAGTTCTAAGTTATGAGTACTTGTAGTTGGAAGTTGGTTTGGTCTTGAATGTACTTGATGTGACCGCCGGCTAAACAAAAGCATATAGCCATGAATAACAATTGAATGAGAAAGAAGGCGAATGAATGCTCAGCCTACAAAGCCGAAGGTCGGGGGTTCGATCCCCATCTAAGCCCTGTGTGTTGTTGTTGGGTTAAATTGCTTAAAAACAAGAAGTAAACATACTCAATGGAGTTATCACTCCTTCTTCTGCTACATTATTTAAGAGCTTCGGAAAAAGATATCACAGCCATGTCTACTGATCACTATGAAAAAGGAATTAAAATAAAAACTTTTTTTTTAATTCTCTTTTTTTTTTGTCTTTTATTTCTTAGCAATGATATTATAAAAACAAATTTTTTTATTTGTAAAAGAAAAAAGGAATTCAGTAATATTTTTCATTTTTGTTACAACAACACCCTGTAAAAAGCTAAGAGGCTCAAACACTTATATTGGACGCTTTTTAGCTGCATTGACAAGTTAATATTTTCCTGAAGAAGTTACCCATAGTGGTAAATAGAAATTTTTTTTTTTATAAAAAAAGAAACAATTTTAAATCTAAAAAAATTTAAAATATGTATACATAAAAAATAAATAAGATTGAAAGAATATAAACATATTTAATAATACAAAACGAAAATAGCATTGAAATTAAATTGATTTATTCATTTAGTCTAATTTTTCAATATTTTTTCCGATTCAATTAAGCATTTAAAAAAATTTAGTTTAGTATTGTTAATTTTTTCTTGCAATGACGTAGTCGGTATAGGCCAGCTACTGAAGGGCCACTAAAAACCATCATAATTTACAGGAAATTGGGCCGTCTTGTGTAAACCAAATCTTGTTGGTGTTCATCTAATTAATTTTAAAAACATTTTTCAAATATTGAGTCAGCAGGAGGCGGCATAGCCTTCAGTAGAGCCTTTAATTTTTTGTGAGGCCTTTTTTCAAATTTGAAAATACTTTCTTATATAACTTTATGCCATATATACTGCATTTGTCCCTACAGTTCAGTTTTAATTCAGATGCTCTATTGCTCTACTAATCCTAATTACTAACAATTAGTGACCTCATCCTTCCCACTCGAGAGGCTTAACTTCTTCCGTTCGAAATGCCACTTCTCTTGAATGCATATTCATAAATATTTTGGTTTCTTTTTAATAGTCTCAATAAAATTAAATAATTTATGTTGAATAGTCATGGAATTTTTAAAAACCAAACACAAATAATGACAAGCAATAAAGCTCACTGCAGTATAGTGCATGAACTAAGCACATTTCGTAAACAAAAGCATCACAGGTTAATCGCCATTAAATGCCTTTCAACGTAATAATGTATCAAGAAAATAAAAATAAAACAAAACTCATTATGGTTATGAAGTGTGAAAAGCAACAAAATAAATAAGGCAGCAAGAGAAATATGAATGAAAAGCACATGAGCAATGCCTTGATTGGTGTCTTTTATTTTATTATTTGCTTTAGACAAAATTTATTTATTCACTGCCGTAACCTTGAAAACTATTCTGGCATTTTATTTATTGGGGGAAGGGGGAAGGGGGAAACATTTAATCGGCTGTCATGCCATTTTTAGTATATGTGTTTTGAGGTATTTCGTTATTATTTTTATAATGTTAATCATGGAGGTTCTCAAGCCCGGCCTGCATACGTACATGCTTCGAACTTGTAGGATGCAGACTAGTTAAGTGCTTTTAAAATAGATCGTATATACTAAAATAAAATAAAAAGCTTATTTATTTATTCAAAGCCAAGCAACAACAATGTGATCTTAAATAATGTCAGATGTCTCAGAGAAAAAATACAAAAAAGGTCGAAAGTTATTCGCACGAAAATTTGCAGAAGTACCAAAATACGTCAAAGCTTATAAAATAAGTGCCTAAAGCTCTATATATTCAGGAAGTCTTTGCGGAATCTATGCAGCAAATGCAAACAACAATAATTATAAACAAGACTACTTTTGGGTAGTAAAGTGAGGCTCAAAATGGATTGTGTGAAAACTATCTGGCATTTAAGCCTTTTTGAACTAACAAAGTTATTTGAAAGCTGTGAAAGCTTTTAGAATAAAGCTGAGAAATTTGGTCACATTTGAGAATGCTGTAGAACTCATACAAATTGGGAATAAAATTGATTATTTATTTATTTTTTTATTATTATTAATCATTTTATTTCACCGATAATATTAGGAAATGTCAATAATTATAAAAGCCTACATATACAAGCTTTTCGTCATATGCAAAATGTTTAACAAATTATTTGTAGACGGCAATGAATTACACTGTTAGTTGAAATTTCATACAGCATCCAGTGCAAAATGTGCAAATGTCACATATCTGGTAATTGAATTAAACTTGATGGTATTAAAAATAAGGAAATGTCCATTCAAAATTAATAGTTATTTGAAAAAATTAAAGCAATCAGTGGTTGCCAAGCTTTTACAAATCAATTTATTAATCAAAATAATATTTTAGTTTTTCTGCCTTAAGTTGGTAGAAATAAATAAATAAAATTTAATAAATAATAAATTTAAATTTAATTGTTTAGTTGAATTATCGAACTTAAATACCATTTTCACACCACAGACATCGTTGCAGTTATTGCACGCCGCTTTCAAGCCAACAGTGAATATCCTTTAAGTAAACTCTGCATAGAGCTTTTACTGTAATTAAAAGCCTTTTGCTTTTAAAAAATTCTTATATTGTTGTTAATTTTAACGTTGGTTGAAAGACTACTTTTTTCATACTTTTGAACATAAAAATATATATCAAACGAAAAGTTATTCCGGTTACTGCCTTTGCTACTTAGAAGGCGCATTTTGGTACCAGGAATTTGTTTTAAACATGGAAGTCCCTAAAATTTTCAGAAAAGGAAAAACATTTGGAAAATTTATTATTTCAGGCATTTCAGCTCAGCCAACAATTAAAACAACTTAGTTTTGTTTATTAAAAATGTTCGTGACTTTTTCATTGGAATGTTTGGGAAATTTAACAGGGATTTCAAAGTTTCTTAATTGTCCTTTTCTTTATTTTTAACCATTTTAGTTCATAAAATTTTTAGATCAAGTTTATTAAAAATTGTATTGATTTGATGACAACAAGCATTTATGTCACTCTCAGATTGTCATTGTAAGATTATTTATTTTCATAATAAATAGACATAAAAAGAATGCCAAAAATATCCTGGAAATGACAAGAAGGATATATTGAAGGATTTTAAATGAAAAATTTGTTATTTTAAGTTTTCTCAGGAATGCTCTGTTAATGCACAATTAAATGCTTCTAAAGTTGAAAAAAAGAATCAGCCGAGCATCTGCGTACAAATTAATTTGAACTCTTCATTTTTACAGGACTTTTGAAATATTTTATATAAATTTATTTCATTTGGATGTTCTTCATATTTAATAGACAAATCCTGCAGCTTTTTAGTTCATATTTGCAACAAAAAAAACATAAAACCGGAAAGAACACGTAGTACATTTTATAACTTGGAAATAATTAAAAATAAACTTAAAGAATAAATAAAGTTTGATTTTAATTGATCTTAAAAAAATAATCTTAAATGAATTAACACTCATTATTTCAACAGGTAGATAAAAAATATTATATAGAGCGGATCTTATGCATTATCAATATTTATACTGAAGCACATAAACACCCAAAGCTTTTAATTTAATACGAATTAATGATTGAATGATGGATTGATCAGGTGTGTTTTGAATTTCTTGCAATTTACCTGCTTTAAAAATTAATATTTATTTTATATTTTTATTTTTATGAGGATCGATAATTAGTTGTAATTATTTAAACTTTAGCTTTAATTGTTAAAAAAAATTAAATATTTTATATACATTTTTCGTTCGTTCCCATTTCCCAAGAATGGTAAACCAAAAAGTTTTGAGCAAAAGCGCACGCTCACAAAATGGGCCTCGAAAGCCGTCGCCCATCACAAATACACGTGCATACGTTCCCACAAGGTTTTATTAGAGAAACTGAGGAGTTGAATGAACAGATCCCAGCGGAGGAGATCTATATAGCGAGCCAGGCGAATTAAATTAATCAAACAAGTGACAAGATTTGCAGTAGTTTCGGAGGAATACTATATCAGCTATTGTATGGAATATGGAGCTTTAAAAAGCGGCTATCGTTGTTATGTAATTGAAAGATGCGAG
Source organism: Ormia ochracea (assembly GCA_963402855.1). Classification (NCBI taxonomy): domain Eukaryota; kingdom Metazoa; phylum Arthropoda; class Insecta; order Diptera; family Tachinidae; genus Ormia; species Ormia ochracea. The sequence goes on from OY727105.1 coordinate 11,838,589, forward strand.
AAATACTTCCGGTACAAACAGTTTCAACTACTGATGTAACGAAACCGTCAGTTGCGATATATAAATATTTTTAAAAAATTCATTTCTGATTACAAACATTTTCCAACCATTTTATGTACTAAAATTTCAATGCAGGTACCAGATGCGGCAAAATGCGGCTCGGTAGAAGTCCCTGGTGTACCGCCTAGTATTTTCAGTCTCACAAAATAATTTTTAATCAAAAAAAAATATATATTTCCTTATAAAATAATGTTTTTGCGTTACAAAAAAATTTTGATAAAAACGTTTTAGGCACTACTGAGACATAAATAAATTTTGCAAATTAAATGAGAATTATGTCCTTTTTAAAAATTCTGTATTTACTACAAATTAAATATAATGGCAAATGCAATCCTCCTAATAGTTGGTTTTTCGTGTCATTTTAGCGGATGCTGTATGAAAAATTGCTGGTCTTGATTTAAGTGTGCCAATTGAGTCAACATTAGACCAAAATTGTATTGTGTGGGGTCATTTAAATGTCTCTTATAAATTGTATTTATTTATGAAATAAAAGTTAATATTATAAAGTGAAAAGGCGCAAATATAACAATAAAAATTTTTAAATAGTAAATAAACCCGCAACGTCACTCCAATATTCGAGAATTTTCTGCCGTATTTTATAGATAATAATTGGATTTTCCCATAACATTTAGATTTGTCAAAGTAGTTCTATAATTAGCAGTCATTAGTAATTAAGTATAAAACCTTTAGTTTGCCCCACATGTGGTGTTGAAACTACAATAACAAAAATACTTATTTAAAAAAAAAAACCTATAAATAAAGTTTACATTAAAGTTGGATTTAGTGAGATTTCTATTGCAAGCTGAAAATCAGCTGTTTATGATATTAGTAATAAAAAAGTGACTTAAGGCCTTTTACAAATATGTAACAAATTTCTTTAGCAAATTTTTAACATCCTAAGGAGGTTAAAATACTGAGATATTTAAAAATTTAAAAAATAAGGAAATTGGGATTTTGGGATTTTATTATCCAAACTAGGATACATATAGATTACTTGATGTTGGAAACCCTGAATATTTTCATTTCAATTTGTTTAATTTAAACTTTATTTTGTTATTATTACGTTTAGCTACTCATTATATACATGTAAATACACCGTCAAGTTTAACGTTACTAAAATTCTTTGCATTTTTAGATGTTACAGCTTTTAAATATTCTGTTCAATTGCATGTTTTAAAAACAGAGTCTTGCAATAAGAGTTGATGAGTACAGTTTGATAATTTCTTATACAATTAAATTAATAAAATTTATTGATGTATAAAAAGTAATGAAAATAAATAAATTTCCCATACACGGGCTTCTAAATGCAGACTAGAAAGGTATTCTATTTGTTGAAATATTATGCCAGCCAAAAAGCTTTTTGAGGGGAAGATCTGCCTGTGAATTCTATTCTTAAACTAACAATGGTATCCTTACAACAAACTAATCTTTTAATACCTTGATTTTTATTAAATGTTCAGGTATTGGATCGGTATTATTCAGGTATTATTATTTGACTGGCTGGAGCAGGATTTTTAAGCATGAATTATTTGAAATTTGCTAATTAAAATAAATAAAAAAAAGCTCTCAGAAGGTTCACATACAAAAGTTTTTAAGAGTATTAAATTTGTAAAGCAAAGAAGACATACTTTGAACTCTTATCAAGACGTTTTGCACTTCTATTTCTCTCGGTATTGCCATGCTGCTGACGTCCGCTCCTCAAACTTTTCATTTAATTTAAGTGTACACGTTCCACTTGTTTCTAATTGATGACTTTTAAAAATATTAAAAAAGATCAAATAACCACTGCCATGTTTTTAATTTGTTTTGTTTTCCAAAAAAATTTTTTTTTTTCTTTATTTTTCTTGGCTTTTAAAATATTTATCTTTTTGTATAATTTCTTACAAGAATAATTAATTACTTTTTTCAATTTTTGTATTGTGCTCTCTTGTTACTTATTTATTAATATTGATTTTACTTTATGAACATGCCTTTTATGTCATTTTTTTTTTTTTTTTTTTTGTAATTTCACGAGTTATTATCCATTTTTAGTCATTTTATTTTATATATTTGTTCAAAAATATATAGGAGCGTACAGTACAGATGTGCCCGCTTTGTTCTGCAAAAGCTCTGCTGTCTTGGTGTACTTTGTTATTCGCTTGTACTCTAATTTGTCCAAACGAAAGATAGTCTAATATTCAACTAACCAACAGACCGAAAGACGTATTCATCTGGCCTGTAAAATATTCAATACATCTTTTTTTTATTGTACTTTTAGTCAATGTGATTTTTTAAAGCGTTGGTGGCTGCGAAATTCATTGCCAGCCAGCTTTCTACTACAATTCTAGTACAAGAGGCACCAAAATGTGAAACCAAGCAAAAAAAATATTATCAAACTAAATAAAATATCTACATATAAATGTATATTCTATGGAGGGGGATGTGGGGATATCTATGAAATGTTTTTGGTTTTCTTTTTTTTTCTTTTTTGTTGTATAAAATTAATAAATTAAATAGAAAAAGAGATTGTGCCATAAAGCAACAACACTATGAAAGGTCTGAGGAAAAAGCATCTTTCTAAAGAAACTTTTTGTTTGGGCGAAAGAAAATTAATTTACGTTAAAATAACAAATCATTATTTGCAAATGAACTCATTGCTGAGGAGTATAAAAAATAACATAATTTTCATACTGAAAAGAAAACAACTTGAGCAAAAAATTTCTTGCCGATACACAGTCATCTGCTTCAATTATAAAAGGTCACTTCTACTTTTAAAAATAAAAAATTCTGAAATATTGATAAGAAAATATTACTTTTTGTTGGAAAATTGTTGGGGAATTTTCTGTTTTCATCAATCTTTTTGTATAAAACGAAATAAATGTTTCGAGTGCACAATTTTGAAGTGTCTTTGCCAAATGTATAGTGTTGTTTGTGATCTTAACCCTCGTCTTACCAAAAAAAAATATTAGGGACCGACCTGTTCCATTTGTAAAGAAAATGTAATTACAGTTGAATACTTTTATACAGCAATTCCGTCAGCTTAAAAGCAGGACATTATGGAAAAGGACTTTTTACTCCCCAGATATAAATACGTTATTGGATACAATGTACCAACACTCACAAAAAACAAAAAAAAAAGAGTCTTAATTTTGAGTTCTTAAAATAAGTTTTATTTGTAAATAATCCTCGAAGAATGGTAAAAAAAAACCCAAATTTTTTGCCCACTGTGCAACCAATAAAAAATTTATTTATATAAATTGGCTTTGTAATTCTTTCAGATTATTTTCTTTGCGAAGACCATACATTGCCAAGACTTGTGCTTTTCTATGGCAGTACCATGAGTTTTAAATATATTCAGAATTCTAATATATTTGATTCTAATTTACAAGACACTTTTCAAAATCCTTTTTACAGTGATTTAACTCACCATATTGCAGCATATGTCGTACAAATTTATCTCAAAAATATTGCAAGTTTCTAACATATAAAATTAGGAGGGCTCGTAGGCCGTCATATGAATCACTCATGTGTTTCTTTGCTTTTAAAAATTTAAGTAAGTTTTACATTAATAATTATTTGGCTTTAATTTTAATAAATTCTCAAAAGAAATATAATCAAAAATGTTTTCTATATTGTCGATATTTCGTCCAAGTATATAATATAATATAAAATATTAATTAATAATTTTAATTTAGTACTATCAGCTATAAAATAAATATTATGCCAATAATATTAATAAATTATTAATTTAGAACTATTAATTTAATAAATAAAAATATATTTATATAATATATAAATAAAATAAATAATTTAAATTATCGAAATATTTTATAAAATAAGTAAAATTAGTAAAATATTATATTTATTATTAATAAATTAATAATTTTAATTTATTACTATTAGGTGCAAAGTAAATATTAATATTACTTAATAATATTATTAATTTTAAAACCAATAAATTAATAATGAAAAATATTAATTTTAAAAATATATTTATATAATATATAAAAAAAATAAATAATTTAAATTAGCAAAATATATTATAAAATAAATAAAATTAGAAAATATTATATTTATTATTAATAAATATCGCCACTTTTTGTAATATTAATAAATAATTCGTTTTAAAACCATTAATTTAATAAATAAAATTATTATTCTTTAAAATATATTCATATAAAAAATAAATAATATAAATTAGTAAAAAATAGAAAATTAAAAAAAAAATATTTAATATTAAAAATTATTTAATATTAATCGATTAATATTAAAATTAATTAATTAATTAACTATAATATTAAAATTAAATGATATAGAATATAATATAAAAAATAAATAAATTAATTAATTTTAAATAAACTAAAATTAATAATTAATGAATTAATTTTAAATAAATTAAAATTAAATTATTAATTTATTTTTTAAATAAATTAAAATTAAATTAATAATTTTAATTTATTACTATTAGGTGCAAAGTAAATATTAATATTACTTACCTAATAATGTTATTATTATTTTTTATTATTTAAAATAAATTTTAAAACCAATAAATTAATAATGAAAAATATTAATTTTAAAAATATATTTATATAATATATAAATAAAGTAAAAAAATTAAAGTAGTAAAATTTAAGTAGTAGAATTAAATAGTTATAATAAGTGTTATTAATAAATATTAAAATAATTATATTAAAAATTATTTAATATTAATTAATTAATATTAAAATTAATTCATAGTAAAATACATTAATTATAATATTAAAATTAAATTATATATAATATAATATTAAAAATTAATTAATTAATTAATTAAATTAGTTACTAATTAATTAATTAATTATAAAAAATTAAAATTAATAATTAATGAATTAATTTTAATTAAATTAAAATTAAATTGGTTCAATTATTCATAATATAAATAATAATCAAGATATTCGATTTATGAGAGGATTAAGATTAATAATACCTTTGACTTCTTCTTGTTTTAATATTTCTAATTTAGCATTATGTGGAATACCTTTTTTATCAGGTTTTTATTCAAAAGATTTAATTTTAGAAATAGTTTCTTTAATAAAGTAATAATAAATTATTACTTTCCAAGCAATAATTTATATTCGCTATGGGAAGTCAACCATGAGAAGTCAACTATAGTGTTGAAGAAATATCGAAGATAAAGAAAAAAATTTTTATAAATAAGCAAAATTCTTAAGTGCCAAATAAAACAAAATAAAATAAAATAAAAGTATTTATATAAAATTGAAAAAAAAACCTAAGCAAAGCTCAGTAGATGTTTATATTTCAATATCGTTTCGTGGTTCATTGCAGAAAATTGTGTTTCTCATACCCGCTCCCTCCGCTCTGTTTTGTTCTTTTAGAAATAAACAATTAATTTAAAAAAAAAAAAAGTTTTAATTTTTAAATCTTCTGCGCAGCTGTTAGTTTTATCTAACTAGAAACTAATAAATCTATTCCATTCACATTAAATAAAATCTCATATAAATTACTTTTTATTTTTATGCATTTTATGGGATTAACCGAAAACCTGTCAAGCTGTTTAAAAAAAATAATTTGTTTTTCTTACTGTCAATTACGTGTCTTAAAAAGTTCCCAAACAAAAAAAAAGAAAAACAAAAAAATAATTAATTAATTTTTATTGAAAACTTAAGAACATTGAAATTGCAGCTTTTGAAATTTTACAATATTAATATTTTCTTAAGATTTTTTTACAATTATAAGTAAAATGACGTACTCGCATCTGTTTATTATTTTGTTATTTGTAAAATGTGTTTTTTTCTTATGTGTTTATTTCATATGTTGGCTTACTTTTTTTTTTCTTTTTTATTTTATGTTTTGTTATATGCGTCGATATTAATTGTTTGTTTAAGGTTAAAGACACGTTGTCACGAAAATAATTGATGTGACCACAAACACGTACAACACATAAATTATTCCTTAACTGAAATGTTGGTTTTTCTAATTATATAAATTATCAGCATTAGTAACGGATCATTTGAAATGTCACTTAGGATTCGTATTCGTTCTGAAACTGAAAAGAATATTTAGTGATATGCGGTTTTTGACCTGTTTATTTATTACGCAATTTATTCTTTTATTGGGAATATATTTTAAAGTAACTTTAAAAATATTGCATGGTTTTTTAATAAGAAAAAATGAAAAAATGTGAATAGTACACTTTTTTATAACAACAACAACGACAATAACAAAAATGAAAAACAATTCCGCATTACTCAATATTAAATAAAAAAGTAATAAATTTTTTTATATATAGAGGGTGTGCGGCGGGAAGGTATTAAATAAAATTCACGTTACTTCCGAGTTATAACAAATTTATTTAACTTGCCGTATCCGATTTACGTGTAGTATTTCTAACTTTATTTGTATCTTTTCGAAAATTATTTCAGATCATTTTCCAGTAGCCGAATTGTATTGGATATGAAGGCCACAAAATAAATGCTACTACACTGTACGATTATCCTACAGACCTATCCGACCTCTCAGTGGAGTCTTAGGAACGTGGGAATGCTGATATATAATTTGGCTGCCTCCGTAAGCGAATGAATAATGCACAGCCTACTAAACCGGAGGTCGTGGGTTTGATTCCTGACCTGGAATTGGCTATTTTGTTTAGTGAAAATTATTCTTCATTTTAAAGCCTCTTTTAAATTCAAATACTAAAAAATGAAATCAGTTTATTTGAATTATAAAAAATAATTTAAATTAAAAAAAAATTCATTTAATTGAGAAATTTCTTATCAAATTATTGATAATTGCCTGGCAAGTATTGTGTCCTCTAAAAAATATTTTTATATATTCTGAATTTACAAAAATTAAATGAGAATTCCATATCTATTTGTTGTAGGGAATAAATTAAGCTTAACGAAGCTTATCACTCTATAGCAGTTCTATTCTTTTATCAACTGGCTGCTCAAGCGAGATAGCTGACAGTTCTATTCTATTACGAGCCAATTGAAACAGGAGATTTCCGGCCAAAGCTGACATTTTGAGAGCCTCTCTTTCTCACAAGATATTTATGTGGAAAATTTGGCAAATTAAAAAAAAAGAAAAGGAAGTAGAAATGGTGTAATTTCAAGTACAGCAGAAGAAAATCTCCGTGTTGGGTAATAAAATTACAGTTTAACAATTTTCGATCGGCTATATATTCTTCTTGCCTTAATCGGCATAAAGGCAAAGAATGATTTAAGCCAGAGTTCATTTATTTTATTCAACGTTGCAAAATTAAGTTTATAAAATAAAATGATTCCTACCAGCTTAACCACTTGGAAGCTGAGAAATAAGGAAAACTAGCCAATAGATATAATTTCCCAAGGAAAAAAGCTAGTCAATAATTAAAATATGGAACTGTCCACATGGCCAATAAATCCTTTTCTTATTTTTATAATCTTGACTTAATAAACAGAAGATGCTCTTGAAATATAATTATATTATTTAATTTTTTTTTTATTGTTTTTTATCTTGTCATATTTTTTATGCAATAGAGTTTTTATTGGCAAGCTAAAGGATTTTTACGCTAAGTAAAATTTTTTTGGAGAAATTTTTTTATTTGTTTTTTTTTGTAAAATTTTAATGTTTACAAAAACTTTTAAAAAATTTATTTATTTATTTCATTTTTTTTGTTTCAATAACATGAAACTTATTTTTGAATAATATTTTATTCGTTATATTGCATATTTAAAAAAAAAAATTATACACTTCTAGTTGACATTTTTATTAAAAAATAAAAAAAAATAACAATTCAGCATAAATATCGCCTTCTAATAAAAATATTATTACCATTGACAATATGAACTTGAACTTTTACGCTCTCAGTGAACGTAAAGATTCTTTTTATATTTTTGTGTTTCTGTTGATATTTTAAGAATATAAAAAGCTTTTTTTTTATTCAAGAAAAACTTTTTAAAATCGTCACTCGGAAAAATATATATATATATATATATATATTAATTTATCTCTCTCTAATAGATTCTTTATAAAATTTTCTAAAAGTAATTTGTTTTTACCCGGAACTACAGGCTTTCATATACACAGAAATTTTTTTTTTTTTTGGGAAAACCAACAATCATCTCTTATGTAAAATTGTGTTCCATTTCAAAAGAGCTTTAATAACATTAAATCCAACAGTGATTCGCAAAAGTATGTTTATACTTTTGGCATTCATTTTATATTTGAGAAATATAAATAGGCATGTGCATTAATTATAAAAAAAAGGCAAAAGTTGATTTTTTAACTTTTTATTTAATTAAAGAAGAAAAAAAGGGGTTAAGTAATACTGAGAAAATACTTGACAGAATAAAATTTCACTTAATAAAATTAAACGCTGTTTTTTACTAATTCCTCTAACAAACAATTCCGCACAAATATTTACTAATTGACGTCAATATTAAATTTCATGCAATATAATTAAATTATATTTAATTTCCTTGTATACTTAAATAAATATCAATGTTTTATTAAATATTACATTGACAAATTTAATGCGAATTAAATATTAAATAAATACAATATTCCAGAATTGCTATAAATAAAGTTAATAAAATTTTTTTTTTAAATAAAAATCTTTAATGTACAGAAATAAAAAATGTTAAAAGGTGTTAAGGAATTTGCAACTAAATATTATAATTATAAATTATGCTGTAAAAAAGTTGGTGCTCGAAAACTTTGTTTTAATTTTTGTACTTGTGTAAGATTTCAATTGAAAGTATAGAGTATAAGGTGGGGGCAATGTGGGGAGAGACAACTGTAATTAAAATTATCGTCCTTTTTCTTTTTAGTTGAGAAATTTAAAATTAAGATATAATTTTTTATTTTTTATCTTTTAATTTTTATTCTTGTATATTGGATTTATTTCATTTATTATTTTATTTATTTATTTTTATTTATTTTATTTATAATGGTATTTATTTATTTATTTAACTTAGTTCATGTTTGGATGCAAAAGGTAAGTTTTTGATAAAAATGGTTAACAGTCGCTTGCTGGCACAACATTATTACAAATAATTGAATAATTAAAAATAATTATTTTAAGAGAAATTGAAAAGTTTAAAACTTCAAATAAGGCCCCGTATACGTAACAACGTAATAGAAAATTAGTAAATACAAATTAGAAAAATTGCAGATCCATTAGATTTATGTATGGAATATTAAATTGAAATTATAATTTATAAATTATTATATTTTATAATAACCAAATATGGTTATAAAATTAAAAATTATAAACAATTTATTGACAATATTATTATTTTGTATGTGGAAACAAAAAAAAATAAATCGTGAAATCTGCATGCATTGAAATCTCTTTCAGTATTCGCAATGGCAACAACTGCGTATGATGTCTGTAGTTGTGTATAAAAATACTCATACTGAGATGGACAAAAGCGAACCAGATAACGGCGTATGAGTAATTGCACACATGAGCACATGCATCATACGTATTACATGCTTGGGTTAGAATGTGCTCACAATAAAATTATTTAGAATATGTAAAGCTATTGGTGATCTCAGACTCGAACCCCGAAAAGATTTTTAGATGGCAAACCTCATCTGTGTTGTGCGATTTCTTTTCGAAATAGTTCCTCATATTGAATTTTTTAAAGCATACCATAAGGCTGATTTACTCTCTTATAATAAAAGAACATAAAATTAAAAGAACAAATCGTAATTAATAGAATTGAGCTACAAATACTGCAACATTTTCTTCTGTATATTTATATTGAAATTTGTAATAAAAATAATGATTAATTGTTTTCTGTAAAGTCATTTATAGAAAAACAAGACAATTGTGAATAAAAATTCACCGAAAACAGAAATGTTTTCTATACAAAAGGAACTTGTACTTTAATTTCCTTAACATTATTAGAGTTTTACGATGGGAATGAATGAAACATAATCTATAGAGAATTTGATCCGACACAGTACTAAATACGATTGCATTCATCAAATTATATGCGGAAAAGAAGAAGAATATGAGTAGTAATAGAATTCGTCAAAGCACAAATACGGAATTTTTTAAATAAACTTCAAGATAACAACAGCTTTTATCAAATATATTCGAAACAAGCAATGAGATATCAGATTATCAAAGCATATTCGCATTTAATCGATTATTACATGAAGTACTTTGTGTGAATGTGATGATGATGTCATATCAGACTAATATTACATATGTATATCCTATTTTACTTATTGCTTGCTAAATCTAAGAATTCAAACGTCATAACTCGAAGCCATTTTTATATATCCAATAAAAAGTGGCAGGTTTATATTTTGAATTCAAATTCGATAATTTCTATTATTCCAGCTTAATTAAGTTTACTTCCTTTGGGAGAAAGGAAACGTAACTTTCAACCTAAAAGAATTATTTTTTATAAGTCCACATTTGCCTAAAGATTAATTAAAGCTAATTGCCCAGCTAAGCACAGATTAATTAGAATTTATAGCAAAAATCTTATACTTAATCTTTTCTTTTACAAGATATGCAATACTATCAAATACACTTCAACATACCCATACAAATTATATAGACCACTTCTCAACTAAAATCGCTGGAATACCAGCATTTATATAAAGAGGTCTGCCTGTGTAATATATAAATTAAAATTTTAATTTTTTTTAAATTAAAGGTGAAGAGTATTAATGTATTTTATGAATAATTATATTAAACAAGCCACAAAATAACTAAAATTTACATCTGATAGATACACTCAAAAATACACTCTACTAAAAATGCGTTAAAACGTTTAGGAAATCTGACGGATCAAAGAAAGTAAAGGTAAAAGCGTTAATCAAACTCTTTAAATTAATATTAAAGTTAATCTCATGATACTTTTCATAAAGAATGTCCTACTAAAAAAATAATATTATATTAACTATTAATTGTAATAACAAATCGCAGGATGAAATTAAATCCGCTTTTGAGTTAACTGGAAGTATCTTGAAGTATCTTGACAAGTCAACAATGTAATAAGTTTATTTAAATAAAGCATTGTATTGGTAAATAAGCAAAAAGAAACAATTTTCTCCAATTTTACTGCAATTACCGATCTCAACAAATATAAGCATTTGAATTTAAATATGTAGATCTTCCTTGGCTACAAATTTGAGAAAAAGCAAGTCAAGGCTATCAGCTCGACATCTTGTATATATTTAATTAAGCTTAACAACTATTTTTAATTTTTAATTATGCTTCATTTCAAGGAGAAAAATAATATGAATTTATATGAATTTATTTTCAAAATTTGTATAGTTCATTATATCGAATAACTACTGTCTATTTAATTACCTGGTATTCAGTTTATAGTGCGCATGCCGTCTTCGTTCTCGTAGCATTGCCGTGCGTTAAAAGTTCCCATATTACGACAAATAAAGAAAAACCAACAACAACAAAAAAAACAAAATAAATAATAATCAAGTGGAAGAATAAAGAAAATATTGGAAATGTAGGGAAAAAAATTTAGAGCAAATAATAAATGAAATTTATATTTTTTGTTAGAAACATTATTAAGAGTTTTACAGCATATTTTGAAAGAGAAAAGAGAAGAAAAAGAATATAAAAAATTACACATTGTTAGTTTATTGTCTTCAAATGTATAAATTTCTAAAAAAATTTATATTTATTTAGAGTATTTTGTTTATATTGTCTTTTGATTTATCATCCGTTTATTTATTATTCTTGTAAAACACTTGTGTGATTAAATCGTCTACATTTCTCAAAGTTCGTTTTCAAATATCATGTTTTACTAAATTAAAATATAAATATTTTTTTGGTTTTTTCGTCTAATCTTTTTGACAGTTTTTGAAAATTTCTTAAAAATCCTATTAAGTGTTATTTCGTAATTGTATGAAAAAATGTATTAAAAAATTCTAAAGTTTAATAAAAGCCATATCTGTATGACAAGGTCTGTCATTCGATTTATTAAAAATTGCCTAATTCATTTAAAATCAAGCACGTGCTAGTCGTTCTTTTTCAAAAGAGGGTCAACACATTTAACAGCAAAGATTATGTGTTCAGATGTACATATATTATATATATATATATAATATATAACCTGCAAAGCTTTCGGCTTGACCGCAGGAAAATAACCAGGGTCATTCGCCTACGGAGGCACCCAAAAAAATAATCATCACTGATTTAAAATTTGTGCTATATTTCATGTCCTACTGCTTTTAAATCTTTTCAGTTATATAGAAATATTTTTGTATATAATTATACACCCAAGCAATTGGATTAAAAAAATTATTCTTAACAAATATATTTTTTACACAACTAAATGGGAATTACAAACCGGCAACTATTTTATTACCTAACTAACTATTATTATAACTAATTTGGTGTATCGATTTTCTCATTCTGATCAGAAAAAAAATTAATATTATTAACTTATTTATTTAAATATTAATTTTGTTAAGAAAATTTTATGAGAAAATCAAAATTGATCTGCTATTGACTTTAGCCAATCTATGAGATCCATAGATCCAAGATCACTCACCATAATAAATTAAATATTGCAAATACTTCTTATTAATCTTCTATATTTTGAAAAAGTTTCCAAGTATTTCTCTGGACTTTGATCGTTATAAGAAGAGCAACTTTGAAAACTTTATTCCTTGAAAACTAGCTCAGCAACCGATTGCAGATTGATTAAATGCCATGAGATATATTACGGACAGCTCCAGCAATGATATCTAAAAAAAAATCTCACTTTCCGCTCTTATCACTCGAGAGTTGCGGCAAACTCTGTATTTGCCAAGTTTCTCAAGGCCTTACTTTAGTCCAAACTTGATTTCCGAATATATGCAAGTTAATCCTTCAGGCCAGAAAGCATGTTTAGCAATTACAATTTCAGCAAGTCTGCACAGGAGTCTTTTATTTGGAAAGCTAATAATAATATGCGATTTTAAGGTTCGGCTTTACATAATTTAAACTATTTTGGAAAAACATGTTTTTATAAAAATTTGAAATAATTTCTCAAACAAGTTATATTTTTACAACCTCATATTGAACTTCATAGAATATTATCGAACGGGAAGGACCCTAAAAAATCTTCCATTTATTTTCAATTTTAATCATTGATAAAGAACAAATACAGCTAATTTTTTTGGTCGAATATTTGCCTCTGAAGGTTTTTAAAACAAAAAAAAGAAGAAAAAATTTTTTATACATATATAAATAGAGTATGGTCTCGATATATCGGACACCAGAAAATCCTGACAATGCGATAAACTGGACACTTAATTTGTTGCAATTAAGCACTCTATAATCCGGACACCATCATTTTTTCTACCTCAATAATTCGGACAGCACTTATTTCTTTCGCTTTTGCAATAAAAATTAATTATCGTAAAAGTTTTTTTTCAGATATATTTTATCAAGTTCAGAAGATCCCGTAGATGTGCTTCAAGCTTTTACATTATAAAATGTGGCCTTTTTGATTCGCAATACTGGGGATAAAGTTGCGACCAATAATCTTAAAAAGTGCTTTATGAAGACAAGTGGGAGACAGACGGTGAAGTTCCTCTAGCAAGACTGACACGCAGCTATTCTGCCGAAGTAATTGATTGACTTGTTGATTTAGCACGTGACATTTATAATGCTACTGAGTTAAACGATTGGTTGGATGACCAAGTTGAAAGCAATGATGGATTATACTGAAGAAGGTGATGAGATTGCATCATTCAATGTATAAGATATTCCACAAAACGGGAACTTCCTGCTTGGGATATTTTAGAACTACAAAGCCTCCGAGATGCTGCGTAAAAACAGCAAAACGAAACTACAATTCGACAGATGAAAACATCCAACTATTTCTATAACAAATAATATAATAATTTTATAAAAAATTAATTATTTTTACTCATAAGTAAATTAAATTTTTTTTAAATTAATTCCTAGTAAATAAAAATAAGTTTGCTATACACAGTACAATATATTTACAAAAAAATACTTTAATTTTTCTCTTGTTTCGGAAATTCGGACATTTTGTTATTTCGGACACCACTTGGTTTTTATTTGTCCGGACTATCGTGATTATACTGTAATAGCAATAAATAGCAATATTTATTTAAGACACATACAAAATATATAAAATTGGGTAAAACTTCGTTAATCGTGAGCAGCTTGCAATATACAGTGGTATACCTCCACTTTACAGTGGTCACGGCGTCACACCTCGGCAAGCAAACATCATACAATTTAAAAGAATATGTAAGGCATATTAGCTATGGGCAATTAAAGTAATACTTTAGTAATCATAGAAAGTAATACTGTAGTGGATGGCTGTACCTCCCTAAGGGAAATACAGCAACAAAAATGGAAAACTGCATTACTACTAAGAAAGTTCTGTAGTTTACACCATAATACCGAGCATGTGTTACTTTTTTATACCACTCACACACACGCCTTCCCCTCTTTTCTATTCACACATATGGTCTACGTAATCCCTAAATAAGAGGCACGACACAATCAAAGAGGGCATCATGCAAAGACCTCTAACCGGTAGTAATGACGGCCTATGAAGCACAAGTTATATATCAATATGGCACACATTAGTTTTATTGTAATTTTTTAACAACATTCTTATGCTGATGGTGCCTAAAACAGCCTACGGAATCGCAAGTCTCAGGTTCGATTCCCGCCCAGACGTTGTGTGTTTCTCTTGCGGACAATTCGAAAGTTTTGCAGATTGAGTTAGTTTAACCAAAAAAAAAATAATAATAATAATAATAATGAATATTAAGTAATAATAAATTATTATTAATTATTACTAATTATTATTAATTAATTAAATAATAATAAGTATTGTTAGTTTAAATTTAATCAAATTTACAAGTCAACTTGAAAATAGTCGACAATATTCCAAAACAGAAAAGTAACCATTTAAGGGGATTTTTCCCTTAGAGCAGCACAAACCGTCACTGATTCTGGAGAAGCCAATTTGTTGGGTGCATGTGAATAGAAAAGATAATTTTAGAAAATAGTTTATTTTAACTTTGATAAATAAACATCAAATCGCATTGTTTATATCTGCTCTGTAAGATCGTTCATTAAACTAAATTCAAAGAAAAAGTTTTAATTTGCAAAGAAATTGTTTTAATCGATTCTGCAATATCGTCTGTGTATAAATTATATCAGATGAACATACTTTGGCAAAAAAAAAAAACACTCTTATTTGCAAACCGAATTCGAGTAATTTTCTAGTTTTTAAATAAATTTAAATGTTGGTGTTTTGAAAACCGACCTCGCATCGTCCTACTAATTCCTAATTCAGGTAATCATACCTGCTTGAAGGTAAATTGATTTACTCTGGTAAATCAGTGTAAAAACTGAAAAATAAATAAATAATTAAAACTTTAAGTTTTTTTTACATTAACAAAATTAAATGCACTTTAAATTTTAATATTTTATTTAATTCTTTTTGTTTTAACCAAGTCAAAGGTTTCGGTTTTTTCATAGGAAAATATGCAGGGCCTAGGCAGGAATCGAACTTGCGACTTCCAATTTTGTAGGCTGTGCATTGCTCATTCGCCAGGGGAAGTTCGTAATAGATATTTTAGAAAAATAGAAATTTTTCCAGAAGCCAAATTTGGCCCAATGCTACCATTATAATGAACATAATTTTTTGAGTGTATAATGAACATATTCACCAAGTAGCTGCACAGTCGTTGTCATTATATAATACAGTGTGCAGTTACCAAAAAAAAATGATTTTAAAAGGCTTTTTCGGTTTCATTTTCAGAGTCAAAATTACAAAATTGCCTTTAATTAATAGTAAATAATATACGAATAGAAAGTTTTATAAAGTTGTTGGCATTCGATTAAAATATTTTCCAATGTTGCTGAATCGAGTAATTTATAAAACACTAAGAAAACATTTATTCGATATAAAATATGTCTGGTTTTTAGTAAACGATTTAGTTTACAAATTTTCCTCGGCTATTTGCAACAAACACTCCACTAAATTTTAAATAAATTAATTAAAAATAGAATTTGCATAAATATAATAAATTAGCTCATTGAGCAAAAAAAAATGTTTAAAACCGAAATTAAATTTAACAACATTTCTTACATTATTCAGGGGGATAATATTTTTTGTGTATAAAATGCATTTATTAAGCAATTGATGTCAAATAGATAATTTAATTGAAAAATTAAATTAAATTAAAAATTAAATTTTAAATTAATTAAAAGCCATTCGCTTCGACTAAAACTTTCAATGACCAGCTGTAATTACTAGAAAGAGTTTTTAAAAAATATTACATATTGTGAACGTGCAGGCACAAGACTGGTATACAAATCTTTTGAAAGATTTCGCCGATATTCGAGTATCACTTGTCCATTTACTACATTTTAAAGGACTTATTTAACTGCCACCAAGTCATAGGAATTTGACAGCCGATTCATATCGATAATTATTTTTCACATGCTAAGACTAAATCGTTTGCAGCTATTTGTGAAACTGTACAATACTAATAAAAAATTTAGGTAGTTATGGACCGGCTGTCGAGGCATTTCTGTGAAATTTTTTATACAAAATTGCACGACATCCAGCCGGCACCCTACAGTTATTTCTTCTAGATGCGTTCAAGTGACTCATTGCATTCACTCTCGGTTCTTTTATCCTTTTTTTCTTTAAACTGAATAATTTTTAATTACACTGCACACCATTAAATTTATATTTTCATGCGAATAGAAGAACAAACTTACTCGGAATCGTAAAATGAACTCATAAGGAATTTATTATCATTTAATTATTTTCAAAACGTTTCTTTTATTGTTTATTAAATTCCTTTACAATGTGCAATAGCCGCAAATATATTCACTATAATATTTTCAATATTCTCACTAAATTGGTAAATAGTAGAGGCTTTAAAATAGGAAAATGTAAATTTTTTTTAAATCGCTCCAAGAAGAAAAACCAACTACACACAATTATTTTTAATGCAATTTTTTTTTTGTTTTTAAGTAGTAAACGCCTAAAAAATTGTTTTAACACAACACGCACGCGGCCAAGAGACTACTGCACGACGAAAGTATAATTTTTGGGATTTGAATGCGTTTGCAACTTTAAGATTTTATAACATTAGGGGGCAACTAATTTCCGTTTTGCAGAATTTATCTGTTTCCGGCTAGGAGAGAACATCATTACCAAATCAGCAATCAGGGATTTTAGTTGGCTGCATACATTTAAATTAAATACGGTGACCTAAAAGCGATATAAAAACTCATGAACCCTACAAGCCTGCGTGTACGGCCGTATGCTTTCGGATGCATGTATTCTAAGCCTTCACAGATTAACATTTTAATTTGGCGGGTAATTATTTGATCGTTTACAATTGTGATTAATAAAGAAACCGCAGGAATGTTTTCCGGTCAATGACGACTTCTTTACAAACGAGTGCTGCGACTTCGCAATACAAACACTGATTGACAAAAGTATTTGTACGTCTGCCTTTACAATACAAATGCATGATATTCCCACATTATCTCTGCGGCAATTTAAAAAAAACTTACTTTATGAGATATATTTTTAAATGATTCAGTATACGGAATACCTTTTAGACTCTCAAGGAAAAAATATTTTATAAATATAAAAAATATTTTTTCTTTGGTGTTTATTATTTTACATTAATATTAAATTAATATTAAAACATGCCTACATTTACAGATCTATAGTTTATTTAAAAATCAAGAAGTCGTAACATTTCACACGTAAAAGTATATACACCCCTAATGTTAATGCTCTATAAAACTATTAAGTTTTTTCACACAGACGTATTTATGTTTCCAACTATTTCTAATATTTTTTTTTTTTTTTTGTTGTTTTGTTTAGTTTGTACACATATAATTTTCATTTTTTAAAAAAAATTTGGCTCGCACTGCCCGCTAAGCAAAGGCAGGCACATAAAAAATTATGCCGTCTGTATGATTATTTTAAAGCAATACGCGGCGTGTTTGTTAGTTTTTTTAACTAAACGAAACCAGCCAAAAATACAAAAGGAAAACATTTGAAAAGAATTTTGTGAATTTGATATGTTTTCCATTGTACGCTACAATAGAACTTTCCTCTACACAGAGACAGAGGCTTGCAACTGCTTTTTTTGTTTTTTGTTTAAATTAGTTTTGAAATTAAAGCCTCATACATTAAGCGGTCCTCAATTCAAAAATCCTTTCCTTTAACAAATCAACTTGTAAACAATTGAGTTTACAATTTCCCAGCTCTGCTGAATTTATATTTCTCTAAAGAAATATCTTTTATCTAGCAAGATGGCTGGTTCGTTCGCTCACTCCGGCATCAATAAAATAAAAAGTTTTCAACATGTTTTATTACATAATTTATAGTCTCTTTCACCCAACATATTTAATGCAACCCATACACGATACAACCATTGGTACAACTTGGGCAGGTTGTAATCAGGATTCTAACGTGTGTGGGCCTGTTGTATGAAGTTGTTTCTCGATTGTATGAAAAATCAAAATTTTTTGATTTTTTGGCAAGTTGTGCCAAAGCGTTGCAACGTTTGTGGGTTAGTCATGCGACTTCGTACATCATTCTCATTTTAATGTTGCGAGAGAAAGACGTGGCGTCGTTTAATTTGGTTTTTGAAAGCAAAGAAAAGTAACGGGAATACTAATTAAAAATGGAAGACACAGCTGAAATGAAACTAGAGATCAGTTCTACGATGAATTATTTAATGATAGCCAATATCAATAAATTATACGGAATTAAAAACAGTTCATTGAAGTTTTATTTTTTAAAGTTTATTAAAAATCTTCTAGATTAAACAAAATTTGAATGTCAATAAATATTTAATTTACTTAAGGAGCTTTCAATTGTTTTATTGCTTCACAAAATTTAAGCCTAATTTGTTTTGCTTCGTGGGATGCGTTTTTATTATTTGTTGGTTCCAGCTGTAGAGTGTTTGCAAAATGAAATTGTACGAAGAGGTTTTATCGTCTGTGGGCACAACACACAACTTGATTACTAAGCGAGTTGTACCAACGGTTGTATCGTGTATGGGTTGCATAAGGACTGATTCAAATTTAAATGTAGTTTGTCATTTACATCATCATAACCTCGTTAAACGCTGTAATTTGTATGGGCGTGTGTGTGTGCATGTTTTTATAAAGAACTCTAAGTTGCCGCTTTCAAAGTGCTGCCATCCTTTTTTTCGTTTCATGAATTAATTGGCAAAAAGAAACATTTTTTAATCAAACTTTAAATAAAGATCTTTATTTAAATTAAAGTGTGTTTAAATATGTTTGCTGAAAGGGACTCTTATGGCGTTTTCTTTTGTACCAAAAAAAACCAACACTACCAGCAGGGAGGGCAATTTTGTGTTCTTTTCCCACAAATATGTTGCCCTCAAGCAGATGAATTAGCAATCTGGCAACTAAACATTTTTGTTTACACATTTCATCAAATATACATAAATATTTTTTTTTTTTTGCCACCTGTTAAAAAGAGGCAACGCACTTTTTTCTAATTTGTGTTCTTTTCTCGGTAAATAAAAAATGGCATTTTCACAGGGCGGGCAAAATATTTTAAATTGGCACCTTTTCACATGGCAACATTTTTATTGTAGAAAATACACATACATTTAGTGCATCAATTACCCAAAGTTTGTGCTGCAGTATATCAAAGACGAAAGACTTACCAACAAATAATCTACCGAAATGTACAACAATATTTTCAACTTTTCCTCAAAATTTGTACAAAAAAAAAAAATAGTTTGTTTAGATAGAACGGCGAACAAACAAACTTTGCTTAGTTTAGAATCAAATCTTTAAAAAAACACACATTAATCTTTTGCTTCATTAAACAAAAGCGTGTAGCCTTTTCTCGCACATGTGGGCATTTGGGGAACAAGTTAAGTGCTAATCAGCAATACCAAATTCATTATTAGAAATTATATCAAATCTAACCACACTGTACAGGAATAATTTTCAATTTCATTTTAGAGGTAAAAGTTTATTTTACAGTCCAATTAAAATTTGGACGTTCGCAATATGAGAAAATAATTACAACACACGAAATTTTAAATATTTTCTGAGTTGAGTTGTTTACATTTAAAATTATTTAAATAGTTCAGGGGGTGAGTTTTTATGACAAAGCCTCGGTAACTCTAATTTGTGTAATATATTCGATGAACTAGTAATTTATTCAATTGGTTGAATGAGTTAATAAGTTGAGCATCGACCTCTACTGCTTACCAGAACTTAGCAATCGGAAAAAAAATTAAAAAAACCTCTCAAGAATTTTTCTCAAGTGCCTCAGCTCTTATGCGTAGACTGTAACGGAGGTCGTGTCAGTGGTCACTTACATGGATGATAAGACACATCTGAGTGCATTTATTCTATTTGATTGTGCAGTAGCACAACTCATGGGATGAGTACGACTTCCCTTTTTTCCTTGATAAAAGATATTGTCCAGTTCCATTTAACTAGGAAAGAAAAAAACAGTAATTGCCCGTACTCTAAAAATATATAAAGATTGGTAAATAAATGGTTCTACACTGGAGTACAAGTATGTTCAGTTACTCTGCCAATAGGAAGCTTTCAAACCAAGTAATGTTCAGCAGCCGGGCACATAATCGGACGTCATCCAAATTGAGAATTTATGAGAGATATTATGAAAAATGTCGGTTATTTTTTGACGACTAAAATACTTTTATTTTACGCCTTTTAAAAAAATTTAAAACATGTTGAGTCTATGCCAACCGATTTATATTTATCTAAAGTAAACGATCTAAATAAGACCGGATTTATATGTCGAAATATATATATATTTTTCAGTGACCACCACTTATAGTATATACCCCAATTGTACCCCAATTGTACCCCAATTATACCACAATTGTAGCCCAATTTTTCTTCCTAGAATAAAGAAAGCCGAATACTGCTGTGCTGGGCTGGTGCAAATGAATAAGCAGTGCTACTAATCTGCCACCAATGTAAAATCTGGTAAGCTGTGTTGGCGATCTTATTCACATTTTTATTTCCATTGAAGATAACGAAGGGTCCATTTGCTCACACGTTTTTTATTATCGTTGCGAATTGCTGGGCAGTGAATAATACTTCAAAACTTACAGGTTACAATAAAAGAGATATTAAAGAACATGAAGAAAATATAAATGAATTCTATTTATGGCAACCGGAAGTAGGACTACGGTTGGACTCATCAGAATATTTTCAAATCTTTCAAATTCATGTAAGTTGCAAACACAGTTTTGAACAGGCATATTAGCAATATTTTCAAACAGTGGAATATGGATTAATTTAAAGAAACTCCTGTTTAATTTTTATATATAAACACTTATATTTAATTTCGGTATTAAATAATAATTATAAACACATGAAAAAGTAATTCATTTCATTATTTTTTAATATTTCTTATTGTGCGTATTTTAAGCTTCAAAAAGTATACTTTACGCTCATATTTTTAATATCGATTTTTTTGTTTATTTAATGACGAAAAAAATTTTTTTGTAGATAAAATTATTTTGATTACACTTTAAGTAATCGAAACGTATAACGTAGACACTTTATAATATAATGAGTGCCGAAACAGGTCCTCAGGAAAGATGAGACCAAATTTTATCATATTAAATAAGAACTTTAAACACAAAACTTAAATTTTTCTCTTTATTACCATATTTGAAAATGAAATTAATAAAATGAATAATTAATTGGTTAATTTATACTAATTCCTATTACAAGGGGTAGTATGTTGTGTGTGCATCACTATATTTAGTATTAACTTTACTTATACGAAAATCTTTTGCGATTTTGATCGTGTGAAAATAATTTTTGAGGTGGCACACTATAATGCAAAAATGAGCCAAACTAATTTCTTTCAAAACCATCTGTGACACAATTGCATTTTTAATATACATTATCAACCTTTCCCAGCGAACATATCATATTAGGGAAAACATGCAATTGAGTTGTATAGTGAGTTGTATCCATTCCTCCGTAGACGAATGGATAAATGAGCAGCCTACTAAGCCGAAGTTTGCGTGTTCGATTCCTGTGTTTAACTGCAGAAAAGCCGAAAGTCTTGCATTTGGATTTTTTTTGGCTTAAAAGTTTCCTAATGTTTTGGCAGCTCACTCAGTCAAAAATCAATTTTATAAAAACTATTTTATTCTTAAAAAGAATGCCCAGCGAACATGTCATATCAGTGAATAGTTGCTTTAGGAGCCTCCGTAGATGAATGGATAAATGAACAGCCTACTAAGGCGAAGATTGCGTGTTCGATTCCTGTGTTTCTCTGCAGAAAAGCCGAAAGTCTTGCATTTGGATTTTTTTTTGGCTTAAAAGTTTCCTAATGTTTTGGCAGCTCACTCAGTCAAAAACCAATTTTATAAAAACTATTTTATTCTTAAAAAGAATGCCCAGCGAACATGTCATATCAGTGAATAGTTGCTTTAGGAGCCTCTGTACACGAATGGATCACTTGCGAACTTAATTTTTTAAGACAAATTTTGTTTTTGGAATCACAGAATTTTTAAGTTGCAGATTCTTAAAATTCTCAAAAATAATTAATGTCTTTTGTTTTAGTTTTAATAGTAAATGGAGTCCTTTTTGATATTTATTTCATATTTGCGGATATTTTTAGCTCTCGTTTATACTATCCTGGCCTGCATTTTCTTTCATATATTTTACTTTTTATTTACTTTTTTTATTTATTTATTTAACAGTGACTGCTGAGGCCATCGGCCAACTTTTCATTTCCTTTTAATCCTTGACGCCAAGGACTCTTATTAGCACGAGTCGTATTTCCTTACACATTATCCTTCATCTGACACAAAAATACGGGTTCGGTGTTATAAATTTGCTGGCAAAACATGATATTTGTTGAGTTAATCAGTTGTGTTAAACAAATATTGATTTTGGTAGATGTAACGTTTACTATACTTACGGATAAGTGACTTTTGATTATTTATATTGAAATTGTCATAAATGTGTGTTAAATAACATGTACAGCCAACCAGTTATTCATTTTCAACAAGTATTTGATTTGTTTATTTAACAATTGCAATTAAACTAAATATGTTGTCTAATGCTGTCAGAAATCTAATTCATTAAACAGCAAGTAGGAGTTGGCTGGGAATGGGAAGGAAAACATTTTTGTAACCGCAGGATAATCAAATTCGATTTAGTACAGATTTTTGGTTAAACGATCAATTCCATGGTAGACCAAAATACATTTTTCACTGAGTTTTAATCTTTTAACAAAAAATATAAAATGAAAATGTTACAATGTGTATAATTACGTGAGTAATTAAAGCACATACGGTAATACACAATAAATATTATGTTGAACCGTTTGTTATATATGAGAAAAAGGATATACTTTAAAAGAGTCTTTAAATAGTCTTTAAAAAGAGTCAACTTTTCTTATCTTTTCCTTTTTTTCTAAGAATGCAAACTGTACCAGAAAAATAAGATATACATTATTTTTAGGTTAAGCAAATGGACTTTGTATGTCTAACCGAGGACATCTTTTTCTTCACACTTCTTATCTTCGGTTAAGAAGTGGACAACTAGTTTATATTAGAGGCCTAACCCCTCCCCTAAACAAATAAAATTACATGATCTTCCAAATGGAATATGGAATATATTTTGATAAAACCCAATTTCTCTTTCTAAATCGCCTTCTCATTCATATCAAGTACATTAATAATTATATGTACACAATGCTTGAGGAAAAAAAAAGCTCCACTTTATTAAAAAGTCAGAAAAAAATGTAAAAAAGTGCCGCAAAGCTTTTTATGTTAATGCAAATGGTAAATATAAATATCAATATTGATGTGAGGGGCGCTCTCTGCCGCCGAAAATAATGAGTAGTAATTATTTTGTGGCGCAACACAATTAGCTTATGTGCATGAGAGTATGGGGATGGGCGCTTAGCGCTCTCTCCTTTTGTGCTTTTAAAACTTGTTGCTATTCTATTATTTAAAGTCGAATTTTTTTTAACTCAAATCCTTACAAAAAATCGAAATATTTAGATTGAAAAAAAGTTTTTTTTTTTATTTCATTTATTTTCTAAAAAAAAGCAGAATGAATTTTAAATAAAAAACTTCTTAAGGATAGAAACCAAATCCGAAAGTTTATGGAGAGAATTTTTAATCAGCACTTTATTATAATTTAGTATTCTTAAGAGCCACCGATTGCACACAAATATTTTGAAAACAGATCCTAGAAAATTTCAAAAACTATTCATTGGGATTGTTTGAGCCCACTTTTTCAAAGTTTGAGTGACATTCTGGAGATTTGCTCCGATTTTTAATAGTTTATATAAGTAACGGATGACTTCGTAGGCGTATGGATAATGAACAGCCTACTAAAACGGATGGCACGGGTTCAATTCGTGTCTAGAACCTGAATTTTTTCCTGCGGACAAGCCGAAAGCTTTATAGATTTTTTTCGGTTTTAAGTGTTAAGCTAAAATTTGAACTTTAATTAAAATTCAAAAATGTAAATAAACGGATTTTAGTCTTTAGTTATTCCAAAACTTTGATAACTTCCAAGCCGAAGTTGTACCAATACGTTTACTTCAATATGCCAGTTATCGGGAAGAACGGCGCTATTAAATATGGCACAATTAACAAAACATGGCTCCGAGTTATTATCCTTTTTTTAAAGCACCAACTAACACACATAAAAACTGTGTGTGTTTGTATCCTTAATGCGTTTAACCAAAAATTTATTGAATTAAAAAATTAGCGAAACGCCTTTAAAAGGTTTTTGTGATGGAATTTTTTTAGGAAATTGATTGCACCATTTTTATTCGGTCTTGTTGCATAGAAGTGTGGCAAATGGATTGGAAAAATGGTATTTTAATTGTGGGTTTATTCATTTACTGGTCCTGAGCTGGTGAAGAGGGAAATACAAATTTGCATACAAACATGCAGTTTCATTACAATTATATTTTCTGTTCTGATTTGTGTTCAGAGCCCAAAGCGATGAAGCTTTGAAAGAGAATTGCAATTATTTGAATAATATTGTAGTGGTTGGGGAGAGCTGCTAATAACTTATAAAAAAAAAATAGAATGGCAAAATACTTTTTCCTTCTTTTTTCACTAATAAAATCTTATAACTAAATTATAAACATTTTGAATTATGAAAGAGTTATAACTCTAATGGTTTTAAACTCGATTATTTATTTGTTATTTAGTTTATTTGCAGTTCAAGGATAATGAAAATAAATGCTTCATTGCACAAGTGCGCAAGTGCGCAACTGATTGCTTTTTTAGTGCTAAATCTGTGCAATAAGTTGCAATTGGTCATTATTTTGTGCGGCACTGTAGGCACGACAAAAACAAAAGAAATTTTTGGTCTTAAAGGATTTATTCTAAGCAATTCTCTTGCATTCATTCAAATGTAACGGGCGAAATCTCTAACGAAAATTGCGCCTTGCGGTTATGGTGCATTCGTAAAATGCGAATGTTTTTAAGTTCTCCACATGTGAGGAATGAGCCATGCCACTGAATTTTGTGCGGTACTGTATGCATGACAAAAGCAAAAGACATTTTTTGTCTTCAAGGATTTATTCTAAGCAATTCTCTTGCATTCATTCAAATGTAACGGGCGAAATCTTTAACGAAAATTGCGCCTTGCGGTTATGGTGCATTCATAAAATGCGAATGTTTTTAAGTTCTCCGCATGTGACGAATTAATCATGCCACTGTATTCTAAAGAGTCATACCACTGTATTCTAAAGAGTCATGCAACTACATTCGGCATTAATCCGTTTCTAAGTACCACGGCCGGTTCAAGAATTTAAATATCTTTTATGAAATTTACGTTTTTAAATAAAAATTCGTTACGACTTTGTAAAGTTTCTTTGATAAGTCTAGATTTCGTAATGAAACAAATTCTGGCAAATTCACATTGTTATAGAAAAAATTCAACGGGCCTCCTTATTCCACAAAGGAAAAGTTTACAGTCGAATAACTGGCAGATCGCACTTATGGGGATTTGCTTTATTTTATTTTTTCTTTTAAAAAAGGTTTGTAATAAATTTAATCAATGCAAATATGCAGAGCTGGGAAATTTAAAAAAGTCTCCAACAAATTCAAATACTTGTTGTTCATGAATAGTTGATCGTGTGTTGTCAGTATTATTCATATCTGTAATGCAAACTTACTTGTTTTTGTCACTGCCGAGTAGCCTCTTAGACTTTGCGTTTTACGATTTGATATTCTAAAGTTGGAATTGGCATTGGCCGACGACGAGGAAGCTTTCGATAGGCGATGATGATTATTGTCACTCAATTCTCCGTTGCTGTCAGCACTCAGAAAAGAATTATTAATCAGATTGTCATCAAATGTAAAACCATCCAACCAATACATGTCATGGTATTTTCGCTTATATATTCCTTAATCTATTTTTTACTATTTTTTGTTATTTTTTTTTTTTTTTTTTTTTAATAATTCATATTCATGCATTTGCGTACAAACATCTGCATGCATTTATTAATGTTTTTTTCTTTGTTTATTTATTTGCAAAAAAAAATAAAAAAAAAACTGTTTGGTCATTTAAAACAATGTGTTTTGATTCAATGCTTTATTAACTCTTTTTTATGCACTTTATTATTATTTAATTTTTTTTATTTTTTATATACAATATATAAGTATAAATATATACATATATATATATAAATATAAATTTATTATTATTTTTTTTTTTTTTTTTTGGTGTCAAACATATCAATAACTTTGCATATATTTGCCGTCCATTTAGTGATTGCTTGTGTGTGTTTAACGGGCTTTAACAAATTTTTTGTGTTTTATTTAATTTTATATCGATCCGTTTATACTTTCAGTTAACTTACGTGCGTGTTTCGAGCACAATAATACAGATACTGAGTTATGAGGTTTTTTTTCAGCTTTCCGTGCAAGAGACTGTTTTTAAAATTAAGAAGAAAACAAAATGAATATACAATTTTCACAAATAAAGCAACCAGTAAAGAACATAAAAAATTGCGAACGATTTCGATAATGCCTATCGATTGATTTGTTGGCTGTTGTATGTGCATACAGTGGAAGTATTACAGTAAAATTAAGACAAAATAAAATTAAAAAAAAAAAAACACAATCAAAATAAATACAAGACGAACAAGAACAAGCAACAATTGTTCATGACGATAATATTGATGGCTGGCTGTTAGTGTTTATATTGTATAGTAAGTCAGAAGGAAAGATTATGGAAGATTTTTCAATATTTGGTTTCAGTGCAAGCACCTTCCCATACACACGCCCATGTACATGCAAACACATAAAAATATTTTTCTATATTTTATTTTTCCAGCGAGTTGGTATGAAAATTAGCTGAATTTTAGATTCACAGAACTGAAATTAAAAATTTTATATTCAAGGGAAAAAAGAAATACTTCACCGGAACATTTTTTTTTTTTTGTGGTGCTACGCAATGAACAATAGGATCGCAGCTAATAAATCGAGATGGGAAATCGGTAAAGAGGGCTTTTCAAAACTCCTTAATCCTAAGTAGTAAAACTGTACCGATAAAAACTTGTTAAAAAAAAACAAGTCTAATAAAGTAATAAAAATTGACAGCGAAAGGGGGGGGGGGGGGGTCAGTATTAACAGGATCATAGACGATCAGCCACTATAGCTGAAACTTATGGTCTCTTCACACTACTGAATATAATTTCTCAAAGAACAGCTATTTCCATTCTTAGCTTTAAAAAGGCAAATAGGCCAAAATCTATCGGTCTACATTAGCCTGTAAAATATTTCTTCGTTTCCAAAGCACTGGAAATCTGATGTGGGCCCAACTTCAAGATTTTTAATATTAACTTTTTTTTAATAATTAATTTATTTATTTCACATTACAATTGTACGAGCATGATTATAATTGTTATATGTAACTGCTGAGGCCAAAGGCTACTTTTATTTTTTACTTTTTTATTTTAAATGAAAAAAGACGTTGTAAAAATATTTATTAAAATATTTTATTAAAATAGTTGAATAACACATTTTTTTTAATTCCAATTCTTCTGCTTTATTTTTTTCTTTTTTTTAATATAAATACAAATTTTTTTAACTACTTCGTAAATCATATCATCGGGTAAAGATATGGATTTATAAAAATGTGCAATGAAATGGGCATTTGTTAATAAATAATAAATATTTATAAAATATATTTAAAAAGTATTTTTTTTGTTTCCTCTTTTAATTAAAAGTTAAAATATTTTAACTGTTATAGAATAATCAAAATTTTTGTTATTTATAGAATAAATTTCATGTTAATTTTAAAATAAATTTAATTTTAAATAAATTTTAGAATAAATTTCATAGAATGCTGAGATTAAAAAGTAAAGTCCTTGCTCATAATAGGCCATTTCTGGCAGTCGAAAGGATATACAATTGCATTGAAAGAAAATGGAAAAAATAACAGAAAATAAGAAAAGTCGTTGTCCCAACAACACTTACAAGAAAATATTGAAACAGATATACAGAAATTTAATTTTAAAAGCTTTTCTGTACATACCAAAAAGCTAAGCGTTCCCATATAGGCTCGTTGGCCACAAATCGATTAATATAAATAGTGGCTAAGTGAGTGAAAGATAATAAATCTGTATAAAGCCTTTGCAAACACCCTTCGTAAATGTTGCTGAAAAACATTTTGGATTTCAATTTTTTTATTTTTGTAATTGTTTTTTAACTTTAATGTATTTTTAATTACATTTTGGCTTTTAATTTCTTCGATTTATTTAAAATTTATTTTCTTGAAAATTTTTGAGAAAAAATATTTATTATCTTTATAGGAAATGCCTGATAAATTTTAATGTGCGCTAAAAAAATCAAAATCTTTGTATGATTTTAACAAACTTATTAATCTGGAATGTATTTTTAAAATGATGAAAAAATAAATAAATTTTTATTATTTTCTGTATGAATTATCTGTCATAAATAAATGCAAGTAAAATAATGTATTGCCAAATTCTTGGGTAGCGCTCGTGTGTATGTGTTTGTATCTGGCTGTTATCATGTAGAAGGCCCTAACTAACATTTTTCCCCAATATATTCTTTTAGTGATGGAAATATATCAACATAATCTATATGGCAATCCCTAAAAAAATCTATAGCAAAAAAAAATGCAAGTTAGGGCTTTATGTGTTTCTACTCTTTTTTAAAAAACGCCAATAAATCAGTTCTTGACAATTTAAAGATGGTACAATATACAAACACAGATATATGATATGAGCTTTTAAAAATCCATTAAATTGAGTTGAATTACAGAGTTAATAAAAGCAAACATTAAGACGTTTCGAGAAAATTTAAAATAATGCATCGATAGTACAAATCATTACGCTACTAAACCCCCTTTACACCAACACAAAGAGTTACAAATATGTAAAAATTGATAGAAACGTACCACTAACAATTGCAATGCACATTTATTTAGAGAAATTATTTATTAATTGCATTAGTGGCATGTGTAACGCAGAAATTATTTTTACACAATCATTTTGTAACACGGCTGGGTTTAGTAGCTCGCAAATGACAACTTCTCCGCTTTTTTGTTGTATTTTGTGCTTACACACTTATTCTAGAAATGAGTGGGGAGGTCCCTACATAATGTGGGCATCGAACAAATTCTATATCGCATAATCAATCACAAATCATTAATAGAAATGCCAATAATTTAATAATATAATTACAAGGTGACACATGGCAATTGTATATTTTGTGAACAGATTCTCAATATTTTTAATCATATTGTAAAAAATATTTGTTAAAAAGTGCATATCTTTTAAAAAAATTAACTGGAAATATTTTAAATAATATTTTTGGTAATATTGTAAGTAAAGTCTTTGTATAGGAATTTATTACATGTAAGCGAACTAAGACTGGCACGGGGGATAATATTCCCAAAATGCATTCCATACATTTCATTGTAAATGGATATTTCAATTGCTGCTGGCTTTTATACTTTTATATGCGATACAATGCATTTATCGTAGGAGTAACTCTTCTTGTTGAAGGCTTTACAAGCTTTTTCGCTCAAAATAAATAAAATATCATCTCATATCTTTCTTGGCTAAAAGTGGTCTTTCTTTTTATTTCAACTAAGTTGGATGGAATATGAATCTAATTAGAAAAAATTATAATTCTGGATTTCCAAAAGGAATTCCAATTCCAATAAATAGTGTAAAGCTTTTCAACATGTTGGAGAAAGTTTTCAAATTCTTTTTTTTTTATAAATATTTTTAATAAAATAAAGAACAAATTTGTAATCAGTAGAAGTTTTAAAATACCTGCCTCATTATTTATCAGAATTAATTAGACACTCATTTGTTTTTTTTTTTTTTTGTTTCCTTTTTTTTAAGAAAAAATTGATTACTATTTCATATTGAATTTTAAACATTTTTAATTTTAAACAAATAAAGTTTAATTTACAGCATGACCAAAATACAGAGAACAGACAGCAAGATGGGCAAAGCTCAATAAACTTCCCTTTTATACTTATTTTCCCAAAAATTGAAAATATTTTTTTTCGTTTATTATTAGCAAACATATTTTTAACATTTGAAAATATAAAATAAACATACCGGCGCCATAAAAGTAAGTTTTTTAATCAAAAATACACAAATGGACGTTTCCAAAAACTAACGAGTTTTGCATAGAAATGGTCACCAGCCAGCTGCCTAAGCAGCTAGCCAGTCAGGTGGCCAGACAACCTGCCAGTCAGCTGATCAAGCAGCCAGCCAGTCAACTGATCAAGCAGCATCCCAGTCAGCTGCTCAAGCACACTGTCATTCAACTGGTGAAGCAGGCTGTCATTCAGCTGCTCAAGCATCCAGCCAGTCAACTGATCAAGCAACATGCCAGTCAGCTGGCCAAGCACCCTGTCGTTCAGCTGCTGAAGCATCCAGCCAATCAGCTAAACAAGCATGCAGCCAGTCAGCTGATCAAGCAACATGCCAGTCAGCAAGCCAAGCACACCGTCATTCACCTGGTCAAGCAGCCTGCCAGTCAGCTGTACAACACAACTGGAACATACAAATTCAAGTTCAATGAAATCGATGGCTTGCAGACTTGGTGGCAATGTGTACGCATGAGAATGAGTGCATCCTGTCAGGGTTCGTTAAACCGTTATCTTCAATACAATACAAAACACAAACAAGTATAAAAATTGGTGCATTACGGCACTCGTGTGATCCTACCTTAAGCTAAAAATTTTAAATGATTTTTTGCGCTGTTTAACGCAGAGTTGCATTCAGTATTTAAACAGCAAACTAAAAGTATATAACAGTTAATTCTTTATTAACTATAACCACACCTAAAATATCAACACAAAAAACTTTTAGACATACTTTGAATACTACTTTGAATGCTATTGCATCTCTTATAAATTGCGGAACTTTAGCTCCTAATTGAAGTAGATCTCAGCTTATTAAATTTTTCCATGCATTCGATATCAAGTGCTAAGGTTTACACTCTGATCTCAGAGAAAATCCTAAAACTAATTACGGTTTAACATTTTCCATCAACGTACAAGAAGAGATATTTCTCTCACACCCCTCCTACTGATGCCACTGCATTATGGCTACAGAGACCTTTGGGCCACTGCGTAACTGATTTATCCTATGAATTTTCCCAAGATTTGTGTTCTGGTCTACCAAAAGGTTAATTTTCTTTGTATTCGATAACACATATACTACTTCCCAGCACTGCACTACAAGGCTTTAAGAATGCATACCTTTACAAGTATAAAAAGCCAAGATTCTCCACTTTGCATATTCAAATAATGCCAATACCAGAGAAGAATTGTTTGTGAACTTCACATTGAGGCATTCCAGAAATCAGCCATAATCAGCATGAGAACCAAAACCTATTAAACTAATTTTGGGAGACATAATTTGGAGAGTCTACAACTGACTAGCACTTCCCCTACAAACTATAAAAATTTTAAAAATTTTCTTGTTTAAAAGAAATAATTTGCAGCGTTTTAGCAGTTCTAAAAGATGCATGAATTCATGCATTTTGTTAATAAACAACTTTTCCATAATGCACTCACTGCACATTAAGCGTTTCGCTACTGGCAGAGAAAAACCACTAAACAGCCTGTTTGCAATATAAATTAACTCTTCACTTGAATAAAAACCCCATTAAATTTTTTTTTTTTTTTAATTTCACACTTCTTTATTTTTAATTATTAGACTGTTAATTATATTTGCTTTTACTATTTACACACTTCCAGTTGATGATGGCCGGCAGCAACATTCAATGGCCGACCAATTAAAGTTAAACTACATTTAAATATTAAAAAATAAAAACTTGTACAGTTCATATTTTATTTTCACTGGTTGCATTTTGCTTTTATCCACAAACAAAAAAAAAACAAAAAAAAAATCATTTTGTTTATTTTGTTTTTTTTTTTACTCAGCGATATTCAAATCAGTTTATTTCAATGATTATTTTTTGCTTTAATAAATATATATCAGTGCTTAATTTAAGATCTTTTAAAAGGCTTTAATGCAATCATTTCGTCTAGTAATTAAAAGAAATTGTATGAAAGCAATTAAAATTGTTTTAACAATTTGAATAATTTGGCAGAAACTGTTTAAAAAATCAAATTATTTGTAATAAAAAAAAAAAAAAAATTTTTGCCTTCTCTTCATTAAATACACAAAAAAAAATATTTTCCACATTGCAAAATTTATTGCGTTTTTAATTTTCCTTTCGCTTTAATAAAAAATTATTTTTAATTTGGAATTTCACTTTTGTAGATGCACTGCTTAATAAATTACGCTTTACAATTAAATGAATATGATTCCTTTATTTTGCAATCGGCATGCACGCGGCCTAAACGATCATCGCATTTGATTTTATTTTAAATTGCTATTTGAATAATATTTTCAAAATTATCTGCAAAATTATTTTGTAACTCGATTCACTACAGTTTCCCGCACTTGCTCACACACACTTTAATTTTCCACCTTCTACTCCATTCCGTCTAATTCGTTGTATGTCTACTGTACAGTGATTTTATTGCAGCAGATACTTGAAGGGAAATAATTTTTGGCGCGTTTGCACACTACCTCCGCTTAATTAATGTTTGATATGTGTGGAAAACGAATGCTACACTTACTGCATTGAACTGAATGGAAAATATATATTGACAAACTAAATTGCGTGAAAATACTTCCGTAACGGCGCGCTTGAAATTATTTTTCTAAACACTTTGCGTGTGTCGCCACCCTTTTCTTTGTTTCTTTCTTCTAAAATAATCATGTTAATCTGGCTGGAAAATTGTAAGAAAATGAAATGAATGGAACAGACTGAAGCGTAACAAAACAAAAAACAAAAAAACAAAAAAAAAACAGAAAAGGAAAATAAATTTAACAAAAATCCGTTATTATTTTCCACGCAAATATAAGCAACTTGCCCCACTGAGCGGCTACAACGTAATAACTTTGAACAGCTGAGTCCAATGCAATCAGACGAGTATGCATTCGATGGACGGACTCTGGCTGTGCATTAAAAAACCATATAAAATGTAAAAAAAAAACGCCAAATGGCACATTTACACCAACTAGTGAAGATGTTAGGGAATATAATATGCAAATACATTTAATAAAATACTAGTGCACAGTGGTACGAAACGGATTTACAGTTCAATTATATACGCTTGTAAGATTTATTTCACCAGTAATAGTAAGCTTTGATAATTGTTAATTGTTTAATAATAACTAATAAAATATTTATAAAAAAAAAATAATAATAAAAAAATGCATATTAAAATTTAATGGAAATTAAAATTAAGAAAGCCTGATATGTAGAACCAGCAGCCCCTTGCGCCCTCATACTCGCTTACCCGAAGGGGATATTTAAAGGTTTATTTAATCATAATGATGATTAAGCCGTATGCAGCAATAGAAGTTGCAAAAAAATAAAATAAATGAATACAAAGGTGACTTGACAAGATAGGACCGTACACAAGCAAAATACTATCTCGCTTTCAATACTTCACATACGTCATGCTAAGTATGAGAGCGTAACTTACACTTAACACACACCCGCACACATTTTCCATCTGAAATGCTTTAATAGTGTACAATTTGGCAGCTCTTTGCTCTAAAGAAACCACTGTTTCTCCAGCACTTGCTTGCAAACTCATGTATGTCACTGTTCATACAAAATAATTGGAAACCTTTATCGATGTATTCATTGGATGTCTTCATACGAAAACATTCAACCATCTGTTTTATATCCATGCTTGTCTGTACCCCAATTGATTGTACCCCAGTCCCCTAGTCTGCAGCCAGTTTTGTGTTCTATAGCCGAAGCATGCCTAACATGATAATCATTCACTTCCACCGATAACCACAGAGACATTTTACAATATACTTCTTTCAATATCAGTGCTTGTTGTTTTTCTACCAACAACATTTGGGCTCATGACTTATAAACACTTCTATTCAATTCCCACAAGTTGTTTCTTATTTTTTGTTTCTGTTTTCTTGGAAAATTAAAAGTTTCCCCTTAAGAGGTTGTTAAGTGTTACATTGGACGTTTCTTTATATTTTATATTGAAATTTTGCATTTACGAACACTCACACATAAACATATATAAGTATGCATGCACACATCCATATGTACGCTAAGTATGCCCGCTTACAACACTACAATATTTTTAATGATATTCATTTTCAACATTATTTTGTTGCTTATGTAGTTTTTATAAATTTTTCCTTTTTTTTTTTTTTTGTTTTGTTTTTTATGAAACTATTCATATGCATGCCTTGACATGAGTGATAGAATTATAAATAACCTCGAAAATTTATAAATAATGTTAATAGATATGCAAGTATGCATTCCCTGGTTGCACAGTTGTCTCATTTTGGCGATAAAACGTGGGTGAAGAATATGAAATCTTTCGCCTCTTTCCTACTGATAAATGCGTCATCGATTATTATTGAATATACGAGTATCTTGTTGATTTTACAATACACAGAGGAAATATAGCTAAAAATTAGTAATTAAAGCGAATTCACTATCAATAATGCGATCGAATAATTTTTAACAATTTTTAAAAGCGCTTTGTTAGCACAGTTACACTGCTAAGGAGCTTTACGGAAGAACTGTTGACATCACTGTTTAGGGTTTAATTTCAGTTTAAATCTTGTGGCAGCTTTGTCAGAACTTACGAAAAACATATAAAAGAATACCAAAACAAAACACAAGTTTATGCCTACCAAAGAAAATAAATTATAGACTATAAATAATAATTAAATATTTAAATAATTTTCTAATAATTTGTAAGCAATTTGTTTTTTTTTTTTTTGGAAAATGAAAAACAACAATTTGTGTGTGGACAAGGAAAGCTCAAGCGGAAAGAAATTACAACTACTGCTTTGCATGAAAGTTGTGGATGATCAGCTTATAATGCTACTGGATCACACTACGACTGACCTTGAAGACCTACTTTAATTTCGACGTCAAGGATAATTCATGATGTCCAATCTTTTTTGTGCGTGTGTGTTTTTTTAAGAAATAAAAAAAAGGTGAGAAAATAACTATCTTCCATATAAAATTTTTAAGAAAAAGGACTTTGTCTTGTTTCTATTAGTTGTATACCCTTTTAACAAGCCCTTGACCTTCTAGTAATGTGGTAATGTATTCCCTTTAATGGTCCCTAAACAGATATAAAGTAAATAGGTTATTTCAGTTTAAAAGTAAGTTTATTGTAAGAAAAATCATTTTATTTCTGGGCTAAAACCCCATAAGAATATCAAAAGGATAATATGAAAAATCATATTATTACATCATTCTTCAGACATTGATATATAGCAAAACCATTGTTTAAAGGAAGTATTTCATTAATTATTTATTCCTTCTCAAATAGTATAATAACAGTGTAGAGTGTACAAATAAAAAAAGGTGTTAAGGCGCATACATATATCGCATATCGATATCATGAGATTTGTAAACGACACAATATAAGCGAGGAGAGTCTGAGCGGAGCTCTTAAAGTAAATGCCTTTAAGTAGTAACATTATAAGAGCCACATTCACGGCAGTATTATTGTACACCTTAAAGGTATTCAGTGAAAAATAAAATTTATTATGCATTCGCCTCTGTAGGAAAATAATTTTTTCTAGTAATGTCGAGAGCAATTTTATTTCAGAACAAAAATACTTTTAAGATTTAATAGATTTAAAATTCATAAAACTTAACTTGGAAGTACCAAAACAAATCCTGGAAGAAATTGCAGCAGAAAGAACATTTTTAAAACCTAATAGAAAATAACTATGGAGTAGTCTAATTAAACTTGATCTAATTTTTCTTCTTTTTTTTACACAATGAATTCTAATGAACCAAATATGTAACATTTTGGTCGATCAATTTTAAGCATCTTCCCTTAGAGACATTATTCCAGCAGTGTAAAACTTTTCTGCTTTCTCGGCGACAAGTTGTGACAAGTAATTTCCACAGGCTTCTCTTGAGACCAACTTGAATCCATTAAGGACCAAAAACAAATAATCATTGACCAAAACCAACAATCATTGACCAAAACAAATAATAGTCTGATGGTGCGAGGTCAGGGCTAAATGGTGCTTGCATCAAAACTTCCTAGCCAAGCTCTACCAGTTTTTTTCATTAGTGGATTTCATGGTATGCTTCCCTTTTTTTATGGAAAAATTTCAAAATATAGCGAATTTCTTTTTTATTTTCGCTCATTTTTGAATAGCTATAAGTATTTTTCAACTTCAGTCTCCCCTTTCCAACATTATATTAATACCTAAAGACTTTTTCTACTATCTTATATTTACATAAATTTTAAGAAAAATGTAAACAAAAAGAATTGTAAAACTAGTATTGAAACTAAAAGCTATTTATTCAGTTATACAATAATATATATATATATAATTTTTAGTAATATATAATATTAATAACTGGCCATTGTAAGAACTTCTGCCAATTATTTATTCGTAGTAAAAAAAATTCTTTTTTCACATATTCCATGTTAAAATATACTAGTAAACGATTAAATAAAATTTAGATAAGCTTGGAATGGTCCATCCTTTTCGCCCCTAAAGTCTCACATTGGAAGCCTCTTCTTATTAAAAATAACCTCATATTAAAATCAAGTACACCAATACTAAAATAGTAAATTAAAAGAAGTGGGATTCATCAATATTATTTATTCTGAAAAATATATGTATATGTATATGATCTTAAAATATTTTATACATAATTGAAAAAATTGTTACTTCTTTAACTAAAAGTATAAATTTCGTTTGTAGAATGATGTTGCATAAAATACACTGTATTCAGAAAAATGATTAAAATTCCCTGCAAAATTTCGTCTTGCATATGTCACCACATTCAAATATCCCCCTTCAAAATATCCTTTTTCATAATATCTGAAGATCAAAGATGTGTGCTTTGAAGCTTTAACGCAAAAATTTTTAAAAGTAAGAAAGATGTGAGTAAAAGCTTAAGCACGCGGTATTTTACAATTAAGTACTTGCAAAGCTACCGGCTAATACAGTTATTGGCATAAGTTTTCTGATAACAATAGACTTTCATTACATTTACGCTTACAGGGTATA
This sequence comes from Ormia ochracea, assembly GCA_963402855.1. NCBI lineage: Eukaryota > Metazoa > Arthropoda > Insecta > Diptera > Tachinidae > Ormia > Ormia ochracea. Next base: position 11,876,256 of record OY727105.1, read on the forward strand.
CCGCTATTTTCGATTAGCTGTAAAGGTATTAACATTCAATGCAGTCATATAAATTACATTTATAGGAATCATACTTTTGCCAATAACTGTAAAATTGTTCTCTTGTATCTGGTTATGGTGTGAGTTCATGTAATTAACACGTCAGTGCCGTTGCTACACATGTATGTATTTATGTGATTTGATTAGATGTACACAACCACATGCACAGTTGAAAAGCCTGATTCATATGTGTGGGTACGTGTGTATGTGATGTGTTCATCAAAAATAATGGATCAATGCTTGAGTAATGGAAAACCAAAAGAAACAGTACGAAAGTTAAAAGAGATGTGTTGAAAAGATTATTTATGATGATTGGAAAATTGTTGTACTTGTATGGGTGGGGGGGATGTAACATAAAACATTAGATACTTTCAATTGATTCACATTGTTTTCAATAGACTGTTATGTAAACTGATGAAAATCAAGGAAATGCATGAGACATGTCTGCAACTGAAGAATAAATTGATGAGAGGAGGTTAACTCAAATATGTATATATTTTTGTGTGCACACTCATATTTACATCCAAGAAATGTATTCACCATCATTTCCCCTTATCGATTTTCGAATAATTTATGAAAAATATACAAACTGAGGCATTTATTTATTGACATGCATACAGATACTTATATATGTGGGAAATGCTGAAGGCTAAAACATTTCAAGAACTAAATGTAATTTCCCAGACAGAGTACATAACCACATTTTCAGATAAACATTATACTGAAGGCTTAATTTAAACTGGAATTGGGCACACAACTGACGTCTTCAGCGGCCATGTAAGGCGGTATATCATAATGGCCAGAGTCATAGTGTCCGTGTATAGTACGCGACACTCAAAAGTGTCATCAGGTTCATAGATATTGTGAAGCTTTTCACAATGCTATAATGGCCATGAATGCAAAAGCGTCACAATGCTCAGGGCCACTATGACCTTTTAGGTTGACCTCACGAGTGTATTGCTATACCAAAATTGATTCTGCTCTACACCTAAATTCTCTACGCAGATATCATCTTGCATACTTTGCATCTCTTCTTATAAGATAAAACTAGTTCAGTAATCTTTTCATTATGAAAGCTTTCACGAAGAAGCGCGAATAATATTAAATTTATTTCCTTTTTGGAAATTATAATTTTTAATTGATAAATTTTAATCGAACAAGAAATGCGCCCATTTTAATGGATTCTTGAAAACCAGTTGTGTGAAGAAAGTTTTCCGTCCACAATTTCTGATAATTTACTTTAAGGTAGTGCGGAGTAAATTTCCAATGAATCTTTATCCCTCTTGTATATATTCAGCACAATACTATGCATGAGTAGGCGCTAACAACTGAGTGCTGGCCTTGAGAAAATGAAAGGATTTTATCCGTTAGTGATGTTAGATGTCGTATAGAAACAAAGTAAACATTTCCTGATTACATTTCTTGGTAATTCGAAAAGAAAAAAAGAAAATTTAAATAAGTTGTATTTAATATTACAATTATATCAATACAATTATATCCTGAGTAGTAGCATTGGCTGCTGGTTGCAGCCACTAAATTTAAATAATATTTCTAAAGTTTTTTTCAATTTTTAAATTATTAATACTTGTACATTAAATATCTGCCATATAAAAAAATCAGCTCAAATGGTAAAAACTATAGTATACATAATTGAAAATATAAATTATTTATCAATTATTTTTACAAATTAAATTTATTTTATCAAAATGAATTTCATTGTTGGTGTAGAAGATTATATGAACACAAAAAAAAAATATAATAATAACTTGAATAGCTGGACACAATACAAATCAGAAGTCTAGCAATTATTTCACAAAGATCGGCAATGGGAACGATCAGTATACCGATTTCAATAACGTTAAAATCACTTCCTTCTGCGTTAGAAATGTACTACAGGACAAATTCTATTTTTTGCTTAGGAAGGGAAATGGGATTAAAAATTTTAAATTTTATATTCCTATTTTGCCAGTATTTAAATCTTTCTGTTTGTAAGAAATTGTTAATTTTTTCGTTTTTCAGAATTTTAAATTTTTAATTATTTCTTTTTATTTACTGATAAAGACGCACAAAATTTTACAACAAAATAAAAAAATAAAAGACAATAAAAATTTTATATAAAAACAGTATGATCTGTTGACTTAAATATATAAAACTGTGAAATTAAAAATAGTCATATACGCAGGAGTTGAAAGAAGCAAAAGCCTTTTTCCTTCACTGCTGTCCACCAAACAAACTCTCTGTACGCCCTAAGCCCTTCCCTTAGATTCCCAATTTAAGACTACCCGAACTCTTCTTCAACAAATTTGGATTTTATAAGCGATATAATTAAGTGCCACTGTCTTCACCAACAATGTGAAATATTCTAGCTAAAAGTTTTTAAAACTTGTACTCTTAATTGAATATTTTTGATTGCATACTTTTAGGATAAAATATTTTGTAATATTTTCCAATATACCACACACGTAACGGTACGCCGCCGTTAAAAATTTAAAAAAAAAAATTAATAAACATTAGAAAAAATTTTCTTAACACTGTTTGCTGCCAATATAAATCAGAATAAATCAGCATTAATTAATTTAAAACATCCATTATTTGATTTGAAGTTAAAATTATTTTTTAATGCCGTATTTAAAGTTCATGAGCTTTTTTTTATTATAGCTGTCATGTTTCAAACTTAGTTTTTTATTTATTGTGTAATATTTATGGGTTTTTGGGCAACAAGTGTTTTTATTTAACTTTATTGTTACATGTTTTATAAACTTTTTCCTTGTTCGTAATAAAATTGCATGTTTATTGTAGTAAATTTGGTGGAATTTTTCTATTCTTTTTGTCGGTTTATTATATTTCACTTTAGTAACAAATTTTTTAATCTGTATAAGTGTTGCTCATGTTCGGTTTCAATAACAAATAATACTCTGATTTATATTTGTTAAATTTTCTTTTAAACGTGCTGCTCATTTTTATTATTATACAACCAGCTAAGACTTAACGTAGTAGCGTTACTTCTCACCTTTGCTTGCATTTCGTGTTATTGAATCATTTCGATGATGGGCAAGTAATTTAAGAATTAATGTGATTTGCAACAAGTAGTGTATAAATATGGCTTTGGCATGTCTTTATATAAATTTATGAACACATTTAAGTTATTTTATGAAATTATTATTCATTTTAATCGACAACAAAAAAAAAATGTAAAAGAGCAAACGAACAAGCTGGCTATCAACAAGTTTAATTTATAAAAATTATATTTAATAATAAAACAAACTTTTTTAAATTATGTAAAAGAGAAATTTATTTTCTAACTGGGAAATATTAATTATGTTTATTTGAATAAAATTTAAGAAATTTTAAATTGCATATTTTAAAGGTTTTGCATTAATGCAGATGTTTTAAGTAAAAAAAAATTTATTAAATTTATAATGCACAGCAATAAAAATTATTGTGGGTAATAAATGGCAAAATAAAAAGTTTAAGCCGGGGATTTACACGGCCACTTTAGATTAGCCACATATAATCCACATATAAACAATTATTAGTTTAATAAATTTATAAAATTTGTTATAATTTAAATTGTTTCTTATAAAAAATTCTTGTTTCTTTATTTATTTATTTTGAAATGCATACAATCTTCAATTTCAAATACAACTCCTTATTTAATATAAACGAATGTACAGTGTTTATTCCTACGTAAACAACAACTCATAAAAGTAATTACAATATGTGAACTGAAGAGAAAGTTTGAGTTCAAGCGATTAACTCCATAGTTAGAGATTTATTAAAGATTGTTATTGTTGGAAATTAATATCAATCAAAGCAACTTGTATGCATTTGGTATGCATGTGCTTCAAAGGATTTAATTTTTTTTTCTTCCTTTTATTTTTTTGATTGATGTACTGCCTTCTGTTCATTTTTTCATGTCTGCAGATTTTTTTAAATGTGTTCATAAACAAGAAGTTGATATAAAAAGGAAAGATTATATACAACCCAAATAGATTCATGCAATCAATCATCAAAAATAAATGAATTCTAGCAGTCAAAAGCTAAGAAAAATTCTTAAAATATTAACCTCTTCTTAAATGCTTCAAATCCCATGAGAAAAAATATAACAATGAAAGATTTGGAAAGGAAAAATATGTTTCCTTTTTGCAAGTTTTATTTAAATACCAAAATGTGTTTATTTATCAATAAAAAAAAAAATATTTATTTTTTTCATACAAGATTTATGAAACACATTTTGTATGGAAATTTGTTTAATACGCCTCCTGGAAAGCTGCTGGAGATGTGGCTGCAATTTAGTAGGTCAAAGTATGAATATTCATTTCCAGTTGTTGCCAAACAAGCAGACATATTTTTACCATCAGAAGTTACACTACCAAATTCGTGAGGGCATTTCAAACGTCAGCTTTACATGGCCCCTGAATAAAATGCCTGTCATACAATATAAAATGGGGGATTAGGAATCTTTCAAATTCGCCAATCAAATTTTATACAGTGCAGTGCATAACATCTCATAACTGCGACTCACTTTGATCAATCAAATGCTCAATGTGCTTTCACAAACATTCGTAATGTCAAGAATATATTTTACACTCTCCATTTCTACAATCTTATTAAATAAAATTTTATTTAATGTTTATGAAATCAAATCGATAAAAAAGGTATTCACAATTACTTAAAACGCTTTTAACTTGAACGTTTAATAATTTTCAACGATTCAAAAACTCTTAAAACATTTAATAAGTTGTTACTTGTTTTCAAGAAGGCTCGAATTATGTTACTTTCTTTCAGCCAATTGCAATGTTTCGGCAGATAATTTTTATAAAAGTTTTCTTATAACTTTTTAACACAAGGAAAAGATTGACATGGATACCAGGGGAGCATTGAGCGCTTTTCAAGTTTACAATAATTTTTACAAACTATTTTTTTCTAAAAAACAGTTTAAAACGGGCAACTTGTTTAGTAAATTAATATTTTAGAATTAAATTTAAGAACTAGTCATAACGTTTGTTTGGTAAAAGATAAAAAGGATTTAAAGGACTTTCTTTCGTTAGCGATAAAATAGAATTTAAATTGATTAAATTAATTATTATTAAACTGCAGTATTTTCAATGCAATTGAACGATTTTTCCTTGAGCGAAAGCGAGAAAGGGGGAAGTCCACTTAACGGCGTCTTTATAATTACTACCGGGGCGGACAGCATTGGTCTCACTTTCATTGCTCTCACTGAAAAGATTGTGTAAAAGTTTTTCAAAAGACGGGCATATTTTAATATCTCATTTGTTAGCTGAAAGTACAGCCGCACTCAGAGTGGTTTCGGCCTACCGTAACGTAGCACCAGCAGCAGTATTTGTGATAAGCGGCGAAATAACTGTTGCTTGAATGCAAAGAACCATGGCTTCTGAGGCAAAAAAACCTTTTAAGGATCGCAATTCTAAGATCCCAAACCATGGCAGAAGAGATGGAATGCAGAAACAAGCGGTAGATGGGCAGCAAAGCTCATTCCCAATATCTAAGGATGGATTGAAAGTAAGTTTTAAAAGCTTAACTACTTCCTTAGAAAATTTCTCTCATGCCACGGATGTTTCCCAAAGTGCCTATACGCCATGGGAAAGATAAATGCCCATGGTTGTATATACTGCGGCACTATAAACGACAACGCAGAGCACACTTTTTTTGATTGTGGCAGGTGGATCGCACATAGAAGCGAATTAAAAGAACATATTGGTGACTTCACTCTTGAAGACATTCCTAACAAAATGCTGGAGTGTCAAGAACACTAGAACGTGGTTAGAAATTACGCAGAGTGCGTATTGCGCAGAAAAAAGAAATATCTCGCTGTAATAGAGCAGACCGGGGGGGCCTCAGGAAGTGGTATAGCAGTACCACTTCCTGAGGTTAGACAATTATTTAGTTAGACAATATTACTAACCCAGCAGTCCTAAGCCCTTTAGTTAATTATAACGAGATAAAATTTCTAATAGACCTGAAATTCGCATCACAGTAGGACATAGCGGTCATGTAATTATCAAGATTTAATATAATTTTTTCTTTTTTTTAATTTAATTTTAATATAAGTAAATCACTAGTGTACTAGACCTCTAACACGTAGTTGTAGCAAGTCGATGGTGCGCCTCCAAAAATGATAGGCCCAACCAACGGGTGCAAGGTAGTTTCCAGTATGGGACTATCAGTCATCTCTTTCACGAAGTAGTATAAAAAGCAGTTTCGCGAAGGACTTTGCGTAGGAAAGAGGAAAGTCCGAAGGAATTTTTAACCCTCCTCACGATCAAAAAAAAAAATTATTAACTGGAAGGGTTTTAACCTATTTATTATGGTATGCTATCATACGCCTTTATTCCATTTGGCGTCATTGTCATCGCCGTCGTCATCAATTCAATATCGAAAGAAAATTTCTAACCAACGTCCTCAGTAATTCGATACAGAACTTCCATTCCCATTATATAAAATAAAATTAGTTTTATAATACGGCTTACACAGTGACAGGATTATCTTTCCACGTGAGCAGTAAATAGCCGTTCCTTTGTATAGCGAAGCCTTTACAGCCCTTCCGGTGGAATTATTTTTTCCCCAAAATACTCTTTTTTCTCAAACCTTTTAGTTCTTTGTATTATTAACTATCTTAAGCTTTATCGTGAGCTTTTTTAGGAGAAAAATAATGCCAAAACTAATTCAGCTAAGCGGAATAAGGCGATTTGATATCGTTTAATTAAGATTTTAATCGCATTCGCGGACCAGGCTGTAATTGAAGATCAGCTTCATTTTTATTGCATTGCAAATATAAAAATTGTTCTATATCTTGATATTGTTCGCTTTAATCCGATTCCCATCTATATCATGCCCCACTCTGTTATTGAAGATCAGCTTCATTTTAATACACTCCAATTATGAAAATGGTTCCAAAGCTTGATATGGTTCGCTTGAGATGCCCATCTTAATCGTGGTCCAGGCTGTTATTGAAGATCAGCTTAATTTTAATATACCCCAATTATAAAAATGGTTCCAAAGCTTGATATGGTTCGCTTGAGATGCCCATCCATGTCGTGGACCAGGCTGTAATTGAAGATCAGCTTCATTTTTATTGTATAAAAATAATATAAATATAAAAATGGTTTCATAGCTTGATGTGGTTCGCTATAGATGCCCATCCATATCGTGGACTAGGCTGTAATTGAAGATTAGCTTCATTTTTATTGCATTCCAAATATAAAAATTGTTCTATATCTTGATATCGTTCGCTTTAATCCGATTCCCATCTATATATTGGCCCAGTCTGTTATTGAAGATCAGCTTCATTTTAATACACTCCAATTATAAAAATGGTTCCAAGGCTTGATATGGTTCGCTTTAAATGCCTATCCAAATATTTCAAAATTTAAAACTTTTCAATTAAATTATAAATTGAAATTGAAGGAGACAATTATTAAAGCAAGAAATATTTCATTATTCGTTAAAATTAATTTTTCAAATATGTTACTTATATCGAAAAGAAGTTGTAAAGAAATTGGTGTATATGATTTACTTTAAAATTTAAATAAATCCCAGTATCTTGTTTTTTCTGAATTTTTATTTTCCCAACATGGAAAAAGTGTCTGACTACTAAGAACCAGATAACTTTCTTCTAACCTCGTAAACTATCACGAATTTTCTCAACGTTTCATCTAAAGGAAAAGTTTTGGCAGCGTCACTTTAGCGTAAAATCTAAGAAATTTAATAAATGCAATTATATTTTTATTTCTCTTCTTTGGCAGTCATCTACTCTACAATTTCAATTGCACTGAAAATATTATGTTTTTTATACCACTCTGTTTAAATAAATATTTATTGCACAGAAGACTTGAAGGAAACAAAACCATTCCGTGCACACATTCCCATGCAAGTAGACAACTAAAGTGATTTTATTGCACCAACAAGTACTTTTATTTTTCTTACTTGAATTTTTATTTTCTTAAGTGAAACAACAGCTACAACAAGTGGCAATTTCATACACCGATCAAAATCAGTGCAAATCCCCTTTGGTTGTTTTGTTGTGTTGTGTTTGCCAGGATGTTTGTACAGATTTTAAGAAATTTCATGAACATACGAAGAAAAATAAAATAACTAAGAGGATTAACTCAAATGCAAAATGATGGATATGTTAAACCCTTCACAATCGGATGCTCACACTTGCAGGATGGCTGATGAAAGACATGACCAAAATGTATAAAAATAATTTTTCTGATTATTTTCAAACTTTTTTCCTTGTGGCATTTTACCAAGGACTGATAAATATTGGAGTTGGCGAAGCCACTTCGCTTACAAGTGCTTTTTGTAAAATAAATAATTAAAAACATTTTATTGTGCGATTGTGATAAGCGCGACTGAAGCAACGCTGAGAAAGATAAAACTTTCAAACATGTTATGTTAACCGCAATCAATTAAAAGAAGCAAAATAAACATATTACACACTGTATTATATAATGAAAATGACTTTCCAGCTACGTGGTGAATATGTTCGTTATACACTCAAAAAATTATGTTCATTATAATGGTAACATGGTGCCAAATTTGGCGAACCTCCGCAGGCGAATGAATAATGCACAAACTACCAAAGTGGAGGTCGCATGTCCGATTCCTGCATAGATCCTTGTTGTTTTTCTGAAGACAAGCCGAAAGGAAATAGCTGCTTCATTTATTTAATTAAATAATTTTTTTTTTTCGTAAAGTTTTCTTGTCGGTCGGTATTAACACCCAGTGAAATATGCGTAAGAGACAACTGACATTATATAAATTTAATATCAATGCACATTTAAGTAGAAGTTTACTGAATATTTATTTTTGGCATTTTAGTGCAATTTAAGTATCAACTAAAAATATTTCCACTTCAATATAATAACAATCTGTCATCTGCATAAGTTTCTTATATTTATTCTACTCGATATTATATGTAAAGATATATACTAGAATTCAGTTTTCTTACTTTCCTGGACATATTCAAACTTAAACATATTCGTCACACTACCTTACCGAAGGTAGAGTGCATATTTCTATATGAAAACGATGCAAAAGAGTTATCACCGTAGCTACCCTTAATCTAATTTGTAGCAAGAAAGGAGGCAAACAGTGTTGCAGATGTATAGCATGTGAAATCAAAATTATATTTTTCTCTTTAACAATATATTATATTATAAAATTATTATTATAATTTTTTTCTAACTATCTTAACCTGCAAAGGTCTTCGCTTATCCGCAGGAAAAGATTCAGGGTCTAGGCAGGCATCAAACCCGCTACCTCTGCTTTAGTAGGCGGTGCACTATTCGTTCGCCTAGGGCGGCACTTGTATAAATTAACAATCGAAACACCTGAGATATTCTTTTTTATATTACAAGTATATATTTTAAATGTGAAACTCCTAAGGATGAGATTACTGAGGTGCTCAATGTCAACTCTTTATCCTGTTGATGCCACTTATAGATCAATTACGAGGGTAAAACAGAGCTGCAACAGTAAAACTTTGGCTCAGGGCAAGAAAATACGTCAAACGGTTTGAGAGCAAACACTTTATGGAAAACGAACACAAAATTAAAAGATTATTGTGTAAATAATTAGATTTAATACGAAATATTGTGCAAGTAAACGGCTTCCACAAGCTTATGATGTGGTTCCCACGTTGTCAGGGTTTTTGACTAGGAAATTTGTACGCAAAATAAACTGTTGAAATCCTCTGTTTTACATATATATAAATCATATAAAAATATATTGTTTGAGTTCGGAATCGGGGAAAAACCTGATATTTCCCCTTATTTCCCCTTTAAAAGGGAGCAGTCATAACTTCCCAAAACTGCAAGGCGAAATTTCATTTATTTTGTTTATAAGAAATAAAAAATGTATTATTAAGTATAAATTGTTTGCAGAGTTGCCCCGATATCCGAATGATACTTAACGAAATAACTTCTATTATAAGGATTATCTTGTACTAACTAATCCTTACAATACAACAGCTGCCCAATAAATACTTATTTATATGATTTTATATAATTTTTATGTCAAAATAGATTTTAGGCTTTTCTTTTTTTTACTTCATTATTTCAATGTGACATAAATATTCCTTAGAAAAGCTTCGACCTGTATTTTTATATTTTATTATTATATTTTTATATTATATTTCTTTGACATCATTCCATCAGTGTTTTAAAGCTGGAAGTTCTGACATTCTTCTCTTTTGATTTTAACTTTAAATTTTCAGCATAAAGTATTACAACGGCTCAAAGTAACCTCCAACTTGTTTTTCCCTTTCACGGTTACGATTTTGACAATCAACAATGGCCGCCTAATGATGGCATTCTTTTAGTAAATTAGAATGCACGGTTAAGCGTACGAAAGCACAGACATCCTTTTCAACTTAATGCAATATTTTTTAGGGAATGTACGCCATTGACGCACAGAAGAGTTCAACCAACCGTAGAAATAAGGATTGTATTTTTAACACTCTAATCACGAGTGAATTTCATGCATAGACATCGAGTGCACATGCATACACACACACACATGCAAGTTCTCATTACTCACAAAAGTGGTCCAGCAAACAATTGATGTAGCATTTGCACTTTACTCACTTCTCAAATAATTATTAGCAGTTTCATTAATTTAATGAGATTTATTTTGCTGGTGGAAATATAAAAGTTTTAAATTATAAGCAAATCATACAAGTTAATTAATTAAAATTGTTAAAGTTTTTTAAAAACAAAAACAATGAGACCATTTTTTTCGAAAGCAGCTTTCGCTAAGGAGAGTTATGAGGGGAAGTATAAATAAATTATAGTTATTATAACTTTCTTTTGTTTTCAAAACTACGATAAACACAATTGTTAGATTCATTCGTCATTGGAAATACTTTGAATCTCGGCAAGCAATGATGAATTTGTTTTTTTTAATTAATTTTTAATTTTAATATTTCAATAAATGCAATATGCTTCGGCGTTAACTAATCTTTAATCGTGAAGATAAAATTAAGTGCCAAAAATCGAAAATTGTTTTTTTTTAATAATAAAGTTATTTTTACAGATATCGCCCAGGGTCCTAATCAATACATATATTTTTAGTTCTGAATGTAAATGCTGTAAGTTTTGATATTATTTAAGGTCAGTATTCAGTACGACTGATTCCCTCCAAAAAGCTCATGTGATTCTATTCCATTTAAGTAAAAAAGTCTTATCAAATTATCTAGGATTCTTACCATTAACCAATAATGACCAATAATTCTCCTTTCAGAGAAATTAAACTATAATTTTATAAAAATGTTTGTAAAGTTTTGCTAATCGTATGAGTGATCAAAAAATAACACACCCAATCGATGCATTTTTAGCAGACTGCCATAATTTGCAAAATCCATGCAATTTTTTGGCAAATCCTGCAATTGAGTGGGATAGTGAATTCTGGCCTTGAATGTAGTGGCCAAATCTAATATGGTGCATGCTAAAGCCTAAACATACACGGCTTACTCTTATTCAACACAACCTGTAGTCTGAGAAAGGACTTGCTGCAATTCACTTTTCATATAAAATTTAAATATTGAGACCATAAACTGATAATAAAAACAATAGTGGATTTTACATGTTTGTTATTTACTTAATAACTTTTTGTAAATAATAAATGTAAAATAATTTACTTATTGCTAAATCTGAAAAATCAACTTCGCAAACATCTACTAACATTTCATCATCTATGAGATTTTTAATAATGTTTTATATTGAAAGCAACCAGAGTTGGCCAACTTGAGAGCAGCTTAAGTACACCTTTAGATTCAGCTCGTAGCATACCGGGTTTTTGCAATTTTGGCACACTATTTTCCAAAATTCTCTCCTTTTATAGATCAAGGAAAGCTTCGGTTCCAACTGCCAGAGAACTTCCATTAAGAGTAGTTCTACGTTAGTTCATTCAACACCTTCAGTCAGAATTCGACCGCACGTATCATACCATCGCATCTTGCACAAAATGCTCGTCCTATACATTTTATGTTAGTTTCGAAAATTTCGTCAGAATCTTATCACTAAGATAATATATTCAGCTTGATTTGGTATATTCCAAAGTTTAATGTTCAAGTTTTTAATAACATAATGGTTACCATTACCGCTTTGCAGAAGAACCAGAATCTGATCCTGGTCTTCTTTAAATGCTGGTTCTTGTCTTCTTCGTTAATCTTAAATTTATTCAATGGAAATCTGAATAATTTAAAATTAAATTAAACAAAAAATGATATGAAAAATACTTCTAATAGAATTTACACAAAATTTTGATAGCGCGTATGTTACTTAGGCCGCCTTACACGGTTTTAATAAGTCCAAACCATACAAACTTGACTTGGGAATGCACAGTCCATTAAATTGTATAAACACCACGATTTCCTAATACAGGAATCTGATCTGGACTTAATAGTTCACATTGGAACTTGCCTAAGTCTGCAAGGAATTAATGATTTTTTTTTTTCTAAAAACTATTTCATACTATTTCCCATCTATAGTTCATCTCGGTGGCGCCAATTTAGTATCCTGTGCTTCTCAAGAAAAAAAAACATGAAAATGAAAATGTAAAAAAAATTTTAAAAATTTTATTTAAGCAAGGAAAAAAGATTCGTTTACGAAGTATATATATAAGAATGCTCATATATATTCTTCTTTGTTTTTTTTTTCAAACAGGCTGTGGGCAGGAATCGAACCTGCGACCTCCGGCTTAGTAGGCTGTGCATTAATCATTCACCTAAGGAGTTAGCAAATTAGAAATATTAACAAATATTTAATCCTTACTTTGCTTACACATTGTGATATCCTTTGAGTTTACTTATCCTTAATGAAGCACAATACCTGATATATCGTTAGATCTAAGCTGCAGAATACTCTGTTGAAAATATTTAAATAATCTTGATTTCGTTAGCCAGATTTGATCAATTAGAAAACGCATTTACTTTATATTAAACTATCCTTTAATTGGATTTTTATTTATCATTAGCCTTCTATGCTCTCTTTCCAGCATACTACTTATCACCGATTTTGAGCCCCAGAATTTTTTATTTACAGAAATAGCTTACCTCTAGAATTCATGAGCTAATCAGATTCATTTTAATATAAATCTTTTGAATTTAAGTCATTATGGTATCAATCTAAAATTCAGCTATTGCACCATTTTTCAAGAAAACACGAAGTCATTATTATACTCGTAAATATTAAGAACAAGATACAATTTATGAATGATATCATTTTGGAATAGACACTGCATGTTTGCTAGGAGTAGGACTTTCATTCGATGGCCTTTTGTGTCAATCGAAAAGTGTAGAAACTAAGAGGAGAAAGTGAATAAATTGAATTTCTTTCCCTTTCATCTGATTGACGCACTATTGACTGAAAAATAAATTGGATTTCTGTATGAAAGCGTGAAAATGTTTTGAATAGCATTTTTTTCTAGTTTTCGTTATTCTGCTTTTAGATGCAACTAATTGCATGCAATTTTGTATTCGCACACTACTTTCTTGGCCAAATCACAAGCGGAGGAACTTTACGTTAACTCTTCCAATGTAAATTATATTAATTTACTAAATCGCCAATAAACAAAATTGCAAATATTTGACAAAATTAAAAGTCAAATATTTTTCAACTACTTGATTAAATAAACTATTTTATAAATATTCCGAGTACTCGGGAAATGTATATATGTATTTCAACTTTTCTTTTGGGAACTGTTGAGGTTTCATTATTTAAAAGAACTTAAAATTCGAAATTAATTTAATTAAAAACAAAATAAGTAACAAAAGTTATAAAAGGCCTGTTCATGACTACAAAAGTTTGAAATGTAACAGAATAACTATGAAGATCTGCAAGTAGAATACTCATGATCTCAATGGCAGTATCTTGTCGGTAGTGCTTAGTCCACTAGTGGATTTTAACTTTCAAATTTAACTTTCAATGTCAGTAAAGGATGGCATGCAATGGCATGCGATAGCCTTCTATTAGTCAGTATTTCCACTGACAACGTCACTACTAAAAAACTATCTGCATTAATACATACTTAAGGGCCTTATACACTGTCCTATACAGTCGTACGATTTAAATGTGACATCTCTGCTGAAAAGATATGATAGTATGACTTAAAAATGTCAGATGAGAGCTTATGAAAATTTTCATAAAATGACAATTCTTATACAATCAGGGTTGCATTTACTTGAATCACCAAAGAAAAAAGTGTTTGTGTCATTTTTGTATGCCAGTGTGGCACCAGCAACGCCATTTTTCTTATCTTATTATAAGTAGCAGGATATCAGCAACAGATTTTCATGCGAATGAATCATACTTCTGTGTAGGATAGTGTAATATGCTCTTTAGTGAATTTTGTATTTTTGGTTTCAAGTATTTGCTTAGCGAAAGTCCAACTTAAAGAAATAATTAAGAAATAAATTGATATAAATTATTTCCCAATTTTGTTTTTATTTTTTAATGCATAATTTTTATTACAGCAAAAAATATTATATTTTATAAAAATAATCAACAAAAAGTTGCTGCTTTCATTAGAAAATTAATAATCAATAAATTTAAATAACTAAAAAATAAATTATTTAAAGAATAAATATTGGTTTTGCTATTTTTCATATAAAAAAAAAAAACTTTCATTAAAAAAATTTTTTTATAAAAAAAAATAATAAAATAATAAATTTGTTTTAATATTAATTAATGATTAACATTATGCATTTAAATACAAAATTTTAAAAGCCATATGACAAATTTAAGTTAATAACATTGACCTGCAACATGAGCAAAACAAATACACTAGAGCCCATTTATGCATCGTTATCCACAATGTACATTTAGGAGATATAAACGTGAAGATATTGTATTTTAATTGATTAATTATTTAGCAATTAAATCTATTTTTGGTGAGAAAAGGCATTTTATGTTTTATTCTAAAATTATTTCTATTAATAATTATTATCGAGAAATATTTAAAATTTAAACAATTTGAAACATTGGAATGGTATAGTGGATTCAGAAAATTAAGTTATTGTGGCACTGCTTCTGGTGCAAGTGGTTCCTCCCATGTCAACAATTTAAAACGTTACAATACGAGTCCTTGTTATTCTTTTATTTGAACTTATTTTTCCTTTCCCTTTCTTTCCTTTTATTAAAACAAGCACGGTATTTCCTATTGAAAACGAAATTTATACTTACTAACAAGCAACTACACTTAGAATAACTCGCATAACAGATACTTTTCTTGTAGCTGTGAATTTAGTTACAAGACTCCTTTATATGGGAAACAAAATGATACAAAGTTTATTAAACGAATTTTTAAAAAGTGTCGCATATGCAAACGACGCTCGAGGGTCTAGTGTACTGTTCAAAAGAAAATGTGCACAATTTTTGTACTGTGTATTGTAGGATATACGCGCTAAAATTAGATCGACGATGAATACAGATCTCGCCAGTCTCGCGGTTTGCCTCTTTTAAAAGAGATTTCGTGTTGCAACAAAAGTCAATGAACCTGTAATGTATTAATCAACCGCAAGTTGCTCACATTGGGACAGCATATCTCCTAAATCCCCTCATTTCCAAATTCTTTGAATGTGCTGCTTGATATCGCTGCTTAAAGCAAATCCATTGAACAGAAATGATAAATATTAGAGAGAAGGGAAATGAAAGAAGTAGCAATAACAACGAGTGAAATAAAAGCATTTTCTAGTTAAGTGGCATACGAACCGGAGTCGTACAATTGTAAAATACCAAAAGTTACCACAAAAAGACTATTTTTCAGACTATTAAGTTATTTGTAAGTACTGATTTGTTTAATTTATTTAAAAACACGCCCAAAGTTTCTTGCAATTTAAAAAAATTCGTTTTAATTTTTATTAATTTTTACAATAAAAATGTGATTTAGTGCCTGAAACGTGTGCCATTTATATTGAATGGGATCCACTGTGGGAATGTAATTGCACAGCGATATTTGTGGAAGGTATATGTAGGGTATAATATTGATGAATTCAGGTTGTTAATAATAAAAAGATAATTAAAAATTTATATAAAAAAAATTTTATTTACTTTTAAAAGTTTCTGAAAATAAAGTATTCACAGTGGGGCAAGACAGTCAATAATATCTTGTAGTGGCAAATAATTTATAATACAAATGTGAATATACGAGCATAAAAGATACAGAATACACTTTCTCTTCCCATCAAACCTTTAAGTTTTATAATGAATCAAATTTTGTAGTACGAGTATAAGTCCGCTAAGACAAATAGGCAACCCTCAAGAAGCATTATAGCCAGTATGCAGTTTTTAATACAATTTCTTACTTTAAAACACGTTGTGAATTCAATCTCGTAATATTTCTTGCTTAGAATTTTTTGCATTCTAGTAAAATATCCTTTTAATTTTTAAATGAATTCAAAAGATTTACTTAAGATGTTGATTCAAAATTTAGACCTCTAATGAAATGTAGCGCGCCTCTTCTCCTTCACTTCACTAAACTTTTTATATGTATTGCTCTTTATAATAACAAAAGCTGGAAATACGAAACACTCCAAAAATTAAATAAATATCATCTGTTACAGAAAATAGAGCTGTATATAACATTTTTTTCAGTTTAAATTTGACTCATGATGGCCTTTCAAAAAATACTTTTTCCTAAAAAAAAACAAAAAAAAATAATTCGTACTGCACAGCATTCCACAGAAATGACTGTAAACCAACTAACGAAACAAGGACGGGATGGATAGCCATTGTAGGTAAGAGGTAATTAAATAGTTTTGGATTGCTTTCTAAAGGCCATTTGAAGTCTTTGTTACGAATCTCATGCAAAAGTAACAAATATATGTTGGAAAGATGTTGCTGATGGATATGCCACGAGGGGAAGAAAATCCCAACACTAAAATAAGATCATATTTTTCTATAACGAGTACAATAATTCTCATACTGTTTCAAGTTTTTATTTTATTAATTTCTGATCAAAACCTTTATTTATATATATTATTATTATTATGTTTTAATTATTTTAAAATATTTTATTAGTACACATTTGTGCAAGAAATATAATAAAATTATAATAAAACAGACCAAAGTACTAATTAAAAACTTTCATTTAAAAATAAAAAAAAAAATAAACAAATAAAAAAGGAAAATTTCCTCAGTGTACAATAAAATAATTTTTATCATCTGTATAATTAAGTGTTAAATTTAAAACGAACTTCTCAAAGATGAAAAAAGTATTATGCAGCTACTCGAACCCATACATACAAAATTGTAATCGTCAATCATTATAAATTCCTAAAATAATTACAAATACAAACAAAAACTAATAACTAATATCAATTTTCCTTACATTTCGACAAAAGCGTGGGTGTTAACACAAGAGACATCTATTCGAATTTATGGCCATTCGGTTAATAATTAATAAGAAGTAATAAAAGTATTACAAAAGTATTTTAACACTATTTTTACTCTGGCAAACAACATTCACACATACTCGTATTTGTTTACATGTATATGTGCGAGCATATGCATTAGTGTTTTTGTTATACAAAATCGCAAATATTTTAGATTATACCATTTCTTTTTATAGTGTTAAATATTTTTATTGAAGTTGAATTGTGTACGTACAACATATTAATACACGGTGGAAGCTCCTGCCCCAGGCAATATTCACCGGGCTAAGACTGTATGTACCGTTAGGTCAAGTGTCGAGCCATACAAAGCCAAGCGTAAATAAACAAATGTTGAAACCACATTTTTCATAATTTTATGATGTAATAAAAGCACTCATGAAAGAATTTAAGTGTACATAAATATTTAGCACTTCACCAGTTAAATGAAGCGGAAATTAAAAAAAGTAAAAAAGTTATTAGAATTTCATTATGGTAAATATAGGAAAAATTCCAACAATATAAAAATCTTTTTGTTTTATTAAAGAAATAAATGTTATAAAATGGATTTAAATTTTTCAAATAACTTTTGGGGCTAAATATGCAATTAATAGCTGCTATAAAATTAATGGCAATTATTGCTATTGTATCCTCTAGCGCAAAGCCACAGGAGTTGCCAGATTATTTTCCTTTAAGTACTAGAAGCTAAAAAAAGAGTGTTTTTCTTTATTCTTGAAATGAAATGCGACTAGAAATTTAAAGAAAATTTGAATCATAATGTATATTTTTAAATGCATTAAAAAAATAGCATCGCTTTAAAAAAAGGATAGCTAGTGAGCGTAATGATAGAATACATGTGATCATATGTACTCTAAATCGATTCTGTAGGAAAACCAGTGCATGGGTAGGGGCCGTTCGCTGATTACTGATTCTGGAAAACAAACCATACAAAACACAAAACTGACATGACCTAAAATCATTTGTAACTGCCTTGATATTAATCTTTTAAGCACATTTCGGTATCATTCGATTACCAACCACATCCCATCCTTTTTCAGGATACTATTCTCCCAATTCTTTTTGTTTTGCTAATTCATTCCAGCTATCAATAATTATTGATTAGAAACTTCTTCCTTTCGTCATAATTTTGTTCCCCCTTCAAAATCTTAAATAACTTTTAGGTAAATTTTTATATAAAAACCAATCAAACAACACCAGTTTATTTCAGTAATCCTTGCAGGATAATATATAAAAAATTATTATGTATATATATTATATATATATATTATGTATATATATACTAAAACAAACCTATTAGCATCTTTATAGACTCCAGACACCAGAGTTGGGAAAACCACTCCATCTCTGTATTTATTAACCAAGCATTTGCGGCTCCATTATTCTTTCTTTGTAACTCTGGTACAATGCCCAGTTGAAGTAAAATCAGAACTTCTGGTGGTATTTCGATTTGTAGAAGATTAGATATAATTTAGGATGGAATTGTCTGATCTAACATTACTTCAATGCATGTACAGACTTTTAGCTGGAGAAAAAGAAAACTCAAATAAAATATTTCAGATTGCTAAGATACAAGAGGTGTCAAGCGGTTTTTCGCCTCACTGTAATCATTAATTCCTGTCACTTAGTTAGTAATTACGGATTTAATATTAATATTACTTTGGATTAGAAATTATTTAAAGTAAATTGTAGTTGTCGAAATGAATCCAATACAATAGGATACCATAGACAGATAGACAGCAATCTAGAAAAAAACAATGAATAGTGCTGCCGGCAAGGAAAAAGCTCTATTTCGAACAGAGCTAATTGCACATTTACTTAGCGATATATCTTACATTTTTTCTAACAGAATTTTATTGCTTTGCTATTCATCCCGAATAAAAAAGGTCTGCTCAATTTCCAACTTTCCCTAAGAATACCATATAAATAATTTATTTTGAATTAATTAATAAAAATTAAATACAATATTTAGCTAATAATTAACAAATATTTAATATATATATGCATATATACATAGAAGTAGATTTTAACTCAAATTTTTAACATAATGTATTAATAATTTTTTATAAAATATTTATTTACATATTTAAATTATATTATTTTAAATAATTTTTGTTATTTATTATTATATTATTATTTTATAAATTATTTAATAAATTTATATTTAAACACATATATATAAAAAAAATTAAAAATTAAATATTTTTAAAATAAATAAAAATTCACACAAAAATTTACATATAAAATAAAAATAAATTTTTAAGCTAAATAAAACTTTTATAATTTAAATAAAAACTTAAAATTATAAAATTTTAAAATTTTAAATAATAATAATAATAATAGTTATATAATTATATATAAATAATATAATATAATATAATATACATAATATTTATAATATATATAATTACGAATTATATATATTTATATATATATATATATATATATATATATGTTCAATTAATTGTTGGAAAATTTTGTTTTCTGTAGATATATAACAAAATAATAATTAATAAGATACATCTATATTAATATAAATCTATTAATTTACAATATAAATATTTAAGAGGATAAATTTTAACTCAAATTTTCAACTTGAGTGCCAATAATTTTTTATAAAATATTTATTTATATAATTAAATTATATTACTTTAGATAATATTTATTTGTTGATATATATATATATATATATATATGTATGTAAGGAAAATGAATTCACTTATTTAAGCACCTGTAATAATATTTAAAATACCGCTAAGTTGTAATTAGGAATTTTTGTGAAATTGTTTTAAGGAATTTAAGTTCAATACAATAAATAAATAAACAAAATTG
The DNA here is from genome assembly GCA_963402855.1 of Ormia ochracea. Classification (NCBI taxonomy): domain Eukaryota; kingdom Metazoa; phylum Arthropoda; class Insecta; order Diptera; family Tachinidae; genus Ormia; species Ormia ochracea. Next base: position 11,896,540 of record OY727105.1, read on the forward strand.
AGTTTCTGTTTGTAACGAAACGACATTTAATGTTTATTATTCAGTTATAAATCCCTTACTGAACTCAAATTCCTTAAAACTTAGTTTCACAAAAGTTCTTAATTATAACTTAGCGGTATTTTAAATATTACTACAGGTGCTTAAATAAGTGAATTAATTTTCCTTACATATATATACATATATACATATATATATGTATTATTATTATTAATTAATGTTGAAGTAGTAAAAGTTTTACAACGAATACGCCACAAAATTTCGAAAATGCCAAAGCATTGAATATAATAAAAAACACAGTGTTGCCAGCTTTGTGAGATTCTAAATTTAAAAAGCCATTTCTTTTTCCAACATTTATCTTTATTTGCAATTTTACTTTCCTAGTACAGTTGGAAAACGCCTATTTTGTTAATTTGCCTCTCAAAGAATTTTTCCGGCTAAGCGGAAAAAGAATTAAATAAAGAAATAAAATTATTCGAACAGAGAATTAGAGAATATTGAGCAACCTGAGCGAGTGATTTATTTGTAAAAAATATTCAAATTATTTTATACACTTTTTTCTGATTTTGTGCTGCGTCTATGATTAACGCATTATTTGCTTTACTTACCTTTTTCTCCGCACCTAAACCCCCCCAACCCCCACACACACACTTTTCACGAGAGCGGAAAAGTAGTGTATGGATAATAAATAGAACAAGAGATTTGTTTATTATTTGCTTGTGCATACGAATTTTGTGGGCCACATTCAATTGGAAAATGCACCCGGCTTTTTATATATGCTCGATACGAACCGTATACCGTATGTGTACACATACATTTATATACACATGCATATGTATGTATATATGATTATTTATATATTGAATACAGAAATCTAGAGGAAATTTTAATATTTTAGAAACTTTTATTGAAAGAAATTTTTTAAATGTTCAGTACGTTAATATAAGTCGGCTGGTGAAGATCTCTTAGTTGAAAAGAAAATTCAAATTTATTCCTGACACATGGTGGCAGAGGTGTGAACAAAAGTAATATCTATTTATCTATATATAGATTCTCGCATATACATACATATAGAGATACATACAGTATTTTATAATACACAGAACTGCGTTATATAGATATATATATATATATATATATGTATATATATATATATTCATATAATTCGTTTTAGAAAAGTTTATTTGTACGATTTTTGTAAAATTGAAGAAAAATGGCAGATGTACCAGAAGCTGTAAAAAAATGTGCGGCCATGTTGAAGGCCACTAAGAGTGATACAGAAAAATTTGCAGCTCTATTTATGGTTACCAAATTGGTAAAGGGCAAGGATTGTAATGTGGCTGCCAAAAAATTGCTTTTTGAGGCAATTGGTTTGACCTTTTTGAAAAAGCTGTTAAGCGGCAAAAACTTGCCAAACGATTGTCCACCTTTGGTGTATAAAAGCGTTGCCTTGTCTATATTGACATGCTTCTGCCAGGAGGAAGAATTGGCTACACATAAGGATATACTGGATGTTATACCTACACTTTTGGAGATTGTTGAGCAAGCTGATGATGATGATTGTGATGACAATTTGATTGTTGTGAGTGAGGCGTACAGTTGTTTGAAATTTATTGCCTCTCATGAACCTGGTCAAAACGCCTTGATGGCTGTGAAGGCCATACCAAAAATGTCACAAATTTATGCAGCGCAAAGTTTTCAAACAGACGAGGCTTTACAATTGATTGTGTTGTTGGTAAAGAAATTTGGCGCTGCTTCTTGGACGGATGATCCAAAACCTTTCAACGCTTTAACCCAACGCATTGCTTTGGATATGGAGACTGAAAACAATGAGCGCAAATATGATTTGTGTAAAATTTTATCGGCAATTTTGAAAACATGTAAGAAGGAGTTGATTTGTAACTCTCTTGAAGGTGAAATTTGGCCTGAAAGTTTGTTCAAAGGTTGTGGGGACATTTTGAAAAGTAAAATTGGGCCCAAGCAAAGAGAGCCTACTCTACATTTAATTGCCAGTACCCTTAAAGTCTTGGGCATACAGTGGGCTTTTATGGACGATGGTAAACAATTCTACCTAATGATCTTACAAATGGCTGCGATTGAAGTACGTATGCAAATGGATGAAAAGAAATTGGAGGCCACCTTCAAAAACTCTGAACTAATAAAATGTTGTTTTACTATACTTGAGCAATGTGTCGAGTATATGGCTAAAGATATCTTGGACTTGGATCCCAAGGAAAAGCAAACTACGTATACCGCTCTTAAAGGTGCCTTTAATCAAGTATTGGCTGTGTTGACACGCGTGTCAAATGATAAAATTAAGGACAGCACCAATCCCAAAGACAAAGAATTCATTAGAGGAACTGTACGTATTTTGGCTGCTTGGTTGGCCCAGGAAACGACCGCTATGAGACCTGCTATTTACAAACTTCTGCCGTTTATGTTCAAAATAGCAAATGAATCGTTCCTGGAGCTCAAGGAGTGGAGAGCTGGTGCCAGAGATACAGAAGCGCCAGAAGATGTACTTAGAGTAATGTTGCCAGCTTTGTGCCATTTGGTGGTAGAAGAAGATGCCAGGAAGATTGTTTTTGCCACCAAACAAGATGAGATATTTTTACAAAGTTTAGAGTTTTACTTTTCCATTGCTCACTATAAGAGACCACCCATACCTAGAGCTGAACGTTTAAAACGTATGAATGAGCCAGATCCTGTGCCAACACCCGAACAACTGGCTGAAATGAAGGATGCACGGGCTGCCATTTGTTCTCTGTGTAATATTTTAATGAATTTGACTGTTTTAGAACCCAAACTTGCTGAAGATGGCCAATTCTTTGCAAACGTTTTTAAATTCGTCTATGAACATTTGCCAGAACTGAAAGATACCCACGATAATCTGGTAATGCATGGTAATCTATCTGTCTTGGGCTTGCTTTTACTAAAGCAACAAGCTAAAAAAGTTAAGCAAAATGATTTTTCCATTTGCCGTTACATACAAGCCACAATACGCTTCCTCTGGGATGCGTATAATATTGATGAGTCCAATGATCCCACCGCCCTGGTAGTGTCCATAGCTTATAAAGAATGTTGGATGGAATTGTCTGAACTGTGGTTCCTGGGTATGCAAACCATGTGTGGTGTATTACCTTTAGTGCCATGGATATCTGAGTTTGCCATTGAGTCTGGTTGGGCAGAAGGCATCATCCAGACCTTGAAGAAAGTGAAGATTGGCACTTTGCCCGCCAATGTTAAATCGGCCTACGAAGACTTTCTATCCCAACTTGTAGAAGTCAATTCAACAGTGGCAGCTGTTTTGAAAAAGGCCGACGCCCTAAGGGTATGCCGTAACCACCGCATGATGGAATTGGGTAAAAAACTCTTTGGCGACTAAAAATTTTGCTTTGTTTTTTATATAGACGTAAAAAAATACTTTTTTTTTTATTAATAAAATCATAAAGTGTTTCTATTTTAATACCAATACATTTGTCTCATTTTATATACTTATGACAATATAAAATATATATATTTTCTATTTCAATCTTTTCAAATAAACTTTAACTTAAAATTAATCGCTTCAATTCCACAGCTTTTTATTTCTTGCCAGATAACCGGATGCCTCTGCATCACAGTCATACAAAATTATTTTCTAGTTGGCGAAAAATACGTTTTTTGTCTTTGCGTCTTATTTACTATTTATTCTTTACTGTATTTTATTGTACGAAGGGGAAGTGCCGCCTACGACTGCTTTTGTATACAAATAATAATTTTGTTATAGCCTTTTGCCAAACAGTTCCTCCTCCACATTTCCGCCACGTATACGAACTAATTTTTTCAAAAATAAGCGGGCATACATACGAGTACATACAAATAATCATACATTTCTGTATAAGTGTATATATGTATGTATGTGTAAATATGTATTAACAAAGAATTTTTTCAGCTGTTGTTTTCATTTATCTTTTTGGAAATCAAATTTCTGCAGTGGCTAAAACCTAATTTGTTCCATTGATGACACTGTGCAACTCAAAAACAAAGTTCACATTTTATCGTACTGCCATTTCTATTTTTAATATAAAAGAAAAATGGTGTTTTACTTTTCAAAACGACTGTAACAATTTTCCATGCCATCAATCAAATTATGATAATCGCATTCTACTGATGAGGGTAATTCGTGATATTTGCAGCGCAATATATTTATATTACGTAGTATAAAAATAATATTTTTAATAAAAATTTTAAATTCAAGCAAAAAGAAGAAGATGTACGACACACTAGAGAGTGATTTTATATATATATATATATATATATTTTTAAATAATTTATTTCTTATTATTTCATTTCTCATTAATGATTTCGATTTTGAGTCAATGTCGTATAATAGAGCTCAAAATTAGCCACTACACTAATCGAATTTCATTCACTGCAGATCTGAATATTTTCAAGATCCTCTTGAATACCTTCTTATAAGACAAAAACCAAATTTCCTGTTTAATATCCTTTTGCAAGGAAATCGTGTAAGAAAATATATATCCTTTGCAATAAATTTTAAATTATTTAAAACCGCTTTTTTCAGAATATATTAAATTTGCTTTTGAGGATCAAAATAGTTTTACTCGCATGTGAAAGTGAATGCATTGAAATGCCCTGTTTCACGCATGACATATCCATTTAACACAAGGCCGTAAGGCAAGGGATGAATATACTACGTAACATATGACAAACACAAGGTCATAAGATAATTGTAACTAGACAATAGTCTACACATAGAAAATTAAGCTATAACAGACTATATCATAAATATTAACTAAACTAACAGGTAAAAAAAATCACCTGAAAACCATCTGGTGTATGTATGATATAATTACTCAAACTAGAGATAAGACCACATTATTTTATGTATGAATAGATGCCAACGAATAGTTATATGTCAGTGTTTAGAATATATTGAAAAAGGAAGCACACATTTCAGTACAGCTAAAAATAAATATATTTTTTTGACTCATTTCCATACTTGGAAATTAGTTAACAATCTGAGCTAAGCTTTCATTTTAAAAATTAATTTATTGGAAAAGCCTTTTAAAGTAATAATTTTTCCAACAAATTTGATAAAATTTTAAATTTTACGGAATTAATTTTTTACTAGTTAATAAGTAAATGATTGAAGATTTAAAAAAGAAATTAATACATATTTTTAATAGAAAATTTGTTTTAGTTCTAACAGCAGTATCGGACGGGAGTATAAAGTAATAACTACAGACGCACATATTCGAAATCGAAAATTATATACAAAAACACTTTTACTCATGACATTTTAACTCTGTATTGCAAAAAGATCAAAAAAGCTGATTAATGGAAGTCCTTATTAATACTTTGGTAACATTGTAACTGCTACATCAGTCCACCTTCTGACGGTCAAACTTTTATAGGCTTTTTTTATTTATTTATTTTTTTTTTTTATTGTATTTTTCATCGTTTGCATTTTTATTTATTTTTTTATTTACCAAATATTACAATTATATGAATATAATTGCATTATGTATAGAAGCACTGGCTACTGACGCCTTTGGCTTCTGGCTCCCCGAGGTGTTTGCATTTTTAATATCAGACTTTCTGAATAAAACAAAATGGCTGCCAACATATCAGCTACTTAATACTTGTAAGTCAATTTTTTTACACTACAATATTTATTTATGCATGTGATGTAAATGGTGTAATTGTAAATTGCATGTGTATGCATTTTGCTATTTTGACATTTTAATTTAATGAAAATTTACTAAATCAACAAGTATTAAAAGCTCTGCAAAAATATCTTTACAATTTTGTTCTCTGTTTATAAAAAAGAATGTAAATTATTTTTTATAAATTATTCTTTTCGGAATCCGCCTTGAACTCAATTTATTCACAATTTTTATTTTTAAAGAGTTTTTGTTATGACTCCTTCTCAGCTGGCAAAATAAATTAATATATAGTAACGATATACTATACAGGTTTTGAAACAGGACTTAGTAAAAAAAAATAAAGTTCTAATCAATTGTCTATTCGTCCCTTCGTTAGCAATTTGGTTCGTCAATATTGTTTGCTTGATTAGTTACAAAAAAGTAAATCTAAACACTAATCCGTATGCAGTACAGATGAGGGAAAAATTCGTTTTATTATAAACAATAAAAATTAATTAATTATACTTAGAAACGTCGCAATTTTCAATTTAAAATTTTTTTTTTTTTTTTGGCCCACAGAGTTGAAGGTTTTCGAATAGAATGTTCGCATGTACATAAAAAAAAGTGTATAATTTTCTGTTTATATGATTTTATATTATTATTTAAATAATATATTAGGTCATTCATTCCAATGAAATTGTTATGTTTTTATAAATATTTTTCGTATTTTGTATTTTCCATTGTTCACACTTTGTGAAAACACTCAGTGGTTTTATACATAAATAAATAATAAATAAAAATAAATTCGTACATAGAAGCACATGTGTCAATGTATGTATATATATTATATACACATAAACATTTTAGGTACAGAAAAATTTCGAAAGAAAAAATTTTAATTTATATCTACATAGATAAGTTTTCAGATAACCACACATTCCAGTGGCATGAAATGAATGAATTGCATAAGGCCAGGATACAACGCCCTAGCAGGGCACATTTTATTTTTTTTTCTTTTTATTAGTTAACTTAATCTGCAAAGCTTTCGGCTTGTCCGCAAGATGGGAATCGATCTAGCGACCTCCGTTTTAGTAGGCTGAGCATTATTCATTCGTTTTCGGAGGCTTCGTGGCTACAATTGCCTCTAGTTGCAAATCTTGTCATGCCACCAGTCATTCCCTTTCTTTTTTTATAGGTCAACATCATCGTAGCTGGTTCTCATTAAGCATTCAAGTGATGTCAATAAATGAATATTAATATTGTTGTAGCTGCTTGCAGGTCAAGGGCATTTTTATAAAAATGTGTTCATTACTGAAATAAATACAATATTTACATTTTTATGTAAAAAGTAGTTGGTAGAATTCGAATTGTAAAATGTAAAAAAAAAAACAAATTTCAAATTAATAATTGAATTTATTAATTTAATTAATTAATTTCAAATTACAATAAAAACTTTAATATGAAGTCAATATTAAATTCGACATCGTACTGTAATTTTATGTTAAATTAATTATATAATTTCAGATTATCATATTTCTTTTGTAGGACAACAATTCAAACAGATTCAAAACAGTCGCAGCAACAATTCTGTTGGTGTAGTCCAGCAGCAAAATAATGGATTTATATTTTATATTTGACATATTACAATTTATAGTTTAAAAATTAATTAATTATAGACAAAAATGGTGCAATTTGCAATTTCAATTTTATTTCAGAAAGTTCAAGGTTTCCCCATAGATTATTCTCTAGGAAACATCTTTCTTTGAGCATTAAATTTTGCTGAAGAAAACTTATCGGGTCGATTTTCTAGCCTAGACAGTCGTACGATTTGTTAAATATGGCATCTCTGCTGAAGTAAATGAATGTAATCATTCGCAAAAGTTAAACTTATTCGACAGAGTTTTAACGAAATCAACCACTTCACAAAACAAATTAAATTATTAAAAATAATAAACTAAAAATATTAATAATAAAAGTATAAACAAAATTTTTTAATATTTTGCTATTTTATAATTATGGCAAATTGTTTGAACTTTTATTTATATTGAAAAATTTTATCATATTTAATTAGCCTTCAAGGTATTTCCAAAATAATTTTTTTTTTTTTTTCGAAAAAAGTAGAAAATATTTAAACGAGTGGTAAAATGTGTAATTACTGAAACACATCTCTATACAAGCACATATATTTAAATTATAAACAAATAAATACAATTGTATGTATGTATGTAAATTATGTGTATATGGATTTGAATGCATACGTAAATACGAAATATTTGTGCACACAACCACATACGCAACAAGGTGCAAACAAGTATTTGTATGTTTTCGGTTTAAGTATGTATTTGCAGCCATTTATAGCAAATTGAGGTAGTGCGGAGCTTTCTTTTGAAAGCTTAGTATGGAGCAACAGTTCGTACGATAATGTAGTTTTATTAATAATGACGAAGTGAGTTATGAAAATGCAAACTTATTTCATGCAAACGATATCAAGAGAATAGAGGTCGACGGCATCGTGTGTCAAGCCCCGAACATCCTACACAACATCTTTTAAATTTTTTAGATCTTCTGCCGCAGAAAAACAATTCTGAAAAAGCTTATAGAAAACAAAAATTAATTTCTCACATATACATCTAAATGCTTAATTAACAGATAATCTCTTTACACACTTCTATTAAAATTTATAACCGCAACAGGCGTGCACACTTTCGTTTTTGTGCGAAATATTTGACAAACAACTTTAACTGCAGCAAATTTATTTAACAGCACGTTAAGCAAAAGAAATTATTTATGCAGACAATACTATTTAGCAGCTCAACAAGCAACAATGTCAAAATCACACAGGAACAGGAACACCTTAAGCGAACGATTGCTAAAAAGCAGAGTTGTCCCCTGTTTAGGCCCGACATGCAAACATTTTATTTAGATTTTGAAAAAATTCTTATTAAATGTTCAAACAACCATATTCCATGCCTTAATTTATATAAAAAAAAATTAATCCTTTATAACAAGGATTAACATATAATTTATTTATTGAAAAAAATTATATAAAAAATTCTAAATTTTTCCTCCTATTCAGTCAGAGATAACTTTATTAATGCTTTTGGCAAATTTATATAATTAAATTTAGACGTTACCGGTTTTTAATAATTTCAAACAAATTCTTACAGAGATCGCTTTTGCCATTGAAATATTCAGTAGCAAGTAAAGTGGCTTCCGAAATAAAAAGCCGCAAGTCTAATAATGCTATACTCTTACCAAATATTCTCTCTAGTTTCCTAAATTAGGGCGCATTTGTAGGCGAATGAATAATGCACAGAATACTAAGCTGGAGGTTGCGGATTCGATTCCTGCCAAGACCCTGGGAGTTCTCCTGTGCACTAGCAGGAGTAATACGTTAAAAACATTTCCTTTTCCGCGTAATTTTTTCACTTTTCCCTGGTTTTTCTTTATTTTACTTTAGCAGGGAAAGGGACCTAACCATTTCGCATAATTTCAGATTTTTCTGCCGATTTAATAAAAAAATGGTTGTAAATGTTTATTACTAGAACAAGGTCATTGTATAACATTTACGAAACGTACAATTTTGTTTCAAGTTCCAAGTCTACTATAAGGTCGCTTTACCGCGGCGAAGGCATTACTAAAGAATGCAAAGAATTATTCCAAACATCGCTTTGGTAATAAAAACATTCCATTTAAAACTAAAAATTTGTATTTCATTCTTAATTGATTTTCATGCTTTACCAATCCTCTCCCCTCTTTATATACCTATAGTTATTGTGAGATAAGAGTGGAGAAATATTTCACTGGAGATTACGACATCAGTTTGCCTTCGAGAAAAAGTAAAATTTCTGGGAAACCACGGTAGTGGGCAGTAAACTCAACGCCCCTACAAGTATACTCGTGCAATGAAGTATATATTCATGTACTTGTAAGTATGTCTCCTATCTCTCCTTGGCGTTCCAGTTTGATTTTTTATTGAAATCTGGCAATACTCTTAAATTAAAAGAAAATAACGGTTTTTTGTCTTGCTATAATGAACATTTCTCATTTCCCCAATAATCTTCCCACAAAGTCATTTAATGGTGTATGGCAGCATAGTTGTATAGAAAGAGAAGAATTGCGTTGCCAGACTTAATTAAATAGCCATTCTTGAAGAATTTTGGCAAATACGAATTAAAAAATGCTCGTTTTTGATAATATATATATTTTTGAGGCAATTGATAATCTGAATATTCAAAATAAATCGATCGTTAATAAAAATTTTTAAATATATTTTATATTTGTGCTGATTGTAAAACTGAAAAGGAAGTTCTGCTTTGTTAAAAATGATTCTGTTCATTGTGCCAGAGTTCAAAATCTATCATGTGATATAGAAAATCTTATTTGTCAATTGTGCCAAATGTTTGCCACCTCACCTAAATTTGAGTCTACAGCAATTTAGTACAGGAAGGCAGCACTGGCGTTGCTGCTAAAGAATTAAGGTGGCAACAGATGCCAATAAATTGTGTTAATACAGCAAAAGTTGTTAATTTAAAAGATTTATAACAACGCAAAAGCTTCTCACATGATAATGTATGTGCGTGGTCTCACGGTTAGGCTGCGACTGTTCTGCGGCATTAATCTAGGACGCTAAAACAAAACCAAAAAATAACAAAGTAACGAATAGCAAAATGAAATTTACGTAAATTAAGAATAACCGCAAACAAAAAAGCTGGAAAAAATCTGTCTTCTTGCGTTTCCCTGAGTGGTCTACAATAGCAGGTTTGTAAATAAAATGCAAGAGAAAATTAAACTTAAGCTATCAAGGAACAAAAGCTTGATTGTAGTTTTTAGATGAATGTGTTTGCCTCAGCGGAAATCGATAAATTACGAATCTGGAAATATTTTCTATTTGAAAACCAAAAAAGCACTGGATTAAATGTGCTCTGGCACACATTTGTATGTCTGAAAAAGTATAATGGTTTAAAGAGTTAAAGGGTCTGACTATCTAACAACGCCACCACTTTATTTTGAAGAGCAACAAGCAATATATCATTGTATTACTACACAGGAAAAAAATTGTAATGGCAAATGGTTCGAACCGTTGCCCAAATGGCATTCATGTTAGAATCGTTACCAATAGAAAGTGCTTTTTGTTGCGAGCACAGGATTTCGCAGGATTTTTTTTTTTTTTGTGATTACACCGCTATTTAAATCAACTATTACTTATTTGCATCAAATACAAATTTCCCGAGCTTTCGTCCTTTCTGCATCCTTCTTTTTTTTTGTGTGTAGGCAAAAGTTGCTTTATTTTGCTTCCACATTTCCCAATGGCCATGAATGGTTGTGATTTTAATCTTTTTGGTGCCCATTAATTATGTCAAACAAAAAACTTTATTTTATTGTTTCTAAGCTTAATCTATTCCGTATTCCATAGTGATTTTATATATACTTTTATTTATATATTTATTTAGAACTTTCTCTAATACACTTAAATATGTATTTTTCCATTCAAGAGTTCTCATTGTGGTAACCGGAGGAAAATTTAAGGCGTACAGCAAATTACGTATTTATGATTAATATAATTTTAGTTAGTTATTATCTTTATTATTTTCTTTATTATTTTCTTTATTTAAATTTAGTCTTCCTTCTCATCAACTAGACAGAGCTGGATATTTTACTACAGAATAAACAGACCCATTCTTGGCCTTCAACATCCTGCCAACTTTTTATTTTCTCAATTATTTTTAAAAATTTCTGTATTATACACACATCACTTTTTCTAGAAACAAGTCCAAGCTTATTCGTATAAGATAACAAAGAGGATAAACAAATTTTCACTTGATTGAACTTGAAAGTTAATTTTCTTCTCTATTGCTGATCTCCTTCCACAACGGTTTTGAATACAAAAGTATTTTCGAATAGAAAACTGTCTGAGTGTAACGAAATTGCACCTTTTATAAGGAAACTGAATAGGTTTTTTTAAACCAATCTCTCTTGGTAATTTAAATTGGAATTATTGCCCTTTTGCATTACCTTAATATTCCCTTGGAATCATTTTATTATACTACCAATAAAAATGTATAATAATTGAAACCATATTGTTGAACAAAGTGTTATTGTTATAAACTGAACAATTTCCTGTTAAACGGATTTCTGTTATAACTTATTTGCACTGTATCCATTTAGTGACTTTATATATTTATTTTTATACAAGTTTTTTATATAGTCTGTATATTTACGAGATTAGTAAATATTTAAAATTTTGGATAATCTTATACAAAAGCAGTAAAACTCGACAATGCCGAATCTTATACAGCCTTCTCAATGGTTATATTGTTCCAAAGAAAAGGAGCAAAAAGAAGAACTTAAATTTCTTATATCTTTCATTACAATGTGGACATATTGCATGGCTCATGCATACATACACACATACATACAATACAATTGTGTTTTAGCAATTGTTAAATAATTATAAGCGAAAATTTAAAACAAAACCAACACAAAATATTTTGCCTCTGTTAAAGCACGTGGGAATGTGCATATCAACGTCACGTCTCTCACAAATCAACATCCACAAAAATGCTTAAAAAACTATGATGACAGAGAAAAAAGTTTATATTCAAACACTTTACATGAGAGAACGATATACAAACGTAATGCAAATACCTTAAAATTAATACAGTACATACCCATGCACACACATTCACACTTGCATGGATTCGTCCAAACATGCATGCCGACACACATACCAAAACAAACATAAACAAACTCAACAAGCCATTCATGCAAAACTGTTCTGAAATTAAAAACCCACAAGAGAGAAGTCTCCTGGTTTGCTACGTTTTGGTTGGGTTGGTTAAAAAAATATAAAAATTTTTTATTTTTTTATTTGGAATTTAAGATTTTTCTATTTATATAAATATAATTTTTTTTTTTTTATAATAATAGTAATTTAATCTTAAGAAAGTTCCAAAAAGGCTAAATTTAAGTGAAAATGGGCGACTCAGCGAGTCTGGCTGCGAGTAAATTGATGTGCCCAAAGACGGGAAAAGCTCAATCAACTCTCCTTCTTATAAGGATCCGAAATATATATACTTTATTGGGTCGTATATCAATATTATAGAAATTTCTTCCCCTCTATCAAACCTATTAACATCCTTCCATCCTTTTTCGGAGAAAAAACAAAATTTTTAACTTCTCGTCTTGCTGTCCTTTTATGTTCTTGTCTACAAATAGAACTGCAAACTGCTTTTATCATACACCTATTTTATCATACAACTATTTTTTTTTATAGTTAATAGAATCTTTAAGTTTTATGTTTCACAAAAAAGATTTTTATCAATTTTAGCCAAAAGCCAGTAAAGGCGTCTGCAGTATTTGCTAATTAAGTTATTTCAACAAAGTGGAGTAATTGTTCAACTAACTTTTACAAGTTTTTAAGCTTACGGATAATAATTACTTATCATTAATTGCAATTGCAGCTTAAAGTAAAGAAATTTTGCTACGAGTTTAAGTCAAGCAAACCTTAATGCAAGAGCTTCACACATAGCCAAACATATTTTACACCACATATGTATACCATTTTATAAAAACGAGTATATTGCATTCAAGTTTAAACACTTTAAAATTTCTAAAGTAGAAGCACATACTTTGCATATAATGCTAATACGCATTTACTAAGCCAAAACTGCAAAACCAATATTTGTAAACTTAATATTACAAGGATGGCAGCAAACCGTTTTTGTAAAGGATTTAATGTAAAAGCACGTGTTCGATGACTTCAATATCTAACTTTATGCACATAAAAATGTTTATCTGTTTAGGGAAAAAGCTACTTCAGCTTGCATACATATTTGTGGCAGTCAAAAAAAATTAAAAGGAAAATCTTGTCGGCAACTATTGTAGAATACCGTAAGCAAGGATAATGATAAGGGCGTACATATGTAAGTCTTTTCCAGGACCAGCACTTACACGATAGCACCTATTCGTTCAAGGCTTTGTGCCGGGGTTAGGAGAGAAAGACTAGTGTTAGAGAACACTAACTGAGAGATCAGTAATGCAGTCCGTTTTTCAACGAGGAAATCCAACTACAGCAGACCAGCTAAGATGCATGTACCTATGAGTTCAAATACAATTATATTATCCAACAAATTAAACAAATACAAGTTAGGCTGCCTCTTATTAGCTTTCTTGCCGGTCAAAAAATGTCTTACAACAACCGGTATTACGAGACAAACTCCCAATATATATTGTACGGCTAAAAATGAGGAAAACATTTGGAGTCCTTGCGAATATGGTGGTTATCTTTGTGAAAGACTCTCTATGAAGGTTTAGTCAGTTTTAAGACTTTAAGTCATTATAACATCTTATTTTAGCCAAACATTCTTAAATGTTCCTAATTTTTTACTACCTATCTACGCTTGGAACAGTTATCCTGAACCTATTTATTGATATTTGAAAACTCTTAATAACATTACCATTAGCCGAATAGGTCAATATTGAACAGAAGCATTGCATAACATTGGAATAAATTCAGAATGGCTCAAACCGAAACAATATTTTTAAGGAAAGAAACAAAATCTAGAAGAGAATTTAGTTAAAAGGTTTACTTTGAAAAGAAAAAGTGCAAAGTATCATAACGCATATGATTCTTAACTCGATGCAGTATGTAAAAACTACTTCCGGTTTCTGCACTTCCGGTTTCGATTTAATTATTGACTTTCTATATGTAGTGCGGTAAAAAAAGGGTTTTTTTTTTAATTCATAAAAAAATGTTGTCAAACGTTTTATACTTCAAGAGAGATTAATATAAATTTTTCGTAAAAGAAATCTGTTGGCCAAATCTTCTATCTGCTTTAGGCAAAGTGGTAGCTGCATTTGGTTTTGGAAATATAATACTCGGACCAGTTCTAGTTAACATTTTATTTCTACAATCCCGCACTATCATAATTGATTCACATTAAAAACTTTTGCAGCAAATATTTCTAAAAAAAAATTTACTCCAATCCTTTCTACTTACAAATATGAGACTTGCAGAAACACATCCAAGCTGCAGAAGCTGCCCCACAACTGATGCCTGTAATGTTGACAGAAGTTACTGCAAAACCAACTGAAATGTCTACAGAACCAGCAATTGCTAAAGTCACAATGAAAGCTTTAACAATGTCATCATATTCAAAATTGAGCCTGTCCAAAACCAAAGTTCTGGGACAGACCCCTCCTTATGTACACGCAGGTGATTTCAAATATTTTTCTCTTCAAGAGTTTCCAGCTCTAAATTGTAAGTTGAAAAAAAATTTGCATTAAACTATTTTGAATTTTTGTTTGCTGCATACGAACAATATTTGTAGGAGGTATTTTTCTATTGCTATGACAAGCTTAAATTTATATATATGAAATAATTTATGGCTGCATGTTGGTAGAGCAGCATACTTCAACATTTGTTTACACTTAAGCTTTAATGTGCGCGCACATATTTGAAGGTGTTGTGCCATGAAACTATTTGGTATAAGAAAATTAATATGAAAAAATTAGTTTATTTTTATCCTCCCAAAATATGTGTAAGAATTTATACGCTTTCGCAGAATTCCTGCTACATTCTGCAACTTCAGCATATAAATTTGTATCCATACTTTCTCCGTTAAAAGAAAAATTCAAAAAAGAAAACATTTATTTTTACAGTTGCTGTTTTATATTTTTGATTTCTCTTAAAAAACATAAATTTTATGTTGGTTTATGCAAGTTTAAACACTGTTCTTGTTAAACAAATTTACAGTGATGGTTAAAAATAGGCCACATGATTTCTAAAATAAGAATTTTAATCAGACTAAAAGAATGCCTAAGAATATTGTGCAAGTAAGTAAAGAAATTTTTTTGTTTGATAAAATTAGAATTATAAATATATAGAATTAAAATATTATACAGTGCTGGTTAGAAATAGAGCACAAGATTTCTGGAATAGGAATTTTAGTCAGACTAAAAGAATTCATAAGTATATTGTGCTAGTAAGTAAAGATATTTTTTTTTGTTTGATGAAATTAGAATTATAAATATATAGAATTAAATATTATTATACAGTGCTGGTTAGAAATAGAGCACAAGATTTCTAAAATAAGAATTTTAATCAGACTAAAAGAATTCATAAGTATATTGTGCAAGTAAGTAAAGATATTTTTTTTTGTTTGATGATGATGTATATAGAATTAAATATTATTATACAGTGCTGGTTAGAAATAGAGCACAAGATTTCTGTTATAGGAATTTTAGTCAGACTAAAAGAATTCATAAGAATATTGTGCTAGTAAGTAAAGACATTTTTTTTGTTTGATGAAATTAGAATTTAAAAAATATATTTTGATGTAAAGAGGGATATGGACTCTCGGACTCGAAAAAAAAATAGTGCAGGATCGTATCACAGAGCGGCATTGCTTCTAAAATAAATACAAAGGAATCTGGAGAAATAATTTGACATATGAAATGTGAACATTAAAAATGTTATCAAACAGGAGGCCTTTCAGGGCTGCTAGCAACACTGACACAACCAAATCAATTGCAAAGAAGTTTGAAAATATTATATGTAGATGCGGATATTTAGTGTATCCTAACAATTTTTGGGGAAAAATAATCCCATTATTTTCTCTTTAGATGACTGCAGATGCCAATAGTGTCAAGTTTAGGCTGGTTGTTGTCAAGGTGGCAAATCATAAAGAGTGATTAAATTTTAAAGGCCGATGTGGATTTTGAGTAAAACCTATACTATTTACGAAATAATTGTAATTTGGTAATGTAGTATGATTACATTATATATGGTAAAAAATAACGGCTAATTGGCAGCTACCGCACACCTCCCTTCGAAGGTCAAAATTTTTGATGACGCTGAGGCATAATAGAGCTTCTATGCCGTTAATGTGCCGAATTCATTTCTTAAAAAACTAAATATTTTTAAAAACAAAAATAACATTTCATTTCTAAAATATTATTTAAAATTAATGTATAACATTAAATGTTATAATTATTAACTCTTTTAAATTTGAAAATATTAAATGTCATAAAATTATTTTAACAAACTCCGATACTCAAGGTACAGGGTATCTGCCGAGTATGTATATAAACTTGAAATGATGTAAAAGCAACTGTCACACAAGTGCCTTCTTTGGGGTTGACTAGCATGTGGTTTCAAAAAGGCGGTGCAAAATTGCATATAAGCAGGATTACAATGGAATTACTGCAAGACCTCTTTCCACGAAAAGGGATTTCAAGAAATGATGATATTGATTCGCCTCCACGACCGCTTTATTTGCCTCCTCCGGACTTCTGCTTGTGGACATATCTGAAAAACAAAGTTTATTCAAACCAACCAGAAATGCTTGAACAACTTAAACAAAATATTTGTAATGAAATTAAAGAAATACCCTGTGAAATATTTGAATTTGTAATAGAAAACGTTCCCAAAAGAACTCCCATTCCTGAGACTAACTTTGGCGGGCATTTATCTGATATTGTAATCCATATATAATTATCGAAATTAAATGAAACCTTTATCAATTTAAGCAAAATTTGTAAACAAACAAAATAGTATACCTTTTCGGCGAACACCCTGTACCACAAATTAATTTTCTTTTTTTTAAAAATTTTTTAAATTATTTAAAATACAATTTTTCATACAATACTTGATTGTGTGTAATAGTTTCTTAATTAAACTTTTCATTTAAATCATTAAATTTGCTATTATTTAGCACATCACTGTCAACGTGTTAGTGCAAAGATGAAAAAAGCAGGAAACATTTTACATGTTTTTAAGAGAATGAATTTAATAGCGTTACATTTTACAAATTCAACGTACCGTTAAACCCTAAAAGACAGAGGACAATGCACGATAAGAATTTATTAAATGCATGTGTGAGTAAAGGTTGCTGTAGCAAACTGGCACATGAGTATGTACGCGCTTGTGTGTGTGTGTGTATGTGCACTTGAGTGGAGGTGAATATCTGAGCTAACTGAAAGGCAATAAAGGTGAATAATTTTCATTTTGTTCTACAAACAAAGCTAAAAAATGTGTATTCCTGAAACTTCCAATAAATTAAACTAAATTTATTTTAGTTTTATGGCACAGTTTTATATAACTAATGCGCAGATTTCTGCAAATTTTCATGAATTAAATAGAGAAATAAATATTTATTTGAAAATGGTTAAGAGATTTCCGGTTTAACCAATTCCAATAGCGAAGGAACTTTGCTTAAAAAAATTCTGCTGTTAATTTACTGTTCAGGAGAACGACAGTGGCTTGAACCGAAAAGAATTCATTTATCCTGGCAAAGGAATATGATATTTTGAATCACAATAGTATCGATATCCTGAAAGGAAGTGCCAACAAGGGGTAATATATTTAAATACCTCATATCTGCTAAACATTTCACCTGTACACGAATGAATAAATCTAAAAATCTAAACCATTCCATTCCATTTTATGCGCTAATTAAGTTTTTTATGAGGCAGCATGAAATGCATTTGTTTCGTCTCTGTGCTGATATTTTTCAAACAGAGTTTGTAAAATAAATGATGCAAATACGAAAATATATTTCCGATCTTAAAGGCAGTATCTTTCAATAATATTTTACTTATGGGAAACTAAAGAGTTCTGATACAAGCCTAGTAGTTTAAAAAATCAAGGCGGCAAATTTTACTATCTGAAAAATACGTACCCCAGAAAGGACAAAAAAAATTAAGGGATTTTGCAAATTGTAAAAATTGTAAAATTGGGTTTTATTAGAAACTCAGTAAAATGTTAAAGCGAAGTCTTAAATAGTCATCCAAATGCGGCAGGATAATGATTATTTTAATGAATACTCTTTAATTCCACATCAGAAAATTTCAAGCATAAAGAAGCTTTCCTCGTAACTTCTTTTTCCTCTTTTTAGTGCAAACGGGCAACTTGGTGACTGTATCAAAACTTAGACAAAATATTTTATTATTCATGTTATGCATGATGCGTACAGTAATATAAACACACGTACGTTGCAGGTGTAGCTGCTAAGCCCTAAGGCCATCCTAGACACATGAGACAGTGCAATGTGTTAATGTGCCAAGTTTTATTTTATTTTCTTGACATTTGAAAATATTATTAAATTCACAAACAATCTTAAGCAATGACACAGTAACATGTTTGTTTTAGTCAAGGTCAACATTACAACATTACATTAAGGATAACATTACAAGGAACAACAATACATAGTAAGTGATACAATTTAATTCAATAAAAACAAACGAATTAAAGTTATGAATTTTTTACGGTAAATAAAATTTATTGAAGGAAAAATTATATAAAATTTATTTAAAATTATTATAGGATTTATGAAAAAAAATCATTCATTTAATGATGAGATATTAAAAAATTAATTCTTCTATACTTTGCAAATGTATTTTCCAACTGACAAACTACTCTCATAATATTACACATTCGTCTTTACATCCGTCAAAGTACAACTTATCACGTAAAAATGCACTTTTTGGATTAGTACAAACATCAATGTATATCATTCAGTATAATCAGGATTGCGATAAGAGTTAATGCAGGATTGTTCATACAATATTCATATGCAACTAAACTGCATTCGAGTTGTTTGGAACTGATGAGAGAAACGGCGATTTAAAAAAAAAAATAAAATTTTTTTTTTTAATGTTTTTAAAACATACGAGTGATGTCATTCACTTGTTAACCAGAATTTTTTTTTTTTTTTTTTTTTTTTTTTTTTTTATATATAGAAGTAGGGCTAATAACTTGATTATTTATCAAGTTATGATAATGACAGTTATATATGACATATGAAGATGACAGTCTTTTAAATATTTTGCCAAGGAAATCCAATATTATTACGTGCGATAAAACTATTCTCCGAGGAAAACAAATGGTCATAAATGGCCGTCAGTCAAAGGTACGACACATCATTATGGACCAAATATCGTACATAAAATTCGTTACGTGCTAGGACAGGAGCTATAACTTCTATGGTCTTCATCTTTTTATATTTTCCTCATTTGCATGCAGCTATTTTGGAAAATTAAAGGAAATTTTTAATAACATTGTTTTTAAGAAATTTTCCTAATGGCATAGATTTGTACTTCCGGATTGTGTTATTCAAAGGAGAATTAAATTATTAGACTTAAATAATATTAATAAAACTCAGCGGCTTATTTTATATTATATATTATTTATAATTTTTAACATATATTTTCATGTAAATAAAACCAAAATTATAATACGTCCAGATTCGTGTGTGAGGATACAAATTCACACGGTTGACTTGTAACGTAATTTAATGAAAATTCAAAGGTCCTGCGAGTGAGAAAATACGAGGTTGAAAAATATGCCAGTGTAGGCTAGAAATTCAACTCTATGAGAGACTTTTCTGTCCAGAAGTACAATTTTTTAAAAGTTAAGAAAATTTTCATAAAAATTTAATTTCTTTGCCATCTGGCCAATATTAGTTATAGCATGCCGTATAAATCAACTTGTAAATGTCATTAAAATGGGTCACTTACAACATGTGAAGCGGTTTTATTAGATCATTAATGATCACTTTTACATGTTTACATTAATGTTACTGGAACCTTTCTTGACATTTGTTGAAAGCTTAACTAAAACTTTCGATCCCGAAAAGAAAATATTTTTTTAAACATTTTAGCTATTTAGTTTTATTCTTATCGTTAAATATAAAATTAAGACGCAGATAATATTACGTGACTCTAGGCTTCATTTCTCTAGCCTATAGTGTGAACAGTTACTGCTTGTTATTAAAGTTTTAAATTTAAATAAAAGTATACATATCAAATATATTTTTGCTTAGAGAACCTGGAGCCAAATGAAATAATTGATGCTAAATATGAGCGGATGTGAGCTAGAACGCAAAATTATTTACTTTTCCATACCACACACACACACACACACACGTACACACATACTAATCGGTATTTGGGGAAAGAACATTTTCTTTTATCTTCGATCAAATATTAAACTTTTTGATATATTTGAAAGTATTTTAATTAAAATATTGATTTGTAGTAAAAATGGCCAAGCTTTCCTTAAATTTTTCCTTCTGCTACATCCCCTGATAAATTTTCCTCTCTCTCTCTGTTTCCCCAATTTTTCAGGAAATCGATATAAATGATAACTGTGCTTAAAGTTTCTCTTAGCATGTATGTATATATAAATTGTTTGTTTGTTTGTGTTTGAATTAGAAATGCCTTAGAAAAGGTCCACTGGCAAATACTCATATGTGTGACATGCTGTAATTGAAATAAATCGTTTGACAGATAATTGCTGATACAAAATTCACAAAGAAAAAGTACGCACATATAAATTTGAGCATTGTAGGAGATTAATGTGATTGTAACGATGAATAAGGAAAGGACATTCTATTCCCAATAACCCCAATAGAATGACAACAAAACACCATCTAATGAACATTTTTAGAACATTCTTATCACTTAACATCAATTTCTCACATACTGGTTACGGCCCTATTTGCCACCATATGGACTGACCTCTCTCATGGCAAAGTAGCCAACCTTGTGCTTATTAAAAAGAATCAATACAAGAGAAAAATGAATGAAATCCTTTTCAAGAATACCGCATATTGGGTAGAATATTATTAAAGAAATAGATTTCAGAAAGCTTTTGTGAATCCATAAAAGAAAAGTATTGTATACAAGGAATGTAATATATTCTTTCTATTTAAGTTCTCTTTTCTTTATTTGAGTTTCCTGTAGTTTTTCCTCAAGTTTCTCTACGCTTACGTGTATTTCAAACTTCCTTTTCAGCATGAGATAAGGGAATATAAATAAGCATTAAAACTTTTATTACTGCCTCTACCCACATAACTTGCAACTTAAGGATCTATAATGTGGGATAGTTTTTACATTCTTTCATTGACAAGTAATTTGTTTAGCAAATTTGTTTTTATTAAGGATTGCTGTTTTAAATTAAAGATGATCTATTTATGAGCTATCATTTCTCTTTGTTTAGCATGTTATTATAGTTGCTTAAGTGCTCCGAAAGGAAGAATTGGGTATTTATTAAAAATGAATTAATTTTGCCTTGTCTTAGACTAGCATGAGTGGACTGATGAGTCCGGAACGCAGCTGTTGAGCAAAGAATTGAAAAGAGCAGTGACACAGGATACTTCAGAAAGGCTATGGAATTTTTAAGTATCAAAGGGGAAGAGAATGGTCGCAAGACATTTAGTGCCCCACATACACCTCTCCTTCACTTCGGAAGCAGTATTTTATAAGCGCAGGAAAAGTAATAAAAACTGCTATCAGGTAATTGATATGCACGGTCTAGTTCGAAAGAGAGCATAGGCGTGGAGCTTCCCCCTTAGTTAATCCTTTTCCAGTCTTGACAAAAATTATAGAGGCATTTTTCATACTGCAGGAAAGTAGGAATCGAATCCAGCATATAGCACATCCTGTTGGCATATAATTTATTTGATAAAAAAAAAGTGTGTACACTACAGCTAATCAATAAACATGTTGCATATAAGTGAAATGTAGAAGTGCATGGAAGGCATGTTAAGTACTTTCACCTTAAGTAATCCCAAAGGCATTATAAGCACAAACTATTCATATCCTAAAGGATTTATGCTTAATACACATTTTGGTGGATTCAATAAGTGATGAAAATCCTTTTTACTTTTCTTGCATCTTTCCATACAGAATCACTTGCATTCTTGTTGCGAAAGAAACGGAATCCTTTTTCACCAACAAAACAATTCGATGTCTTGTATTAATTGGTTGCCTTTCAATAACCCTAAAAACAATAAATAAATCAATAAGTAGTTTAGTATTAATTCTACATCGCAATAAAAATAAAAAAATAAATTTAATTAATTAAATAAAATATTATTAAATCTATATTATTCAAATTTATATTAATATCAATATATCATTAAATTATTAAATGAAATTATTTCTTGAGACAAAAAAAATATAAAATACAGGACACCTACAGATGAGCCAAATGCTCTGATTTCCTTAAAGACGCCAAATCAAAATAAAAATATCAGAAACAAAAGGTACAGCGACATCTGATAGAAATTTTAAATTATTTTTCTTTGTAAGCTTTTATAAACATACTAACATATCATCTGAACTTATTTTTTAAATACAGAGCTTTTTCTTGGGGCTACTTTTTCAAACCATTTTACACTCAAAGAATCTCTAATAATATTTTAATTTTTAAAACTACTATGATTTCGTCCTGAAATATAAATATTAAAGCGGAATGAAAGTATGCTAGTTTTTCCTTGAAGGATTTTTAAGGATTTTTTATTAGGATAAACGTTTTTCATCTAGCATCCTGTAAACTGTAAGCTCTCCGAAGTTCATGGAACTTTAGAGTTCAGAAAGCTTTTTTATGCTGCAAAACAATATTCTCTAAAGTATTTATTCAATACCTTTAAATACTTTAAAGCTTAATATATTCTGGTGAAACTTTCCAGCATGAAGGAAGCAAGTGCCACATGCATTAATGCCATAATAAAAAAAAGGATATTTATGAAGCCGCTGGTTTCCAAAAATAATCAACTTCATAAACGCATTTTTAATATTCTACTAAATATTAATATTAATATTTTGTTTTTCTTAACTAACTTAACCTGCAAAGCTTTCGGCTTGTCCGCAGGAAAACACGCCGGGTTTAGGCAGGAATTGAACCAACCTCTACAGTTTAGTAAGCTGTACATTATTCATTTGCCTACATTCGCCAAATATATATTATATCTTCGCCTAATTTAAAATCATTAGTATAATTAGATATAACAATTAACTATAAACTAATAGTGCGCGTAATAAAAAAAACATTAAGTTTGAATATTAAAATAAAATAATTTTTTTTTTTAAACTTTTTAAAGAAAATTCAATGTGGTAAATAAATTAATGAATACACTTTTACACATTGCGCTAGATGAAACCGAAAAAACGCCATGAATAAGCTCATTCGTGCTTTTAATAAATTTTCATTATTCCTTTGAATATAAATATTTGCATCATTAGTGGGATTAATAAAAAGAAACCAACAGTTTTATAATATATATAATATTATCGAAAAGTTTTCATATATTGGTTTATAATGTTTTAGAATTTAAAAAAAAAGCAAAATAGTGATACCAGCGAAAAAAATGTAAATTATTTAATCCCTATTATTTTACGAGCCACTGTTAAAAAATTACTAGCAAGCGTTGTTCCAGAGATGCACAAATGTAAGTCAAAATAAAATAAAAAAAAATAATTTTAAAGAAGCTAAATTGAATAGAAAGTGGTATGATTTTAAATATGATATCAGCCCTGAAATCCCTACGGCTAGCGTGTATGGAAGCATCCAATGCAGAAATTTACACAAAATTTTTCGGAACAAAAAATCACCTCAATATCGTATACGCCTGCAACATGCGATATAAACTGCTTCTAGCTTACAGCTCTGATAAATTAATTGCAATTCACTTATTTAATTATTTAAAACTTTTAGTTGCCACTGTACTCTGTATGCCATTTTTTTGGATGGTGTTATAAACATGTCAATTCCTTTCTTGAAACTACTAATCTGGCAACTCTCTTTACATGGAGCTTTCGGTATAACAGTTTTCTAACAAATTATGTCAGACATCATCCAATTTTCTTGTTGTCTTAAATTATGTAAAAGTTTTATAAAGCTCGCGATAATGCACGCACGTAATGCTAGCATACTGTTATTAAGCTTTGCAAATCCAAATCCAAATGGGAAGGGGAAACCTCCTTGAAACCAACTGGAAATTATTTCACCTATCATGCAATTCTCTGGTGGTTAATATTGATACAAAACTTGTTCGTCAAAAGCTTTTAGTTTAAGGAACAACGTAAAATTATTCTATTGCAAAGATTTTTAAAAAGAGCCATGAAAAATTTAGGGAAAGTAATTGAGAATTTTGGCTCGTACAAACACAAAAAATTTGTGGAATTTTATACAAATTGGGGGATACTCCTTTACCCACATGCATTTCAGTCAGATTCCAGAAACCGTTACACTTAAAAAAGAATTTCCACGTCATTAAATTAAATTAATTCCACTCCAAGTAGATTTAAAAATATAATTAAATTATATTTTCTCTGAAATGAATACCTACAAACCTACTTTGTTCTATTTTGTAAACAATAATTCCAGTAAGCAGTGCTTAAACATAAAGCTCTCTTGCAAAGAAAAGCCGCCTTTTCATAAAGCCAGCAACGAGCCTAAGCCTCGTTTTAATGCAGGAATTTTCATGTTCACAGCGACCACATTATTTGTGGCGGCGGATTTTTTTGCTCTTTACTTGTTTACGTATAATTCGATATTTGCGGATATAACAATTCAGTACATAAAAGCGGAATCTTTATAAAAAGCTTAAAAATAAAAAATTACAACTATTCAAAGTTGAATTTTTGAAGTCAAATTCCGAGCTTAATAAGATAATATTATTGTTACTAGCGAAGCACCTGCACACTTCGTAGTGG
This sequence comes from Ormia ochracea, assembly GCA_963402855.1. NCBI lineage: Eukaryota > Metazoa > Arthropoda > Insecta > Diptera > Tachinidae > Ormia > Ormia ochracea. The sequence goes on from OY727105.1 coordinate 11,921,691, forward strand.
AAAAAAAGAAAATAAAAAAATCTATTCGAATTCATTAAAATCAGTGATAAATTGGTTGTATTGTAATGGTCTGTGGGAAACAGCATTTGTTGTCCTTCCATTGTCGGTGTAAATATACAAAACCGATGGTTTGCCAAGGCGCGAACCGGCTACATACAACTGGCCATGTGAGAAAACTGGATACTCTAAATTCATTCTACAAGTTACTAGGAATTGGCCTTTAATAAACACAAGCCGAACAGGAAACTGGAGTCGTTTAAGTACAAATGCCATATCAGACGGAATCATTGGGATGCTTGCAATGAAGACACCTTCGCCTTTGAATTTTCCAGTTAAAATAAGCCATCAACCTTTTAATAGCAAATCCTTATTAATATTGCGAAGCATAATAATAATATGGGGTCCAACTTTCAATAGGAGATTATGCGGAGGTAATCCTGGTAAGTAGAATGCATTCAAAAGTTTTGTTAGATAATTCAAAACCTTTTCTTCATTGGTAACAGTATATACAGACTTGTACGATACCACTTCGCAAGGAATCTTTGCTTGTATAGCCTTGTTTATTTAACTAACATATTTGTTAGTTCTTTGCCGCTAAAATTCCTGTCACTCAACCATGCGTGGCATTCAATCAATTCCTCTTTGGACTGTACGAAAGCGCAAAAATCTTTTGGCAATGTTATCAATTCAGTGTCATGAATGTGATGTCACTTTTCATATAAACAGAAATAAAATCGGTACACGCATTCCAGAGAACTTCAATTAATAACACAATGCAACTTTTTTTATATACAGTCGAACACGTTTATAACGAACTGTTCTAATAGCGAACAGTTTTCACCGTTCCGAACAGTTTTGTAGTTTTTGTGAGCCACACAATGAATTTGCAAAGACATTACAACGCTTATAACGAAATAAGAAAGAGCCAATTTAAAAAAAAAATCGCCACAAGACAACACTTATACGCACATCAATTTACGGCTGTTTTAGACTATTCAAACAAGCAATCCAAGCAATCAAAAAGTGAAATATGGATAAAAATAAAAGAAATTCCATTTCGTTTGCAACAAAAATGCAAATAATTAATAAAGTTGAAAAAGGAAACAAAAGTAAAAAACAAATCTGTGAACTTAATAAGATTCCAAAATCAACACTATCCACTGTTGTCATTTTTTTTTTTTTTTTTTTTGTATAGAATTGACAAATTTTTCTACTACCACGTCTATAACGAACTATGTTTATAACTACATATGTCTACAACTGCAGTCCCTTTGAGTTCGTTATAACCATGTTCGACTATATATGTATATATGCATATAAAATATTTTATTTTGCGATACTACAGGTACCCACGTAGCCATATAAGCATGCAGCTAGCTAGGTACGTAGCCACCTAGGCTCATAGCCATCTACACACGTAGCTAGCTAGGCTCGTAGCCTCGTAGGCTCATAGCCATCTACGCACGTAGCTAGCTAGGCTCATAGCCTCGTAGGCTCATAGCCATCTACGCACGTAGCTAGCTAGGCACGTAGCCAACTAGGGTCATAGCCATCTACGCACGTAGCTAGCTAGGCACGTAGCCAACTAGGCTCATAGCCATCTACGCACGTAGCTAGCTAGGCACGTAGCCAACTAGGCTCATAGCCATCTGCGCACGTAGCTAGCTAGGCACGTAGCCAACTAGGCTCATAGCCATCTACGCACGTAGCTAGCTAGGCTCATAGCCTCGTAGGCTCATAGCCATCTACGCACGTAGCTAGCTAGGCACGTAGCCAACTAGGCTCATAGCCATCAACGCACGTAGCTAGCTAGGCACGTAGCCTCCTATGCTCATAGCCATCTGCGCACGTAGCTAGCTAGGCACGTAGCCAACTAGGCTCATAGCCATCTACGCACGTAGCTAGCTAGGCTCATAGCCTCGTAGGCTCATAGCCATCTACTCACGTAGCTAGCTAGGCACGTAGCCAACTAGGCTCATAGCCATCTACGCACGTAGCTCGCTAGGCACGTAGCCACCAAGGTTTGTAGCCAGCTAGCCACGTAGCCACCTAAGCATGTAGCCACCTATCCACCTATCATTTTTTAAAAATGATGTTATTACTGAAATCAAAATATTATACGAAAATGTTTAAATAAATAAAATCATATCGTATCGCACTACAGCATGTTGAGTATTTAAATTCCAAACGTCTCTTCCAGATATTTGAAGAGGCAAGTTCGGGGTTTCTACACCACATAACCTCTACATACTTCCCACTACATACATTTAAAAGCATAGAATGTTGTTTGGTCCCTGATAATAACTTTCAATTAAAACAAATATTATTATTATATTTCTATTTTCCTTAATTGTTTATTTCATTTGAAACTTAGGAGATATCACAGGATTAGAGACAACATATAGAAACAATAAGAATAACCGTTTTATTATATAAATTCAGAATTAAAGTTACTACGATCGCATTTATGATTTCGATTTAGCAGATGTTGCATTTGTGGTTTTTGTGTTGCTGTAAAAAAAAAATTAACAAAAAAGTTATTATTATTTAAAAAAGATATTTTTTTATTTCGTATAAAATAAAGAAGGGTTTTTAAAAGCTCAAGTTTTAATGCAGGAAGTTGTAACCACTTTTACAATTCTTTAAAAGTTAAACAAAACCAGTTTACTTTCACTTAAAAATTTATTAACAAAAATAAAAGCAAATTAATATTGCAATCATTTAATTTGTACAATTTTCAAATCGTAATCCCAGGATACCGCCTAACTTCTTTTTCAGATTGGATGAAAGTGCTGAAGGCGTTTGCGAACATATCGAACGAGTTTCTAAAATATTTTATTTAATTAATTAATTAATTAAAATCTGCAAACTTTTTTTTAAAATAGATTCCAGACTAGTGCAAACATTTAGCTTAAGAGTTCCCCAGGAAATAACTGAAACGTTAAAAACTTTGACAGGTTTGCTCAAGATTTAGAGCTTTAGGACTTTGTTTATATGACTTTGTTTATACTTTGTGCCAATGTAAAAATGAGGGGTCTATTTGCTAAAGCAATTCAGATGTTCAGAGTTCAGTGGTCTTGTTTTTGTTCGCCAAAAATTATATGGTTAATATTCGCATGGTATCTGGACTTTGCAGAATTTTTGGTGAAGAGGAACCAAACTTTCTGATGGAGTCCAAGTTTTTGTTGAAAATGAGAGGAAACGGCTGAAGAGAATCGTTTTCAATGAGTTCTTTCCTCATCTGATACATGGATATACATATATATGTTTGCATATACTCTTGCAAGAAGTGTTTGTGGTTCTCCATGCAGCATTTCGCTATCCTAGCCAGTCAGGCGATTTGTGAAATATGGCATCTCTGCTGAAAAAAATTAATAGTGTGGCATAAAAATGTTGAATTTTTATGGGAAGCAAAAGCTTATAAAAATGTTCATAGAATTATTATTTTCAAGCGATCAGATTTGCATTTACTTCAATCCAGCAAAGGAAAAATTGCTTGTATGATAGTATGGCGCCATTTGGATGCGATTTTTTAAAATAGGTGGTTATCACTATCAGACTTTTGTGTGTGAATGAATCGTACGACAGTTTAGAATAGTGAAACGAGATAAGTCTGTGCTCAGACAATGCGAGTCTTATCACGTTTCCTTCCTTTAATTATCGGCTGCGTTCACACTATGAAAAAAGATTTCACGTTTATATTGGGTTTGAAGAAATATGTATGGGGGCTCACGAATGACTGATATGTACTCGTTTCCTTACCCCTCGTCACTATCTTATCACTCTTTCTTTAAAAGCAGCAATCTCCCCTATCTCCCCCTCTGCTCTAAAATCCTGAGTAACTTTTCTTTAATTTTCACATGCTTGTTTTACACGGAAAAATTATGCACGAGTATTTGAAATTGCAGGAAATGTTTAATTTGCAACTTCCTGCATTTAAGAGCTTAAGAGTCGATTTAATGCATGAATTTTCATGTTCACAATGTTCAGATTCCTTTTTGAAAGGACATAAAAATTCAGTACATGAAAACGGGATCTTTGAAAGAATAAAAATAATTTGTAATATTCTTAAATACCGCTCACCTTAACAAAAAAAAAATTAATTTTTATTTTAATTTATATGACAATATATATATAAAGTTGTTGAAGGAAAGCGTGTGTGTTAGATGCTGGGAATTAATTGTAATGCATTTAGTGTTTTAAGGAAATCTACGTGAACAGATCTCTCAATCCTTCAAGTAGAATAAAATATTTAAAGCTCCTCATTTCTTGTGCGAGTATAAATGTGTGTGACATCTTCAACTGTTCCCAAGGGTATAGCTTTTCCATTATAATCAGCAAGATCATCATGCATGTCAGTAACCTGAGTAATATGACTTTGATAATGATCTTGATTTTGGGGTTCACTTTGAATTTTGGATTTGGTGAGCTTTGGTGTTTGAGCCTTATGTTTGGGTGTATAGGTGACTGTATTTGTTTTACTAGTGGCGCAAGGTAGCGAATGTAATGTTGATGTGTGTGACTCCTGTGAAGGGTCTGGGCTTGTTAGAGAGATTTTTGAAGCATAAGCTATTCTGTAATATACATATATTTAAAGGCAAAGTTATACGACACATAATTAAGTAACATGTTAGTATTGCTATTCTATAAGCTTTATGTGATTTAAGCTTTAAAAAGGCTTTTCATAGGAAATTTTCATTTAAAAATACCTTTATATTTACAGTTTGATATGCATTACAAATGATTGCATTTCGTTATAAATAGAACAAGCATATTGTGCTTAAAATAAGCAGCTGAGCTTTTTAGTTATTCAACAAAGAGGATTTTTTATTGGCGTTGACGGGTTGCTCCTCGTAGCTTTTGCGGTTGTCTAATTTAGCAATTATGTATCATATTTACAACAACAATATATAAAAATTAGATTCGAACATTTTTAAATTACCTTTCTTTAGTTTGCATAGCCGCCTCCACGTCCAAACTTCGTGGCTGTCTAAAATCGCACTCCAGTGAAAATGCAGAGTCTCCAGGAGTTATTAACTCGGGATCATTTTGTATAACAACAATATTGGAATAGAGTTCACCTTCTTTTTGAGTTTGACACTGATCCAAGTTGAAAGTCATTTCCAGTTGTTTGGCATTGTTTATAGATGGTTTGACAAAACAAGGCGCTGCTTGTTTATAAAAGCTTCCTCTTGTATACATGACACCGTGGAAAGGCTTTTCAGTTTCTAACATTACATGCATTGATTCGGATCCACATTTTAGATTGACTTTTTGTATGCCCTGATCAGACCCTTCTATCTTGAATGTGTCTGTTAAATCCTGTTCAAATATTTCTAAAAAAAAAAAAAAAATAAATAAAAATTGTATATTGCTAAGAAAATGTTTCACTACAAATAGAGAAATTAAAATGATAAGTAAAATGCATAGAATTAAATAGTTGCTTAAAATATTATAAATAAACGAAGTTTTGCCTAAATAAAGAAAAAATTAATAAATTTCTGTAGAAAAACACAATGAGACAGAGATAAAGTTATTTTAAAAATTTCCTTTCTCTATATAATAATAATTTATTGTTCTCCAGTAACTCTTAAGAAGAAAAGGAAATAAAGCCGATAAAGAGCAAGATAGATGTAGTTGTATGTGTTTGAATTTAATACTTCTTTTGATACTTAATAAGCTTAATAACACAGCTGCGCATGTGCAGTTCTCTTGTTGCTGCAACTTCTTTCCCAAAGACTAAATTCTATTTATGGATTCGCTATTTTAAGCCGGTTTTATTTCTGTTATTGTCTTCAACGTTGAGGCAGCTTAATAAAATCATTGTCATTAACATTGTTTCCAAGATCAGAGTAAGAATATATAGAAAAAGTGTTGCCAAATATTTATCAGTCAAACAATGTTTTTAAAACAATATATGTTACAAAAAAAATCTATTTTAAAAAAATTATTTTTGTTGCATTAAATTAGCCTGTTTCCTTTTAATTCATTTACTTATTAATTATTATTTTGTTTAATTAAACTCAAGATAAATTTTTATACTTTTTAGTTGACAATAATAAAAAATTTTTTAAAAACTGATCTTAAGAAAAATTAAATTAAAGCTGAATAAATATATTTCAGCCGGTTAGAAAATATTTTGGTCCATTTTAAAAAAAATAAAATTGTTTATATAAAAAAAAAATATTTATTATTATTTTCTATATTTCTTCAGCTCTTTGACTGACTTTTTTAGCAATTTTTTTTTTTTTTTTTTTTTTTAATTCTATTATTTTCGGAAGAAGTCAACCAAAGAGTTGAAGGAATAAAATAAAAAATAATCTTAAAATCCAAAACAAAAAAAAAAATATTAAGTTAAAGATAATAAAATAAAATAAAATAAAATAAACAAATAAGGCATAAGAAATTTTAAATTATTTATTAAGTTTTTATACTTAGAAATATAATAGGTCAAAACTTGTAATAATAATTAAACATAATTTTATATATAATTCATAAATATTCACACATACTTATGTATTTACGCGAAGTGAAGTAAAGAGTTATTTAACTAATTAAGGAGAAGATATTCAGAAATTAATTTTCCTTGTCGTAGATAAATAATTATTTTATTTTAAAAATGTTTCAAGATATCTGAAAATCATATTCGTATTCCCTAAATAGGTTCGTTATAATCATTATAAACGTTATAAACAAATAATTCATTAGCGGCTCACGCTCGATGTGATGGCCGCTAAACGTAAGGCTGCTATAGTTCTACCTACTGCTGCAGTTCTTTTGATTTTACTGTTTTTAATTATTATTTTTAAATATTTCAATTTTTAATTTAATTAATATTAAAAAAATGCTTTAAAAATGATTTTCTTTTTGCGGTATCAGCTGACTTCTATTTGAATTAGCGCTGGCACATGAAATCTCTAAAGTGCATTATTTTGCATTTTTTGATCAAATCACAGAATGAATGCCAACAATTTTTATTTTATTTGCTTTTATGCTTGCAATTGCAATAATAAAATTCAATTTTACGATTTTATGCAACAATAAATTATTTGGATTTAGAAAAGTTGTTTTGGCAACACTGTTCTAGCGTCTAGACTCAAGTGAACCGGCCGTGTAATTATTGTGTGTATCTTTCGAAAACACAATGGACTTATTTGCGTATTTGTGTGGTTGTGTGTGTATGTAGTATACGGTCATCGTTATATAACAACTTCTTTGTAATTTTACCTTGTTGATGCCTTTGTTGTTGCTGATGTTGTTCGTTTTTGGCATTGCAAATTGTTAACAACAATAAGCAAAAGCCACAATTTAAGACGATTTTGTATGATTTAAAAAACATTTTGCTTATAATTTTTTGTTTCCTTTATTTCAGTTTATAAACTAATTTATAAATTTATAAAAATATATATTTATTTTATGTATTTTATTTTAGTAAAAAGGACTTTATAAAGCTCAAAAGCTTTTTTTTTAAATTAACACTTGATTTAAAATATCTTTTAAATTTTAAAATATCTTTTAATTATTTTAAATTTTATAAAAATAGATTTTGTTGAATAACTTTTTGTGTCTGTTGTTTACGGTTAAATGCCAAATTATCAACTGGTGATTTAAATGGTTTGAGCGAAGCATATAAAACCCCTAGTCTGAATCAATTCCCAACTGCAACAACAGCAACAAAAAAAAGAAGAGAAGCAAAATAGGTTTTGTAAGAAAGAGAAATGTTGGCTAGTTTTTAATTGGGCTCGCTGTAAAAGAAAGAGTTGTGTCTGCCAGTTAATTGTATTTTGAAACCGAGTTATTGTTGGCATTGTTATTGGTAAGTTTTCTTTTAATTCATTTCTTCTTTTGGCCTAAATGATATTGCCAGGCTTTTCATGTTGCTTCATCTCACGCATAAAGGAGTTTTGAAAATTGTGCCGGTCTAATGGCAGGTTGTCTTAATTTTTTACGTGCTTTATTAAACAGACAGAGTCTTAAATGAATTAAATTAATAACGAAATTATTAAAAAAAAAATTCAATTTGTTTACAAGTTGTTTCTCTATAAAATTTATATTTAAAAAATATTAAATTACTCGAAAGCCCATAAAAATCTATTTAATCATAGAAATTAAAGGAGTGACTTTTTGCATTATTAATATACACATTGTCAAAGAAATATATATAAAAATACTTGCGCAATATATTTTTAGGGAAATTGTTGGAACTGAACTCACATCTCATTTCCTACTTTGGAACTTTACAGTGTATTAAATTGAATCAGATACATATACATTCTGATTGATTTAATTGCCTAGTCTGATATAAGAGACATACGAAAATACATGAAGCATACAGGAGAGCATAATGCCTGTACTTTATTTGACTTATCTCATGAGATCGCCCTACTGTAATAAAACTTATAAGGAAATTAGTGATGTTATTCATATAAATATATTAGAGATTTGAATTGATCTTTCGACCCGAACTTAATTTTAATTTAAAATTTTTTTTTTTAGGCTTTGAATTTTGAATTTATTTTAATTAAATTATTAAAATATTAAACCGATTAATTTAATAAAATAAATTAAATATTCAAATAGTTGATCTAAAGCCTAAAAAAGAAATAATCTAAATTTATATTAGAAATTTTTATAATTAGAATAATAAGTAAGATAAGTGCAATTTTGTGTAATGAAAACTAAGAAAATAATTGTCTTGATTTATCAATCTGTCATTTGCGAGTTCTATATCCCATAGTGGTACACTAAAATCATACGTACTTTTTTCACTTGAAAATGTTTTTGGTACGAAAAGAAATTAGCAAGAGGATGTTCACATTATGAACATGCTTTCTTTTCAGAACACATACATACATATTCATTTGAAACTTGTCCTTTTCAAATGTATTATATTTTTATATTGATATCCTTGTTTCTTCTCAATATGCATGGGAAAACGTGTGAGTAAGACAAGTACAATAAAAATGTTTCATGTACATGAAAGTTGGTACCTTTTTCAATCTAAATTTCTTTATACACTTTCGCAGACAAATGTAAATAAAAATTTTTTTTTTTTTTTTGTTACAGGATTTTTGCACTTTACATAGTTAAATATTTCCTTCCCCAAGTTTTAAAATGATTTAATTCCTTTAAGTCACATGTCATTTGCTAGGTGCTTGCTGTCAGCGGGTTAGCCTGGTAATATTGCAGCAAATGGTTATATCGCTATGGTTGTGTTTTGTTTTATATTCGGGAAATGAAAATGAAAATAAGAAAGCAGAATAACACTATCGAGGCAATACTAGAAAACGAAAACGGAACAATTATGGGATGTTTTCCGCATTTAATGTGGCGATTATATTTCATAAACGAATACTTGTACACCAAGCATAACCAATTCGCTTAGAGATTTAATAAGCTAAATTTTTACTACTTGTGGCAATTGCAATTAATGTATTGTTGGTGTTGGAAACCAATATGTTCATGCGTTCGGCATCACTTGGTCGCAGCGCATGTTGATACCACCAGTCTCTCGGAAGTAGCAACTTGTAGATGAATTTGTTTTTATTACTCTAGTTTTACAACTAAACGAATCTATTTCCGACTATTTCCATTTTTATTTAGTCTTGACATGCAGCCTTTTTTATATAAAATATTTTTTAATCCTTTTCTCGAAAAGCGTTTGCGATAAATAACTATTTCGTATTATGATTTTTTATTATTATTTGTTTGGAGTTAGCAGGTTCTTTTAATAAATGCCCACATTGCTTGCTGATATGCAAGTTAGGGGAACAAAGGAAAAAACTAAAAATCAATCATATAATTATTAAAAAGGACTTTAGGCGCCTGTGTAGGCATATCGATAGCATATTCACACATTGCTTGCTGATATGCAAGTTAGGGGAACAAAGGAAAAAACTAAAAATCAATCATATAATTATTAAAAAGGACTTTAGGCGCCTGTGTAGGCATATCGATAGCATATTCACACCTTGAAATTGGAGATTCTACGGACTATATTACATTGCATTTTGCAAAAGGATTTGAGGTCATGCCTAACGAACATTAACGAGACCAAAATGCACTTACTTGCTGGAAAACTCTATAAATAGTAACTATAATTTGAACCAAAAATAAAGGCAACATTTATTTATTTATGGAATATTTTATTTTATTGTTAAGTAACTCTTAAAATAAGAAAATTAAGAAAAAAAAACCAAAATATTCTCTCCCAAAATTTTAAAGGGCCCATCGAACTGAATTTACCTTCGGTTTCTAAATATAGCAACTGATTGAGAACATTCTTTCCGAAAATTTTAAAGGCTCCACTCAATTAAACTCGAATTTAAGAGCCTTCGGTTTCTAAATATACCAACTGATTGAGAAGTATTTCTCTTCGATATGAACTTTGGATTACATTGAAAAGTGTTACATGTTGAAAACTGGCGTCTTATCGATAGAAAGGAATGTTAATTACATATATGCGGATAAGTGCTTTTTTAAAGCAATTAAAACATATTCGTGACGTAATTAAACGTACTCGCATAATTCTTGAAAATTTCCAAAGTTAACTATCGGTATGCCATTATATTTGGATGATATTTGGATAAGCCACGTTAAGTTTCTGGCATTTAACTATATCGATAACTACATTATTTTGGGAGCCAAAACAGCTGCTTCTAGATTTAAATTCCTAACAAGCATGGCACTAGACTACTTGACCCAATACAACACTTCTTGCAGTTCAAGTGGAAACTCGGGAAATCGTTGGCTTGTTTGCTTATATTAACTTAAGCGAGAACTTGCAAGCAACATCTAGTGCTCCTTTCAAATGAGTGTCGACTTGGCTTCGACTTAGCTTCGACATCGTTTCGGCCAGCTTCACATTATAACTCTTAGCTGTAAAGAAGATTCCCACTTACTTAAGAATTACGTCGGATAGAATTATGAACGCAAAGAGGATATTAGAAACAGCTTCCCGAATAATTTTTATAAGTTCATGTCGGGCTAAACTTACATCCGTTAATTGTTGTTGCATTTATTGAAGTACTAGAAGGAAAATTCAAAAGTTCACGACACCGTAAAGCGCTTATGATTAAAAAGGGTTCAATACAACACGTTGTTACTAATCTCATCTATGGGACTATTAGTGAAGTCTCAAAGTTCTAATCTCTGGCGTTTCGTACTTTCGCATTGTGTGATCGTCTATGAATTTATTATTTCATTAATGGGGTCGGATTGGACAATTTTTTATATGTAGATACCTAAACATCTGCACTCCGAATGAAACAAAATCTTAGCTATAGAAAATTAATTATAATTGTTGTTTTTTTACAATATTTTGGATAATTCAATTTATTGCCATTTCGCTATCGCTAAAAATTGCGCGAAAATATGCTACACTTGGAAAATTTTTCTCTACGTAATCCAACGTTCAAATCGAAGAGAAATAGTTCTCAATCAGTTGGTATATTTTCACTGTTGAGATGACTTTGTTAAGACGTCTTTGTCGAGATGACTTTGTCGAGACGACTTTGTTGAGACGACTTTGTCGAGATGACTTAGTTGAGATGAGATTGACGAGATGACTTTGTCGATATGACTTGGTCGAAATGGCTTTGTCGAGGTGACTTTGTCGAGACGACTTTGTTGAGACGACTTTGTCGAGATGACTTTGTCAAGATGACTTTGTTGAGATGACTTTGTCGAGATGACTTTGTCGAGATGACTTTGTCGAGACGACTTTGTTGAGACGACTTTGTTGAGACAACTTTGTCGATATGACTTGGTCGAAATGGCTTTGTCGAGGTGACTTTGTCGAGACGACTTTGTTGAGACGACTTTGTCGAGATGACTTTGTCAAGATGACTTTGTTGAGATGACTTTGTCGAGATGACTGTGCCGAGATGACTTTGTCGAGACAACTTTGCCGAGATGACTTCGTCGAGACGACTTTGTTGAGACGAGTTTGTTGAGACGACTTTGTCGAGATGACTTTGTCGAGACGACTTTGTCGAGATGACTTTGTTGAGACGACTTTGTCGAGATGACTTTGTCGAGACGACTTTGTTGAGACGACTTTGTCGAGATGACTTTGTCGAAATGACTTTGTCGAGACGACTTTGTCGAGATGACTTTGTTGAGATAACTTTGTCGAGACGACTTTATCGAGATGACTTTGTCGAGACAACTTTGCCGAGATAACCTTGTCGAGATGACTTAGTTGAGATGAGATTGACGAGATGACTTTGTCTATATGACTTGGTCGAAATGGCTTTGTCGAGGTGACTTTGTCGAGACGACTTTGTTGAAACGACTTTGTCGAGATGACTTTGTCAAGATGACTTTGTTGAGATAACTTTGCCGAGATGACTTTGTCGAGATGACTTTGTCGAGACAACTTTACCGAGATAACTTTGTCGAGACGACTTTTTCGAGATGACTTTGTCGAGACAACTTTACCGAGATAACTTTGTCGAGATGACTTTGTCGAGATGACTTTGTCGAGATGACTTTGTCGAGACGACTTTATCGAGATGACTTTGTCGAGACAACTTTGCCGAGATAACTTTGTCGAGATGACTTAGTTGAGATGGCTTTGACGAGATGACTTTGTCGAGACGACTTTGTCGAGATGACTTTGTTGAGACGACTTTGTTGAGACAACTTTGTCGAGATGACTTTGTCGAGACGACTTTGTTGAGACGACTTTGTCGAGATGACTTTGTCGAAATGACTTTGTCGAGACGACTTTATCGAGATGACTTTGTCGAGACAACTTTGCCGAGATGACTTTGTCCAGATGACTTAGTTGAGATGACTTTGACGAGATGACTTTGTCGATATGACTTGGTCGAAATGGCTTTGTCGAGGTGACTTTGATTGCTTTGATAGAATAAAATTACTTACGTGGACCGATTTTGGGTAGTCTTAAAGATTTTCTAAGGCTTAGCAAACTAAAAATCTCCCAGTTTTTTAGTCACTAGGCAAACAATATCATTTTGAACGATCATAGGACGGTCAGGACCGCTTTTCGACACATTTATTTTATTAATCTTTTACTTCCAAAATGCAACAATTTTATTTCCATTACATAAATACTTTCATCTTACATATTTATTTCCAGACTTCTTAAATCAGTTTAAGACTTTTTATTGCCAAGCCGTCATTGAAAATTGCCCATAAATTATTTCTTTGTTAATTTTACTACATTCAAATTTAGTTAAATAATCATGCTGCATTCACACATACATGCATACGAAAGCACATGCGCTTAAAACATGGAAAATTGTTTGCAATTTAAAATGTAATAAAAAATTATAATTATTTTTTTTCCTTCTTATTATTCATGGCTGCCCAGTAACGTTCAAGTTCAATACCCTCCCAGTTGATTGGCTTGGTGAAAACGCTGTAAAGAAACCGACAATGATAGAAAATGTAGAAAGATGGGAAGGAAAACGGAAGTAAATTAGAAATGAGGCAGATAAAAAGTAAAAGCATAAGATAACTGCTTACAACAGTTGTGATACAACTTTACCACGCTTTTAGAAAAAGACGAAGAAAAATAGGGTTCAATTGCACGCAATAAAATATTTTCATATGTGTGTGTGTGTGCAATAGAAGATCCTTTGCACTGCAATCAAATTGGAATCTAGTTAAAATTGCCTTTGAAGTTTTATTTTGGTTTTTTTTTTTTTGGAACCAACTTAACCTATAAAGGTTTCGTCTTGCCCGGAGTAAAATACATAGAGTCTAATCAGGAATCGAACCCGCGACCTCCTGCTTAGCAGGTTGTGCATTATTCATTCGATTAGAGAGGCATCCAAGCTTAAGAAAAGTTTTTCAAATAGAAAAAGAATTATAATTGAATTGAGAAAGCCCAGTCACCTTTCTGTAACTAAGTAATTTCGTATTTAAGTAATTTGTACATAAAATTAATGAATATAAAACATAAAATTATTTCTCTCGCAAAGTGTTTTGTTTAGCGGAAACTCACATTTGCTGCGGGTGCTTGTATAGGTTTTGTTTCCATTACGCTAGGCTTAGCTTGAGTCCAAAAAAAAAAAAGGTCTAATGCAAAAATAATGCGGTATTCATAGATTTTGAGAGATAATTTAATATTGGCGATACACGAAGTCTTCTAGGAAAGTGCTAAGCTTTCTTTAAAACTGTAAATGCCCGTAAGCTTTTTCCAAATTAACTTTAAGATAATTTTATTTTCTGCTCCTAGATGATATTTTTTACTGCCTGACAGCAAATATTAAAATTAAATTCATACCATTCCATTGTTTTGAATAGAACCAATTAAATAGAGTTAATGGTTTTTATGGTTCCCTATGATATACTTGTTTTCATCATACTCCTTGTTAACGACAGCAGCTCAAATAGCATCACGCCGTTTCGTTTACACAAATTAATTCCTAACTTGCCATAAATCATGATACATTATGTAGTTACATTCATCGGTTCAGAAGTAACACTCGTATAAAATCACTGTTTCATATTTTGCCTTTTTTGTGGGAACTACAAGTGAAGCGTTAGTTCAGTGACAACGATCCTCACAATTCGTACAAGTCAGTCATGAAACAACAACTGTGTACGACTATGCACATTACGTAATATGATTATACGAGTATTACATTAAAAAATTAACAGCAACATATAATTGATTGTTCGCTTTCCTATTGCAAAAGAGCAAGTCTGTTTATAAGCCTTCGCCATTAGTTCATTTAAACATTCAACAAGTTGCAATGCTATTTTAGTAAAGCTGTTCATCTTCCTGCCAACACGTTTACATGGTACCCGAATTGCACAATTTTTCACAAAGACAACACACATAACGCAACACATACTCGTGTAAACATACGTATCCGCGGGCAAACAGATACGAAGTAACTTTTAACTAGTTTGTTACTGTGGGCTGGTATAACAGTATAACATGCTCGTGTCTTGCGATGATGATTATCATCATCACTACTTACATTTCTTTCAAAAGTTGTAAAACTTCCTGTTCCTTTTGTGTAAGGCCATTGTAAAGTGCATCCAAATTTATGTCTAAGAGCTGACGAGTTTTCATTCCGACTAGAAAAGTTGCTGGACCATCCAGTTGCATGCAGTGATACATGGCCAGTTTACCTAGTTCGATGTCCGCCTCTTTGCAAATATTCGCTGCTTTGCGGCACAACTGCTTTTGTTCATCGCTGCAAGGATGCCAGGGCTGTGGGCCACCATTTGTAAGAAGGCCAACTGCATGAGCAGCGGCACAAATAACGCCCACATTTTCTTTTTGGAAGTAATGGATGTACGATTTTAAGCTGTCGTCACAAAGTGTGTTACGTGCGTATGACAAAACGGTCTGAAAAAGGAAGGGCGAAAAATGCACCATTTTTTCATATACCCATATAAATATAGCATATCGTTGCCTTAAATTCAAACAGACCTAACCTTACTTCCGTTCTTATTATTACAACTTTTTAAAAAGATTAAAAAATACATTTTTGACTTTACACTTAACCCTTTCGACCCCAACTTTTTAGCTGTATCCCTAAAAATGTTGTTCCACTTTTAATCATTTTGTAGTCATTTAAGGAGAGTCGAGCCAAAAATTGAAGTCGCCACTCCCATTTATTTGGGCGGCAGAGAATGTTGCTTGTGAGCAACGTTGGGCGATTGTGGTATATAAAAAAATTTGGCTTTGTTGTTATACCCGTATTAAGTTTTATTGAAAACTTTTTAAAAGTTAAGTATGAAAGGACAAAAACAAAAACGCTTTCAAGTTAATGCAATGCATACTCGTTTCCTCGTGTGTCTGTAGTAAACGAACATGCTGCTTGATAAAACGAATAATAATCTATAATATTTGAAATATTTAAATTTTAGACCTTCCATCTTAACTATTTTCGGCTATAAAAAATTTCCACTTCGCGATATCAGCTGGCCTCTTCTGGAATCTGCTTCGCTCAGACAATAGTTAAATATGCGCTCAATGACCTGATATAGCATTCTTCTTTTCCCTGATCTTCATTTTTAATAATTATTTTAGCTCTATTCATTCAAAGGAGTGCCTCACATCTTCCTGCATCAACTTTTAATCTTAGGGTCCGGAGATTTATCCGTTCCCACTCAAGAATAACTCGTTCCGCCAAATTGGAAAGTCCTAGCGAGTGATTGATGATTGTACAAAGCTAGCGCGTTCTATATATCATCTAACATCGTGCAAGTTTGCTGCCGGTTTAACTTCCATCAAGGATAATTTTGTAGCGCAGCCTTAAGCCTTTCTGTAATATTATTTCGTACCAGTGTTGCCGTCTTCAAACTTGCTAAGATATTCGCTGGAGCAGCACTGCAATCATTCGTGCTTATATCAATCTCTGGCCTATCAGTACATAGCGGAACTGTGAAATACTAAAAATGTCGGTGGAGTATGATGAGCAATGTTTTCGTCCTGCAGAAATATTGACCGTTGACTTAAATCGAACTTTTTATCTTGGCCCCATCGAACATAACTCGGGAACTCCTTGATATCACACCCACTATAAAATTTTCAAATACTCTTAAATTTAGGTTATCCTGTAAGTCCGCCTTAGATTTTTTTCTTTATATATACTAATGACTATTAAGCTATAATTTAATTATTTTTTTAATTATTTTTTTTTTCTTTGAACTGTTCATGCTCTTTATGCTGACAAAACGAAGCCTACTTTTCGCCTTTAGCACGTAATCGATCTGCATTATTACAACTGTAGTGTAGTTAAATATAAGATTTTATCGGTCGCATTAAGGTAGCGATAAGTTAAAGACAAGTTAATCCTCTCTGTAACTTTTAATGTGTTTTAATGGCTTTCATACTTGGCTTTGAGTTGGAAATATTGTCAATAATAGAAGCAGAAAGTCTAAAAAAAATTAAAAACAATTAAAAACAGGCTGGGCAGTTTAAAATAAAACAATGACGATGTTGGTAACACATTTACCTCAATAAGCCACTGAGCACGATCTGTCAAATATAATATATATGTGTGTATGTAAAGCTGCCTTACTTAAGGGCGGCACGTCTCCAAGGCTACAAGGTCTTACCATCGCTATTGTAGGTGTGGCTAATTTCATCTAATTTCAATTTTGTTAACGGCAATAAGAAGAATAGTGTTGCCAATATAGCAAGGAAAGGAAGTAAGGAAATTAGTTCTTAGCAGATTAGTTTTCTTTTGTATAAAAATGCCCTGCAATTGATTACCGAGATTTATCAACTGCTTCCTCTTTTATTTTATTTTTGAGAAATTCGAAGGAATATTAAAAATCGGAACATTGAAAAGCTTAGCAATATGGAAATGTGAAAGCCTGCATAAATTTTCAATTGAAACTTTCCTTGTATGAGGAAGAACTCCTTGAGTTTGATTAGATGTCGATTACATTTCGAATATCTGTGCTTAAATTTTAAGTCTTAATAACTAATCACATTGAAAAATCAGACTTATTGAAAACGAGCTTTTAATCATTGGATTTAAAATACCGGATAAAAAAATTATGATATTATTTTTCAATATTCTGTTGGAATACGTGTAAAGTTTACATTAATATGTGCTACATTTTACTTACATCAAATTTCCCATTGCCTAATTGTGTGCATTCCTTTAAAGTTTTCAAAGGATATCCGGTAAGACCTATAAATCTTGCTTGGCCGTCTCTAACAATTTTTTCCAACTCTGGTAGGCATTCATTGATAACAACATTTAAATCTTTGGCAAATTCCACATCATGAATCTAAATAAAATGATTAACAAATATTGTAAATATGTATGCATGGACAGGAATTTTGCATAACAACCTGTATAACGTCAACGTAATCTAAGCCCAAAAGCTGTAAACTTTTCCTCACACTTTCACGGGTCTTTTCAGCCGAATAATCAAACATATTCTCATACGAACTTTCATAACGACCTACTTTTGTTGCGATATAATAAGCGGATCTAGGAACGGTTTTTAAGGCCAGGCCCAGAACTTCCTCTGACCGACCTTGGCCATAATAGGGTGCTGTATCGATATAGTTAATACCCGCCTTAAGAGCTTTATGCACAGTGGCGATACCCTCTTCCAAATCAAGATCACTTTAAACCAAATTCATTCATATATACATATTTTGTTAAACATAAATTCGAGAGAAATAAATATGTATGTGTGGAGATGTGAAGCCTATACTTACCCATAGATTGAACATAGTGCTGCAGCGCCTAAAGAAATTTTTGATACCCTTAAACCGGTACTACCTAAATAACGATATTCCATTTTGCCACACAATTCCTCATCGTGAAACCCCTTGATGAATGTGCAGGGCAGCGAAGAGACAGACATTTTTAGAACGAAAAAAAAATGGAAGAGAGAAATTAAATCAACCTTCCCGGGCAACGTTAGGCTGAGAACTGAATTTGTTCTTCCATTCCATTGCATTGTATTGCTTTAATGATAACCAAAGTAGTTGCGATAAGCAGAGAAGTTATTTATTTAAATATACATATGGTTGGTACCATTTAGAAAGGTCCTAACTTTCATTTTTTTCCATTAGATTTATTTCGTTATTATAATGTATGTGTATAAAGTTCGTATATATAATGAAATCACGAAAAAATTTGTTTTAGAAAAATGCAAAATGGCCCTTTTAACATAAGACCAACGATATCTACGTATTTATATACCCATAAGTGCATGATGCCGGCCCCTTAATCTTTTATTATATGAGGAAAATTACAATACAGGTACACCCCGTATAACATGTAATATGTGCTTGAAAAAAAAAATAAATTCTTTTGTAAGAAACAAATCACTCTCGTATTAAAAATATGGTTGGCTAAAAAGCTATTTTGATTATTGTTTACATTATTATATGTATTTAAATCAAAATTCTTATTATAAAATTTATATTATTTACATATATTTATGCATGCTTGATATTTAACTAAGTCTTTTTCCTCCAGCCCGCTGCTTAGGGAGTACCTTCCATTCATGTGACGCAGTTGGACGAAAGTTATATATGAGAATGGTATAGGAGGGACGAATAAAGTGGTGTTGGAGGGACTCCGGTGCCAAAGTAGACACTGTCAAAGTAAAATGGAAGCCATTTACACTCATTATTTTACTTTACTTCTGAAAACCTGCTACAGAAGACCGTCGAAGGAGGCTGTATGTGGCTTAGATATACTATGTTATAATCGACGTTAATTATTTAAGGGCATGATTCACTATCCTACGTTATCGTACGCTTTGTCAAATATGACTTGTCTGATGCAAAAGTATGGCAGTGTGTGTATACGAAAAATGAATCTGTGTGACAGCTTTTCCACAAATCGATTTTTTGAAAATATTCATAAAATTATAATTTCCAGGCTATCAGAGTTGTATTTAATTCAAATCTCTAAAAAAAATTTGTTTGCATCATTTGCCATTTTGATACAATTTCTTAAAATAAGAAAGAATCACTTCAGATTTTAGTGTGAATCAACGAAAGTGTGGGATAGTGACCTTCAATTAACTAGTAACTCCGTTGTACATCGTTTTGTAGAGCTTTCAGGAAAAGAATCGTTATTGAGAAATTATCAATTTTTATTGCTTATACGGTACATTGTTTAGCCACTTTAATATGATTTCATACACATATACAGAGTACGTATACTTACTTAGCTGGTTTGTGGGTATTTCCCCCGTACCACATACCGTGCATGCAGTGAGAGTGAAGAACACTCTACATACACAACAAGAGATACGATTAGTTGTTAATCACACTGCTAAGTATCGCGCTAGTAAAAATGCCCATGTGTACAAATATTGTTAAATAAATATATACATCATATATAATCAACATATAAATATATATATATATAGTTCCATATTATTAAAAAAATATATAAAGATTCCAATTTGATAGAGAATTGTTAAATTTAAGTTTGACAGGATGGAAAACCAAAGCATTCATGATTTATAGACAATTTTATATGTTTGATCATGTAAGTCTCATATGGTACTTCCGAGGAAATTGTTTTTTAAATTCTTAAGTTGGCATAGCACCTATTAGATCAAAGTATTAGATCAAGTATTAACAAGGATTAAATTAAGGTCTCCTATAATTGGTTACACTTTCATATTTAGACAAGTTCAAGATTGCCAGTAGGCTTGAGTTAGTTTCTTATCTAAATTTTAAAACCCTTAAGGCATAAATCTTTATGGAAAAGTCACTGTAATATTCTCCGTATACTTCAAAATATGAGTTTTCCTAAATGCTGCTGAATTTTATTTTTTATTAAGCTATTGGAAATTTATTGATGAAGTGTCCAGTATTGCTATTAAAATAATTTATTCTCTCAGTTGGCCAGCGGAAAAGCAAAGGTGAACAGTGGAATTGGAGGTGCTCCAAATCATGCACTAGAATTATGAAAAGCCATCTCCTGGGAGAATTCTGCATACTCGCCGTTCTATTATTCTGAACGACATTTCTCAGGAAAATTCCCCCTTTTTCCCTTTATCCTCGTTCTTAACGATCTTCGAAAATGTGAACTGTTTCCCAGGAAAAAAGTAGATATTAGGAATGTAAAAAAAGGGAGGTTTTGTATTAATTTTTGAGTTATGGGCGGAGGATATTGGGAAATGAAAGAGTGAAGTTGATTGACCAATATTTTATTTCCATTTAATAAAAACTCAGACCATGTTTGTACTACCTTATACAAAGCACATGGAAAGGAAATAAACTAATTTTGGCGTACCTTGGCAGCGGAATTAAGCTCCGCAGGTCCACTAACAAAAACTTTTGCGGCGTGCATTGAGGCATTAATTACAAAGTATATTCCTTAGGAGATTTAAGAATGTAAATTATACAAATGAATATTTTCAGGTATGGTCCGACCAGGAAAAATATATGCGGGAGAAGGGAGCCAAGACAGAATCTAACCTTGAAATGTTTTTGAAAATATGAAGTAATTCTTTTTAAGTTTTATGGTATTACTTATATTTAGTTTTATTTTTAGCTGTTAAAGAAATCAGTTTTCGTTAAAAAAAAAAGAATTATACATAATATGTGTGTCAATTTCTGATATTTTCGGCATCTGACATATACGGCTGCAAGGCTAAGACCTACAAGAACGTAACTTTTGCACCGAAAATTCTAAGTTCCTTCGCAAAATATTTATTGTTCTCTTCATCTCTTTAGAATAAGAGGATTGCATTCCCGGGAGATTTCATTCCGTGGGAATTTGTTTTCCCTTAAATATTCATAATTGGGTTCCACGTCTACATTTGTAACTGTAGAAACAATATAAAACTTCTTTAGTGGAAGCTATACTAAATGTATATATCGAATTAACGGGTTATCCATTTCGTGGTTTCAAAAGTATAGGACTGGAATTCGACATCTGTCAAACTAAGTTGTTAAACACATTTTTTCCTCTTCAGTTGAAAGTCTGACATTAACAAAAATCACACAACTATCACACAATCATAATCATAATAATCGTTTAACTAGGCAAGCAATTGGCAAAATTGTGAAGAAATTTTAAGAGACTGGATCAGTTACAAATATTGTAGGGCCAGTGGCATCATCGTTTCACTCGTTCCGCTGAAAATATCGCTTCTGAGAATCGAGTTTTATGGAAAGTGGAGTTTATCCATTTTTTATTAATTGAGAAAAGCGTCCAAGAAGTATACCTATTTTAGTTATCTCTTATCTTATATCTTACACACTGTGTCGGCGCACAGGGTTGCATTTAAATTTGTAACGAGTCCATGATGTGAATGATTCAAATGCATTATATTACTTTTTTAATGTTTTTATTTATAAAATCTGAATATCTTTTTTGTATATAAATAATGGAAAGGATTTAAATAAATTGTTGCGTATACATTTGCAAACATACGTGCATGCATATGGATGTAATAAATATACACATGTATGTATATGAATTATAAAATTGAAACACTGCAAATACACGGAAGATGTCATATAAAAGTTATCGATTCATTTGTTTTTATAATTAAGTTTAATTCTTCAGTGTTTCTTTTGTGTATACTGTGTAAGTATGATAGTGATAAATGAATTTATCAATAATCATCACTAGTATCGGAAGGATAATGGAAAGGGATTTTATATTTTGAAGCAGGATGGCCAAGATATTCGGAAAGGATTGGATCATAATCTTCTCCCACCTTTTGTTTTCGGGAGGGAGGGATTATAACATCATTGATTTCATGTATAATACCATTTGTGCCAATTGTATCACATTTGGTTACGCCAGCATTTTGAATTTGAGGACGACGGTCACGATTAATACGCAAGCGCTCACCACTAATAGCATTAACATAACGAACGAAGGGCCAATTGGTAGTCAACAATTGAGAGCAGCAAACGATATCTTCTACTATATGAGTTTTAATAACATGCTGCAATTCCGTTTCATCTTTAGTGAGCGAATCTTCAACTTCTTCGAAGACATGATTTTTGGGTACATACAAGGTGAAACTGTTCTCGGTATTGGCCAATTGATCTGTAAGATTGGTCATGCGCACAAGATTCAAGAATTTACTGTAGTCTGGATTGGACTCCAACATTTCCAAAACGGTTTGTTTAGCCGGCTGTAAAGCTTTGTCAATTTGATGCAAAACGGAACCACAACTTTCGTCATCGAAATGTACCAAACGCGCACAATTAATAGCGGCAGCATTCATTACGTTGGAAAAGAGAGCATTTGTAGAATAAAGATTGATGCGTACATTGGAGCCTTCTATTGTTGGGATAAGTTTTTCTTGCAAGTCACAAGTCAGAATCATGGGGTGAAGAATGTGATAGTTAAGGAATCCAATCAATTCGTCGTTCCCCTTTAATTGTTCGGGCGATTCTTCCAGCAGTTTGGGCCACTTAGTGTATTTGAAGGCCTTGTTAGTTGGAGCCAATACAGTAACATTGTCCATATCATCGAATTTATTTTCTAAACCAGCGGCTTCTATCAGACGTTTGAAAATTGTAACATTTTTCTCTTGCAATAGGGTGGACAAGGGTATTGCTGATTCGGGGGTCATAACAGTATCTATAACATACATTACACCATTAGTACCCATGATGTCAGCTTCAATGATCTCGGCAATATCATTTATTACAATTGGCTGCTCTGCTTTGATAGCAGGATCCTCGGATTTGCTGCGATTGAAGTGAATGACTTCCCCCAATATATTGTAGGCAGTAGTTTTGGTACCGGATACAGAAGCCGCAGAACAAAATGTCAAGGGCAAAATGTGGTTTTTAAGAATTTCTACAGACAATAAAAACGGTAATTTCATATAATTAAAATTATAAAGAAATAAATGGAGAAAAAACTTACTTGTAGCGCAACTCTTTCCCTCCTTCAATGCTCTGCGCCAATAAGGTTCTAGTTTCTCAAAAGCATTATTGCTTGGTACAAAAATTGTTACAGGCTTCTTATCCTCCAAAATTTCACTTACTTTAGTATTTTCCAAAAATGTACGCATCATCGACAAATCACTTCGTTCGCGTATCATGTCCATGATATTTTTTGTGATTGGTTTTAAAACTCCCGACAATGTATGGACCATGCCTTGCTCGGAAAGCTTATCATGCTTTTCGATCGGCATACAATTAGCTGTATAACGATATGATTCGAAACCCCTTCTATAACTGTTAATGCGTATGGTTTGGCCTTCGACTTCAGTTTTTAGAACTTGTTCGTTATTCAAATCATCAAAACTGTTTTCCCCATCAACCATGTGACGCAAATACAATTGCTTCATGTTATCATCCAATTTAATTTCGACCAAATTCTGGACAGAGCAAAAATAAGAGGGGATCACAAATAAAATTAAGCACAAGTTGTAACGTAACAATTAAACTCTTCACTCTGTACTCAAGAACACTTACATTCTCACTTTGCTGTGAATCACTGTAGGCTGCGAATGCTTCATCTGAAGGCAAAAACACCGTTACATTTTTACGCATCTGAATGATATCGGCTAGACCGCTACCCTTTGCTTTGGCCATAAATTCCTTAGCACCCATTTCGGCGGCAGTTGATTCAATATCCTTGATTTCAATTTTCTCACAAGGTAATATATAAGGGGCACCACGTCGCCGGCCATACCCATGACAACACTGACGCGTAATAGACAAAGTTTTCTTTCTGCCATTTTTGTTAATACTGCAATTAAATAATAATCATTAATTATTGATAGTTTATTTATCTCTTCCAATTGAATTATGATAAATGAAAAGTTAACAATTTAAAACTGTTAATTGCAGTTTTAATTTTCATCTTTTTTTAGTTTCATCTTTTTTTATATTCTTGCGTAGCTGCAATTACTCATACTTACACTCTGGTGCAAACGTATTTCTTTGGCTTTTCCACACACGAATTGAATTGGAATTGGAAGTGGTCAAAGACGGCTTGCTTAATGCTATTTTTAGGCTCCTCGGTTTCGGTCTCCTCTTTTTCATTCTCTTCGTCCACACTTTTTTCGTCTTCTTCCTTTACGATGCACACATTAGGACTGCGCATATAAAATTGAAAAGCAAATAAGTATAAAATATAAAATAAATATAAACTATATCTATGTGTGTATATGTATACACATTTACAAACACAAGCGAACAATCGTTAGATTAAGTGCTAAATAATTAATAAAATTAATCATTTTCTAGAGTTCCTTTTACATATTTGGAGATATGAATGACACATCCATATTCATCTACTCCAGTACTCTCAATTTGACAACATTTTAGAAACGAACACGTACTTTTGCCTTTAAAGATTGCATTCTTTTCTAATCCAGAAACTACTTTTATGAAAAAATGATCCTAAGTTTGATTAAAGTCATCTTCTAATTAGACGTTAATTATTATTCCAAGCACATCTGTTCTTGACAATGTCCAGACTGATGACATAATACTTCGGAGAGTATGAGGAAATGGTGTATGAAAAAAATTCCTGATTATTCTGCTCATCTAAATGTACAATAAGGAGATTTTTTTTCACAGGCAGCGATACAGAGTAGTTGGGCAACAGAGATAATTTCATATTTACGTACTTAAGACGCCGTGTATTTAAAACGAAAACGAAAAAAAAACAATCACGCAGACCCAAAGGCTCTGACGTTGCTTATTCGCCAACAATTTTGAATCATCGACTCTCGAAATCTCTGTCATCGTGTTGTCAATTCGTGCGTTCAATGCATTCGTTATCGTTTTAGATTTTCTTTGAAATCTGAGATGTTGGCAAGAAGTGCCCAAGTGGATGCTTCGTTCCATTTTAAAAATTAAGTTTTTATTGAAAATAATAGCATTCTCATTGCTCCTCCTGTAGAAATTTAAAATTCCTTATTTGTGGTGTCTTCTTCTTATCCTCTGCCGGCTTCGCTGCTGCGAAGCAAATCTCAACAAATTCAATTGTTTCAAACAATAGCCTTTTGAATGACTACGTACTCGTAGTATGCAAATAATTAGATAATAATCCCGCATTGTAAATTACAAATTGTTTCCGAAGAAACAAAGATAAAAATGGAATAATAACTTGGCATTAAGCGAATTAAATTAGAATACTGATCGTCATCGTAAGTCGTCGCTCATATTTACATCCTTATCAAATTTGCAAATCTCATTTATCATTTGTTTGAATGAGCCTGAACATCTGAATGTGTCTTTAATGTTACTTTGTGAGTGATAAGTAGGCAGGCATAATCAATTAATTAAAATTGAATAAATCTTTTTCTTTTTCTGTTGTATTCTAGACAAATCTTGTTTTTTTCTGAAATCACAATGGGCCTTGAATTTATAGCAATTAAGATACAGATACGAACATTGAATATGCGAGTAATAGTTCGCAAGTAGCAATTATACAATGCAAAAGACTTGTTTAGAATAATTAAGTTTTTTCAGTTCGGATTATTACAATTCTAAGCAAAAGCACTGCATATTTGCAGTAGTGCTTTGTTTAAATCAACAAAAAAGATTCGACAGATTTGAAATATTGCCTTCATCAAGACTTAAAACGCTCAGGCAATCATGTAAAGTCCAAACATTTTTACCAACCAAATTCAAACGAACAATTCTCCAAGACTCCAAGTCAATAAATATTCAGATTTATATATTTCGGCTAAGTTAGGCATCATTCATGCAACACTCATTATCGGTCCCAGCGATACAAATCTATTTTCCTACCACACTTAATTACAAAGCTTAGGGGAAAGAGTTTTACAATCGCACCTTCGCTGACTAAAGACTATGTCGTTGGTCTCAAGTAATGCCTTCCATGCCGTTGTTGCATACGCATAGAGAAAAAAACGTATTACTTATTGTTGCTCTTAAGCAGTAAGGCCCCAACAACCATTTTAGTTTTTTTGCAATAAATTTTTTTTTAGTGATTCCACTGTGCATTCAGCCCACACATTGAAATCACTAAAAAACAATGTACTGCACAAAAAAAATGCGAGAAAGCCAATACAGTCAAATCACTGTGGGGAGAAATAGCCAAAAAAAAAAAACTGAAAAAAACTATTCGAAAAAAGCATTTTGAAAAAAATTTCTAAACTTTCTAAATTGGAATTCAGAAAGCCTAAGAAATAGTATTTATCTTTGGCCCACTGAAACTCCCTTCAAGTTTTACTCTTCTTTTTGCCATGGAATTTGTAATACACGTTTTCATTTTCAACGTAACCGTAATGATGCAATATATTAAATTCATAATTAAAATTTACATACATAACTAGACATACATACATATGTAAATACGTACATAATATGTATACTAGTATATAGTCGGTCGAATGCGAACTACGAATACTGTATTATTTCAAATAAAAATTGCGAAAAGGAGAATTAAGTAAAAATGGCTAATTAGATGGTAATCTGACAGCAGAAATTGTACGCTCGCGTAAATAAAATACTGAGGCTGCGAGTTATATTAAAAACAAGCATATAGATATATATGTATATGTTCCTTCTATGATTGTAAGACTTGCAGAGTTCATGTAATTATTGCCGATAGTTGCTTAAGCGGATTTCTAGAGAAAAACTGTATATATTTGTCTTTGGCTTTTTTCTAGGCCTTTCCAGCATCGCACTTAATTTGCATGAATTCTGTGCGGAAAAAATTCGACATGGTACTGATAAGGACAAACTACTTATCTACTTCCTTTAAGAACTACTTCCGTTTTTCTACAAATCATACCTTTTTAAAAGAAAGTAACAGATTAGCAAGCTGTCGAAAAGTATATTTTTCTTAAAAATATAGGAAAAAGTTAAAGTTGAAAAACTGAATATCGTTGTAATTCTCATAACGTTTATGTTTTCAAATTAATATTATTTATTTTATAATTTTTTTTACAATTGAAATCTTTTCCAAATTATTAATTAAAATTCATGTTGCAACTTGATTTCTCATTATTTCTGCCTAAAGAAAATCATACATTATTAAATATTATTATTTTAATAAATTTTGAAGCAGTTTAACATTTCATGTGTAAATTGTAATTTAAAATATTCAGGCTTCTACCGCATTCCTATATTTCATAGTTAAAATTGAAATTTTATATTCTTCGTGCGAACTTATTACCGAAGATGGCAAATAAGATGGAAAAGGTTCGGATAAGATTAGCTAGTATTGTGGCCAATGGTTTCACTAGATGTTTGATAATTGCCTAAATACACATTAAAAACAAATAGAATATTGAAAAATTGTTTGCAATTTAAGTTTGTTTATTTAGTGGCTACGAAAATTTTACCCAAGTACTTAGTAAATATTTATATATCCACATATCTATTGTGTACATATTTGTATCTGTGTGTACGTATGAGTAAGTTAGGCATAAAGTAAAATTGATTAATACGGGTGTAGTTGACTAGTACATGGTACCAACAAACAACTCTTTATCATTTAATTGAACTGAAGGAAACTGTTCAATTTGAGAACTAATTTACAGTCACACACACACACACACACACACACACACATGCACGCACACAAACACATACTAACAATTAAGTACCATAACGCTGATGTTGTTTGATTATAGCGATCTATAGGAAACTATACATTATAGATACGTGGTATGACTAACAATGCCATGTACAGTGAGTTGCAGTTGCCAGACTTTCATGGTAAATATTTATCTGATAATGAAACGAGCGAATATTTTTATAATTTTATTTATATTAAATTTAAGAGAATAAAATTCTAATTGTAGCAAAGCATTTTATAAGCAATTATTTTTGTCGTTAAAACACCTTGTGAAGATAATGGAATTAACTGAAAATTTATGCGATTCAAGATAGTGAACACACGTTAACTTTTGTATTCCTTAAGAAAAAAATAAAGAAACTATTTATCGAAACATTTTAACACTCTGCATAATGCCGCCCGCCGAAACATCAAAGAGCTGAAAACAAAAATATGGTGTACTTTTCTTTTGAAAGATGGCATGGCATTCCATCTCTTTTTCTACATACGCTTCTAATGAAACCGTGAAATTGAGGCTGAAATCGACACTTTGCTTTACTTATCACAGTAATAATACAATATCAAATTTTTGAAATCTCTAATTTTAGCACTTTAACATTACGTAGGCTGCAAAACCTAATACGGTAATGTATAATTTATTTGGTTATTTAAGAAAAAAAATTACTAAATAAAATACATTTCAGATAATCCACAATAAATTTTTTTGTTTCAATTTTGTAAGTGCCTCCGTAGGCGAATGAATAACTTGCAGCCTACGAAGCCGGAGATGCCTGGTTCGATTCCTGCATAGACACTTGCTGTTTTCTTGCGGTCAAGCCGAAGGATTTTTAGGTTAGGTTAGTTTAAAAAAATAGAATTATTTAGCCTTTTAGTCAATTGCTACAGCTTTATTATCGGCATCTATATTTACTGGGTACTTGTATTATACGCCGTGTTTTATTTCATATCGCACTAATGCAATCATTATCCGTACTTTAATTTATATCTCTATTAGCCATGCTTTTGATGTGTTTTTTTTTCTTTTATTATAATTTAAAATATATAATTTAATTTTGGTGATTCCCCGAGTTGAAAGCTTTCTTGCTTTTTTATGCATTATATTAAAACGTTGTGTGTGACGGTGTCATCTTCTCCCAATAAATCGATTAAAGCTCTTTTAATTACAAACAAAATTGTTTTGATTTTTTGAATAAAAAAACACACTTGTAAAATTATTGGCTGTAAAATATGGAGTTGATAAAAAACCAAAAAAAAATAGAATAAAATTCAATTTAACTATGTGTTTCGATTGTACGTGCCAACCTTAATCAAATAGGTGTAGCATAATCGATGTTCTAGTGTAGTATCATTTATTTTTAATTTTTTTTGGTAGATTAAAATATATGTAACGAAAATTTATAAATATACTTTACAAATTTTGTTGAGATAATTCATTTTTGCAATAAGTAGTTATTAGTGACGTGAAATTTCAAACTAATCGAATAATGTATTTTTGCGCAATAATGTCGAGTTCTGCTGCAGTAACAGATTTATTTCTTCTCATTTATGTGTAAAGAAAATATAATTTGAAAATTTTCTAGCCTGAATGGCGGCTTCATTCCGAAGTCGAACTTGACTCAGATTATTTAACGCCATTTAAAAACTAATTAAAAACCGGCTCACAAATTCAATTTCAAAACATATTAAAAAAATTTATTATAAAATATGAAATATTTCATTCAAGTAACTAAGTAAAGAGAAAAGGTTAATTAAATAAGAAAATCGCATTAGGAAAGAGTAATGGATCCAATTATGGATATCAATTATCAAAACCAGGTGTTTATATAAAAAAAAATACATTTTATCGCTTAAAAATCGCTAGAAATTTCTTTAAGGGAGTAAGTTTTAAAAAGAATAGTAAAGCTCACCCTTTCCACCACGGTTCATCTGGTGTTCCTACGCCAAAAGCACCATACGAGTTAAAAAAGTTATTGCCAAAGAATGGGAATTCGTTTGGGAAATACACACCAGGGATATGTTGACCACTTACAGCATTTACATCAGTGGTAACAACGTCGACTTCTGTAAAGAATAAAAACTTTGATGAAAACAAATTCTTTCATATTAGAATTTGTCTTTAAAATTAAACCTACCGAATGGCTTCTCTCCATTAGTACGTCCATGCTGACCAACATTTTCATTTTTCTGTTGCTGTTGATCTTCCAAGGGTACAAATTCTGCTTCCGGTTCGTAACTATCAAATGGCGTATGAAAATTTAAAGAATTAATTAAATTTGACCAAATGTAACTGTGTTTTGATGTAGATTGCGATCTCTGACGCGGTGCTAAGTGACTTTGTTCGGGTTTTGTGTAAAATGTAATTGATGGTTTAGTGAGAGGTTCGATTACATGACGTTGTGGCGTTGTTAGATGATTTAAGAAACTACTACAAAAAAAAAAGGATAAAAGAGCATGCAAAACAAAAATTTCTAATATTAATTCTATTACTAATAAATAAAATTATTTAGAAAATGTTAATCGATTTCATGAGCATTCCTTAATTGCATACAAAGAAGCAGTTATACATACTAGTAGAATATATAATTAATTCATTCTAAGAAACCTTTACAGAACATATAGAAATAAATGACTGATCAGTTAAATTTACATGTATAATTTTCTTGTGACTTTAATCAAATATAGTAGAACTCGCTTAAATTCGCCAAAAATTTATTGTTTATATTTTGCGCGACTATAAAGCAAATTTTAGAAATGGAGATTTTTTTTTAGTTTTTCGCATTCTTGCTTACTAAACAAGAATATGTTTTTAATACAATTATAAATAATAATATTAGTTAAATAAAATAATTTTATTTTTCGGCAACAAAACCTTTCAAAGAACCAGCAACGGCAACAACTTTGCTGAAGACAATTCAAGCATATAATTAAAAGCAAACTGAAATAGATATTGTAAACACTGTTGCCATAATTGACGATTTCTCTGCATTTTTACGATTTTCACCTCACAAAATGAACTAACTCAATTCTCTTAATTCATCATAGAACTCAACTTTTTTTTAATATTGTATTTTTGGAGTTGGTTTTTAATATTATACGACGTTTTTGTTTTCAACTAAATTTTGCAATTTAGAGTTGCAATTTTTACAATTTAAAAGTATTTTTGACGTCTAGCTTTCTCAATTTTAACAGATATTATTCGTAATATAATAATTTCAACACATTCATCGGTAAATGTCGAAAGGATATTATTAGTCAGGTGAATTTAAATAACGGCAAAGTTCCCAATGTTTTACAAAAGGATTCTTTGCATGGTATCCTGTGCACGAAGCTCTATTTATATAGATTAATGTATATGTCTATATATTTATAGAAGGCATCGTTATAGTTTTTGTAATAAGACTATTTAAATAGAAAAAAATTGACTATTTTTAATTTGACGTTTTTCTTTGACGATTTCCTAAAATGAGTTGACGATTTTGATCATTTTTTGCAAAGATATTTGCACCTTGCAGTTCTGGCAACATTGATTGTAACTATAACTAAAACCTCACTTTGCAGAAAGGCAAATGCTTGTACGTTGTTTTAATTATTTTTATGCCGTAATAAAAATGAACACAAAAAAATTTCCGCAAACAGTACTTTAGAAAATTTTTTTAAATAATTTGAAAAAAAAAATTGCTCATAAGAATCGTTTTTTTTTTTTTTTGAAGTTACTTAATAGTCATTCTCCATCGATTAACTCATGACTAGATTTGGAAGCTTTCCTAAATTTGCCACTCTCAAAAGTGTAAATTCGTAAGTTTTTTAGTTCAAAGAAAAAACTGCGTTTAATTTATAAGAAGTAAAGATTGTTGTCAATTATCATTTAAATATTGATAGTTTTCATTAATATTCTATAAATGTTGTGTTTCAATACAAAATTCTTTAGATTGTTAAGTGTTAATTTTTCAAATATGACTTTACTAAAATTGTTAATCTGAACTTGAAAAATACAACTGATAATTACTTAACTAAATTTAATAAAAACAAAAAAAAAAATTTAATATTGAGAAAATATATTTTGCCAAATTGTTATAAATTATGGAGTCGGGGAAAAAATTAAGCTTAGAATATATTTTACATAAATTAACTAGATTAGTGCTGGTGAAGCATATTAATAAGCTTTAACGATAATAAAAATGATCACAAACGAAGAGTGAATAACCAAAACAAGTAAAACGATTTAATTTATTATTGTTTTTTCAATTGCTTTTTTTGCTGAAATTAATCCAAGTGTGAGCACATACTTTTGCCAAATTAAAATGTTTAATTAAAAACAAATTTTAAAGAATAATTTATTAGATTTAATTTCAACTGTCTGTATGGTTGGTTTAATATTTAACACTCAGAATAATAAAGCCCACAAAAAAAATTCTTAAACTTTCATGCATAAGATTTCAGAATTAATTCTTTGTTCTGTAATTTATTTTAAAGCAACAATTAATAATGTAATAATATTAATTACAATTCATTGTGTTTAAGCGCTTATTAATGTTTTTATTTATTTATTTGTAAATACTTTTGCCAAATATTTGCGCACAAAAGCTGGGGGAGTGACTAGACCGTACATCCCCGATGCTATTAACAGTATTCCTGTTATTCCCCCCAACACATTGCAGTATATGCACATATGTAGATGTGGTAAAACAATCAAAGTAAAAACCTGACCACCTTAAAAAAATAATGACTATCGCAAAAGAGCTGCTCTTCTGTCCGACAGGTGCTTTACAGCAGTAATTCTAAATACATTTTAGCTTGTAAACTATCTTGAGGATCTTTAGAAGTATTGACATGGAGGAATCAATAGAAACATTGAAAAGAAGAAAATATAAATCCCCTTTCTCTTATGATAGCTTGACATAATAGAAGTACTACATCCCGCAAAGCTTCAATGTAAACTGCCACAAATTCTTTTCATTCGCACTGCAAAAAGCATACGGAAATTGCAACACTGTATGAAAATGAGAGTTGCTCTCCAAATAGTGTTAAAACTAAAACCGCTCACTTTGCGCTTAATAGAAGCAAAAGAATATCTCTTGTAAGCAATATCTCAATATCAAAATATCTAAACCAAAGTTTCGGCCTGTCCGCATGAAACCAAATAGAGTCTAAGAAGTAGTTTAGTAGGACGTGCATTATACATTCGCCTATTTGTGTTTTTTGTTACAACTTTGATTTGCTAAACTTCCCGATTAATTGTAATCAGAAGCTACATAAATCCTTACTAGTTCTAAGAAAACTTTTGGGTAAAGGTTTCCTGATGACTGATGGCAACTGATTTGAGCTTAACTGAAACATCAAAGATTAATAATAATATCAAATAATGAGAAGTTTTTCATTATAAATTCCCATTAAAAAATATCTCATAAATATACTGATCACTTTTTAGCAATGGCCTCTTGTATGTGTGTACAAAAGTTGACCCCAAAAATGAATGCCAAGTTTTGATGTGGTTGCCATATCGTTGCAAGCGCATATTTAAACCATCGTGTTAAATTGATTGACGGGATTATCGTAACAGCAATAACAAACTGCACATGTTCCTCACTGCAACCTCTGAATACAATGCGAAAATCTGGTAGTGATACCCTCCTAAGTAAGCAATAAAGATATCCGAATCTGCATAATATATCAATTATAAAAACAACGATGTCGAGAAATTATATTTAATTAAAAATAGCAAAATCATTCAAATGAAAAATTTGAACAAAGTTTTGCACAAAAACTTGCCGAGAATATTGATTGTGCTATAAATAGCAAACAACTTCGAATAAAGTAAAACTATAACAACTTTAATGTCAGCAACTTCCTGAAGTTGAAAAAAAATAATAATATTAAAAGAGGTCCATATATTTTAAATAAATATTTAGCGATATTTGTTAGCATTCCTCAATCAAAAAATTCTGAAGGCACACCTCAAGTGTTGATTGTTAATGGCATGTTTACATGACACAGTTATAGACAATTACCGCCCACTTAACACTTGCCACATAACAATTTACATTTACGACAATCTATATCAAAGCGCATGCGCCCTCCTTCGTTTCTTCAGGAATAGTATTCCATCGGCTTAAAGAACGCACCAGAAATTTTCTCTACCTTCTGCATCACTATTCATTTCTCATAATTGCGGCACAAAAGATTACATGGGTGCGGGGGTGTGATTTGAGTGATGGCTTTAGTAAAAACAATTTTTATATTTTGTAAATGCCATAAATGAATCTACAAAACATCAAGCACTAGTCCAGTGCCACACTATCAATCACTACAATGTTTGTGTACCCAAATTTAATGTCATGCATGACAACAAGGATACTTGGAATATCACTAATATCTCACTTATTTCCTTAAATCGTAAGTTATTATCTTCTACACAGAATTATCTAAAGCAAATAAAAATGATAATTTGCCACCTTGAGAAAATATTTAAATTAAAGAAGAAAATAAAATCTGTGCTGTTCCACAAACTGGATACGATAGCTTCAGAAATATACTCTGCCTGTACTCGTATTATTCAAATTTAGATTGCTTTAGAATAAAATCATATATTTTTTATTTAGTTTATATTCTTAGCAAAAATTTAATTTATTTAATAATATTTCTTAGATCACAATTTGATCTTAGAAGTTAGTTATAAGCTGACTTCAGGCTGACTAACATTAAGTGGATTGAAAGGTTATTCAGAACTGAACTGGCGACTACTTCACAAGACACCACATTGCTAAAATAGTCAGTTATCTCTATTCAAAATAATCTAGATATTAACCGCTTTACGTTAAATACTGTTTCACTCCTGTTTCAAAAGAGAGATTTGAAGCAGTTACTCAAATAATAACTAATTACATTAATAGATTCAATAAAGCAATTAATAAACAAGTTGATTTAAAACAAGTTTAGGGTACCCGAAATGCAGTTGTTTGTGCAGATCAATGCTTCGACGAACACCATATCAATGGACCTACATATACGTACATACAGATATATTCATATACACGATCTATACAATTAAAATACTTATTTCTTATTTATTTTTAAAAGTCACAACCTTAATTAGTTAACCAAGATATTCCTACAAGTTTCTCTTTAATAATTATATATGTACGTTTTTAAAGTCATTTTGTAAATTTACAAATACACGCACGTACGCATTTACATACAGATAAATTATAATATTTAATAATACATTTTACCACCGACCACCGACTTCACGAAAAGAAGGTTACGAATGATTAATTAAAATGGAACACCATTTCCAAGTGCATCTCCATACATAAATTCAAATGCATACCCACATATGCATATGTACAAATACCAATGTACACTTATATATATACATAAATACTTATAATTAGATTCATGCCCACAAACCTAAGTACATATATACATAATTCTGTATAAGATCTGCTTATGCGATTGTACGAATGTTTGTTTTTTTTATTCTAAACTATCCCCTCCGTGATTGCATGTGTGTCCTAGGGGAGGAAATAAAACGTAAATCTCGTCTTTTTCTCATCTCAACACATACATACAAATGTGCATATGGATATGCATCCAGGCAGGCATATAAATACATAGATTTTATAAACACAACTGTACAGATCAACCAAAATATGAATAATTTTCCATAGCAAAGTGAGTGGAATTTTTTGACAGCATTGCAGACGTTTTTTTTCTATGTATGTTCTGAAAATAGGTTAGAAGAAAAAGGGATGGAGTGGAATTTTGTACCTGCTATATTGGATTCATATTTTTTATGTTCACTTTTAGTATTGCTGTATTGCCAGTATTAAAATGTTACCAGCATTACTTTCGAAATGATATTTATAAGTATAGAAGGAAACTATAACGAAACTAAAGGATGAAAGTGCGGATGAAAGGTGGATGAATGTTGTGCAGATTCTGTACAAGAATACTGGATTGATAACAGTTTTCAAATTTGGTGCGCATTGCTGAGATAACAAAACATGCATAAAAAAATTTTAAGTAATCCCATAAAAGAAGGGTAACCTTCTTTCGAAAATCTCCAGCTTATAAAACCAATCCTATCTAAGCGTAGTTTTAATTTATAGGTACTGGAATTTTCTTTTAACCAAAATAAATAAAAAATGAATAAAAATTAAAAATAACGTTTGCACGTCTAAACGATGTCTAAATGAAAAAGCCAACAACGTAATAAAAGCAAACGCAGGAATAGAAAAAATCCTTGAAATAGAAAAAGTAGAAGCAAAAGATATGTTACTCATATGTTAGACCATCATCAATACAACCAAACAAATTGATTTCCTTGTAAACGTATATTGCTATGTTTTATACTGGCCACACAACCAGGACCAGAAACCAATCTTTGATTGCGAATATTCGTTGTGGAAAATAGAAGTCATTTGCTTATATGAAAAGGCTTACAATCATGAGCGCGGAGAAATTAGCAATAGATCTGTTTCATACATGCTCGTAGCTTTCAAAACTTTTAGTAAACAAAATTAATTTTTATGTCATTTGACTTGGTTGTAATTGGCAAAATACTATTTCCGTTTCCGTTTTCATTCTGTTGAAATTGTAAAGTAACTTTCTGTTTAGTATGGCCACACTGTAACAAAGCATGTTTCTCAACAGCTATAACATTTTTTTTGTTATTGTGCTTTATAGGTCGAAGTTGCACGACACATTTCCGCCAACGAGCTCGCCACATTTGACGAAATTCGCCGTTCGCCCCAAATTGCTTTCGAAGCTTTTACAGCGACAGATTTAGCGAAGCCAACCGAGTGTGTACTAATAATGTATGATACAAAATACTAATGAATCAAAGCCTTTCAATGTTTTGTCAATCATATACCTACGTGTTTGTGCAATGAAGCCAGCGATTTCCATATGTGCTTTTATCGATAAATCAATCATACACAAAAAGAGAAAAATATTTATAATAAAAAAATACGCAGAAAAAAATATCAGCGATACAAATATATCTACATGGAAAATATATCTATTAAGTATCTATTAAGACTTTTAATTAGCGGATACAAATATGTGCATGAGGACCCATTTTACTAGGAAAAAAAGTGGGGTTTGATGCTTACGCTTCTATTCTATACGAATATTAAACATAAACTTTAACTGTCATAATAAAATTTAGTTTTGTATAATTAAATTAATGGTAATTAATTCATGCTCAGCAACAAGAAGTTTGATATAAACTCTCCTTGTTCCAACACTAAGCTAGTAACTTTCATTCATTTCCCTAAAGCTTTTTCAAATTACTATGCAAACTTGATAACCGGAAAAGATGACATTTTGCTTTAATTTTAGTAGAGTGAAGGAAAAATATAACTGATGTTACATAAACAGAAAAGAAATTGCCAGATATTTTTCTTAGTTTGAAACAGTTTGAGGGAAATGGTTACACATACTTCAACACACATATGTACGAGTGTATTGGTGTTATAATTAATAGTTAAATTATACACACACATGCATACTGCTATAGATATTTATAAATATTAATTTGAATAGAAAATGACCTTATGAATTATGTATATGAAACTTTATTGAAAATTATAATTTATTGGCAACTAATTTTAGCACTATTGTTTAACGAAAGAATAATTAAAATAAATATTTTCAAATTGCATTTATAAATTTTTAACTTCAGCGAGGAGCGGACATATTTCTTTTTTTATTATAAAGTAACATTTTCGATTTCGTATATGTTGTGAGCATTTCTCTATTTTCACTAAAACTTTTTCATTGTGTAAAAGTCATTAATATGTAAGAGCTCAACTGCTAAAGTGTTTTTACAAAAGGGGAAAAACATAATAACAGCAATAATAATAATAATAATAATAATAAAATAAGTAATACATCAAAATATAAACAAAAGAGCTAACAATTACTCACGGCAATAGCAATAATAAAATTTCAAACTTTAAAAAAAAGTATTTAATATTATTTATGGCTTTCGATGCTTAACTTTTTTAATAAATGCCAAAGAAATTGTGTT
Organism: Ormia ochracea; assembly: GCA_963402855.1. Lineage (NCBI taxonomy): Eukaryota > Metazoa > Arthropoda > Insecta > Diptera > Tachinidae > Ormia > Ormia ochracea. The sequence goes on from OY727105.1 coordinate 11,959,695, forward strand.
ATAACTTTTATAGTGGAAATATTTACTGTCTTCCACTGTTGGTGCTTACAAAGCGAAAATAAAAACTTTATGTGACACTTTTTGCTTTTTGCTTTTTTCTCTTTTTTTTTTTTTTTTTTTTTTTTTTTTGGAGAAAAAGTAAACGAAAAATTAATAAAGCAATAATGAAAGAAAAGATTTTTGGTAACGCAGGAAAATATTTTTAATGAAAGGCAGAATTTACTTAAAGAATATTCCAACTTTATATGTCATTGTTAATAATTAGCATGAATGCAACATGTGTGCATCTTGATGCATTTAGATGCATTTACAAGCATTGGGTTTGTAGTATATGAAAGATATTTTAAGTAACAGTGTTTCGCAACAGCAACTCTACGAAAGCGATGCCAACATCTTGCTGCTGCACTTAACTCATACAACGATAAATGCATACACATATTTAAAAGTATTTATGGATGTGTGCATGTGCATGGATGTGTTCAGCCTTGCTTTGCAGACCTTTTTCTGTTTTATGAATTAGGGGAATTTAATTTCCCGTAAAACACTTTGAAACACTACAGCCCGCAGACGATAAAAAAGATCGATTTATCATCATATGTACATATTGACTTCTATATATGTATGTATATATATATATATATCCATACTTGCCCACATGCATTTATATTTTTGGGTAGCAAGCTGGCACATATTGATACATGTGGCTTCTCTTTCTCTTATCCATCTAATGTGAGTAGCTGTAGGGTTATAAGTGTTTTGTACAGCGTCAGCTTGAAATCATCATGGCGTGCAAAGATTCAAGCAGAATGCCATCCATTATTTTTCCATTCATTTGTAATAGTAATACGAGTAGCACTCCAACTATTTGTAGCATTAGCAGTATTAAAAATGCAATGCCAGTAAAAATAACCAGAACAAACAGATGAAAACGTAATTCGACTTCAGAAAAACAAAAAAAAAAAATAAATAAAAAATAAAGAAGAGATTAAAAGAAAACCAAAACCATCAAGCAAGATCTGCACGATTCTAAAGCCGTTACCTTAAAGTAATCTTAAAAACAAAACAGAATCATGTAAACTTTAAGAGTTGTTCGAGTTTTACTGCTAAAATAAAATTGCAAAACTTTTTCATTTTATTGCTTTTTTGCGTTGACTGTTATTTAATGTTGAATCTTTAACTTGAATGTTCTTTTGAACACAAAACAACAATACATATATTGTTACGAAACGTTCTCCTCTTTAAAATTCGCAGTCAGTCGCTGCTCCTCTCCGTGGCTTGATAATTATCAATTAAGGTCACCAAGATCAAATACATAAAAAAAAAATTACTTTTCTATATGAATTTCTTTATTTTAAAACTGTCTGTCTGTGTTTAGCTGACTTTCAGTCAATATTGGAAATTTCTCTATAATAAATTGCTCTATTCATAAGAAACAACAAAGCAAGTAGAAAAGAAAGTTGTTGCTGATTATATTTTACTTGTTTTGGTATATTTTTTTTATATATTTTTTTTTAGTTTAAATTTCGGAAAATTGTTTGTAGTTTCTAAAAGTCAGTTCAGGAAAAGTTTTAGGTAACCTTCAAAGGGCGCGTCAGTTGAACGCTTTTAAGATCACTGGGTTATTGTGTGAAAGTGCACTGCATATTCTTAAAGTTCTCGTTTCACTATCCTACACAGCCGTACGACTTAATTTTTTTTTTTTTTCAAAGAAAAGAAAAGTGTCAACGAAAGCAAATGAGAATTTTTTCAGTTTCAAATTATTATTTTAATACTGCAGAGGTTTTTTTTTAAATAATGAGTTTTAAGAGTTATAGAAGAGTAGTCGCAGGACACTGTTCGCTTCAGTTATACTTTTCGTTTCAACTCCTTAGCAAATATTTAAGAAAAATTATATATGTATGTATATGAAAAATTAAAAAGGAATCTTCCTTTTATTGCATTATAATATATATTTTACATCGTTATTAATTCGTCAATTTGTTTCCTTTCCTTTTTCATGACAAAATGCTACTTTTATTGCCAACTGTACCTAAATTTACAAACCCCTACATTTTTGTAATTGCAATTGTATCAGTTGATGTTAATATAAGATAAGATATGTGTGTTCACGATGTTTACGATGAAAACTAAAATTACATACACATATTTTTTTAAAGAACAATCCACCTACAAACACTTTATTTGAAAAAAATAATACAAAGAAGGAAGGTGTACACTGTGCAGTTGCGTTGCAGTTATCATGACATTTATAAATGTTTTTCTGTATATATATTGCAAAACACTATAAAATTTCTTAGCTGCAGCCCAACTTCAATACCAATTGTTTTATTAAAAAGCGTTAACAAAATTACACTTCTCAAACTGTTTTTAATTTTGCATGCGTACACGAAAACACACAAAAACTTAAACGAGAATTGCTACGGTATGCTGTTGCAATAAGCAACAAACACATATTCCCTGCACTGTTTTCAAAAAAGGGGTCTTTAAATGAAATCCTTAGTTCTGTAACTAAAAGCAATTTGAAGCCAACCTTATTTGCTGGTGGCATTTTTTACATGAGTTGAACACAAGCGAACTTTCGCCTATTTAATTGTTACATTAAAAAGCAATTAGTTTCACTAAATTTTAGTTTAGTGCTTTGCTTGATAATATTTTGGAGGTAATTGTTCATATAGTAATTAGTACTAAAGACTACAGGCAAGTTTTTATATATGCTGGTAGTAAAATGATTGCTCACATATTCTAAAATATGTAGGTATATCTGCCAGTCTTTTTTATCTTCAAACAGCAGCAACAGAAACACTTACAAAAGAAGAAACCAAAATCAGTTTGTACGCAGAATTAGTTGCGTAAAATTTTTCAAAGCACTTAAAGATATTTTTTTTTTTTGCTTTTTTTTCTTTATTAGTTTCTCTGACACTTTCTAGTAGTGAGGAAATTCAAGTAGCGACCGCTTTTACATGCTCCTAGCAAATGATACAGGAGGAGGCATTGAACTCGTTTCTAAGGCATTGCAAATATTCTAAACTGCCTTCTGCAGCTTTCTTATGCTAATAAAAAAAAATAATTTCTCATACATTTCAAGAGTTATCTGTATAAAGAAATTTAGTAAATTATCAATTTGATACACTGCTTAAGAAATAAAGTGTTTCCCAACCAACTATTATTATTTATTATCTTTGCCGTAACGTTTGCCTTCGAAATCGCAAGTTATTTCTTCAACTCTGACTTTTGATGAAGAAAAATTAAAATAGTACAACTGCAACACGTTTATAATTGTAATTTTTCTCTTTGCATTATGCAGTCTCTGTTCGTTAATCATTCCCATTTCGAATACGAATTTAAAATATTTGTAGTTTCAATTTAAAGTAAAATAAGCAAAATAATTGCTTAAATTGCCAAAGTATTGCTAGCGAAAGTAATATTATGTCGCTTTTATGAATAATCGCTTAAGTTTACTTTGTGAGTTTTATATTATTGAGGCGGAAAAAAAGAACATTTAAAATCAAGAAACATTAATATTAGCATGCATACTTTAAAACTAATAATTATTTAAATGTTTAAAATTACGAAAAGTTCTATATAAAGGCATACATAAAACACTTTACCGCACTTGCTAAGGATTAATTTTTTTAGCCACAATCTATTCATGATTGTTAGCCAACAAATGTCTGGCAAAGTAAAAATTCTTTTGTAATCCTAAGCCTTAGGATCTGCTGGATGAAAAGTCAGTAAAACTGGCGCAGTCACCTAATAATCAATTCACCTTTAGGTGACCACATTAGGCTTAAAACGGAGCTTTTCAACAAGTCATAACATATTCTCCCGCCGCCTACTGATGCCATAGTCAAATTTTACATCAATAAAGCACATACATAGTCGTTGACATAATGCTTGACATAATCGGTTGAGGCATCAAATCGACAATCATTGCAGCATATGTATATTTGCATCAAACTAGCAAATGTATTAATAGCAATGTAGCCGCTTGCCTTAGCAGCCAGTGCTTCTAACCATATTACAATTATATTCATATTATATTCATATAATTGAAATATTAAGTAAATAAATAAATACAAATAGCAATCAATAAATAAAAAGTTGAAAATATTTGGAAATTCATTCTTCATTCGTTTTTCAAAATCCGTAATTCACAGCTTGAATTGACTCAATTCAAATATTTGAAAAAGTGTTTTATTGACAATTAAACTATGACCGGTATAGATTTTAGCGGATTATACGTCCATAAATATATAGTATATACATAGATATATCACATATCCAAACGCATGCATTCTACATGCATTCCACATTCATCCCACATGCATAGTATATACTAAATTTCTCCACTACGGATGAGAATATGTGAATTCACTAAAAAATACAAGCCAAAATTATTTTTTTTTTAAACGCACTACTGCCACTAACAGAACTTTCTCGTAGATTGAATTTATTTTGAAGGTTTGTCTTGTTACTGATAATTAACCATTATTGTTGATTATTATGATAATAAATATACATACTATTAAACAATTGCAACACAATTAATTTAAATTGGAAAAAAGCGTCAAGAAAATATAATATTGATAAAATGAATGACATGCATACCTATTTTTTAATACACTATATTAAGCAATTGACTTAGATTTATTTATTTATTTATTTATTTATTTATATTAAAAATTACTTACCCGCTAAAAAAATTTTGAGCGCTGATATGGCCGACACATAATGAAAGTGTCAGCAAAAATGACAACAACATCACCCCTTTCATTTTGGTGTGTTGGTATTGGTATGTTTTCAATTTAACCGAAATTTCTGGACTTCCGTTTGCTTTTCCAAGTACGTAAAAGATTAAAAAAAATAATATAAAATGAAGAGATATTGTTATAAATTGCTGGTAGTTATACAAAATATTAGGAAAACAAGTGGAATATTTGCTTTCTTGCCAAATACAAACGTTGTGAAATAAACACTTTGATTAACCAAGACTTTTATACAATTTTCCTTTACACTCACTTTGTGTTTTCTTTGTTTTCGAAACAAAAACTTTGTATTTTTCTGTGATGTTGCAGGCAACAAAAAAAAGTATTTCAATTTTGTTTTTAAAGAAGATCCCACAGTCAATTTGATGTTTTGAGTTGTGTTTGTTTTTTACTTTTTTTTATTTTTTGCGTTAAAACGCTTGTACTCCTCCTCACAGTACAGTTTAAATCTTACTGAAGCAAGAACTTGTTTGCTTCGGTATTTATATTGTTGCATCGATGACATTAGCACCAACACTATTAAACGCAAAGAAATTAAAATGAAATGGTTTGATGTGTGCGGTTTTCAGTTTTGCTGGTCTTTTGCTTTTGTCAACATACAATTTTTTGTCTCAATTAAATTGAATACTCGTACCAACTCATCGATAGTGCCAGTAGTTTTCAGTGCACGTCAGGTGTGGAAAATTTTAATTTCAAAATTGCGCTGAATTCTAGCGAGAGTTCGAATGAGCCTCTCAGTGAGGAGCACTTGAGTCTGAATTATACGCAAAACGGATAAAATTCATTTTAATTAACACTCATACGCATGAGCGCTTTCTCATTCACCTTTTGTATCTATATTACACAGTGTTGCCAGCAGTGCAGACTTATTCGATATTAAACGTGATTACATTATGAAGATTTTATTTTTCAAACTTCATTATGGTTACAAATTTAATACAATAATAATTTAATCCAATTTTAATATTGAAATATATTTAAATAAGACATCATTTCCTGTGATTTATTCTATTTATGCAAAAACGTCCCCGTTGTATACACATCTGCACATGTACGACTCCATATGTATATATGCTTATTCAATTATAAATACAATATGAGTGCAAATAAATAAAATGGATATAAAGCTGTATTACCAACTAGTGTAATAAATATTTCAATACTAAAAAAAAATTATATATCGTTCGCCTAATTTTTTAGAAAGCAGCTTTCTAAAAAATCAAATATTTTCCAAACTATTAATACCTTTTAATACAATTTCAAGCAATATTTTTTAAAAATTCTGTTGTAATAAATACGTTTGTATGAATTTGTTTAGAAAATAAACTTTAAATATCATGACAAATTAACTTTAAATGTCTTTTTTATACATAAATATATAGCCATCGATGTAAAAAAAAGTTCCTAAATAAAAAAAAAATACCCATAATCACTAGGCGCCTTTTCATACAATTTTTAAAGTTATTTTCAAAGTATATTGTATATAAATAGATATTAATAAAAATTAAAAAAGAAATTAGCTCTTAAGGGCTTAATTTAGACATTCACATACAGAACGAATTTTATCAGTATCATTTAAACTTTCTTTGGTGTTCAGATTAGAAAAATTTTCTTTTAGAAATAAGTGCAAGTTCAGTTACACATCTTGAATTTTGGTTTTTTTACAAGAAAAATGAGGGGAAAAGAAACAAGTACTGAGCATTTATCCACACTTAATATAAAAATGCAATATAACTGCAATAAGGCAATTATAGTCTGTTGGCTGAATGCAGTTCACAGAAGAAAAAGTGGTAACTTCGGCAATAAGACACGCATTATCTGCATACAGTTGTAGAAAATCTTTCATGTAGAAACTCAGGGCTTTCCGAATTAAACTTTGTGTGTCTAAGTTAGGTACAATATTAATTTGAAAATGTTAGTGATTTAAATATGAAATCAAGTAATATAAAATTTGCTTTCATATATGTATATCACATTGCTCATGCGCATTTTGTGATCCGCCCACAGAATTAATAATATGAATTTACCACCATTTACGTATGTATGTGACGAAGAAATTCTGCAGATGATACACAAAAATTATAACCAGATCCAAGTAGAGCGCATTACATTTTTTCATTTATTTCCATCAATGAAAGCAAAACTTTAAATTTGGCTGGCAGCAGAGCAAAGTCGAGATTAGAATCAGAAATACTAAGTGGACTTATCAATCAATGGTTCTTATCAACTCTTATCAATGAGCCTGTATAATGAACATTATTCCCAATATATAAAATTTAGTTTTTAGAAACTCAATGAATTCAGAGCACACTTCTTTCACTGCGAGTTTCAAACCAACCCCAATACAGGTTTCACTGCCAACTGCGGTGCAACTGACGTGCTCTATTGATAAGGACAAATCTTTGTATGGTCAATTTCTGACAAGTTATATGACAAATATAAGAGCAGTAAGTTAGATATGGATATTGTGTAAAATTAGTTTGTTGTGTATACATATTTGAAAATATTTTTCAAAACTTTTCAATTGAAGGTCTGCTGATGAGTTCGGATTTACTAACGGAGGAATTTCAGGCATATAGACGACTATAACCTAATAACAAAATGAATGACCACGAAAAGGGTACTAATAATAAGTTATTCTAAATTTTTATTAAAAATGTGTGAATTGCTATTACAAACTTGTTACTTTAAAATTAAAAAAAAAAAGCTTTATATCATACATTTTAGCTCAAATTTATTTAAACAAAAAATTTAATCTTTTTTGAAACATATTAGAGGGAAGTTTTTAATTTTTTTCAAGTCAACATAAATAAATGTAAGTAAATAAACTTATAAATTAAGTTCACAAAAGTATAAAGGACTAAAATGTTGTTCACGTATTACAAAATTTTACAAACTAATTTTGCCGCCAACACATATATTTATATTCACTTAAGATAAAGCAATTGAGATGGTTGGCAACAGCATATGTTCTTCTTTACATTTGTAATAACGAGATGTCTTAACTACTAGCATTTAATTTTTTATTATTTAAATTTACATATCTAAATTTTCATATCGTTAACGTAAGCATCTAATTCAGCATCCAATTCTTCTGCAGTAGGTGCTGGTTTTTTTCCATTGCGACCACCAGCACCTGTGGGTGTCCTATTTCTATTTCCCGGACCCCCGCGACGATTAGCTGCAGCAACTAAAATTATATATTAAAAAAAAAGTTTGTGCATTGCAAAACAAATAAGTACTTTTAAAGTTACCTCCACCTCTTCGAGTGACACCAACTTGTGGTCTGCGTTTTTGTGGGCTTGTAACTGTAGTGCGGATGGGTCTACTTAAACTATTACCATCAGCTACAAATTGTATATTCATAGGTCTTCCATCTAATGGAACGCCATTATACTGTTTAATGGCCTTCAGAGCATCTGACCTTCTTTCAAACACGACATCGGCAGTACCTAAATGAAATAACATTTTGGAACATGCTTTTATATACGAGAGGAACCTTTTGCAAATTACCTAAGGATCTTCCAGAGCGATCGTAATGAACAGCCGCCTTCTTCAGCGGTCCAAATTCTGTGAATAATTCTCGTATATCTGAGTCCGAAACGCCATAATCCAAATTCGACACTAAAAGTTTAGCTGACTCCGATGTTTTCAATATACCACGTTTAGGTCCATCATACATGTCGTGCTTCCAAGCGCTATTCACATCACCCTAGAGAATTAGGAGTAGGTACAAGTTGCAACAGAAGTTCGTTTTTGTTTCTTTTGATTTGTTTTTAAGAATTTGATTGATGTCTTTTGTTCAAATCTAAATTTTGTTGTCGTTGGATAAATTGGGTCGCCGGTTGCAGCTACCATCTAGGGAAGTGTTCATTTTAAATGGAAGAATGAAACGTAGCTAAAAACTCAACGGAATGTATTAAGGGATTTATTTCAAAAAGAAAGATGTAGTATGTATATAAACAGAAGAACAAATACATATGTAAATTAAAAATGTCACTAAAATATTTATATATAAAAATTTTTGATCTGTAGACAACTTTTTCTAGGTTTACATTTGTGTTGATGCTATTAAACGGAGTTTTTATTTCATTTAAAAACGAAAGAACTTTTTAGCGTTTCAAGAGAAATGCAAAGGAACTTGTTGTTAGTAGGATAGCCCGCGTTTACTGATATTGTTGTTGATTTTGTTTGTTCTCGTTTATTCGCATTGACTTCATTCCTTTCTCACATATGCATGCCGTTTTCATTTTCTTTTGCGTTTAGTACACACCGTTATGAAGCCATTTATTACAAAAAAATATATGATTAATAATGCCGTTAATGCATACGTTCAGCAACACATTGTTCACTTTTAGACAATGTTAGGTATATTTCTGCAGCCGGAGACTTGTTTCCATAAAAATATCTTTAGCTTTGAAAAGCCAGCTCTTTTATATTCTACAATTTCATCATGTTTGTAAATTTATTACCCTTGCAAATTTAGCTTTCTGTATGCCTCCAGAGCCACGACCTTTTATAACACCTCCACCAGTTTTTCGTGGCGTTGTTGGAACACGACGACCTCCTTGACGCTGAGGTCGCTTTCCGCCTGCTCCTCCACGTCGGCTAACAACACCACGATTTCCTCCTTGCCCCTTCCTATTTTGGCTTTTGTTCGACTTAATGATATCATCCAAACTCATTTCAATTTTATCCACCATTTTGACAGTAATTATTTCCTTTTTTTTTTAAGTGATGATTTGATTATAATTTATTCGAAGTGCCGTAAAAATAAATTATCTATTACACTTTCTGTTGTCTGTCGTTAGCGCGGCGCACGAACTGTGAAATAAAAATGGAGTATGGATACGAAGAAACGCGATTAATGCTTTTTATATAGAAACATCTCATTACAGCCAACTTCAATACATATTAAAAAAGCTGCCAAATGAATTAAATAATAAATTATACAAAATTCATTTTTGTTGGAAAAAATTTTTAAAAATCATTCCACTCGAAACCATTTAAACATATATTTTCTCTGTGTTTTATTTTTGTGAAACTATATTGCAACCAAATAAAAAAAATTTTAGGTACTAAGAAAATTAACTGAAAGTCAAAAAAAAGAAAATTTAGTATACAATGATGATTCTCTAGGAATCAGCTGATAGCAATTTATAAATATAATATAAAATCATAACGAATTAATTTTTGACGTTTTGCCTACCCAACAATCACTTTCCTAGAAAAATCTGTGAATTATTTTGTTTATTTTTTATAAAAACTGGAAGGGCGGTGATCTAGTAAGGTTATATTACGTCAACTAAAGGCTATTAAACTGAATGAATTCGCTTTGGCATTAACTCGATTTAATTTGCAGGGAAATAGTAGTTCGCCTTGAAAATACTAGGTTTACTGGGAATGCATTTCACGTAGTATATCTTTAATTTTATTTGTGCTAAAGTAGGCGAAGCTATTAAACTGAAATAATTAATAATCTGAGAATTTTTATTGTTAAATTAGGCCGTATATGAAAATTATAGTGCAAATTGTATTGAACATTTTATATTCTTTGGTGCATTGTGCGCATACCACATAAGTTTTTAAGGAGGAAAATAATGTTTATTGTTGCTATCACTGGTGGTATTGCTTCAGGCAAGAGTACAGTTGCCAAAGTATTCGAAAGAAATGGTATTCCAGTTGTTGATGCCGATAAAATTGCTAGGCAAAGTGCGTATTATAAGTCTATCTAAATATGTATGTATGTACATTTTACTTAATGCTCCTTTTTTCTAACTTAAGTTGTGGAACCCGGCAAACCCTGCTGGCACAAAATAAAAGATACATTTGGAGAAGACATTCTATTGCCCACAAAAGAAATAAATCGAGAAGCTCTTGGTAAGGCAATATTTGCGGATAAAGGATTAAGAGGCAAACTAAATAAAATAACACATCCTGCTATACATCGGACTATATTTAAAGAAGTTTTTAAACATTTCATGATGGGTAAAGCTTGGATTGTACTGGATTTGCCTCTACTGTTTGAAACGGGCATTTTGTTCGATTTTATATATAAGATAATTTGCGTGACATGGTATGTTTTATTGGAATTTAAAAATGCTTTTAACTAATTTTGCAATTTTAGTGAACCTGATACGCAATTGAAACGATTGATAGCACGTAATGAGTTAATGCTAGAGGACGCTCGTAAAAGAATTGAATGTCAAATGCCACTGGAGAAAAAATGCGAGCAATCTAACTTTGTAATAGACAATAACGGTAGCATTGAGGATACTGAGGAAGCTGCCTTACGCATTTATAATATAATGAAGGAAAGTAAACATCATTGGCTTAATAGGTTGACTCTTTTAGGAGTAATTGCTGCCGCTTTGTTCATTATTTACTATTTAAATAAGATATTTGATTTTCTTCCCGATGTTCGCAAAAGCATTATATAAGTAACATAATGTTATATTTTTGTTTTATTTGATTGACTAGTGCTATTAATTACCATTCATGTATTTGTTTTACTTTGTGCTTTTATTATCAATCATGCAATAATAAAAGACAAAATAAATTGTCACTATAATATATTTCTTGTACAATGTACACATATGTATGTATATATTAAAAGCCATTTTGATTTTACAATATTTTGTTGAATATATTAAAGTTTAATAAAAAATATATATTAGTTTTCAACATCCATCTCCTTTTCCATATCCATTTTTTTCTTCTGTTGCAGTTTCTCTTCTACAACTTCCAAACGCTTATTCATAGTGTTCAAGGATTCTAGTAGACCTGTTTGTAGTTCTCCATAGCGTTTCGTAGCCAATATCAAACTTTCTTCGATTAGTTCTGTCTGCTGAGCAAATTCTTTATTATCTTGGCTAATTTGTTTTAGTTTATCTGCACATTCGCCTGGAATGTTACGAAAATACTCAGCACCTAAAGTTGGTTCCAGCTCTTTGATTTTATCCAGATGTTGGAATTGAGTATGTAAGTCAGGGCCTACAGCATTTAAATAAACTTCTTTAGCTCTAACATGCTGTTTTTCCTCTAGAAAATGTGGATCTAAGTATTTTTCTAATTCATCGGATCTATTTGCAATTTTCTTTATGTTTTCACGATCAGCAATTGCTTCATTTAAGATGTTGTTGGCGGATACTAAGGAGTCTACAATATTTTCTCCTCCAAATTTTGTTGAGTAGGAACACCCATGATTTTGATTTACGTTTTGTTCTGGTAAATGACCAACAGTACGTAATAATGTATCAATGCGTTTTTCTAATATTTCTAATGCCTGCATTATATTTACTGTTTACTTCTGCTTCTTTTAGCAAGTTGTAAAAATGATGTCAATCATATTATTGTATTACCTTTATCTTTACAATTCTCTGTCCTCTTTTAATCAAAAAAAAGAATTGCCAGATTATAGTTGCGATTAAAAATCGAATTTGAATCCAACCAATTTCGCTTTAGAAATTCTGTCGAACAGTTTTCATAGCATATTTTTTTATATGCAAACAATATGCAATTACTTACAGCTTTATAATTTTTTAACATTTTTATTAACTCCGTTAAAGTTGTAAACACAATTTTAATTCTTCAAATTTATAATATAGAAATACTTAGCGCAAAATGAGGCGAAGTCAGTAGTTTTTATTAATCAAGCGTACACCTTATACCTTAGCATTAATTCGTCGAAAGTAATGAAATATACGTGCCCTTTTTTACTTTTTGGTGGTAAAAACAACAATTTCAACGTGATTACAACAGATATGTATAAATATTCTGGCAATGCAGAATGTGCAGTGCTGGCAACTTTTGTTCTTAAGTAAATTCATATCCACTATATTCCGTTTTTTCTAGCAAATGGTTAAATATAAGCTGTTGTAGCGGCGAATTTTTAATAATTTTTTCATTATATGCATAAGTTTTACCACACTCTTGAAACATATTCCGAGAATTAACGGAAGTCTGTTATGCTTGCAGTGTGAAATTCAATTAGTTAAAAGTTACAACATTCAAGCGGTTTGAAGTGAATTTTACTGTGGATGCGACGCCGCAATAAATTATACATACTACGGAAAATAAAATACGAAGCTTTTTTTTTTTTGGCGGGAGCAATATAATTTTGTGGGATTGATATTGAATTAATTATTATTTGAAAGTTCATTATGGTTGATCGAAGTGACAATGGTAAGCTAATTTTTCGTATTCTGTGATCAAGATAATTATAAACATGCGTGTATATTTTAACAGCGGAGTCATTTGATGATGCGGTTGAAGAGCGAGTTATCAATGAGGAATATAAGATCTGGAAAAAAAACACACCCTTCCTTTATGATTTAGTTATGACTCATGCCTTAGAATGGCCATCTCTAACCGCCCAATGGTTGCCTGATGTTACAAAACAGGAGGGGAAAGATTATTCCGTGCATCGCTTAATTTTAGGTACCCATACTTCCGATGAACAAAACCACTTGCTTATAGCAAGTGTACAACTGCCAAGTGAGGATGCTCAATTTGATGGGTCTCATTACGACAATGAGAAAGGCGAATTTGGAGGATTCGGTTCTGTATGTGGTAAAATTGAAATCGAGATTAAGATTAATCACGAGGGTGAAGTAAATAGGGCTCGCTATATGCCTCAAAATGCTTGCGTTATAGCTACCAAAACTCCTTCAAGCGATGTATTAGTTTTTGACTATACCAAACATCCAAGCAAACCCGAACCCTCTGGCGAATGCCAACCAGATTTGAGACTGCGCGGTCACCAGAAAGAAGGTTATGGGCTGTCTTGGAATCCAAATTTAAATGGATACTTGTTGTCAGCTTCGGATGATCACACAATTTGTTTGTGGGACATTAATGCGACTCCCAAGGAACATCGAGTTATCGATGCGAAAAATATTTTTACAGGTCATACAGCAGTCGTGGAAGATGTCGCATGGCATTTACTTCACGAATCACTGTTTGGTTCTGTGGCAGATGACCAAAAACTGATGATTTGGGATACACGCAATAATAATACCTCCAAACCATCACATACTGTTGATGCCCACACAGCTGAAGTAAATTGTCTTAGTTTTAATCCGTATTCGGAATTTATATTAGCTACTGGCTCTGCAGATAAAACTGTTGCCTTGTGGGACTTGCGTAATTTAAAATTGAAACTACATTCCTTTGAATCGCACAAGGATGAAATCTTTCAGGTACAGTGGTCACCTCATAACGAAACAATTTTAGCTTCATCGGGTACAGATCGACGGTTGCATGTTTGGGACTTATCTAAAATTGGTGAAGAGCAGAGTTCGGAAGATGCAGAAGATGGTCCTCCTGAGTTACTTTTCATACACGGTGGTCATACCGCTAAAATATCTGACTTCTCATGGAATCCCAACGAACCTTGGATAATTTGTTCGGTTTCTGAAGATAATATAATGCAAGTTTGGCAAATGGCGGAAAATGTTTATAATGACGAAGAGCCTGAAATTCCTGCTTCTGAATTGGAAGGTGGTACCGTTTAAGCAAGAATCGAAATAACCTATACAATTAGAATACCAAAATTTTTGGTATTTTTTTCTATATATATAGTCGCTAGTAAGCTAACGCTCTTTTATGATACTTTTTGTTTCAATAAAATACAAATTACTAGCAACTTTTTTTTTAATAAATTTCAAAAATTTGGTTGTGGAAGATGTGTAACAATTTTGATGATAAGAAAGAGATTCTTTGTCTCTTTTTTTATTCAAAATTTAAAATATTTAAGAAATTAGTCAAGATAGTATGTATATTTCTTGTTAAAAGCCTCTATAGTAATATCTAAAGATCTCACACTTTTATGACTTCTTTTACAAAGTAGAATCCCTTGTACAACATCTCCTTTCTTTACCAGTTGCGGTTCATCAATAAAAAATACAACCTGTTTCCAATGAGTAGGTTTATCGTTAGGTGATGTGCTAAACATAATAGGTTCCGGTAATTCGAAATATGCATCAAAATAGCCAACAAATGAAGATAATTCTCCATCTTTACAGCAGTTTAATTCAAATATGTACGAAAAATTGCAATAGTTCAAGTCGGTTTTCATCAAATCTAAGTCTGCAACACAACTTGCATCAGTGAGAATGTGTTCGGATTCCACAATATCTATTAATGGTTCGTGCATAACTTCTTTTCGCATATTAGACATGTCTAAGCCATAAACATTATTCCAAAACGTTACATGATTCCCATAGAGCTTTTTATTGCCATAGCCTACAATGCTCATTGTGCAACGGTTTGGTAAAAGCATACCATTTTCTTTTAAATGGTTGTCTCGGGCATATATCACACTATCCAGCATACCCTCGAAAAGTAGGAAATAACCCATCCACTCAGAAATTATAATATCGAATTTCTCTTCTGGCAATTCTGTGTCCTCTAGGCGACCCTTTACCAGTGTTACGTTTTCGATATTATTACGCCTATATAAAATTAAATTTAAAATTTTTAATACAAAATGCACGATTTGAAAATACTTTACTATATCCATGGCATTATAGATAATATCCGAATTATCTATGCCGATTACTTTAGCAGCTCCGGCTTGTGATGCAAATATTGACAATACTGATGTACCACAACCCAAATCTAGAACAGTTTTACCTTCAATGAGTGTTTTATTCTTTAAAAGGGCATCACGGTATGAAGTTGTCCTAACCGTGTCCTGTAATAAAATTTAATTAAAATGTGAAATAAACAATTTTTTTTTTTTTTGAGAACCGAAAGCATTTCATGATGTATGCCAAAATGTGCGTAGCTGTCGAAATATCCTTTATCGGCCTTAAGCGACATCCGAGACACGCATGGAAGAATGTCACCTCTTTCTTCCTCCTTTTTTTCATCGTTTTGCACTAAAGCACGAAGAGCTTTTTGCATTCCCTCCACATCCTGCTTAGCTTGCATGAGTAAGTCCTGTTGCATTTTGACCACCTCTTGCAATTCTTGTATTATGGTTACTGAATCAGGTGTTTTTGTAAGTATTGCAGTTAGAATATCCGCTTCCAAGTCGTCGTAATCTAAAATTTAAGACAATACATGCATACATATGTAATTTAACATCTATTCCAATTTACCATAACTCAGCCATGATTCATAATTTAAAGGTTTCAAATATTTTTCATCATTCCAGAAAGCATTTGTAACATTTTGTAATTTATCTTCTGTTATATTTTCCAGCCGTATACAGTTGATCAACTTTATAAACGAATATTGGTCCATTTGAAACTGATTTTTTAAAGCAGCAAAATTGACATTATGAGCATCTTTAATATGGCCTATTGCTAAATTAACTGATGGGAATAATTCAGTACAAAACAGGCACGTAGTACTTTCGACCTGCTCCTCAGTTTCTTCATCGGAATCATTGTCAGTAACATCCGAATCATTGTCGGCAAAGGCAACTATTTCTGTCTTTAAGGAGGATAAACCTGCAATGTTTATAGCTGTTAAAGCAAACACTTCAAATCATAAATTAATACTTACCTTTATTATCCATTTTGTTTAGGTAAATAAAATCACATAAATTGTAAACAAATATATAGAGGGGATTTTTAACGAATAAAATGTTGAATGCACGTGCTATTATATTGTCAAAAAGTAATACACTTCATAAAATTAACGTTCGAAACAAAATACACCTAATTATGGTTTTACGCGATTTCTATAAGCCAACTACTAACTATTCTTTATGACGCCAATTCAACCTCTAAACTCTATTGTCAAAAATATGGTAATTTATATTCTATTCTAATCAAGGCGAATTAAAATGTGAAAGCTTTAAGTAGAGATCCAAATAAGAATTACTCTAGTATGTGACCTCCGAGTCTTAATGAATTATTTATCCCGTAGTTTAATATAGAATTTAAAATATTGTTCAAAAGGAATGCTGTATCATCTTAAATAATGATGTATGTATTTAATTTTAATATCGCCATTTTAATATTTATTGTACTATAATTTTAAAGTATATGGATGAGTATTATATATAACCATGTGTATTTATTATATCCATGGTGCATCCATTATCATTTTCAATTTTCCTTTATTACATAGTAATGGTTTCGCCTTGAATTATCAAAACCAGACCGGTTCCAATTCACCTCGCAGCAACTGCTGGTTACTACCAGTTGTTTTAATTATGTTGTCAGAAATTTTATGCTTATAAGTCTACCCTGTGATTTATAACCTTAAATATTTCTTGTAGAGCAAGGCGAATTCGCTCTGTTGTAAAGGAACAATAATGATTTCGGTAATAGCTATCATTCTTAATAAATAAATCTGTCTTAAAAGTTTTTTCTTTCCATAAGATTGTTAGAAAGTTATTAACATCTCGTAATGCAGAACCCCTCATGCGCTGTTTTGCAACAGAAACTTCTGATGTTACGAAACGTGCCGAAGCTACTATTTCACTTCCAGCAGTTGGAACATATGAAAAGGACAAACTCTATAGTAAATTGGAAGTAGAGTTACGTGGAGTAGATCCTGCTGTTCTAAAAAGTTATACTCAGTTTGCCACAACTGCCGCAAGTTATTTAGGTATTGAAGTTGGAAATTGGTAAGTAGAACTTCCTAGCAAGTTTTTGCACTCCAAGTGCAGATAATAACATTTCTTCGAATAATGGTATCAGAGAAAAAGCCTTGTACTGGAATTCAGATCTGTTGATAAATGTCTTTCATAAATAATTTTATTCAGTGTAATTTTTGTCTGCAGTCAAATGTATACATTAAAGTATTATTTTTGTTTTTATTCAAAGTTTATACTTTTTTAGAAATTAACCTTTTCTTATAACCCGTATTGTCTACTTATAGTTATTGATCTAGCGGTATTATGAGGCATACTAAATATGATTTTTCTTTTCTTTATTTATAGTTGGTCTCCGCGGAAAGCTCATAAGGAACGTATGACCCTTTTAAAATCAGTGCATATTTATAAAAAACATCGTGTGCAGTACGAGATTCGTACATATTTCCGTTATATGAATTTTCATAAAATGACCGGATCTACTTTAGATACACTTCTAGAATATATTGAAAGAAATTTACCTGAAGGTGTGGCACTAAATGCAACTAAAACTGAAATACAAGAACTACCTCAGCATTTGAAGCAACCGCCTAGAGAAAATTAAATAAATTACGTAAAAAATTATTTTAAATGAGATGTGTGTATGTGTAACGAACATGGTAAGTAAGGGTTAACTGTTAAGTTATATATATATTTATAATAGTAAAGGAACGAGGCTGAAATTTAGAATTAAATTTGGTTCTCATTTGAGAAGGGATATAACGCGATAATAAAAATATTGTTCAAATATAAATTTACATTTATACATTTTGTCCCTATTTTATTATCGATATGTGGCAAGAAGAAAGTGTATTATATACAATTAGTATATAACCAAATAGTTAAAAAGTAACGGAACGAAATTAAAGATGCCTTTTAATAGAAATTCCGACAATTATGCGAATTCAGCCATAAATATTAATCGATAGCATTACCATAAAAAAGATCTTACTAATTAATTACGGATAAAGTAAAGTAATTCAAACAAGTTAATCTAAGCCTAAGCCTTAATCTCTAAGTGTAGAAATTTAAAATTGGAGTACAATTTTACAATTGGATTTCTGAATAATACATTACTGGTCTGAGAAAGTTCGACTCTATTGAAAGTTCTTAATTTATATTTTAATATATTCTCTTATATTTTAATATATTTTAATATATTTAATTTATTCTTTAATATAATTCTCCTCTTATTCTTAATATTCTACCAATTATTGCATCTTTTACTTAGCATTTGGTCGCCTTCATAAGGATAATAAGTTATTAATTTCTATTGAAGAGAGTTTTATATAAACCTACGGAGTGTATATTAAAATTATTTGTCCAAGTTCATTTACGTAAATTTGTAAATTAGATCTTTCTGCTTTCTATAATTTCGTTTGACTGGAAGCCTGATATCATATTCAGTGAAAATACAAATGCGCAACGCCAAATGGGTGCTTATTTGGCGATTGATTTTGCTTTTCTCAGTCACATGTAAAATTTTGATGTCTTTTTTATTTTTTGTGAGTGTACATGTTGTGAGAAAAAACGTAATTATTTTATGCCGTCCAACATTTCCTATTTGGATATAAAGAAAGGCACAATATACCATTTATCTAGCACAGAAATATATATATCTGACTTTGCGGTATTAGTGTTATTGATCACACTAATATATCTTGCAAATGGGCTCTCGAAAATGCATTATGGAGAAGTTACATTCACTGTATTAACAACAAATTAATTTGTAATTTCATTTTATTCATTTTCTATAATATTAAGGTACTAAAACAGCCGCGGAATGATAAAATAGATCAAGAAACTATTGTTCCGCCTTATGTATTTTAGAATCTATTTGGAGAAAATGCATCAGCGAAACTTACTCTTTGTGGCTTGTACCTTTAGTAAAAGTAGTTAGATTTCTGGCTTAAAATGTTGAGCATTACCATGTAGAAATATGCGAAGTTTGTTTAAAAGTGTGTACAGAATTATTACCAATAATCTGATTACTGTTTTTAATGTTAAACCTGTCTTGGGAAAGATATTGAATTGTTCATCATCATTATTTAAAGTGTAAAATTGTGATATTAAAAAAAAAATTGAAGATTTTTAAATAATTGATATTTTTAACACTAGACATAACTAAATATAAATGTGATGTGCAATATTTACCAAAACAAAATATAAGCAAATCGATAAATAAAAATAATTTTTTTGCCTGAAAAAAAAAAAATATGAAATTGTTTTGTTGATGATTTTAAAGATCGAATTAATGAACCATTTCAATTTTCAAATTTCAAGAATATCTGGACGTATGCACTGGTCGGTGCAGTGCTTTCGTTGGAGCAATAACTAGTAAGAAGTTTCAGTTACTAAGCACACGTATATGTATTCACATTTCGTTCAAAGCTTGTTAACAGTTCTATTTAGAAAAAATCAAGTATAAGAAAATATTTCAAAGAGTAAAGCAAAACTGAATTCATTCTTTGTTATGTTGCAAAGCTGCTTATGTTACTACTTATCACATTTAATCTTATCAAAAATAAATATAAACTTAAAATGTATTGAATATAAGGCTTTTTGTAAATTGAGTAAATTTTTAATAAATCAATAAAATAGCGTTACGTTTAACCCTTTTGTTATCGGCATGACAATTTTAATTAATTTTTTTTCATTTATTGTACGTATTTGTATTATAATGAAAAGTGAAAAAATTAATGTATTTTGGCTTTTGTTTCCTTTCAAATATTAAAGACGACTTTAATGTTAACTTACGAGTATATGTAAAACATAAACATACATATATTAAGATTTTTCCATCCTTCCAATTTCATTTCTGGTGAGGTTGTTTCTAGTCTTAAAATATCTTTCGAAAGGTTATTCTAATGTTATAAACGTGACAGTAATTGAATTTATTCGGAAATTTATAAACTGAAGGAATAATACTACGGTATATACTCGTACTCTTGAGTAAAGTATGAACTTTCACTACTCTTCTAGGAGTAAGCAGCAATATATGTATGTAAGTTCATAAAGTTATTTGAAGAAATAAAAGCAAATGTTGTTCATACATCTGTATACAATGCTGGTTACCCGGCAATAGTATTCATACATTATTTTAACAATTACTTTGACGCGGCGATGGTAAAAATGATTTTCAATTGCTCCAATTGCTTTCAGTTGCTTACAACATCATAAATATAAAATTTTTGCATTCAGCATTAAATTCGGAAATACTTTTGCAATTCTTTTATTTAATTCTAAAAATCTGTTTACATAAACACAACAACACACTTATTACCCTGCATGTGTGTTGAACTTGGTCATTACTGCATTGAAAGTACTACTTATAAGTTTTGTTGGGTTGCTTCTGGCTTGCTATTCACCGCTAATAATTTTATTATATTCGCTTTATCTGTATGTAAGTGTTAATATTATGAATTAAGATTACGGTCGGCAAATCATAACATAATAAACGAAAACCAAAGTATATTACAAAATCATCAGTATAATACAAATATTAAAAGGAAATAATATTGATCCATTTAAGACTTTAAACTCGCCAATTGCACAATGAAACTGAAAATAAATAAATTTATAACTTTGATAGCCATTGTTGGTTGTTTTGTTTCGTTAACTGAGGCTTATTTGGAAAATGAGATTTTGAAGTTTTCAGAAGAAATGCGAGCACGTATGTGCCATCCAATCTTCGGTTACCCGGCATTAGATCCTTTCCAAGTAAAACAATTTAATTTTAGCATGGATAACCAATATGTTGTGGAGTAAGCAATCTAATCATTTTTAATACAAGTATTTTTCATATCAATCTCTCTTTAGTTTTTCTGGTTCTGTAGCAGATTTTTTTTTAACTGGTTTCTCAAATTTTAATATAACTGGTTTGAAAATTGATACTCTTGGAAAATCGAATTTTAATATTGTGTTACCTTTTACATCTGTTAAATCATTGTATACTGCTAAGGGTTCATTAGCTCATATTATTTATTTAAATGGTTATGGCAAAGCAGAGTAAGTAACAACATAAATTCGTTCAACGGAGGTTACGCACACATACATACAAGTATATTTTTATTTACAGGGGCCATGTTGAGGATTTAAAGATTATGGTTTCTTGGAGGTTCAATTCATTGGTAGCTGCTACCATAAAAAAATTAAATATTAAAGTAAATATTTGTACATTTAAGCCTTGCTGAGGATTAAAACGCAATTAATTTTGAATATTTCCTTATATTTAAGATTAGCATTGGAAATTTGTATGTGGATCTCGAAAATCTCGTGGAGGATTCCAAACTGAATGATTTCATAAACGCTTTAATCAATGAAATGGGCATTGAATTATTAAATGATCTTTGGATAGACGCGCAAAATAAAGGCTTTCCAACTTATATTGAAAATGTAAGTTGCTGTTTATACAATTTTTTATAATCCTCGAATTTAAATATTAATATTCGGTATATACTTTCAGACAATAAATACATTTTTGGGAAATTATAGTCTAATTCAAATTATAAATATTACATCCACATTGGACGAAACGTTATTCGGCGATATTCCTCCTGATTGCAAAACACATATTTTAACATAATAATTAACAAATTTATCTTGCCCGATCCTCTCGTCATATATTATATAATACTATGGTGGTGTCTAACTGGAGAAGAGCACATTCTTCCACAAAGTTTTATAAATTATCTACTAATTTGTAATAAATTATATGTTTCATATTTTTCTTTCCTGTTAATCATTTTTACAATCCTACAAGATATACTTTTGTTTTACAGGCAACGTCGAAAGAGATATGAATTATATATGTACGTAAACTATGTGGATAAAAAAAGATCTAACATATCCAAATAGCAAAAAATGCTAAAACACATTTTACTTAAATAATACAATGTACAATACAATTGGATATGGTACAAAATAGTACATTTAAATATTTATTTTTTTACCTCCTCTACTGCATTCGTGTAGAAGGCGAAGAAAAGTGGCGCCCCAATTACATCCTAACTGACTATACTACAAAACGACTGCAATACAACTTATTTCCCATGAAGGAAGAGATTTTAAAGATTTCAGAGCAGTTTAGTTTATATGCGAAATCGTTATAGCTTTTGATTAATCGAATTTTAAAAAATTTGCTACCTTATATTTCCTTGTATGGCCATGTGACATCTTTAGGGAATAAAATTTGGTCAAACGGCAAGTAGTGCCGCAATACGACTTATTTCACTGAAAAAAAGTTATTTTAAGAGTTTTAGACCAGTTTACTTTAATTCCTTTAATATTTCCTTGTATACTATATTTTGTAGACATCTTTTGATTGTGCCCATAAATTTAAAGTGTGTACGGGGCAAAAGTAAATGTTGACTTTTAAAAAAAGGGGTCGTACAAAGGTTTTCATTCATCTGTAAGGCTACTTTTATGCTGTCAAATGCTTTTCTGTTTCCTCTTAACCTTTATAACTATACGGGGAAACATGAACCAATCAACCTTACGCATACATCAAAGTTACGTCCTCTTTTCCTCTCATCTACACATGCCAGAATTTAGCCAAGTTTTTAGTTAAATATTAATCTTCAATATTATAAAAATTACTTTTACATATGTATACTTTTATTGCATGATAAGATTAATTTAGAAATAGTTTCTAAACCGGCCCTTATTGGTAAACGTTATCGTTAATACATTTTTATTTATTTAATTTTTATCTCAGAAGAAAGTTATTTAAGTAATTTAAAAGAGTTTGGTGAAAACCATCTCAATTAATGGTTAAATTGCAAAATTTTACTTCCCATGTGAAAATATTCTTTGGAGTTCTTTGTCTCCAAAATATTCAAGCGAATGCAACTATTTCTATTAAGTCGTAAACCTTGACGAAAAAACTTGCGTTCTACATGTACGTGTTATCCCACAAACAAAAATAATAAACACACGCATTATTTATTTATAATTAAAATTGTGGTAGAAACGGCTTCTTTCATTTTCTTAAAATATGTTAATTAATAGTTGCTCACAACAATTTTCAAACATGGTACAGTCATGAAAACAAAAATGCGTGCATGATAAAATGTGGCATGTGACTGTTTTTGTTTAATATACATCGATCCCACACATATAAATTTTATCCATAAGCCTTTCGATGGTATAATGGTTAGTATACCCGCCTGTTACGCAGGGGTCAGGGGTTCAATTCCCCGGGGAGCCAGAAGCCAAAGGCCTCAGTAGCCTGTGCTTCTATAGATATTGCAATTATATTCATATAATTGTAATATTTGGTAAATGAAAAAAAAAAAAAAAAATTAAAATTTTATTCATACAACATTGCAATGGTTGGACTAAATTGTAGGATTCTTTTATGGCAAGTAAACCCTTTAATGGGGTTACTCCTTACAAAATTTCTATAAATTTTTATTACCGAAACTGTATTAAATAATAACTTAAATTTTTGGCACAAATATTACACGAAACGGAAATGCTCTCTTTCATTTTATTTTTTCAAAGTAATATTAAATTTATTATGTGCCAGCCTGTGACTTATGTTTTTATTTCGGTCGTATGGCAACTTTGACCATCATATGGTTAATATTGTTTATAAAGATGTGATTGTTTCATCTAAAATAAAAAAGTTTTATGCTGGAAAACTATTTATGTGTATATTGAACTTACAAAGCAGATGAAGGCTATAATACAAAGAGTTACCGCCGCTAAGGTTACAGGTACTTGTTTTTAATTAAATTTGTTAATAATGCGAACACTTGTCTGGATTTTCATTACAGTTGGTGAAGAGCTTATTAGTTCCATTGGACGTGGTATATGTGTTTTAATTGGTATAACCCATAGCGATACGGAAAAGGACGTAGAGTATATGTAAGTTTGTTATATATTAAAATATATAAATTGCAACGTTCATTTGTTTATGTAATTGTGTTTATGTTATTTAAATATGTTTCAAATTTAACTGGCTGCCTCTCATCCTGTGTGCTTCTCATATTATAATCATATTCACATAATTACAATATTAACTAAATACATAAATAATAAATGTAATTGAAAATTTAAATTTTCAAATTTTCATCTTTATTATTTAATTTTTGCGTTGTAAATGTATATTATTTTTAATTTTTTATATGAATTTAAAGAAAAAAAAACAAATTTTAGAAGTATAGTACATAATTAACGTACTTTGTTAGATTTGATAAAAAGTGGTCAATTTCAAAATACACATATATCTGTTTAGATCTCGAAAATTGTTGGCGTTACGTTTATTTGAAGACGAAAGTAGGAAAAGGTGGCAGAGAAGTGTACAAGATGAAAAATTGGAAATTTTATGTGTTTCACAATTTACACTTTATCATCGATTAAAAGGTAACAAGCCTGATTTTCATTTGGCTATGCAAGGAGAACCAGCACAGCAGTTGTATCAAGCTTTTCTTAAGCGTTTAGGCCAATTGTACGAGACATCGAAAATTAAAGGTTAATTAAGTATACAATTTGTTATGTTATTAATCATATTCATAACGATAGTATAATTGATTGTTTCAGATGGCAAATTTGGAGCTTACATGCAATTGCACATACAAAACGATGGACCAGTAACAATTGAATTAGAATCTCCAGTTATACCACCAAAAGTAAAATGTAATAAAAGGGACACTAATACGGAAGACAATAAAAATCACACAGATGCCATTGAAAATGGAAATAATTCTTAACTGTGCTAATAAATATAAATTGCAGCCAAAGGCCTCATCAGCAGCCAGTGCTTTCAACATATATTCTAATTACATTCATCAAATTGTAATATTAAATAATTTAATAACTAAATATTTATTAGAAATGTGTTCTCTGAATACAATAATGAAATATTAATATGAAACTGATTTATCAAAGAAATAGTAAAACTTTTCATCATTTTTCGCACTTTTACAGTTTATATTAAAATATAAATGTAATAAATGCACATGTGCTTATGTACGTGCAGCAAACTAGTTTGTCCAATCATGAATTCAGTTTAATGTATAAGGCATTTGCAAACGTTTTCAAAATACAGGTATAAATGAAATACAGGGAAATAATTAATAATAAATCCGGAGAATATCTCTAATAATTAATTCTACTGCACATATTTACTAAAGAGAGTACATGGTGTCTAGGTCGAGCAAAAGATTATTTTCTTTTCTTATCCAATAACGAGAGTCGTACGTTTTATTTTCTCATAAGTCTGGTGTGATTGTATCCAATTTTACACAAATATGATGCAAACAAAGCATTTGTTCAGCAGGTTGAAATAAATGCAATTCGCAATGCATGGAAATTGCCATTTTATGAACATTTTCATAAGGCTTTGCAAATCGTTTCAGAGAGTAATTTTTAGCACACACTTCTCGTGGACTAAAGCCTTTTACGATATCCTGCTGATTTCAAATAACTGAGGATGTAAATGGCTTGGCTTGGTGTTTTAACTTAATTTATTGTTCTTCTAAATCTATTGTTAAATTTTTCAATGTAGTCATGCGCAACGCTCTCAGCCAAATAATTCCAAAGCAACTCCGTAAAAATGTAAGAAATTTGGAAGCGGCTGTGTAAAACGACTTGTGATCATATGCCATGAATAAAACAATATTTAATTTTTTGAATTATATAAGAAAATTTTATTAAACATTTCTTTTAATTACTGTTTAATTTTTACAATTCAGTGTCGAAACATTTCTGGTATTCTTTAGAGTGTATGGTAATTGTTATTTATGTTAATTATTTTATTTTCTTTTCGAAACTCATTGATTACTTAGCTTCTGAACTAATTAGCAAGAATTACAAAAATTTATGTTCTTTTTTTTTGCTTTTTCTGTGGGGAAAAATTATGAATGATAGTTTTGAAATGAGCAAAATTATATTTAAGAATACATGGTACATAAACTTAGAAGTTATTTTTTATATAAATTTTTTTTTTTTTTTTTAAGATTAAATGATGATTAATATAAGATTGACAATTAAAAAAAATTATATATGTATGTAAATGTAATAAATGTGTTTATGTATTACAAAAGGCAAATACAAGCAAAATATATTTCTAGATGAAAATGATTTGACAAATGGGGAATCTGATAAAAATACTTAATGATTGACTGAAATGTGGCTGCAATGAGGAAATGATAATTTTGGTCTGTTAAAATACGAACTTAAAAAACCGTAAAGAACTTGGAAAAACTACTGGCATTTAAGAAAAAAAAACAATTGAGCAGTTTGATTTCTACAAAAAAGTACGTGAAAAGTAAACCATGTAAAATTACAGGTTTTAATTGTTATAAAAGTCCAATCAAGATCTATATCTCTTTACGATTTCCGTTATATTCTTCTCGTTGTGAAATAATTTCAATTGAAACAAAATTGCGTAAAAATGCTCGTTTTATTATTGAGTTAAGTTTTCTATTATATTAATTTAAAAAATAATACAAAGAAAAATTTAAAATTCGTTAGTTGTTGTTTCATACATTTTTTTTTTTTTTGCAAAATTTTTTCATTTGATTTCGTTTGCTTTGATTATTTATTTCTAAATTTAACCAAGAAATTTGTTTACGGTACCGTTGGATGATTTTGGATCATTTCCGCTCGTTAACTCCTTTCAAAATTATTTAATTTTATGCCAAAAAAAAATGCATAAAAAATAATTTTACTGATTAGTTTTAAAAGTGTTGCATTTCAATTAGAAGTTTTGCTTTTTTCCAAACTGATTTTAGATTTCATTTTAGATGATAATTATTGGGGTTTCTGATTTAAATATATTTTCTTTGTGACGGCTTGTCTCCTATCCTAAAATTATTTATTTTATTTTATTTTATTTTATTTTTTTTTGCATTCTTTTCCTGGTTCTTATGGTAATAATTTATTAATTTCTTTTAATGCAGCAAATTTGTTTTTTTCTCTGCAGTCTGTTTCGTTTTGCATGTTATTGTTGTTGTTTCTGTTGATGCCAGTTAATATCTTCAATGTATTGTGTTTGTAGGACACCTCACCCCGGTTAATTTGATGTAAATTTTTTCTTCGGAGAGTGCCTCTAGGAGCTTTAGAAAACATACAGACATTTACCAGAGGCCGGAAGAAAAGCCACCGGGTGGAATACGATTTTTGTTGATGATTTGATTGGCACCATTCAAGCTGGGGGTATGATTGAAGTCATTTGACTTGTAGCCTTCCCCGGTAACAGGATTGCCATCTGTAAAAACAATTATAAAAAAAATTAGCTTTCACATTATTTGGTAAAGTGTAGTCTCGGTAGAAGGAAAGAAGGGAATGTATTTAAGTATTCAAAGAGGATTTCTTTGTCAAACTCGTAATCGTGAAGGCTCAGGTTCTGCTGCAACAAACAATTGTTGCGCAAATAAATAACACACAGGCACAAATTTCACCTTTGCGAGATTTTGGCTTCAAGGTTTTCAAGCCGCCCACGCCGTCTCCATTTAATCCCATACCCGTAATAGGATTCCGAGAATTATACGCTTTAGTTATCTTTTCAATACACGTTGCAACTCCTGAATCATACGAATCGGCGGAGAGCAGTGTTGCATTAGCTATAGATTTGCAATTCCCACTAGTGCTACAAAGCGAACCATTTGCGGTTGGAGCGACAACTTCAGGACTATCAGCGCACTTTAAAGAATCTCCAATACTCGCGTCTTCATTTCTGCCATAAACATCACTTTTCAAACTATTCGAATTTATTTCGTCAAGAGCATCGCAACCTCGGCCTTCGTCAACACTGCGACTTGCTTGATCTGCGTTTTCTTTTTCAAACAACAAAACGGTTGGCAAATAAGTGGACGGGAATTATTTAATATTAAATTACTTACTACTCATTTTGCGAAGATACACTTTTTCAATAGTGAAAAAATGGCAGCGTGCAAGCAAAAAAAAAAAAACAAACAAAGTTGAATTTAAAAAAATAGTTATAAAGCGTGTTAAGTTGCCTTAAAGCACAGATATGTAAATTAAAATTATTAATTCTGATACTGTAAACAACAAAAAAATTATAATTTTTTCATTTACTTTTGAACGTTCAATAAATAATTTGATTGGAAATGAAAGAAATGAAACAAGTAAATTGATTTCATTGAGGAAAGTTATAATTATTAATTTACAGTGGGAATTTTTAAGAGGCAAGGAATTTCAAGTTGGTGTTTGGGGGGAGTGAGGTTAATTGGGGGGAAGTTAAAAATTCAAACTGCCATTAATGTTGCATGACAAAACTGACAACAAAATTTCACAAGTCAGGAAAAGCAGTGCAAGCACTGTTGGTTAAAGAGTGTCCAGTGAATGGACAAAGGAAATCTTTTCGGAAATACATTTCAACAGCCAATACAATATAAGTTTATGATATTCCAGCTAACAAAAATTTAATTCTCTTCCAACAGCTTTTGGCACACTCAATCGGTGAAGAGACCATATGGCCACAAAATCGCTTTTGACTGCCGAAGTTGATGGTTACTCTATCAAGCGAGAGAAAAGCTGTTGAATGCAGGGAAGGATCGTGCGATAGTTGCGGCGCCAGCTAAAGCAATGGATAATTGCGGGCTAAGAAATGTTTTGTTATCAGATCGAGATAAAAGAATAAAGAAGCGCTTTCTGGCCACGCATTGGCACTGGGTATTGAACCCAAACGCAGCACGATGTCACACTAACTGAAGGCTTTCCAGCTTGTAATGCCAATGCTTGAGCTTTAATGTTGCTGCAGAAGATCATTTTTCTCGTTCGACGTGCTCCACTGCTTCTTTGCAGATACATTTTGCACTGCAATCCACTTCTGAGCCAACTCTCTTCTTTTCTCTTTTGTTTCCTTTTCCATCTATTCACCGATTCGTTATAACCAAATTTAAAGTATAATAAGTAAAATTAATATATTCCCCTGTGCCACGAATATATTCCACACCTAGTTTTGCACACTACAAAGAAGTACAGTTTAATTTTGCCGTGGCTAGCAATCCCAGCTTTTGTGGTTTATTCCTGTCTTGCTTTACCTATAAATGTATGAAATAATTTTTTTGGACTATATTTCTTTAATTCAATAGCCGATCTTGCTGATATTCATAACGACTAATTTTGAGGCAATTCTGAAATTCAATTTGCAACTCAACAAAAATAGCGTGGACAGAGACACAGAGGGACAAAGCTCAACAAACTGGATTTCTTATATGGATCCAGAATGTATGTATATACTTTAAAATTAGAATCCCCATATCAAACCTATATGTGGCCACCCTTCCCTCCTTTTTGATGGAGAAGAAGGGAAATTTATCTTTGCCAACAGGATGTTTTATTTGGAATGAATAAAGGGGAAGAACTAAGGGATTCTTGGGTATATGAACACTGGATCCAGAATGTATATACTTTAAAATTAGAATCCCCATATCAAACCTATATGAGCCCCCTTCCCTGCTTTTTGATGGAGAAGAAAGGAAATTTATCTTTGCCAACAGGATGTTTTATTTGGAATGAATAAAGGGGAAGAACTAAGGGATTCTTGGCTATATGAACACTGGATCCAGGATATATATATATATATATATATATATATATATATATATATTAAAAAGAGAAATTAAATATTGCAAAAAAAAGAAAACGATTTAGAAAATGTTAAAAAAGACTTGATGACAAAATATATATCTAATTAAAAATGTTCTTATAATTAAAACAATACAAGCAATTTATAGTCTTAAGCAGCAGCATATTAAATGTTGCTACTAATTAGGGGCGATTGCATAAATTAAAGAGGGAAGGCTGGAGCCAGAAGAAATTATTTAAAGAAAATCTTAAAATCTTAAATTTGAAAGTTCTTACCTGTTTTTGAGAAGCCGTTCATTTTTAAATTTTCAGTCGACGATGATACTGATGAAGAGGCCGATGAAACAGAACCGCTTTTACCATTATAATGACCGTTACCGTTGCCATTGCCATTGCCATTGGCAATCAAAGCTTGAGCGGCTTCAGCCTTAGAACCGAATGGAATGTTACTCTTCATGTGATTTTTGGCGGGAGTGACTGGACGTTCGGGTTCACCAAACAAACGCTGATATGAGTCAACATTCTTTTGAGCGCGGCGAGGTTGATCACCTAGAGATGTGGCATGGTGTAGTGTTGCATAAAACGGATTGGGGAAAGAGAAAAACATTTGTTGTTGTTGTGTTTGAATGTGATCAAGTTACCGCACCAACCAAACAAACGAACAAACGAACAAACATATGAAATGTAAAATTAGTTAAATTCTTTAAAAGATGAACAAAATTTAAATTGTTACGTTCTACGAACGACTTATTCGCAACTACACCGACAATCAACTCAACTCATTGTTTTGGGAAGTTGCCCATTTTCGTTTTAGGTATTTAGAAAAATAAAAAAAGGAAGCCTGAAAGCGGCCCACAAGATTAAAAGCTCATTTTGTAAAACAATGTATGAATTTGTAATTTATTCTTTAACAAGAAAACATTTTAAACGCTTCGGGCCGCAAGTTTCATAATCAAAGAGTTCTAAATTTCACTGCATGGTGGGGCGAAAGTAGCATTTTCGAGCAATACGATCCAAGTCTAATAAAATGCCTTTTTTGTAAACAATTTTTATTTTTTTTTTGTGACTTTAGCTTTTAACAATAAATTAAACTTTTTCTAAAATAAATTTCGGCTTTATTTTCTAAATGCTCTATTATTACCGTGAAGCATTTATTTTAATCTCCCGTTGAGTTAAGTCGGTGTTTCCGGAAATAAGTGATAAATAATAATAATAATAATAATAATAATAAAAAAGGGCAACATATAAATTAGGAAATCTGTGTTTAAATTTGCTATTGTGTTTAGATAAAATATTTTTGTATTTGTATATATGTATATGTGTGAGTGTGCTTAATAAATACTGTGTCTGTGCAAAGTGTTCTAATTACATAAAGAGATTGACTGACTCTGACTAGCAGACTAGACTACCTTTACAACTATTCATGTTTTACTAGACACTGTACAATATTAGAAAAATATACTACAAGGCCTTTTGGCACGGAAATACGAACTCACAAAATTTATTTAGGTCGAACTACTTTAAAAATAATAATCTTTTGTATGCCGATTAAACTGCATCTAAAATTCGGAATTCTTTAATAATACATTAAAGCTCTCTTTGTCTACGTTTAGCGTTTCTCCGCAATTGGCTGTGATAACTTTTACATGGAAAATATTGACATTACAAAAACCACAGAACGAGTATTGTGAAAAGCTGCGAAGTCTTAAAAGCTTTGAGTACTTTTGGAACGGAATTATAAATGCATTTTTGAAACGAATGCATCAATGAGTTTCACGTCAATTTACATTTTTAATAAATGTGAAAAGGCACGCTTGTGACGCTTATCCGCTGATAATAAAGCAGAGCAAAAATTCCAGTAAATGTTTAATTATTCTGGCTCAAAAGCTTTCAGGTTACAAATAAAATGAATTAATTAATAATTACATTACACTGCTTTGGCTTTCAGTGGGGAATATTACAAACCTCCCTCCGTCCCTGTTCACATTGAATTTTTTCTTTGCAAGTCTACAACAATTTCGCAATATGAACTGTCTTGAAAATAATTTGTTCACGTTTTCGTGATCACACTGTACTTCATTGCTAAACAAATAAAAGCAGGTATGCCGGATTAATCAAATTCCGTAAAACTATCGAGGCATATGCAGCAACGATACGGCAACGTCTTACTTTGTAATAAACGATAACTTTCTTGCTAATGCTGTTCTTCTTCTTTACACTACAATACAGGGCCGAGCTTGCAAACTTTTTATTAGCAGTTTCCGCATTATTTGAAAGCAGTCAAATATTTCTCTGTAGACTACTCGCACAGGTCTATTATGCGCTAGAAAACTAGTTCAATTCGCAGCAAAGTGCATGTACTAACTATACCACTGAGTTTAGAGGGTGGAAGCACAACAATAACTAGTTCAATTCACAGAAAAGTGCATGGAAAAATTATACGACTGAATTTAGAGGGTGGAAACCTAACAATAACTAGTTCAATTCGCAGCAAAGTGCATGGAAAAATTATACGACTGAATTTAGAGGGTGGAAACCTAACAATAACTAGTTCAATTCGCAGCAAAGTGCATGGAAAAATGATACCACTGAGTTTAGAGGCTGGAAACCTAACAATAACTAGTTCAATTCGCAGCAAAGTGCATGGAAAAATGATACCACTGAGTTTAGGACTGCAAATGTAACAATCAATGCAAGGAATGCCAGTTCGATACACAATATATAATGAAAATTTATTACTTCGGCTTAGATGACATAAACAACAAATACTTCCTCTAGTGAGCCTGCAAACGCAATACTAGAAATATTCTCAAATATACTGAGAATGCAAGACAAATGAATTTTAATTGTTTGACGTACGTTAACCAAACTTCAAATGCGTGTCCTATACAAAAAAAAGAAAAAAAAAATATTTTGTTGGCGTTGGACGTGATAACAATGGAACTGAACTGACTATTCTGTTAGTCTCAAGATAAAATTGAAATACTGGAATTGGATTTTTGCCGTGATCTATTTTAGATTTTTGTACGTCAATACGTTTCCTGATAAGAAAGTGGCCATAAGCGGATACAAAGCAGTATTATGCAAGACTTTATAGTCCACAAAATGGATTGATAAGAAAAATAGTATACAATTACTGTACACCAAACAATTAATTGTTTAATCATTTAAAATAATATGTGGTTGACAGTTAACAAAGATGCAGCAATGGCATATCTCGCACATGACTGACAGACAGTTTCGCAGAAATTTTTTCTTTTTGTCATCCGAGATAGAGGATTGTTTAGTTAGCAAAAATAGGCATCCAATAGCCATTCAAATTCGATAGTGCAAATAGTCCTTCTTATGAACAGAACTGTATACAAAGAATTTCTTTCAAACTTGCTAAGAACTGGGCTCGAACTCAAGATCTTAGTCATCATTTGCTTTGAAGGCGACATGCTAATAACATTTGCATGATTATTCCGTTTCTGTGCTATTAATGACACTAATCGTGAATGGCTGGGCAAGAGGAGAATAGGATAGGAAATCTTTAAGAACCCACTGGAGCGTGACGAAGGAAGAGTTTCCTCGGAAACTCAAAATGAAGAGTGTTAAAGTATATGCTGTTATGAAATATATGTTGCCTTGCTAATATTATAAATTGTGAAGATCAAAATTATACTTTGGATTCCTTTTGAAGACGCAAAGACGAGAGAATATTGGTAGCACATTAATCTATAAATACAGTTTACAAATTCCACAGTACACAGTGATGTATTCGTTAGCAAGGCGAGCCAAGGCTGTGATTCTATTTCTTATAGAAATAGTTCATTGCGAGCAAATGTCGGACAACTAATTTCCCACCGTTTTCAAATTTTCACTTAAGTCATCTCTTAAACACAAGTTAGCAATCGGAGGAGTTTTGAACTGACACCTGAAGATGTTTCTCATTCCAGCCACGATTTCACTATCTGATTTATTTTGTACGCCACTACATTTTAACTGCTGCCACACTGCTTGTATTTTAAAATAAACATTAGTATTCTGCTGAGTATCCGTTTTTGGAAATGTGGTGCGTTTAAGCGCTCATATAATGGAAATGAGCTGAGATAGTTATAGTTGTACATTGATGTGTGGACCTGGTGCCGTTGTACGAGCGAATAATGTATAACAGCTAAAGGCAAATCTATGCGAGAAGTGTATAGAAGTGTTGAAGGTACTCGTTGCAGGGTTTACGTTATTATTTACAATCGATTAAAAAATTGTGTTAAGAAATTGTTATTCACGACGTTTTCTGACACATTAAAATATTTCGTGTTTGATTCACAGTGATGGTAAAAAAAAAAATATTATTAATAAACAACGAGTGGTTTTTATTTTTTTTTCGGCTGGTATTGCAACGAATTTCGGATTTCGGATTTTTTATTTTTTTTCTTTATCTGAAAAGTGCATTATTGCGGCTTTATTACTACAAATGCATATTTAGCAAAAGATTAATTTGGTAAAACGAAACACAAAAACAAAAACAAAAACAAAAATAAATAAAAAAAGAAAAACTTAGAAAGCATTTCAATATGTTTTCCCATTATCAATACCAATGAAATAGAATCTGTGAGCTCCTTGTCGTACTGCATAGATTTTTAAATTGATTAAATATATACACATATATAATACATACATATATATATATATATATATATATACATAAATCGATCAAAAACCGAGACAATTATATGGTTTATACATATAAAAAATGGAAAAAAGAAAAAGAAAGAAAAAAAAATAAATATTTAATAATCAATACGATTACTATAGCTGAAATTACACAAATTAAAAGCTTAAAGTATAAATATAAAACTATATATTAAAATAAAAAAAAGAGTAAACATTTGAAACAAATTGGCAGGAAGTTTTTTCTTTTCTATTCACTAACAAAAAAAAAAAAAAAAAAAAAAAATTAAGCACTTTCTGTATTTACATTTTGGTTGGAAAAATCAAATAATTTATAATTAATTTAATTTGTAAAAGCCTTTATATAAAAATGAAGCAATATTTATTAGCATTTTAAGAGAGAAAGAGAGAGACAGAGATAGAATACTTTCTTTTTAAACATTTAATAAAAAAGAATTATTATTCATTTATCTGAAGTCGGCCCTTAACAGGGATTTTTGGTGGGGAACTTACCATTATTTTTAATGCTATCTTTTTCGCATGAGAAAATATTTGATTGCATGTGGTTTTTAACCGAACGTTGTGTTTGTTGTAAGTCACCGCCAAAAATGTCGCTGGTGCCACCGCCTGGAGGTCTCAAAACCCTACAATTAAAGAAGAAAATAAAAATGTTGTAGAAACAAGTTAGAAAATTAGTTTAACTTGTTGATGTTTATCTTGAAAAATGTAACAACTTCTCAAGTGTTAAATAAACAACAAAAACATGTTCGTTCGGTGTAACTTTAAAATCACTTTTTTCCTTTTTTAATTATTTTATTATTTTTTTTTTGTTGCACTTTTAAATTACTGCAAAAAAAAAACTTGTTAATGTTCAAGCAAGTCAAAAAGCATGAAATGCATTAACTTTTTTTCTATGCAAAAATATACAATTAGAGAAGTTTCAAGAGGTAAAACTGCAATTTATCTCACTGCAAGACTGAGCATGAATAAAATTATTAAAGAACAAAAAGAAAGAAACAAAAAAAAAAAAAACATGTCTTCTGCCCATTTTTCAGATTTTTTTTTTATTTTTGCTGATTTTTAAAATTGTTGCGGCACTTGCAAGACACGAACAATTCGCAGGAAATAAGCTAAACTCCAAGAGAGCAACAATATTTGCGGTTGTTCTTTATTGCGTTCAAACTTTTTTAAATGTTTACATTCTTTTTAATTTTCTGAAGATAATGAAATTTTGAGATTGGGGCCTGCACAATATAATAGTGTTTTCACACTGAGGATAAAACCTGGTTTTAAAAACAGATTTGGTTTTAACTTTAAAACCCTTAAAACTTGGTTTTACCATACAAAATAATTCTCATAAAACCATCTTAAAACCTTTTTTGAATTGGTTTTAACTAGATTTTATAATATACAACCTTGTTTTATTTAGTGCTACCAAGTTAGAAAGATTGAAAACAGCTGATAATTCATTCACAATTCACAAATATTCATTCACAAAATGTAAAATCATTTCAATTTTATGGCGTTTACTTTTTTACAAAAAAAAGGCAACACTACCCGCAGGGCGGGCAATTTTGTGTTCTTTTCTCGAAAATGTGTTGCCCTGTGAAAGGGTTGCGTGTTCTTTTCTAAAAAATGTTGCCCTTTCGCAGTGCAAAAGGCATTGCACTTTTTCCCAGAACAAATCAACAGGGCAGAAATTGCCTTGTAAAACACATGGGTTTTATTCTTGCATAGCGTTACCAGAAAATGTTCAAAAGAAGTCTTTTGAGTTGAAAGAGTCAGAAAATTAGATTTTAATAATTATTTTTATATTTTGTATCGTATAAAACAAACAAAAGACCACTATGCGGCAACTTATTTGTATGAGATATTAAAAAAAGAAAATTTGTTTTCTCAAGCAGATGAATTAGCAATCTGGCAACTAAACATTTTTGTATACACATTTCATAAAATATGCAGAAAATGTTTGTTTATCAGCTGTAAAAAAAAGGCATTGCACTTTTTTCTAATTTGTGTTCTTTTCTCGTTATATAAAAAATTGCACTTTCGCAGGGCGGGCAAAACATTTTAAAAAGGCACCTTTTCACAGGGCAACATTTTTAATGTAGAAAAGAAAACGCCATTAGATACACATTTTTAAAATTTATGTTTTATATATACAATAACAGCTGTCGTACAGTTCCTCAAATAAATGTGGGAAGAATAATTACAATAAACACATCTATTTCTTCAAAAAATTTATTTTATCATTAACAAATTTATTTGACAAACTGTATTATAAAACCTGATTTTATAAAAATTGTATGTATGTGAACACAAAATCAGCTGTTTGTAGGTTTTAAGTTAAAGCCAGGTTTTAACTTGAGGCGTGAAAACACTATAAGTGCGTTCCACTTGCCGATTCTAAAAGAATTCATTCTATTTCACAGGCACAAGTGATTTTGGTCGCGAGGCAAAGCCTAACCTTTCGACTTTTGACTTGTGGACAGTACTGAAATTAATTATACGCTCCTTCCACAATTCCACAAGCATAATCGTAGAAACCAATTGAAATGTGGTTGTTGTCCGTAACTATAAACAGCTGTTTATGCTAATGGTTGTATTATGCCACGCCTAATTTAATTTAAAGGCTGAAGCCAAACAAATATTTACGCTATTATGCATAAAAGTAAATTGCTCATTCCTCCCCTGAAGTATGTTTATTGGACGAAATATACGATCAATACACGATCGATGAACAACTTCACGATTTTCTTTAAAGCTGAATATTTGGAAATTAAATTTTATTAAAATGATCTTTCTTAGCCCAATTTGGGGGGAAAGATATATAATATTATATTTTGTTGAACTGCCCAGGTAACAAAACAACTAAAAACACATTCGTTGATTTTAGTTTCTAATATGTTCCGATTTTATTTTCCCATGTGCAATAGTTTCCGTAATATATCGTTCGATATATTTCCCTTTTTTTCATTTTAATATTTTAACTTCAAAATAAAAAATACGTACTTATTCGATCTCTATTTTTGGAGAGGAATTTAACCAAATTTTCCGACGAAACATTTTTTTAACTTTTTTAATATTTGATTACATTAGAAGAATTCAAAAACTATTAGAAATCTTTAGAAATGATTGAAATCGTACCAGTTGACGTTTTGAAGTTATAGCATGATTGCAAAAAAGGAATTTTAATTTATATATGTATATGTATGCGCTCGCATAGATCTAGAATATTAAAATTGTTGCCCCTGTTACATATTCCTATTATCCAAGAAATGTATCTTTTCCACCACACATTCTAACAGTGGTGAAAAGAGATTTTAAAGAGTTCCTTTTCACCACACTATATTATTATTATTATTTTTTTAACTAACTTAACCTGCAATGCTTTCCGCTTGTCTGCAGGAAAACACCCAGGGTCCAGGCAGACTACCGGTTTAGTAGGCTGTGCGTTATTCATTTAATTACGAATGCGAATTATATTTATATTAAGGAATTTTCGCATACATTTTGTGCTCGGACCACAAAGAGGAACTGACAAAACATAATTTATTTCATAATATATATGAGAAAAAGCAGGAATTGAAAGTTATGTGGTTCCCCTTTTTAAACTGAAATCTAATGAATTGTTTAATAAAATAATTTTTTAATTTTTATTTTTAATTTGTGATGTCGGTTTCCTGAAGAAGTTAAAAAATATGGAAAAATAATAATTAATTGTTATTTAAAGTGGGCTCAACTCCCAAAAAAATAATCATTAGAAGAATTTTAAAAATGCATAGGAATTACTTCACAAAGGGGAAAGCTTTTCCAAAATGCTTTTTAGGAGAAGTGGAGATTGAAGCAACTTCCAATTAAGGATAAGCCGGAATTTTACTAAAATCACAGTTGTAACAATCAATTTAAATTAATTAATTTTTTATACACTTTTCCATTGCGCGATATTAGTCAGCCCAAATGCAAAATAGAGAAGGAAAGGAGAACAGATGAGAACCAATAAATGCAAAGCAGAGCTGCTTGTAGCAGCTGGTGAGAAGGGCAAGGGAACCGGCTGATGCCATTAGTAGATAAATAAATCGCTTTACAAGAGAAAATATTAATAATAAAAAACATTTTTTAAAAATATTTTAATAACATATTTTTTCTTTCAAAATATTTATTGGCCAGGCAGAGAATTTTGTTCCACTAAAATTGTAGTAACTTTAAACAAAATTTTTGTGTTTTTTTTTAATTTCTTTCCTTTTATTCTTATAAAATTTTTTAGTGTCAATTTACAAAATTTTAATAAATTAATTACTAATTAGCTTTAAAGTTATAAGCGGCACAATTTGATATAAAAACCTCTTCTTTTCTTCGTTCATGCTTCATCTGGCAATTTGAGTACAAATTAGTTTAAAATATAAGTAATTATTGCATAGTGCAAACGGTGTTATTATGTTGTAAATAGAGGGATAGGTTTCACAAGCAATATATTTGCAATAAATTTATCTTTCCAGGTCAAATAAAAATTTGCTCCTGCTTCGTCTGGCAATTTAAGTACAAATTAGTCTAAAATATAAGTAATTATTGCATAGTGTAAACGGTGTTATTATGTTGTAAATAGAGGGATAGTTTTCACGAGCAATATATTTGCAATAAATTTATCTTTCCAGGTCAAATAAAAATTTGCTCCTGCTTCGTCTGGCAATTTAAGTACAAATTAGTCTAAAATATAAGTAATTATTGCATAGTGTAAACGGTGTTATTATGTTGTAAATAGAGGATTAGCTTTTATGTGCAATTCAATAAATTTATCTTTCCAGGTCAAATAGAAATTTGCAATTAAATATTTAATTGAAACGTTAGATAATTTTTTTTTGTTTCAATAAAAATTCGCTCAAGTGTAAACAATGTGGTTGTCGAGTATGTTTATTATTTACATATTAAAATAAATATTTTGACTTTTGAAAAGTTTATATATAAATAATACACATGACAATTAATGTACACAAAATATTTTCAAAAAATCAATACTATTGCCAGACAGGCAAATATCGCAGCATTGCTAAATTGTATTGCAAAAGTCGTCTAGAGAATTTTTATTTACTTTTCCGATTAATTTTAATGGATTTAATAAAATAAACCCACACACTGTTTTTATGTAGATTCGTTTGGAAAGCAGCTTTAAACAATATTGCTTACTTTGTAGTATGGCTACGGCTAAAGAGACAGACGCAGACATCATCAGTATCACCATCGTTTTATATATGAACTCTTATCTACGATCTGTAATCAACATTGCAACCATTTATGCAGACGGACGGACAGGCTGCAAATTACCTTACTAGATGACTGCAAACGACAACTAACAAATACGAGTACTCCTTCCTCATAAATACTCTTTACTACTACCGCTGCTGCTTACCCAACTATAAATATTTCCGTATCACAGCTAAAGGACGATAGAGGCAGGCGGCTTTACCAATACTATGGCTGGTGATTTAACTTCAATGCCATTTCATTTAAAGTGTGCTTGACGTTGATGATCATTTGCTCAATGTGATCAGTAAAAGCCTTCAAGCAAATTAACATTCTTAAAAGAATACTTTCTTTAAATATAATTTGATCAAGTATACGGCTTATTTTTAAAGGATAAAACTAAATCTATTTTTATTGAAAAGATGGTGTGCAAAAATGAAATCGTACATAATAAATATGATTTAATAAATAATTATTTAGTCCATATAAAACTTTACAAGCAGAATGCCAAGCAATTTCCCTAATTAAAGACGACATTAGTTGAATACTCTGGCATACATGTATGCTTTTGACATTTATGCTACCAATCACATTGGCGGCAGTAGAGTAGTAGAGGAGACGACTTTAATCTTTTAGCTTTATATATAGTATAGAAAAAAAAGGCAAATACGAAGAGCAAATTGCCTTAAATGCAGCTGTGTGAGGTGGGCTTGCTTTAATATATTTTGACGGACTGTTGCACAGCTGTTAATATTATTGTTTTTTATTATCATTTCAACTGCAGTTCTGTTTTCTTAACATTCAATGCAATTGCAATAAAATTTAATACAGTTTATAATCGTTATCATCAGCGAGTTAAAGCCATTATATTCTTAGATGTTTATTTTTTCGCTGAAAAAGTATGCAGAAGTTTTTAATTTTCAATTACTGCTGCAATAAATTTTACGGTAATAGTTGCAGCGAGAAAAAGGAACTTTTCGTATATTTTTAAGAAATCAGATTTATATAATGTATAACCATATCGCGGCAAAGGGAGCATACAAATTCTAAAAAGAAATACACAGAAATATATTATGAACACATATCATGTATATATTCAATAAATTAGTTTTACGGCGAATTCGGCCAGATAAAGCTATTGGCAGAGCTGTAACTTTTTGCCTTGCGACATCAACTCTCACGATCAACATTTCTTTACTATTTCAATTCAAGACGAAATGCTGACTAAAGTACACATATATCAATTATAAAGTATAGTAAATGTGTGTAACCACACAGTGCAAGGAAGAGATGATAATTTTAAAGAAATTTTGACAGAATGCTGAGAAAACTATAAAAAAAAAATTGCCTTTTTACTGGCATAGATCTTATACCCGCATTGATAGACTTCGATGAGTCTTAATATTTTAGTAGCAAAACATTTGCTGCAGTCAATTCGCCTTCTTTATGAAGTTATATTTAAGCATACTGTCAATAGTTTTTCTGTGTGAAATATCGTATATTTTGATAAACAATTAAATCACAGCGAATTTAATCCAGAATTTGAGGGCTTATTATAAAATTCAAAGAAAATGTTATTAAAAATCTTTCATTGTGTAAACACCGATAAAATGACAACTACGATTGGGTGCCTCCGTAGGCGAATGAATAATGCGCAGCCTACTACAAAGTAGGTCGCGAGTTCGACTCCTGCGTAGACTCTGGCTGTTTTTCTGCGGTCATGCCGAAAAAAAAGCGATTTTGGTATTTCATGTTTAACAATGTCTGGCGAGGCTGTTCAAAATGCGGTATAGGCTAGATATATAAAAAAAGCAAAGAAATAATTACAACGTTACGTTAAGAGAGAACCCCAAAAACAACCCCTCCAAAATGAATGCATAAGAAGTTACTAATATGAAATACGCGTCTAAGCTACAGATAAAGCACGTCGAGTGTGCCCCATAGGAAAAAATGAATAATACTTTCAATAAAGTATTTCGCTCTTTTAATCTTCTCCACAAATTAGAACTTTCGGTTTTTATTTTATGTGATTTAGTAACAGCGCTCATTAATACAAATCTGATGCTCAATTTCACAGTTATTTTTCCACGAATGGTCCCCCGCGCATGCATCACTGAATGTATTCATGAATAAGGTAAAGAGCAATTGACCCACCTATACCTATAATGATCTTTATCGCCAGCACAAAAGCATTGAGTTGCATGTTCATTTCCAAGTTGGGTACCCCAATATTTAATTCATTGTTTACATTTGTTTTTTTTTTTTTTTTTTTTTTTTTTTTTTTTTTTTTTTTTTTTTTTTTTGGTTTTACTTAATTATGTGAAAATAACTTGAGTTTTTAATTAATTCTAAGCATGTTAACGTAATTTTTGTTATTAAAGATAAAAATGTCAATGGAAGTTTTTAAATGGTAGTAAACAAAATATAAAAAAAAAATCTGACAAGCAGCGGTAATAAAATATTGTAATTTTACACAAAATAGTCGAATAGTTTTTCTACACTTTATATAATGAATATTCCAGCTTTTCAAACGTCTATAATATATGCATATGCACAGCCGTACATACATTCATTACATCTTTCTTATAAGGAGATACGGATATAAAAAGCTTTTCTTTTACAAAAAATTTATACGATATAGAGGAAATTAATAGAATTATGCGAATTCAATCCTCAGTAACATTTCTTAGATCCAATTTTAGAGAACTTGCCTTTCTTCTTGACTTTACTGCTGATTATCTGGCCCATCCACTCTACTAATTTAAATACGAAAGTGTGTATGGTTGCTGCATAATTTGGCGGAAACTCCTCTTTGGATTCGGATGACATTCCAAATTAAACTGTCTTCTACTTGTGAGGATGTGAAAAAGGATATCGTTTTTTTAATACTTTTTCCCTTAAATTTGATTTAAATGCACATAAAATTTTTGTTCTAGATGAACATACATTGTACTGTCTGGAAGCGAAAATTTTCAATATATGACTCTTTTTTATATAATATTTTATATATAATATTTTATTATATAATATGGGTAATTGAAATTAGCAAGCGAAAAAAACATACAACTAGTTTGCATTCGAAGAATGTAAAAGTTACTTATTATCTATGCAGATGCAACGCAAACACCTGCTACGCAGAAGGTCTTATGGAACCCCCTTCCCACATAGAAATTAAATATATGAACATTTTCATTATCATTAGCTGATATTATTTAATACTTTAGCTGCGATTATATTCATTATATTATATATATACTATATAAACATATTCCCTATTGTGTTGTCGGTTCGTTTCTAACAAACTATATTTTTATCATCTAGTGTAAGTTTTTTTGGTGTTTGAATTTTTAATGTCAGTTTGACGTTTATTTAATATTTTTCACAGCAAAATTAAAATAAACGATCAGAAATAGGATTTATATTAATAATTTATATTTGTCACACTTTTTTTATAATTTCGAAACAAATTATATGTATGTAAATGTGAAGTTTTCGAATTTCTAATTCACTATGCATTGATAACACAAGATTTATTATAGATTTTTATAAGAAATCTAGAGTTGTGTTAACAGTTTTCGGTTGTTTTTTAGTTCCTATCTTGTGCTATTCTCAGTGATGTTATTAAGCCTCCTCTTATTTTCCTCGGCCTAAGTTTTTCTTTCTATGTCGTCAATATAATGGAAGCGAAATACCGGGAATTTCCTATAGTCTTTCATACTAACCTAATCTAGCCTATACTTAATATGTTAATATGTTGTTAACCATTTGTTAACGAGCTCAGCAAATTATAAATTATGCAATTAATAATAACAACAAAATATATGTATAATAAGTAACGCCATTTATTACTTCCTGAGAATGTTAACAAATTGTTAACGAATATGAGAAAAAAAAGTATAAAAACAAAGGTTAAGTTTGAAAAATGGAATTGCTTAACAAAATAAAGAAAAAGCTCAATTAATACTGAATGTAAAGCTAAACATTACATTTGCTCGTCTTTTATTTTGGGGGAATATATTTTTATATAAATTTGTGGTCTTGGAATCACCAAAAGGCAATAGAAGTGGATCTTTAATTTATTTACAGCTGTCAGAGGGCGGATGCACATGGGCATACTAAGAAAGAAAATTAAACCGCAAATAC
The DNA here is from genome assembly GCA_963402855.1 of Ormia ochracea. Taxonomy (NCBI): domain Eukaryota; kingdom Metazoa; phylum Arthropoda; class Insecta; order Diptera; family Tachinidae; genus Ormia; species Ormia ochracea. The sequence continues at coordinate 12,003,651 of OY727105.1, forward strand.
TTTATTCACTATGAAATAGAAGCGGAATAAAAGTAAGCAAATATTCAGTGCGGAACTAAAAGTAATACTGCGCATTCCCTTGGTACTGGAAGCCTTTTTATTTAACATCTACCTGTCATTATTTTTCTATATATACTATCATTCAATAAACTATCAAACACCTGTGAATACTTGAAATAATTCAATAAGTTATACAACATTTTTATTCTAAACATAATAACAATTACAATGCGTTTTAAAAATGACCCTCTTCAGTAACTCTTTTTCTGCTCACAGATCAGGCAAAAAAAGTTTTTCTCGCTTTAAATCCTTGTATCACTCTCCAGTCGTGTAATTTATCAAATATGGCATCCCTACTGGAAATATTGAAAAATGTCAGATTATAAAAATAAAAAATAAAAATAAAATGTCATAAAATAAAAATGTTAGGATAGTAGCAGCAATGCCACTTTGATGCAATTTTTTTAAAATAGCTGGGCATCACTATCCGATTCTCATGTGAATGAATTGTGCGACTGTTTAGCATAGTGAAACGAGGTCTTTGCACCAAGTAAAAAACTACTAGTTTTCCCATCAAAAAAATACTTGGTAAACTATCAACACAACTCTGCGTTATATATCGAATCTGGTGTTATCAATAGGTAGTGAGTTAAAAATTCGAAGAATCTGCATTTATTTAAATTAATTTTCGTGAGAAAAATGTTAAATAAACATCAAACTGAATTGGGAAATTCTAACCGAGAAACATGTACACGATGATGAAAACGTGGTTTGTTCAAAACGAACTGAAGACACAATAGAGGGAACCCACTAAAAGAAATCTATTGATATATAGTAATGTCATGTGATGTCATATTATGATATATATATTTATATAATTACATTCATTATAATAATATAATTAATAATCAAACAGTTCACGTGCTGTCGTCTTTAGTAAACAAACAAATATTTACAGCTGAGATTGACAGTTATAAACAGCCAACTTATAATTCAATTCTCCAAGTGTAGACGAGCCAACATAAACAATCAGAAGAGAAAACACGAAATTGTCATAGACAACTTTCTGTCAAAAAACGCAAGAATGGCTTGTTAAATGCACAAAATACATGATGATAAATAAAATGCAACAGAGACGAGGATGATAAAGAGACGAAAAAATTAAATTAATGAGAAACATAAGATACATTGACATTTTCGGTCAACAGATGGTCATTTATGCATGTCTACCATGTCTACCAAAGAAGATGAAAAGCAACAACATTGTAATTAAAACGTAACTAACCAAAAGATTTACAAGTGCAGACGGGCCATAAGAAATGGACGTCTTGACAGACGAACATTATATTTTAAGCATGGATTTTTCAATACTAATTATATCTGCAAGTGAAAATTAATGATAATTAACTAAATTAACAATGTGCACTTGAATTAATGATCTAAGGTTAGACTTTCATTTTTGTAGATGCCACAAGTGTAAGTGGCAAGCACTTGGCCAAAAGCTGTTATTTATACGTTCAATTAAATAAAATTGAACTGGCTTAAATGACAGTTGGAAATGATTTATGAACAACGGCATGAACTGGGGCCAGCTGGTAGATGGGCTAAGCGAATGTAAAAGAGCTGTGATAGTTCGCGGTTCGCGGTACTTTGGGCGCAATTTATCCCAATAATGGATTGAGATTCCAGTGCAAATTACAAATAAAGTAGACAGACATTCAATACTATTTACATTAACACAACTGTACTTCTGTTAGAGGGGAAAATTTACAGGACTTTTAGGAATTAAAGCAAGACCATGAATGTCATAAACTTCCTAAAAAAATTCTCTATTTAGGAAATTCCTTCATCTTGTACGGTTTTGTTTTTGTAAAATTAACGTTTCTATAATTCGAATGTTTTTATTTTTAATATTTATCGACGCACAATTTTCTGATTCATAAAATCGGGCGCTTGATTTAAGACTATACCCGCACATGCAGTTGTTCATTATGAATCACTTAAGGGCATATAAAAAACGGTCAATTGATTTCGCTGATTTAAAAGTCATGCTCTTTCAACTAATTTGGTAGAAGTTATTAAGTTATTATTATTATTATTGTAACTAAAGCAAATCAATTGCACCTATTAAATCAAATTGGGGTTTGAGCCTATTGGAGCTAATAATTTGTAATTATTCCCTAATAGTTTAAATAAAATAAATAAATAATATATTCGAATCAATTAGTCCCATTCCATACTGGCAATTACTGTTGCTTCAAGTTTTTAAAATTCTGCTTTGAAATTGCATCAGTGACCCGCATTATAAAACGCCACTTTTGCTGTTGTCATATGAACGTCAAATAGACAGCCAAGCAACTTCAAGTGTTGGATAGTGAATACTTAAAAGAAAAAGGGTATTGCAGAGTACATGAAACTCCGTACTTTTACTAATATCTCTTACACAAAAAAAAAATTAGAATTGCCGCAACAAAAATTGCAAGTCTGAACACGTCTAGACTTATAATGGGGGGAAAAACAGCTGTGGCAAAAGGCAAAATGGCAAGACGTGCTTCAAAAGCGCACAAGGCCAAGAACAAGTAAACAGTTCGATGTATTTTAAAGTCGTACTGAGTCATAAAACTTCAGAAGAAACCACTAGAGTACAATGATTTAAAGTACACTCACTATTAATTGCTTAAAAGTGGTAAAAATTTGGCCCAAATCACATTAAAGCAATGGGAATTGAATAGTTTTGTATTATAGAAACAATAAATTTGAAAATATTATATATGGATGTGAAAAACTATTCAAGTTATGTGATCACAATATTAAAAATCAGTGGCAACACCGTATCAAATTAATGTGGTTCCCCTATTCATTTTTAATGGGGCTTTCACGTTTGATTTTCTAGAAGATTTTTTAAATTAATTTTTAGGTACGTTAAAGTTATTGATTTAAAAGTGCAATCATAACAAGATTTAATATCAATTTGAAGAACTATTGAACTAGTGTGATCACCATATAAGAAATACAGTTATGCCAGTGCTGAGTTGCGCGCATAGTAGAAACCGACTATTGATTCAATACTTTGCATGTTATTAATTTAACGTATCTTTACCATTGACTAAAATTAGTCAAACAAAACTATTCAAATAATCATTATTAGTATTAATTCCATGGGATATTTTTGTGGGTGTATGACCTGGAGAATGTTTATTCAATGTTTGGTAATGTTGCTGAGCTTTCCTATAAAGCAAAAACCCAGAATATAAAGCTAAAATTACAGCAACGGCATTTATTACGATGTGGTCGTGTCGTTTGTTGCCATTTATGTGTTTTATTTTATTTGGTTGACGAAACCTCACCTTCTGTAACGGCAGTTGAAAAACGAATTTTGAGCTTTTAAAGCTCTCATAAAAATTACTTATTTTTATATACATATTTCGTTAAATGTTAAAATAAACTTTAAGCTAAAAATTAGTAGATGATCTTGCAATATAAATATAAAAGCCTTTTAACTGAAAAGATAAGCATGACCGCAGATGCGTACGGCAACGCTGTTGTGGGGTGCAACGCAGTTACTTTCGATTGAAGCAGTCAGAGCTAAGAGATAAAAATTGGACATCCGCAGCTTAAAAAGGCTTATTAAGACCAACAACATAATTGCTTTAAATACTATAAATTGCGCTCATTTCATACAAAAAAAAAAAAAAAAAAGGAAATGAAAATCGCAAAGAGGCAGAGACGCACAAAATTGGCGTGGAAAATTGGACAATTCAAATATTAATCGTTTGCAATTAATTTGTTTTTATCTGGATTCAAGAGCGGCATATTTTAACAAATGACTTGAAGTTTTATTAAGAAAAATAACAGTCGCTATGCCTCGTAGTCTGCTGTAAATTAGTTTGCAAAGAAATTAAATTGCTTAACAATTATGGATCATAATGAAAGGCTCTACTCGAAACTTTTTACGCTAATGGTTTATTATTTCAATCTCTTGGATTATCATTTACGAATATAAAATAAAATTGAAAACAATTGCTGAATGGGAATAAATAATAAATAAATAATTGCCAAAAACCAATTCACAGCGATCCTGAATGGCGATATTCATTAAACATGCTGATGGGACCGTTAACCATATTTCAGATCAAAAAATGACTTCCAAGTTAATATCACGGTCCAGGGTAAACACGCATGCTTTATCACGATTGTTGGGATTTGTGAACTGTCCATCATATTTATCGTGATAAATCATGCATGTTTACCCTGGACCGTGATATTAACTTGGGATTAATTTTTTGATCAGTGAAAGGAAATACATTAACAACATTAGCAGGTCTCTGTTGTGAAACAAATTATTTAAAGATTGTGTATTTCAGGAATAAAGAAAAGAAAAGAAAATTTCATCAAAGAAAATTTCATCAGACGTACCTGGACGGCAGTTTGCCGGCGTGTTGTTTTATAAATAAATTTATTCTTCGAATTTTATGATTCAAAGATTATCATGATTGCAGATATAAACTGTGTTTCCTTGTAATTAAAGTCGCCCATTAATTTTTGGACACCATTTATAAAGCAGAGAAGCGCTTGAACAGCAAATGCAAAGCAATCTGCTTAATGGCAGGCAATGACTCTGCAAGCACATAAACAAGCATAACGCAATGCCATGTTTTTGTACGCCACGTTACAATACTTATTGGTATAAATCATTTATTCGACATATAAGTCACAACGCTGGCACTAATTGATTAATAATACTCGTATAAACGTCGTGTTGCAGCGTTAATAATGTTTTGCTGTTATAAAAAGTCGAAAGTTGGTCTGGATTGCAATTGCAAAGAAAATGGCTTTTACAGTGTTTGTGTAAATTATTCAACGCAATCATTTTTATCAGTGTAATGCCAAAACCTTCACAGGATATCCGGCAATTGTAGGAAAAGCTCATAAGCAAAGTTGCCAGCGTTGTTATCGTCAACAAAACCATCACTCATCAAATTTGTTTATAATTTTGTGTAAAAAAGCCATAATAAATTTTGAATCATGTCTTTGCTTGCATGAATAAGATTTCCATTTAAAAAAATACTTTTGTTTGGTAGTTTTTTACTACGTTTTCTTAACAATTTCTTAAAAATATTAACAACATCTGCCGCTAAAATAAACAAGTATTTTTGTTTTTTTTTTACTTGCAATAGTTTTGCATGTTTTATAATTGGAAAAAAGAATAATTATATGAAATTTGAATGCGTGATGCAGTGTAAAGTATGCAACGGAGCAAATTGAAAGTAGCTTTAAATAACTAACAGAAAATTTTATAATTTGAGTGGAACAAAGTGTGCAAATTTTGAAAGTGACATGCATACATGTAAAGAAATTTTTAAATTTTTCTCTTACCAGAGTAATTCAATGCATATCAAAGTATATTCAGACTCTGAAAGAATGCAATCCATTTTATTTGTAATAAAAAAGAGAGTTCATTTGAAAGTTCCTGTTGCGAACTGTATTTTGAACTCGCCTGGACTGACATTTAAGTAACATGTGTTTCATTCCATTTCCATTAAATCTAATAAACATTACCCGAACCATTAATATATTACAATCAGTTGGAGATGCTCTTGAATGATTTTAATTTTCAATTTTTAATATTTCTGCCGGTCACTGCCTTTGAGCATTAAGAGATTAATGGTTCGAAACTCAGTTCATGCGAAAGATAATAATTATGTGTTTCATAGTTTTTTAGGAATGGCGTTCAGCCATGATTAACTGTACTACACAGTCGTAAGATCCGTGAAGTATAAGACCTGTGTTGAAAAAAGAGAATAGTGTGACCTAAAAATGCATCTGTGTGAGACATTTTTTTGACAACTCGTACGACTTGCAAATGTTTATGATAATTTTCATAAATTTAAAGTTTTCATGCGATCAGAGTTAGCACCAGGAACGCCATTTTCATACGATTTTTTAAAAGAGGTTGGAAACACATCACATTTTAGTGTAAATGAATCGTGCAACTGTGTAGGATAGTGAACCATGACCTTTACTTATGAAAAGCATAGAGAGAAGTAGAGAAGGCAAGTGATAAAGTAGTAGATTGTGCAGTGTTGCAACAGATATTGGTGGCAACGAAGGAGCTTTACTTAGCAGATAGGACTACAGAAGAGCGTCGCAAACGCGTCTATATATAACAGTGACCTGCCACCCACACTTAAACATTTCAAAAACAGTTATAACGTGATATATTAAAAACACATTAAAAATTCCTGAGTATTTTTTTATGACTGCTAAAAATGGATATCGAACCCTTTTGAATAATTTGTAGTGGATGACCTGACTATTACAGGAGACTATCGGGGAATGGTCTAGGCACTGCTAAGTCGATCTTAATTATTCTTTTACTTTGCCTATGAAATATTATTATAGAATATCATCTTTATAAGGATAAATGTGATCAGTGTACTCCCTGCGCCCCTTAAGCATTTCAAAAGCAATTATATTGTTGGGTATTAGAAGCACGTAAAGGGTGAATCCCCCAACCAATTCTTTTATTTATGAAAAATTGTATTTATACCAATATCGCAAAACTAACATAAAAACAAATTTTACACAGTTAATTATGACACGAAATAAAAAAAATATTTTTCAGCGAATTATCAAATTATCATCATTATTATTACTATCATTACTATTATTGTAATTATAATTATTACAATTATATATTTTATATTTTTGTCAATTGAAACAAAATCTTAATATTCACAATATTTTACCCGCAAACATGATAAATTTCAATTGTTATTTTTTAATTTTACTTGATTTATTTTATTATACTATACTACACAATGACAAAAAATCATTTACATACATATATTCATAGTGGGCGAAACCAACAGAACAGCCAGTGCTACGCGTATCCTTTCTAGGCGCATGTAATAAAGAAAAGTATTTTTGACACATGACGCCTTGTCATAAAGTATGGCCAATAGTAAATATCGAACGCTTAGCTCTCACTTTTCTCTCATATGAATTCGCCTTGATTACCACACACACATATATACACATACATACAAATTATAAAAAAATATATTTATTATTTTTAAAGGAAAAAAAAAGAAGAAATGGAACTACATTCGTCTTTAAATTAAATTATTATAAAAAAAGAACGTGCATATACATACATACACATACATACATGCATTTTATATACGTATAACAAAATTAACTTAAATGGAAATGAAACTAAAGACATATTTGCAAACACAAATGCATACATGCACACACACCAACCCGCAAATACATACATGAACATATACTTTAATATGCATACATATATTATAATATTTATACACATATTTACTATCCCATTTACAATTGAACTATACCATTTAATTTAATTGCAACGTACATATATATATATGTATATTTATATCAATATAAAATATTCATTCCCTTATGAATATGATTATATGGAAGTTTTTACTTTTTTTTAAATATTTGATTGAATTTTTTCGCTTCATCCGAATTTTAAGCGAACCCTTCTTATTTGTACTTTGGCACTGGTGATTTTCTTGTGCAAGATACCGAAACTGGCCATAATCTGTTTACGGTTCTCCCATCGAGCATGTTAATAGAAAGAAGCCCACAATTGGCCAATTAAAAAATAGTACCAACTCATTGTAATAAATGCAGAAATGAATTTCTGTGCAAGAAATTAAAATTTAAATTAATTACAGAGATTAACTTTTAAACTTCCGTCTAACGAAATTAACATTTTTCAAATTAGCCATTTACAAATCTTTATTGTTTTAAATGGAAAAAAAAATGTTTATAGAAATTTAACACACATTTTATTTTTAAACGCTTGAGAAAAGAAAATAATATTAAATAAATTCTCGCGCGATGGTGTGCGGCATGAAACTAGTTTTGCGTTTGGTTTTAATTTAACTGTACAGACCAAGTAGGAATGGCATTAAATTATTTGTTTCATTTTAATTACAATCTTATAAAAACCAATTTACGCTCCGTTTCATTTTCAAATAACAGGCCATTTACCGTTTGGTGGTTTTAAAAGAATTTTGTAAAAAGTTTATTAACATTTAAAGATCAATTAACGTTACTTTTTAAATAAATATTCCATGAATGTGGATGTTTTTTGTGAAGGGTGGCCCAACCAAAAAGCGAGTGAGTCACTTTCACCGCAGTGGATTCGTTAAGAAGTACAATTTGAGCAAATGAGAATTCACGAGTGATTATTGAAAAAGTAATGGATCTGCAGAGAGTGACTGCATTTTCGGGGCCAATCCTCCTTGAATATGAAGACAGCCCAGCAGTTTACAGTGATTACAGCATGATGGTGCCACTTGTCACACAGCCAATGAAACAATGGCTCGTTTGGGCGAGAAATTCTATGCCCTTTGGATAGAGGTATCTTTTCGAGGTAGTGGCAAGCATTTCCCCGATATTATGTATTTCATATAAATGTCATGGATCTCTCTATCATAATAAAATATACCAAAATAAATGTCTGAATTTTTTTTTTTTGCGTATTGCTGGAATCCCATTACATATTTGTTTTCGACTTAGTAACTCGACAAGCATGAAACTGATTCTGCTGATACCAGGATAGTAGGACTAATGAAGGAATTAAATAAAAATAAATTTAACTCCAAAAGACTGTCAAAATAGAGACTTGCGATTAAAGTTCTTTTATTAACATAACCTCTGACGAATCTTCGACTTGTCAGAATGTTACCACAATCAGCTGACATACAGCTAAATTTGGCAATCAAACGCTTTTCCAATTTATTGAAGAAAATACCCCATTTCTACACCTTTGAAGGTTTATGTAGCGCACATAAAACTTTTGCACTTACTAGCACTATAATGACAGGAAATTTAAAATTTCCACATCTTGATTAGAAAAATTGAACTTTTCCCTACTTCCATGAGTGACAGTGTGCTTTTTCTTGCGTATAAGAAGCATTGATTTGTTGATTGTTTGGCAAGTGGTACCAACATGCTGGAACCAGATCCCAAACATAAAGTTATATATAAAAGTATGTAAAAGTTATATTGAAAATGAGTTGCGTGAACAGCTAATACCACATATAGAAGGCAATAAAAAATTCTCGTATGCCTATTTATATTTCCAATAAAATTTTAGTAACTTGTTTTTTCGGAAAAAAAAAATTTTAGTAACTTGTTTACAAATAGACAGATGAGAAGTTTTGATTGTCTGAGCCAATTTAAATTACTGTCCTGGCACGTTATAAAAGAGATCTTTCTATTGCGCCAAGTCATATTATTTTGTTGTTGAGTCAGTGTTTACACGATATTTCATACAGTGTTACCACTGCAAAAAAAAACACACACACACACAAAATTACATGAAATTGTACATCATCCCAAAAATTACTAAGTTATTTCGTATAAAAAACTTTTCAAAAATGAAAATATCATTTAACAGATATCTACTGATCAATATCATCAATAATGTTTTAGAAGGCTGCGTTACTATGCAGTAGTAATAAACACAATATATGATATATTGCAATGTGATAGACAGACTAAAATACACCGCTGTTTGTTTTTAAAATGCTGTTGAATTGCATACAGAATGACCGAAACAACTTAATTGTGAAAAACAACAACAATTTTATCAAAATTTATATAGTCGGAAAAAGGAGAAAGGGAAAAGGAAAATAAAAGCAACACTGGCTATGCCAGCAGTATGAGAATTTGGCTAAACATTGCTAAGAGTTGTAAGTTTATGGTAGCAATTTCGTTTATCAAGACACTCTGTAAAGAAAATAAGAAAAAAGGCAGAAGCAAATTAAGAACACCTAGAAAAGAAATTGGAATGATGAGTTCACAAATAATAAAAGCAAAACTCATAAAGTGTAAGAAGAAGAGTAAAGAACAACAAAAGATCGCATTGTGATGTATAACCCCATAATATTACTTTCACAAAGCTGTTCCTTGTTGTGGCTAATAAAAATCATTTTTAACATTTTTCAAAAAATTTTTTAGTATTTCCGCGGTTCTTCATATTCCGAATGCGGTGTAAAGCCACGTGAATTATAATGAAGTACGAACAGAATATTTCAGATAAACGTTGAAAAATTTAGTAATAAAAAGAATAGAAATGGCACTCATTTAAATAATAAATTATGAAATGTGTTAGAAATGACAGAGGGGCAACGAACGTACAACGAACGAAGGCAGGAAAAAAGTATCTATCAGCTGTGCCAACATACATATGTATATGCCCACTTCCCTAATGAAAATTGTCAGCAGCATTTATGAAACTAAACTAAAAAATTTATAAATTAATATTTTATTTAAATCGCAGATAATTTGCAAAGTACACTAGTCAACAGAATATGAATTTTATTTATATATTTTCCGATTGAAACGAATTATTTTGGATTATCAGCTGGCATTACGTCCATGTTTCCTACTCTAGAAAGTCCTACAATTCATTTACACGAAAATCTCATGTCATTCCGTCCTATTTTAAAAAGTTACATGAAAATGACGTTACTGTAGCCACACTATCACACAAATATGATGCAAACCCTTTTTTTGTTAATGGCTTGAAGTAAATGCAACTCTGATCGCATGGAAACTGTAATTTTGTGAAAAATTTCCTAAACTTTTATAAAAAATGGATTTTTAAGACACACTATCCACACGCCATATTTGACAGATCGTGCGATTCTGTAGCTTAGTGAATCATGGCCTTTAAAAAGAAAACCATTTAGGACTTCTTTACAAAAAATATTGTTAAAATATCAACATAGATATATATACATATATATTTTATATATATATATATATATATATATATATATATGTATAAACTAAAACTTACAACGATTTTTCATCATTTCTTCCTTTCACCCGTGGCATGCAACAATATTTAAATTTAATCACATGCGCCGAACTAATTGAGTTTTAAGCCCATTTTGTGTGAATTGCAAAACTTTTTGTAAAAGTACTAAACGAAATTTATAAAGTCTGGCTTAACAAAAGCTACTTTCACACATTGTAAAGCCTTTAAAATATAAATCACCATTATTGAATAGAGTAAAAATAGAGTAGGACTTTATTAAAATAAAAACCTTTTTCTTTTCAATATTTTTATACAAAAGAAACAATTTTCGTAAGAGGTTTGCATGTGCAGTGCTCGTATATTGCACATGCTTATGTTTACATACATTGTACATTTGCGTTCAAAATAATAGGGATGCGAAAATCTAATATTTCGTTATGTATTTAGAACGTTTAAAATGCGAATCGCAAGCGAAAAGCTCATAATCACCTGTTGTAGGATTTAATCAAATAATTAATTATTTGTCAGTGTATACATATTGTTATTAAATCATTTAATTAATTTTTTCGATTTTAGTTAATAATTCCTTAACAGAAAAAACATTTTTAAATTAAAAGCTAAAACCGCGACACCTATTTACGTTTGACATTATATAAATATACTTTAAAAGATAAGTATCTCTAAGGTGTGTCTGAAAACAGCGGACCGTGGTAAGAAAAAAATGAAAACAACCCTAAAATCTTTATTTGTGTCACTAATAAATAATTAATCACATATGACAGAAAATAAAACATATAGTATAACATTAAAACAGTCAGTGACTTACATAAATATGGAACTGTCAAACTACTGTCAAACCAACTCAAAAAATGCCTCTACTAATTTTCCCTTACCAGCGCTGCTGTCAGCCGTTTGATAGCAAATAAATATTTAGTTCGAACCTCTAAAAAAGTCGGCTTTAAGTAAGGAAATATGCAACTGTTAATATAATGCAGTTTTTTACATTCGCTACGTTACATTTACGTGTAAATATGAACTAAAGTTCATACTTCAAATCTGAATAACTGTGATCAGTACTAAATGAATTGGGAGGAATAGCCCTCAAAAAGCTGCTCTCAATATATTGTTTCCACACCTCTCAGATATACGGTCTTAACTTTAAACTAAAACCAGAAATGCTGGCAGCGGAATGTAAACATTTAAAAAATAATTTTACATTAAACAATTAATTGAATTAAAGTAATTTTTTCTGAAATTAATATTATTCAAAACTATTATATAAAAATGTTATTTTAATTTATTGTATTAAAAAACGTTATATACGTAATGTTCTATACGTTATACGTAAAGAAAAACTGCCAAAGTATTACACATACGTATTTCAAGCTAGGGGACACGTACCATACGTTACGCACTTACAATTATAAGTAATGCTCGTAATCCTGCTACACGTTACAAATGTTCCTTTTTAAGATCTAAAGTTAATTCTGTGAAACATCAAAAAAAATTAATAATTTTTGTTCAAACCGTTTTTATTTAATTTGTCTATATTTTTTGTTAAAAAACGTTCACTTTAAGGCCATGCTTCCCTATCCTACGTAGTCCCACCATGTGCTGATATGACACAATTATATTTAAAAAGAAAACGCATAAAAATGGCATTGTTGGTGCCGCACTATCCTATCAATATGATACAAAATACTTTTTTGTTTGTGGCTTAAAGCAAATGCAACCCTGATGCTAGGACAAGTATTATTTATTCATAAGCTTTGGCAAATCGTAAGACTTATCAAAGAAAGCTGTTACACAGAAACATTTTTAGCATACACTATACCACTTTTTCAACACACACGATTGTGTAGGATAGTGAATCATGGCCTTTATTAGCATCATGAACACGTTGCTCGCTGTATCTTCTAAGCCAGACATGTCTTTTCGGAATTAAGACGTCGCCATTGTTTTATTTAATAAAAGAAAAAAAGCAAATTACAATATGGATTTCGTTTAAAAAAAAAAAACATTTAATTCTCTTCTATTTTTTTAAGCACAACTGCATGTATGAGTGTAGGTATGTGGCAAAGCGCTTTATTGAAAAGCCATGCACTTTAGTATTGAAAATAAATGTATGGCATACAAAAAAAGAAGGAATTGAAATGAAACTGAACTTACATATGGAAATTTTCTTACAAATGGTGTACTCATATTAAAAACATGTAGCCAAAAGGCTTCCAAATTTAACAGCAAATCTTTTTAAATATGCTCGTTGTCTTTATCTTTCAAACGAAAGGATTTCTTTTCTTTTGTTTTTGTTTTTGTTTTTGGTTAATATGTTTTGCATGAGAGTTTGGGGAGCAGGCAGTTAGTATTTTACGTTGCTCCACCTCAAAGTTCATGAAAAGTTTGTATGTTGTAATTGTCACCATCATACTCGGTTCGTTGAAATGTCCATACGGATTGTGTAGTGATCATACAGTGTGCAACGAAAATTTCTAAACATTCGTATACGGCTAAAGCAAAATTGACTTGTGTATGTAACAAATACGAACAATTTATTAAATTTAAGAACAATATATGATCGCAGGCTACATAAGAGACCATTTCAAAATATTTTTATATAATAGAACTTCATATTTTAATAGGCCTGGTGAACTGTTCTTCCTTTTCCAATTCTTTTTAAGTAGAATTATTAAGAAATTTATTTAACTAAGAATTCTTTGTTATATGTGCTATCGTGTGTGACAAATGAAATTTACGAAATTTATTTATACAGAGTTGTATTTAGTTGGGATTTTCTATAGGAATACAACTCTAATAACATGTAATGCAAAGCGAACTTTTTCGATATTCCGATATCCTATTTTAAAAATAAAAAAGAAGATGCAGATCAAGTTGTGTGAAATGGCCCAACTTGACAGACAGTAGTCATGAAACAAAGAATATCATTTTAGGAAATATTTTATAAACTAATCGAGAGTTATAAAAAAAATAAAACTCGATATAACGGAATTAATAACGATAACAAAAATTTAACACAACTTTGAGTTTATCCGCATTCCATGCATATTTTCTTCCCTATACATGACTTTTGCATACACGCCCAGAACTGACCAGCCACCAGCTGTTACTAGACTGCATGAGACAGGCAGCCGACAGTATAGAGATCAATACAATCATCGAACTTAAGTTGACGGGAGCAAGAGGTTGCATCAGAATTGCTGATGTTGATTAGAAAAGTCATCGACAGACACGTTCGCATTGCCAGATCATTAAAAAAAAAATAACTTTGTACGCATCAACTTGCAAAGAGGGAATTAGTGACTTCTGAGCAAAATATTTTATTTTCGGTTTAATTGTCTATATCTCATTTGATAAACAATTTAATGTTATTCCAATATGTGTGTACTTATGTCAGACACTGTATATTCAGAAGCATTAGAAGAAACTAACACTCTTTCCTTCTTTTTACTTGTTAAACAAAATTTTATTTATTGCATGATGTTGTAGAGTTGCGCGCCTGCTTACAATTTGGTAGAAATATGAAACTTGTAGTAAAAGTAGTTTATTATTTTTTCTTCCTCTTCTTTTTTTTAAATTTATTTTCTGAAAAGCATTCTATTGACTAGCTACACTGCTTATAAATGCATACACATACACAAACATAAAGATTGTACTATAATTTAGGCAGGTGTGGAGTTGGACAATAAACTTTCTTTTGTAAATGGCAGCTCACAACATAAACTTTCTATTTAAATTGATTTAAGATTTATTCTAATCCAATTTATGTAGAAAAACTTCTTAATCTCTAAGCATCCGTGGAAATTGGTGTGGAAATTCTCTTGGCATGACAACAGCAGCTTATAATGAAATATTAAAAAAAGAAATATTATTATTTTTTTTTTTTTTTGCAAGCACATAGAGCACTTTACTACCTCAGAACAGGATCGTGCAATTGCTGAAGAAAATAAACGATGCGAAAAAAGAATGATTTCGAATCTTGCGCAGAGAAGCAACAGCATAGACCAACATAGAAAAATATTTAATATTGCCGTTTTCTTTTTTTAATATTTATTATGAGTTAAATGACAGTGTTGCGCAGTGTTGTGAGAAAAGTGTTATTCTCCATGTGCAATATAAAGAGTGGAATCTGCCGGTCTTCTTTAAGTCTATTCATTAAAAATAAAGCGACATTTAGACAGAGTTTAAATGCGGGATTTGCCTCATGGAACTTCTTTTTATTTACACTCACTTTACACAGGAAGGCAATTTATAACCTCATAATAAGGAGGTTTTAAAAGGATTTAAAAGACGAGTGTAACACCCACTTTAGAAGTTAAAAATTGAAAGATCGGAAATGGTGTAAGTTTTAAATTAATTGATTCTTAATTTTATGGAAAATGTATTTATGAGCAATTTACAACCTTTATAATAATACACAGTTTACAGCGCCTTCTGAAGGATTTAAAAGGCGAGTGTAACACTCACTTTAGAAGTTAAAAATTGAAAGATCGGAAATGGTGTAAATTTTAAATTTATTGATTCTTAATTTTATGGAAAATGTATTTATGAGCAATTTACAACCTTTATAATAATACACAGTTTACAGCGCCTTCTGAAGGATTTAAAAGGCGAGTGTAACACTCACTTTAGAAGTTAAAAATTAAAAGATCAGAAATGGTGTAAATTTCAAATTAATTGATTCTTAATTTTATAGAAAATGTATTTATGAGCAATTTTCAACCTCATAATAATACACAGTTTACAACGCCTTGTGAAGGAATTGATTCTTTATTTTATAGAAAATGTATTTATTATAACTGATAGTGAGTTTAACAAGAAGAATCTGATCGGAAAAATAGGCGACGGCCAGCACATTTGCGATTAATGATATAAGCAACATTGTAAATGACTTATATATCACGAATATCTGAACGTATAGATAAATTCAAGTTTTTTAATAGGAATAAATGCAGTATTGCTTACAGCATATGTAATACATTGAAAAAAAGGATATAGTTCTGCAATCGGATTTATCAACTGTCTCATAGAAAATACAATATAAAGGGAATGACGCCCAGAATTGCAGTAAACTAAAAACAGATTACGAACTGGAACAGCTGGGGACAGAGCTGATCACAAATATGGAGAGGCCAAACTTGGCACATTGTTCCGAGAGTAATCGCTGGCATAACTTCAGATATGCTTCCGTTTTAAATAGAGCACGCAGCTACGAACTTTATTTTATGCTAGAAATGTTACAGAAAAAAAAGTATTTACCAAACGTAGCTCGAATTAATTTTAAGTCCGACACCGAGAAATTAGCACAAATTTATAGACATTTATAACACAACATTTTTTCTTTAAACCTTTATTGCATATTTTTAGGCAGTTAATAATTTATTTACAGGCAGAAGGATAGGCAGACTGACTACAGCATATGACCGCGATGTTGCTAACGTATTCATTTAATTCTTCTGGAGAGTGACTAATAAACCACTTGTGCCTTCATACAGGATGTGGCAATACTCTGAAGGCCTAGTCACATAGAATATGTTACTTTGTACTCTCTTAATTGATATAAAAATGGCCACAGAAAAGGTTGCTACAATCAATATCTTGTTAAAGCCCATTTAATCAGCTGTTCTACCAGATTAAATCAAGAGCCAAGAAGAACGATTAACCACAAGTTGAATAAAAATGTGGTAAACCCCAAACGACACTTGTCAGTGCTGAACGCCTATAATGACACGTATAGATTGTAAACATGCTGGCACATACTCGTAGTTTAACTTAGCTGTCAGTTGAGAGAGTAGTGTAATATTAAGGAACCATGCAAAAGTGCAAAATTGTTACTAAAATTGTAAATATGCGACGAATAGTGTTGTTCGCTATAAATGAGTAAACAATTTGTTGATTAAAATAATTGGAAAAGTGGTTAAGCTGAACTTCTTAGTGGCTATGCCCATATGGTTTTAGGGAAATTTGTAATAATGTGTAATAATAAATTTAGCAAAAGCTGGAGTCTACCTTCCACTCTGTCTCACATACCTCCCCACCTGTGGTCAACTAATTGCATATGTATAGATGCCGACCATCGATCTTCCTAAATGCATTTTGGGAAGGATTAAAACACACTGAAAACAGCAGGCGGCCTACTACAATTATTTTTTTACAACTCTATGCCCACTGTTATTGCAGCGATCCCCAATTTAAATATATAATGCACGAACGAAGCAATTAATTTTTTTTTCTCTCAGCTCACATGATCGCATCAAAACGTTTTATAGCGTTTTACAGAGTTGCAAATGCGTGCGTTTGCAAAATGTATACATGTCAAAAATGCAGTACAACCTGTGCTTGGATAGTTGACCAGAAATTGGCGTTTAAAAATTTCTGCAAATTTTGAATTTGTCGCCTTCTGTGCAGTAAAGTGTTGGCAACCAAAAAAAAAAAATTGTTTGATTGCTGTCAGTTTACCTTTTAGAGAATTCGCTAATGAAACAAGCTTTTTAGTTCTACAAGTGATTGATCTGTCATTAGCGCCATTATATACACTAACTTGATTCTATAACAAAAATTAATTTTTGAAATAAATGTGCAGCATTTTTCGAATGCGAATTATAATAAAAACTTTTAAATTCTTCATGCACATTTTTATTATAAATCAGATATTTTCCTATAAATTATAATGGAAATATATATATAATATTAATTTTAAACTGATTTTGGGATTTAAATTTAAACTAAAATGCCAAACAATTACATGCAATTCATATTGACTTTCCTACAAAGATTTAATAAGCGTTTCGGAGTAAAAACACATTAACCCTTTATGGACCCCCAATTTAAAATGCGACAGTTCTACATTTGTGTTTCTATGTCCGCATGTCGGGCATGAATTTTAAAAATATAATTCAAAACAGAAATTCAGAACAATGAACTTGTGTATCGTTTCCATTACGTTGTACAGCATAAGGCTGATGTAACAAAAAGACAAAATAAAATTAAACAAACTGTTGTTCTGTTGTTGTGTTGCTCTGCCATTATCTTAACGGATAATTGCAAAAATATAAAACTTTATTTAAAATTATAACATGAGAAAAGTGCATGAAATTGCTAATAAGGCTTGTATAAATAAGCCAAGAAATATTGAATAAAAAGTTCAAAATATGTTCAAAGCATGCAATATTGCGTTACATATATTATGCAAAAATATCTAAGGTAATCTTTCAAGTCAGCTGAAAAAAGAAAAACAAAACAAAACAAAACAAAACAAAACAAAACAAAACAAAGCAACAAATAATAATAAAAACACGAAATCTGCCACATTTCCCACTTTGTCAAAAAAAAGAAGAAGAAGGAAAAACATTGTAACAAATCTTTGCATGCCTCGGCTATCGTTTCTGGTTAAAGTATGTACAGGCACTTTACTTCTGCAACAGAGCCAGAGATGTTGGGATTGTGGAGTTGGTGGTGCAGCATGTGTTGTAATTGCATACCATAAAAATATGTTAATTATTAAAGAGATCTGTAACAAGTACGTGCATACAAATATTTTCTAGCATTTTTGTAATTGTCGTTTATTTATTTTTTATGTAGATTTCAAATAATTTATGAGAATTTGAATTGCAATCGTGTTAACAAGGAACACTGTTTTAATTTCATTAAAAATTAAATAAATAACTTAACAGAAGACTAGAAGTGTTCCAAGAAAAATTTCATCATGTAAACGCCGACTTTGGTAACAACAAAATAATGTATCTGAAAACTACTCAATTAATTTTTAAATCAAAATTCCTGCAAGGAAATTTTCATTGCGATTATTTGCCTCTAACACGAAGATCTGCCCCAATGGGAGGCCCAGGGAGGCATAGACCAAATACTTCTATGCTCAGCATGTTAAAGGCCAACTTTGATAACAACGAAATAATGTGCCTAAAAACCAATCAATAATTTATTAAAAGTTTTATGTCAATGTGGAGAATTGCTGCAAGTAAAATTTCATCATGTAAATGCCGACTTTGCTAACAACGAAGCAATGCGCCGGCAAACCACTCAATTAATTATTAAAAGTTTAATCTCACAGTGGAGAATTGCTGCATGCAAAATTTCATCATGTAAACACCGACTTTGCTAACAACGAAGCAATGCGCCTGCAAACCACTCAATTTATTATTAAAGGTTTTATGTCAATGTTCAGAATTGTTGAAGGAAAAGTTTCATCATGTAAATGTTGAATTAATTATTAAAGTTTTTGTTACATCATCTTTTTTCAGCTTTTGTTAATATTGTATTGATAAATTCAAACAATTAAGTTTAGAAATAAAGAAATACAAAAGAGAATTATGAAATAATCTCTTATTACATTTCGCTTGCATGATGTCAGCTGATTTCTTTTGCAGCTGCATTTTTATTGGTATCAATGTCAAAACTCCCACATTTTTATTACAAACAATGGAAAGCGCCGTTACCTTTAGACCTCAATATACACTTTTACAATAATTTTGTGTATGTTGTGTCCGCGCATAATTTATCATCATAATTGCTTATAAATTTTTTATTATAATTTATTAACAATTTTATTATTTTTTGGCCAGCTGACGGTAAAAATAAAATAATAAGTTGGCAGCATTGCTACTATTTTAATATCAAAATGTCAATTACATATAAGTAGAAAAAAATTATGTCAAGTATTAGAACTGAACAAAGAAAATTCACAATAAATTTTTTTATTTTTTGGATGGAAATTTTTTCTCTAAAATGGTATTTCAAATTATGTTGATTAAAAACAAGTATCTCTGTATGCTTTTTACATTTGTGCTTTTGTAATTCTCATTTGATTTATGCATTGAAAGAACTCTACTAAAAGAGTATATCGTTGGCCTCAGTAGAAAGGCTGTAACTCGCAATATTTTTTAAAGTCAATCAGGCAACAAACGAAATGCAATGAAATGCATATAAAATTTAACTTATACTAATAAACAAAATAACTTTAAAATAATTCTTGAGTTATAGCAGTTAATATAATAACAGCAGTTACGATAAAAAAAAATATGGACTTACTCAGCAATGGAAATATGAAAGTTTGTGTTTTATTATCATTTTATGGAATAGGAAATTGACTTACCTGAAAAGAGAAAAAGAATTTTTTTCATTATTAATAAATTAAAGAAAATATTTACAAAATATTTTAAAAAATTCGAAATTTCCAAAAATTCCTTAATGAGCCGGAAGGCAGGCTAAATAGTTAATTAAACTACTGGCTATGAAATCACAGCTTCGATTTCCGAGTAGACTCTAGTTGATTTTAAATCAAGACGAAAGCTTTCCTCATTCTACTGAAGTGGAAAAAAAAAAATTTGTCAGCGAAACATTAAAAATAAAGACGTAAAAGCCGCAAATAAAATTTGAGAAATATCGGTTAAGAGAACAGCCATTGCATTTTGTATGCAGTCGTTCTGTCAACATTTATTTACGTGATATTAATTTTTGTAAGGAGCGACACAGCTTCTAAAACCCTCACCTATTTTTGCAAATATTACAGAAACGGAAAATAATTGTGAAACAATTTATTCATAATTATAAAGGCTATTCTAATAATAATAAAATAAATTATTTCTTTTCTTGTGCCATCTAATAATACTACGCTTCTATACATACATACATTTGTATATACATATACATATAGGGTTATCCACTAGGGATATGCATACTTGGATATTTATATTTTCCAATATGGTTCTGACCGCTAAATCACTACTATGTTTTTTTCAGCGTTAATAATAGTTTTATCGTGGAGCATTCAAATTAAGCGCATTTTTATCCGAAAGCGTTCGTTAATAAGCAAAATACGCGCATTTGGGGCGCAAGTAATCCGCATGAAGTACACGAGACTCCACTGCAGCCATTAAAAGTGACTGCCTGGTATCATCGGTCCATATTTTTTTTTTTTTTTTGCTGTATCGTTTTTCAAAAACGGCATAGGACATGTTCATTCAACAAGATGGTGCAATTTCACATGCAGCTCACTATACAATGGCTATGTTGCGTGGAAAAGGCAATGATTCATTAATTTTACGTTTTGAACAAGTGAGTTGGCCGCCAATCTAATGCCAATGGATTACTTCTATGGGGTTATGTGTTGCTTTTACTTTAGACGCACTGCAATTGCAGTGAACTGCAGCCTGCTTTATGCGTAAAAGTACTTCACAATTGAAAGCATCATACGCAGATGTTAAGCTTAGCCAAACATGAACTACCAGTTCCATTATGCATATATAGTTTTTATCTTATTAAAGGCTTTTAAATTCAAAATGTGAATGCACGTAATGGAAACCCCGATATTAGATAATTTGCATTAATATCAATACCAACCCATTTTAAAAATTTTCTTTATTAGCAACAAAATCTTATTTCCGTTCAAAGTATTCGTGTGTTGCATTTATATAATAATTATTTTTCTTTTTTAAATGTAATAAATTTTTATTTAAATACATATTAATTTTCCATATAGATACAAAAATTTCACCATTAATTTGTTTCTGCCGATCTGCTACAGATATGTAAAAGCAATTTAATCATTGAGCCATGACACGAAAAAGGAGGAAATTAATAAATTCATTTTTCCAGCACACATAAATGCAACAAATAATTTTACAAAATCCAAAACACATAAATGCAACAAATAATTTTACAAAATCCACCTCAAAATGATTAATAACAGATGAAAAACAACCAATTCAAGAGTGTAGCAGCCAATAAAATAAACTGCCTTCATTTAACATTGAATATTTATTGGCATTCAACAAGAAATACAAATAAATTACTCTCCTTTCCCTCAAACATACAACCAGACAAGTACACAATAAGATAAAAAAAAAATAGGCAAACGTATTTTAACTGATTTAAACGCTATTACCAGTGACCACGATGTAAACGAAAAAAAAGAATCTCCAAACTTAAAGGTAAAAATTATGGCAACAAAGCCAATGCATAAAAGCAACAACACAATTGACAAGTGCATTTGAAAACATTTAATGTCCAAAATATGTTTAGATAAAACAAAAATCGGTAAACACAAAACTGTGACGGTTTGCGGCTAAAGCAGCAACAACTTCAGTCAATAATGCAAGAACAACAACATTAACCGCCACCATGCATACATACACATACAAAACATATGAAAAAATTGCCTGTGTGCCCTGTTGTTATTTTTTTTAATATGTATGTACATGCATAAACACAAAATGTGTACATATTTACACAGGAGAGAGAGAGATAGAATAGTTAAACAGACAAATTTAAAAATTAAGGCCGCACCTGTTAATTTCTTTATTGAAGAGTGATACTTGTATTGTTACAAAAAAGTTTCGTTGATTTTTTGTTTTTATTTCGACTGCAGTTGCAATCATTTTTTAAATCAATGCCAGCTAGCAGAAAAAGGCGGTCTGCAAAGGCATACAATAATGGAAGTTGCTAAATAAATAAATAAATAATAAAAGTCAAAAGCCTAAATACACTTGTTAAATCTTGGTCTCCTTTTTAGAGTTTAATATACTCACTCGTACTTTACAGTGTTTTCCCAAAAGCAATGTTACGGTTAAAGTATTTGGGTCACTCGAATGTATCGCTGTACTCCGTACTCCAGCCGTTGCGTATAAGTGATATTCTTGTATTGCAGATGCAGATGCGGATGGATGCTTGTTTCTCGCAGAGACACAATAACAATATGAGGGCGAGCAAAACTAACGTGAAAAAAAAATATTTGACAGTATTTTCTATAGTGTGTGATTTAGTCCGTCTTGGAATCATCAAAAAAATTAGCACTTGGCGGCTGATTTTATTTAACTTAAAATAGTCGACTCTTAAAAAATATATGGGATTATGTATAGCTTAGCACAGCCGCCTTGGGAAAATGGCAAACTACGTTGCCTAAGATATGCTTTTTTTAAGAGAAAAATCGATTTAATTTGAATTAATTTTTTGGAGGCGGCCTTTAACTTTCATAAAAATTTTTAGGCTTTGCAAAAATTCCAGCAGAACATCGAATAAGAATGAAATATCGGATTTAAAGATCGGTAATTCCGTTCGTGATTGGCAGGAAGGCAATGCATCCCCAGAGAGAGAATAGTTTGTGCATTTAGGAGTGATGGCTTCATTGTCCAATTTTGAGGAAAATGCTCCTGGAAATACCTAACGAAACTATGACAAGAGTATATTCATATATAGCAGTAATGATTGTGGACCCTTCAGGCTTGCAGGAAGCGACGCAATTCGCATAATCCAGTTACGATCTACTCCTTTGTGAGCAATAAAGACAAACTATCAACAATCTATTGGATAACTATTTGTTACATAAGTATTAAAAATATATCCATACATATTTATATGCAAACAAAATATGGTACGTGCACTACACAGTATTAATTAATAATTAATCAGCCACTTAAAAGTGTAATATAAAACTGGCCCAGAATATGTAATTATGGGATTTCAAAATAATTTTAAATTCGAAATACAATTTTAATTAAAAATGCGTAAATTTGTTCAATAAAGCAATTACCAAATTTTATGCATCGTTGTGTACATAACAATATATTTTTGATGTTAAAAAAGAAAATTAAAATACGGCAACACGGCCCTTTGCAACCCTTCTTTGTCGATTACAACCATGTCGCCCGATTCATTGACATTCGAACCATATAAGAAATTACATCACACATGCAATTCATTTACTATTGAAACGATATGAAATTACTATATAATCATGCAATTGGCTGTCTAAATTTCACAATGGTTATTTAATCAATAAATGCATCACATCAAACCATAAATATTGCGGGAGCAAATTTCTGCAAAGTTATCTCTATTTTTGAATGTGCCTAAATCGGTAAATATAAAAGCAATACTTTAAACGCTCTAAGTGGTTGTTGCGTGTCAACTGACCGAACCGGTCACATAAGCTATGCGATTATAAAAAAAAGTGTTGTCACTATCTTTTATGTAAAAATCCACTAAATACAGATTTCCGCATTAAAAAAATCACTTTATACCAAAATTTATTTTGTTTAATATTTTATTTTATTGCGGCATATTTAAATTCCTCTCAAATCCTAAAAATTAATATACAATGGAATTATATTCACCATTTTTAATATTTTGCTTTCGGTTTAAAAATGCTGGATGGGCAACACCGCTATATATTTATATACCCATTGTTTTCCCTTACTTTTTTGTTTTGCATTGGAGCTGGAAAATATCAGTCATTGCGAAAGTCTTGTTATTACAACATTGACATACTTGGAATTTGGATAAGTCTACAGAAGGATTTTATGTAAAGGTTAAATGAAAATCTGGTTCAGTATGTGAGGAAATGGGCATAGGAACCTGCTGATGCTCCGAAATAATCAATTTGAATGAATATAAATTTTTGGGAATTCAGTTTATTGTGCGCCTGCACTTTGCTTGGTGCTAAAACCGAACTCATCCGTAGACCATAGGATTGCTATTTTATATCTTTACTGCTAAGAATCAATTCCGAATTACGAAAACACAATCTGAACACGATGAGAAAAAACTTTCCAAATCCAGACTGTTGTAGAGCTTTGAAAAGCTATTATACTTTGACAGAAACTTTGCGAAAAATGGAGTGTGAGCAAGTTCATTGTCGTGTGAATCCTTTTCCCACAAATCCGGGCGTATTATTTCATTTAAAAAAAATTCTAGTAGTGAGTGATGATGAATTCTCCTAAAAGTTTCTTGCCCTTCTCATTGTTGCTAAAAGTGACAACAAAAAAATATGTTAGAAACGCAAAAATTTGCTGCAACCTCTTTGATCTATTTATTTTAATAAAAGAAAATTGCTGAGCCCGTTAAAACTTTACGGGCATTCATGTCAAAAGCAAAAAATAAATAAATTTGTAGCAGCGGGATTTTCCAGACCAGTGAAATTTAGAAATTTCACTTTTTCCCCTCCATTAGTTTCATTATTATGGTGCCCACTGTTAAGCGATTTTAAAAGTGCCCCTTCCTTTCATTTTAGGAAACAAAAAAAAAAAACAAACAAAAAAAATCAAACAAGTAACTGTAATTGTTATTTTTATACTCATGGCTGGGTCACGGTTTTTGTAACTTTTTTTTCCTTTAGATACTTTTTCCTTTTGCAAGCTTTAACTGGTCGTTTAATTCATAAAAACCGTATTTATTTGTATTAGAATTGTAATTTAATGCCACTTGTAAGCTCAAGTACTTTATATATTACAACACTTGACTCATATTACTTTAAAAGGTAAAGATGATTGCATTAGACAGGGTATATAAAAAGGTGATTGGAATGACTTTGGAACTGTTTCACTCACGTTTTTTACCTGTTTTAATCGCCACAATCCCGCATGAAAGTTATATTTTTTTTTTTGGTTTTCTTTTCAATTTTATTTCTAATTAGGGTCTATAGGCCGTACGGAGTAATATTATTTATTTACTTTTGAAGGTCATTTAAAGGACAATTAATGTTAAGTTTTTTAATATTTGTATTTACTTAGTAAATTGTTACGTAATCTCCTTGCGTAATTTGGTCAAAAACATTCAAAGTGCCTTGTATGTCTCAGCGGAATATTAAAGTGGACATTTCTCAGTAGAAATTCAGAACGTATTGCACCATTCAACCAGTTTAGCACAAACGTTACGTCAAGCAATATATGTCTACTTTGCAAAGCCATCATATTGATTGTGGATATCGTTATGGAACATAGCAGAATATTAACAATTGTATGCCAAGTTGTTTTCTGAAGAAAAATTGAAAGCAATGGCTTTTGAAGTGCTTCTTTTCCGAACCTTCTGATAATCAGTGTGAGAGCACCAGATGACAGATACATGTTCTGACAGCAAACCAAGCACAAGCTTTGTTTGTTAACATAACTTCCGCCTTACAAGACATATCCTGGCAAATGAATCTACCTATTAAAAATTAAACTGCGCCAAGTCCGCGGTTATAATAATATATATGCAAATGACATTAAAGATTTATCTAGAAAAGCAATTCTTACGACTCTATTTTATGGATCAATCACTTTTTTATATGGCAATGAGCTAAGGATGTCTGAAAATGATATTAGTTTTCATAGACCAATAACCTCTGCAGGAGGTTTTAAATGATAAGAATATTATCTCTGGGCATTAATATGGACTACAGCATAAGCAGGGCAATCCTTATCAATTCCACCATATCGTGAATATTATTTGAAGCAAAACGGTGCAGTTCGGTTGTGTAATCCTATGTAAGAAATGATACATAAATGACGAATTGCTTGAAATATTTAGTCTAGCATTTCAAAAAAAGACTGAGGGGGAAAGAATACATTAATTCCAAAAGATCTTATCAGAACATTAAAATAAAACAAATGGGCTGGCCTATGTTGACATAAAGATTTCCACTATGATGTAGAAATTCTTCAACGATTCCAAGCAAAAACTCTATGAATGATAATAGATCACCCGTGGTATCCTGTTAACAATATAATTCACAGGAATCAGAGATGAAATAAACAATTACAGGACGAGGCATCTTGAAAGACTTGACAACAATTCCAACCCACTAGTTGATAACAAAAATGCCTCATGGAAAAAAAAGATAGACTTGGCCTTCCATTAAGGAAAGAGTTTATAAATATAATTATTTGGAATTAGTTCTCAAGCTTAATATCAGAGATTACTCATAAGTTTCAGGCTCAATGGACCTTTAAACTACTCTCAATATTTATTTTATTTTCTTTGAATCAATTTGTTTATTACTGTAGAATAGATTTCCAATAAAAATCGACTCTTATAAAAAAAATTTAGATTACCTAAAACGAAATTTTGTCCCAACGTAGCAAAGGGATTTCCTACCTGCCCGTATGTATATGAACTTTTAATTAACTTAATCAATAAAACATTAAAGTATTGCTAACGAACACATTTTAATGTGCCTGCGCGGCAGTACCTCTTTTCTGAATGCCCTGTTTTATGTTGTAATGCAGTCTACACATGAAAAGTGCAGCGATGTTGCGCTGTTGTAGTTGTCGAATGCTTTTATTTCGGAGTGATCACTATCAATAGTTGATTACAGTATTTGTATTATGATGATGGCGTATCGTAATAAAGTAAAATAAAATATAAAGAAAAGAGGCAGCAAAGGTTTTATGCACTTGTGATTTTCACATTTCATTAGTTTTCAACTTGTTTGGTTTTTGTTTTGTTGTTGTCACTTTTGACAGTAATAAAAAAAGAAAACAACTTTTATGAAAATTCATTTCCGCTTTTTCAGGAAAATTAATTACAAAAAAAAACTTTCACTCACATCTCTCTTTTTTTTAAAAATTAAATATAAGAGGAAAAACGATTACCAATTTTCAAAAATAAGTGGAAAATTATATATACATATTCATCTCCGAGCTCCACCAACAACCCAACTTACATAGTATATATATGATGTAATAACGAAATGGGGTATATTTGATTGTGATGCGTTGCAAATGGTAAGAAGAAAGCTTGCCCCCAACGTAAGAACTGGGAGATTCTGAAGCATCATTAATAGTAACTGATTGCCGGATGCAGAAATGATTACTTTTTCTTAGGAATAAAGCAAGATCAGGTGAGCATAAGGTTAAAAATATTGTCAAGGTATTGAGTTTGCAACTCAAAAGCGTTTTAAAACGGTTATTTAAGGGCGATAAAATAAAAGTTAACAAATTTATACAAATGTATGAATAGTATATCAACCGGGTCCTTGGAACAGTCAACGAGCGAGAAGCTGTTTTCATACCTATGGAAGAAGGAAGAATAAACTTAATTTTCAGTTGTTCAAATAACACAGATTTCGGATCACCAAGGTGTAATCGGAGCCGAAAGTTAATAAATGAAATCGTCTCTGACATTTGAAATCGCAAGATGTTAAAACCTTTTAACGAAAATGCAACTGAGGAATAACTGAAAAATGCGTAAGAGTTTTTAGAGAAGTGATGTCATATAGCAGCCACGAAACCAGCAAAAGACATCACATGAATAGTATGGGAAGAAGAGGACAAAGTATTTATCTATCTGGCACGGGGAACAACTCAAGGAAGCAAAGGAATAATAAATGAATACTACCAGTTTCTTAATGTAATAGCTGGATTGGATAGACTTTTATACGTGGATGGTTTTCTGGGAGTACTTCCTTTCCCTTAATGTGGAGCCCTCATCATGCCTTTTTGGACTTAAATGAAATTCGGTAAATGTAATTCTCTTTAATGTAATACGATCTAATATAAATTCTCTATCCTTATGTCCTTCAGTTTGTGATTCCGTAAAGTTGCTTTTCCCTCGAAATTCACTTCAGACAGCCAGTAAATTGTAGCTGAGAAGAAACAGTTTTTAGCTATGAATGAAGTAAGAGTCAGAGCAGGTCATATAAGGCATTAAGAGGCCGATATATTCACCTCTTTTCAATCTAGCACGATAAAAAGAAACGTTCAGTCACGTTAAGATTCTGTAACACAAATATGCGAGGTAATCTCGGAACATGAGTCGATTCTCTTTGAAAAGTTTGAGCACTTACAGTGGTACGCACTCTAACTGAAATATGCAAACAATTTTCCTTCGTCCTCCACGTACGACCAAAATTGAAATAGTAACTGATTTTGCAATGAAAGTTTTCAAAATTCCCATAAAATATTCATTTACATCTTTCTTTCCCAAGCTTTTGGTTTTTGTTTTTCTTTTAACTTTAATTTATTTATCATACATGGCCAAATTGAAACCTTTTTTTCGTATCGAAATTGCTTTACAATCTATTTCTATGATAAACAAGTAATAAGAAAGCATTTTGTTGTAAATGCTCACTGAATTAGGCTCTAAATTTAATAATGCACCATCTCTAAAGTAAAATCAGCATGTTGCATGCAACAAGGCAGAGCTAAAAGCAAATAACAAATTTTATTAAGATAATGCAAAGTCAAAAGGAAAATTCGATTTGGTATTTGCAGCAGTAAGTGTAGAGCTCTACAAATGACATGGCACTAAAGCTAAGATGGAATAAAAATTGTTGAAAAATAAGGCCGCGCAACACATACATACATCCATACCAGCAAGCAGTAGAGCGAGCAGCTTGACTCATCTTTTACTCTACAGCTGAGGTCCGCGCACATTAATCAATGTTTTTAAGCTGTCGAATCGTAACAGTAAAAAAAAACACACACACACACGGAAATTTAGGAGAAACAAGCACAAAAAGACGACAAACTTATTCTGTAAATGAAAGCATTATTTGCTCTGTTGTCCGTCCGTTTTTGTATGCAGACATATTACAAGATGCATTGACAACATTATGTTTTTCAGCTATTTTTTTATCAACGATTTTTCTTGCCTCAACAGCATTATTGCACAAGAAACATCTTCAATGTTTCTCACACAATAGTACGAAAGTCGGGAGCGCATCATCTCTTGTCTGAATGCAACATTTTTTTTATTGTTTGCTTTTCCTCAAGTAGTTGTTGTTGGCTTTTGTTTAGAAACATTTATTAGGTTGTTTAAAATGTCGTTGCCAAACGAGAAAAGTCAGTGCTTTTTCGTTGTCCTCTACTGTTGTGTATTTTATTAGATAAAATAGTGGCAACCTTGAACCAAAATAAGCAATTCCTAGATGTGGCAGCATACAATTTTGCTTATTTTTCCTTAAAATTGTGTTAAAAATGTTTCAAAAATCAGGCAAAAAACTTCTGTGCCGAGAATTGACGTCTACGTTTGCGACAAGTTTAGCCTTTGAAGGCCATGGGTAAATAAGCTACAGTCTGGCTGACTAAACGGAAATCTTGTAGCCAAATTGTGCAGGAAAAAGCATCAGCACCTAAAATAAAACATTGGCAGAGAGTGTATGCAGCTGTCTCTGCACTCAGGATAATCCGAACTCAATGATCACACAGAATTATATGAGACCACAAAAATGCTTCATACTCGTGCATGTAAAGGACATTTTTTTCTGCAGTTGAAATCTTGCTATCCATTCCCTGTTGAAGAGAAAAAGAGCTCGCTGTTGTACTTTGGAATGATGAAAGAAAATCTTTCCAAAGTTTCTTTAATTAGAAACTAGACCAATTATTGGAAGCCGCTCAGACAGAGTTTACAACTGGGAAGCAATAAAAGACAATGTGTTATGTGTTAGGCAATGCGTTCTCTTTACTCCCAGATCCAATTGGCTTTCGTTATTGCTTTAATAAGAAACTAGACCAATTATTGGAAGCGGCTCAGACAGAGTTTACAACTGGGAAGCAATAAAAGACAATGTGTTAGGCAATGCGTTCTCTTTACTCATCGATCCAATTGGCTTTCGTTGTGATACTCTCCTCTGAGTGAGGGTTTTTGCGAGCATGACGTTTTCCGATCGCGGCTGAGTTCTCTTTGCTTTTAAGTAAGCATAAAGCATAAGCTATTGGAAACTACCGGAAACAACTTATGCTCTTACCCAATATTCAGTAGTGATATTTTTTGTTGTTTATTCAGAGGGATGGATGTTTATTGTGTCATTGCTGTTGCTGTTGCTGTATGTTACAAGTCAATGTAAATTATTGTTAAGATCTCCATACAACCACTAATAATGTACGTAAAGATTAAAGCAGTAAAAAGTGCTGTTTGGCTGTACACTAAGAAGCGAACAAAAAATAATAAAAGTGATGAAGAAAGATCAGCAGCAGCAGCAGCAGCAGCAGCAAGTGTTAAAACAACAGTTTACTAAATATGTGGTGATTTGTTGTTATTGTTGCCCAAGTTTTTGTTTTCCATTTCCAAGATTTATCTCTGGGTTAGGAGACCTCCATTTAAATATTGCTTACAATGAAATATAATGGAGTCATTTTTCCTCTTCATTATTATTTTTTCCTTTTTCTAACATGGATAGGTGTTGAGAGATACATCTCTTTGTTTTTATTTTGGCGTTGTTGCTTTGTTGTTCACATTGCATATGAATTTATTTGTCGAGGCGACAAACATAATTTACAAATACTTGAACTTGAAATGCAAAAGAAAATGTTGCTGGTAGTTGATAAAATGCTGTTAAATGGTTCTGTTATTTGCTTGACTGTATGGTTTTGCGCAAGTGCAAAGTTTAGTCTAGATCGAACAATATAGATACGCTGTTTTTACAAATAACACTAACTAATTTTGATAGGAGGCAACTGTTTTAAATGTTGTGGTGGTGGTGATGGGAACGAATGAGTTTTATTTATTATTACAATTCATTTGACCTCTTTTAGAGATATTGTTTTAGAAATAATGGAAATTGATTGTAAAGGGTAGCACAACCAAAAGGCTTCATCAATCTTAGCGCGCTGTTCCATTATGTTCCTCTCCATGGTTGAATGTGTCAAATACTTAAACAAGGAATGTCAGATTGAAATGGGTAAAACATTATAATCATAATAAACATTGTTTAATATGTTTGAAACATCTTTCTTAAAATTTTTAAATCCATTTCGTGTACTTGACGTTCAAATTTTTAATTGACTGTTAGACCTTCTAAATTTTAAATCAATCTTTAGCCCTATCCCCTGTACGTTCTGTCCAAATATCTGTTCAGATATTTTTGAAATTTAACTGCGATTTAAATATATTTCTAATGAGCTAGGGCTTTGAGTCACTAGGTACCCTTTAACAAAATTATTAGGTATCGTTTTATGAAAAAACACATAAAAAACAGCAAACAGAATTTAATTAATAATTTAATTAATAATTAATTTATTAATTTTTTAATTTAATTTAACATTTCTTTTTGCACGGGTAGGTGGTTCAGCATTACTAGCAAAAAAAAAAAAAAAAATAGGAAGTATATATCTGCCTGGCGTGATAGTA
This sequence comes from Ormia ochracea, assembly GCA_963402855.1. Classification (NCBI taxonomy): domain Eukaryota; kingdom Metazoa; phylum Arthropoda; class Insecta; order Diptera; family Tachinidae; genus Ormia; species Ormia ochracea. The sequence goes on from OY727105.1 coordinate 12,035,320, forward strand.
ATATAATATTATCACTAAAATAGCATATTTTTTATATATGTAAATGTACTGAAGTATATAATGTATCGGTACAGATACCTGAGCTATGAAAGTGGCTATAGGAACATGTGCATAATGGGGTGTTAAAAATTATTAAAATACGTATTTGTTAGACGAATATCATAAAATTGTAAGCAGCTGTTCAAAATCTTAAATTGCGTGGTAAACATACGTAATGAAATAAACTGGGTTACGCATTATATTTTACGCATTGCATATCAAATTTTTTTAACTATCTAACATTACTATAATTTGCTTTACAAGAAAGCCAAACTTTTAAATTCTTACGTATGAAACGTAATTAAATTTCCAAACAAAGTTTGAAAATAATCTTACGATATGTTTTACAGGTTCGCATCAGCTGATTTTATGAATCTGCAATAAATCAGCATTACAAAATCAGCTGGTAACTAAATAAAAACGGAGCGGCTAAACAGTCTATTTGCAAGATGCAATCGCTTCTGGTTTGCAAAAATTTTTTAGTGAAAACGAATACTCCTTCTTTATTCGCACTATAGCAGCAGTTTTTTTTTTTTTTTTTTTTTTTTTTAAACCAACTCTACCTGCTAAGCTTTTGCCTTGTCCGCAGGAAAACACCCAGGGTCTAGGCAGGAATCGAACACGCGACCTCCGCTTCATTAGGCTAAGCATTATTCACTCGCCTACGGAGGCACCCACCCATAGTTCATGATAATCAGCTGATCACAAAATGCCCTGAGTTTCGGACCAATGTATGAGCAAAGATATAACCGAGAATAAAATCAACAATTCAATGATTATGTATGGTAATCATTGAAACAACTTCTACATAGTTAAATTTTATATATGTATAAGGGGGAATTATTGCTTTGAGAGTACAAAAAGTACTCATTTTCGGTTTTGCCATCACCGTTATAAATAAATTAAACGTATCGATTAGATTCGAAGGGCAATAATTAATCTTCACTTTGGCCTAAAAACTTTTCATTATCATCTCATTAATTCCATGGTCGTTTACCAGATGCAACAAATTAAATTATTCATATCTACTTCTATGAAATAAGTACATGGAATCGAACAATTCACATCATTCGTTCGTCTGCCGACGAACGTATAGATTGTCTTGGATTGTACCTCAAAAACCACTTACAAAACACATAAATCATCACAACTCTTTTTATTAATCTTTTTTCCTTTGCATCTTAATAATCGGCCAGTTTTGTGCAATGACTGCAATCATAAAATAAAATGTATTGATAAATGTTTGCTAATGGGATTGTTAAAGAGAAATAAATTTTTATACAACAAATAACCGCTGGTTAGTGGTGGGCAATCAAAAGCCAATGAGATTTTATGAGGGGGTTTTAAGGATATAATTTTAGTATTTCCCCCACCTCCACTAAAACATGTATATTGTTAACATTATTTTGCATCGTATAATAAAAAATATTTAATAATAACAAGGCACTTATAGTTAGTTTAGTTTCGTTATTGGAAAAGGGTTTATCAAAATGTGGAAGGAAAGTTGGAAAAGTTTTAGAATTTACATGATTAAAGATGTTGTTTGTTTGCAATTATTGTGCTAATGTAGATTGGGCCGGCCAGCTGCGATTAGCATTCTCCTATTTGCATACATTTGTTTTAGTAATGGGGGAAAAAGGCAGGAGATGAATTATGTAAGTGCACGTCTTGCCTCTTTAGAGGTTTTTACTGCCATAGCAGTTTTAGCGCTTTTCTGTTATAGTTTTTCTGGTCGCTTCTTTTGTCCATTTAAAAAAAAAATAAGAATTAATAAGTATTTGTACAATTTTTTTTCTTTAAAAACAGAAACAAAAGTTAAATATATAAATATAAGTTATATATAAATATATATATATAAATATATATATATAAATATATATATATATATAAATATATATATATAAATATATATATATATAATTTCTTAAATATAAAACCTTAGATGTTATACTTATTTTCACAGTTCCAAATAGGCTATTTATTAATGTCATAAATCTGAAATAAATAAACTCGTTTCAGATCTGGCCTTCCTTAAAATCGAGAGCTGAGTTAAATGTTATTTGTCAAGCTCCTGCCGCGATGTAGCTACGGAGAAACCTTCAGCATTGTTATAAAAGTTATCAAAGTTTTTAGACAATCCAAAAAAGAATATTTAATTTGATATATTTTTCTTTCGTAAAATTGAAAATTATATTAGCCCATTCGCTGCCAAGGAGGAGTTTACTCGTCTTTGACTGGGTGTCACGCACTGTCAAGATGAGTATGCTCGTTCTACTTTAAATATATTATAACATGCAGGATTTTGAATTAGTGAATTTTTTTTTAACTTAAACATAATATAAATATTTTAAAAACTTGAAAAATACTACAAATAAAATTTTTTTATAAAAATAATACTTTATTTCTTATAGAGAATGATCTTTCACGTATGCTAATATATGAGTTCTTACCAAGAAATAAAAGGCTTTTGTTAAACAACAATACTCAAAATATAAATGGCAATGGGGAGGACTTCATATAATTTAGGTTTGGCAGCACATGTCTTAGAAAAACTTAATAATAATGAAATATAAATATATTTTTTAAAAACTAGAAACAGCTGAGTTTGTGTTATATTGTTGTACAAAATGTTTGCTGGGAAAATACACAAATTTGATCTATAATTTGATATTGAATATACGAGACTCTGATTTAAGCTTTTCTCCACCAAAAAGTCAAAACCCTTTAAACAGCCTACCAACAAAGTAGTTGGGGCAAGAAAAACATACACTTTTCTTTGCCTTCAATTTATTCAATGAATTTTTGAGGCAAAACTAAATGAAACCAGGCATGTGTTTTGCCAACAAGAGATTTTATATAATTTTTCTTCACAAGCTGAAGGCGATAAATTCCTTGACATTGGTTAAACATCAAAACACAATATATATGTATGTATACATATGTATATGTGTGTATGTGTATACCAATAACAACAAAAACAAAACGATTGTCTTATAAATCTCAACTGCAGAGAAAAGGAAAATGACAAGAAAATAAAAATCGCCAACAAGTCTTTATAAAATCGAAAGCAATTAATCTTAAAAACACAAGCAGCGCATGGCAAAATGGGGCAGACATTAGGTGGGGAAGAACACATACATATGTATATGTGAGTGAGCAGCCCGACCTTATGGAGCGCTTTTCCACGGGCTGGAGGTATTAGAGAAACAATTTAAACGTAACACAACTTCATTATAAACATACGCCTACATAATGTCAACAGGGAAAAGAAAAATGTGTAAGTCTGCGAAAGCCGAGGATGCTGCTTCACGGAATTGACTCTCAATTTAAAGTTTCACAATGATTGTGCATGAAGGAGATGTTTTAGGCATTTTCTTTCGCACTGCAATACATTGTGCTTGGCTACATATTAGTCTGCGGTGTGATCGTGCTTACCAAACCCCTCTCCTCTTACGGCATATTAATAGGCCCGGTTTGGTATGTTTTTTCTTCTTTTTTCAGTTTTTATTTTCCCATTCCTTGCATTTTATTAAGTAGTCATGTAGTTAGTAGTTGCAAATGTTTGCTGAATAAAATAAAAATGAGAAGGGGGAAAAAACACCGCCACCACACAGGAAGATTCATACAACAAGCAAATTAGCACAGACGCCACACAAGCCCGCTAAGGAGCGTTTAAAGCAAACAACTGCCCACCAACCAATCAGGAGGAAAATTTTCCAATATACGAGCACAAAGTAAGATTATATAAAACTAATGAAGAAATAAAATCTGTGTTAATATAAAACACATATTTCGTTTTTACCAATTTGGTCACCAAATTACTTTGTTTATGGTCGTCAAAACATTGCGAGTGAATTACGTTTGTCTGCTGATTTAATTTCTTCGCGTTTTTTAAACATTGAGGAAAAGTATTCACTCGCATACTTGTAATCGATCGAATATGGTTGGGAAATGAATTGCTGGAATATAATAAAGCCAAATAGATGTTATTGCTTAATCTAATTGCTTACGCGATTTCAAATGTAGTGCGTGTATGTGTAGGTATAATTGAAAAGTGACTTTTAAGGTAATCAAATTTTCATTCGACCGTCTTTGCCGTCTATTTTTTTTTTAAATAAGGAACTTCAACTGCAGATCTTTTTAACTTCGCTTTATATGTAATATTAAAAGGAAGGTGTCAAAAGAATCCCCAAAAAAAACTCATCGCACTTAAAACTTTTCGGTTTGGAAAAACGCTTATTGTTATTACGATTTACATCAGTTAAGGCGATACAAACTGATTGTTAGTTTCAACAGTTAATTTCTTTGAGGTTATCGATATTTTCCTGCAAGCGATTAGTATTTGCAGTCATTCGATATTTTATAGCCGCTATCGATGACGTGTTTTTTTTTTTTTGAGAGAGCGAAATAATATCTAGTCAGCTGTTATTGAACGAAAATAATTTTTTTTCTTTCATATAAATTGCCAGCAGAGTTTTTTTCCCCGCACTTTTTTATTTCCCGTGATCCTACTCCATAGAAATAATAACTCTTAAGTTTTCCAGACGTTAACAAAAATTTTATTACAAAGCTTTATTAATATAAGAGCTTAGTTTTTTAACTTTTAGTTTTTAAATTCCTTATAGATTTCTTCAACATGGAAAACGTTGATTCTTGTTATATGAAAGTAAAATCAGCTGTTTTCTAAACGTGAAGTTGCCATTTACTTTTTTTCATTATTTTCTGGATTCCGCATAAGTAATGCCGGCAAGCGAGAAATCCCGAGATTTCCCGCGGTAGAAATATGGCTTACTTTGCTAAAGAGTTGCCATATCAGTAAGTTTGATATCAGCTTTTGCAAAATATGAAATAAGAACAATATTTTGTAAAAGTTAGATTAAAAAAAGGTTTATTTTATGGAAAAAACTCATTGTTTTTTTATGCTTTGTTTTTTTTTCTAATTGGAACACGTAAATGACGGTTGCCTGGTGATCCGCATTACCAGCTGACACACTTCGACAATAAATGCTATTGTATTATTTTACCCTTCTATACGGTTGGGAGGATTTGATATGGGCATAACAACTTCAACAATATTACTTTTACGGATCCATATAAGAAGGGAAATTAATTCGGATTTGTCCGTCTGTCTAGATGTCTGTCTGAGCTTAAATTTTTATTAAAAATCAAATATTTAAAAACTCATCTGCTCATAAAGTCACTATGAAAAAACAAAAATCGCGTAATAAATAAAAGAAATAAACCAAAAATAACCGCTGAATATGAAGAAGCATAAAGACAAAGAGCGTTTGGCTTACCAGTCACAGCACTTACCTCACATATAGTGCTTTTACTTGTTAAGTAAAATATTAATATTCTGATTAATATTATTTGATTTTAGTGCGATTTAAATACCAAAGAGATAAAAAAAAATATTCTTATAAAGAATATTCAAAAATTTCTGTTTCCTGTTTAAGGATACGATTTACTATCCTGCACTTTCGTGCGATACATGCGTTATGTGATTCCAGCCTATTTTAAAAAATCGCATCAAAATTGCGCTGCATGTGCCACGCTATTATGGAAATAAAATGCAGATTTTGTGTTATCTGCTTGAAGTAAATGCAACTCTGATATAATGTAAATAATCATTTTAGGAAAATTTCCCTAAAGCTTTGTAAATCGTACGACTTGTCAAAATATTTGTCACCAAACAGGCCTCCATTTTTAGCAAACATGTCATATTCGAGGAACCGTAGGATTGTCATGGCTTTTATTTTTCAAAACAAATATTCTATTTTGTATTGTGTTGCCAGATTTAACCAAAAATGGGTAGTATCGCAGAAATATCGATGATGAGATCGACACTTTTCAAGCTGCTCTATTAGGCACATATGCGCTTTTACAAGCTGTCATACCTAAGATTCAGTAAGAAATAATTACTGGAAATAGATTTTCTTTCCATTTGCTTAATTAGTTTGACATTTTTTTTTTTTTTTTGTATATTTAAAAGGTTTTTCAAAATAAACTTTTTGCTTATTTTAACTTGTATCGTATGTAGCTGCTGGCAACTGGATGTTGCGATGTAAAAGCATTTTATATTATTTGTTGTGGCTTCATTGCCAAGTTTTTCTTATAAAAAAGGAAAGAAATAGCTCTTAAAGAGGTAGTACTAAAAGAAAATCCCACGATATGGAAAATAACTGAAGTAAGAAAGACAGAGTGAGTGGAAGCACAGAAAAAAAATATTTAAATTTGATTAAACTAAAGAAAAAGCAGCTGGTTGGTCTCTGGTCATGCTCCCAAAGCGATTTTCTACTTAGAAATAAATGGTCAATAATCAAATCAGTCTTAAATGTTAAAAGACGCACAAGCAGCCCACAATTATTCATGCCGGGTTTTTTTGAAGCAAAAAAAAAAAAATTGTTGTGTGCATTTGCAACGTTTGTCTGCGACACTGGTTTACGTAGAACAGTCAATGAGAGCAAATTGTGCTTGTTGCTGTCTGCCCGAGTATTTTTTAGACGTCCACAATTATTGTAATTTTAATTGAATAATTATTGGTGCATTTTTTTGTCTTAATAATGGTGTCTTTCTTAGAAACTGTTGCATCTTGATTGCCGCGCTAAGTAGCTGGTTTGCACAAGATGGTGCTTGAGTTCAGGAAATTGCCTCTTCTATGACAGATGACAAGTTTTGTTTGCTTTTAATATTTTAACGAAATAATTTCAAAGAAATGCCATTTGGAAAATAAATAAATTTTAATCATTTTTGAGATATTTTCTTCGTCATCTACACATATATATAGATATACCTCAGTTATTTGGAGTATATATTTTTTTTTGATTATTCATTTAACCTGCAAAACTTTCGGCTTGTCCGGAGGAAAACAGCCAGGGCCTAGGCAGGAATCGAACCAGCGACGACCGGTTTAGAAGGCTGCGCATTAGTCATTCGCATACGGAGGCACCTGTTTAATTAATTAATTTTCCATTAATTTTGAAAACCTCCAAACTGGCATTCATAGGCGAACTAGTCGTATCCCATCTGTCTCTCTAATCAATCAGAATGATTACACAACTTATTAATAAAAATTCAGTCACAAGAATATACACTGAAAAAATATTGAACTAACATTTAGGAAAATTTTATCAATCAAAAGTTTATAAGCATTGTCGCACGAGTCCAAGTACATTATTTGCCCGTGCTCAAGTTAAAGACTTTACTAGACGTGATTAAAATTTGATTAATTTAAGTAACTTTTAAAGAATTTTTATATTCCATATTTCGATTCCATTCATCGAGCAACGCTCAAAGTGGGAAAGCAGGGAAACTACCAAAATTCTAAAGTGTTTGAAAGATCTAGTGTTGTAAAAAACACTGCTACCATATTTGGCGGCAATAACGTATCGCACCTGACTCCGTATTTATGTATATGAAGTCAACAGTATTTATTGGAATTTCTAATATAAAATACATTTTTAAGAATTAATTATAATTATTATAATTATATCAAAATTGCAAACTAATCATGTGTAATCCATTTCATTAAAACAGAAATTTTTTAACTAAAAGAAAATTTAATTTTCCTTAAGATGAAGATTCTTATGAAATATTTCCTAAAATGTAAGAAAAAAATTTTTTTATTATTATGAACTGCTTTGGAATAAACTGTATCCTCTTTAATTACTTCAAGTAATTTTTTTATTAAATGTAAATAAAATTTATTTAACGTAAGTAAAACTCAAAATGCTTTTAAGGATTTTTTAAATAAATTTTTTTTGTTAACAAACACAGCTTGTCTTCGGCTTTCCTGCAAGAAAACGCAAAGGCTCTATGCAGAAAACGAACCTGCGCCAGCCGGTCTAGTAGGTTGCTCATTATCCATACGCATATGTATGAAGTTTATTAGATTTTTTTAGCTTATATATTTTATTAAAATTTTACAGCTTAATATTTTCATTAAAATTTTTGCTAACTTCTTGTAAAAGTTGGCTTTGATGACATTTTGCTGATAAATTAAGCAAAATTTTTCTTATTTTTAGTCCATTATTTTTGTCAGTGCAGCCACATGATCATGTGGCCGCCATTTTGAAAAGCTTTATAAGTTAAAAATTTTTCATTTTTGTGTGGTAAAATTCTTTTCATTAATTAAGTAGACTTCGGTGGAGTTTCGTTCGAAAACCGTATTAAATGACATTGTAAAACTTTCCTGGCATTTTATTACATACAAATCTGTCGGGGGCCAGTAGCTTCCATCGGGACTTTCAAATAAAAATAATAGTGACCATGTTCTTTTAATTGCTTTTCATTCAGATAATTTTTAATTTTAATATTTAGAAAATTTTTAGTGAACTTCTTAAGGCGATTTAGTCGATTATTGCGACTTTCCACTTATTCGGAAGCACTATTATATTACACGACCAGTCATATGCCAGAAGGAGAAGCGTTAAGTCATTTATAGCAGAATTGTATGCCATTCAAAGACTTGGAAGATTAGAAAAATATACTCGTGTATTGAAGATTTTCATAAAAATATATGTCCATGTGCAATTATTTGCTTTTTCCTGACTCTTGACTTTTTTTCTACGAAAGTTAATTCACGGCTTTTTATATTTGCGATTATTTGGAATTTGCTGCCGATTAAATTGACTGATTTGTTTGCAATGCATATAAAATTATATTCATGTAACTGTCTATTTACCAGTTGAAAAAAAAATCTTAAGAGGATTTTAAGCTGTTGCAACTGACAAATGCTCATTGCAACTGAAAGTGGCGAAAGGATGAAAGTTTAGCTGCCCATAAAATATTCAACGGATTCAATGTATGAGTAGCCGTGTTATTTATATTAAATATATTTGTTGTTTTAAAATGTACAACAACTCATATTGTTGACATCTCCACACGTAATAATGATTATTAATAGTTAAAAAATCTATAATAGTTAGTTAACGCAAAATAAATAAAAAAAAAAGCGAAAGGACTTTCTAAAATATGCAAAATTTCTTTTAGATGAGACACACAATATAAAAGCCTGACCGATACGAATATCATTATTTGCAAAGGAAAAACCTCTTGATTTGAGTTCCCCTGTATGTCACTTCATTTTCTGCTTTAATTAATATGATTTTGTTTTGCCGGCATAGTCATACATAAAATTTAATGTCAAAGCCAATTATGCCATGGCACCATCGCCGTCAGTATTTTCATAATAATTACTATTAAAAGGCGTATAAAAATTGGATTTAGCGATAAACTGATACAAAGTGTCACTCACGTAAGATTAAACAAAAAAAAAAAAAAAAAAAATACATTTTGCGACAAACCAGGCCAGGAGAAATATTAGTTTTGTTAATAGAGGTGGGGTAGAGGGGCATAAATGTCTGTGTACAATGACAATATTTCCAATAAATTGCTAGTTTGCTTACCTGCAAATAAACAATGAAGAAATAGAAAGGAAAGTAATTAGTTACAAGACAAAGAAAAAAGGGGGAAAAAGTCATCAATATTTATCATAAATCAGCTTTAGAGTATAAGACAACAACATGTTCATTATTTTAAATAAATTTATATCGAATTTTAACACTTCCCATAAGGCAATAATTGGAAAATTTCAGACAACAGCAGCAAAATATCGCAGGGAAACGGTAAAACTAATAATTTTAACTTTAAACAAATTGTATTGGATACAGAATGCACTATTGTGAATTAAGTATTGTGAATTAGCTGTCAAAATGTGAAACAGGTCTGCCCATTCGCTATTGTCGGCCGAGTTGATAGATGGTACATGTCAGATGTCAGTGCTTATTCATGTTCGGCATTTTCAACATCTTCCACGTGTTTCTGCACGTGCACTGTGATTGTGTATAGAGATCAGAAGTGTCCGTTGAGCCAGCTTTCACTGTGTATGCAAATAAACACAGAGATTTATGATTGTTTACACAGTGTACATTGAACACATGTCCTGTTTATATTTCTTCTTCGTCTCTCTCTCTACTACCTGTGTTTGTTAAAATTTAAATGTATAATTTTGCATATTGGGCCGGCACGCGACCATCGTTCTCTGCATTCCACCGTTTTATAGTTGCACTTTTATAGTTGCATGTTTTACTTCTAAAATAAAGAAAACTGTCACGTCGAAACTAACATAGAAATAAGCCCACCGACAGATATTTCAAACCTTCCTGACATGATTTCTTCTTACAAGAACTAATTTTGGAATAGTTCTTTTATTACTTTATACATGCGAATAGCAGGAATATAAAATAATATTGCTATTCCAATGCTATTGCTCAATTATCGATCTCCATTATTGCCGGGAACCTGCAGGCTTATAAACTAACTGCACGAATTTTCCTTACATATATATTTACTTTGCACCCCCCACTTCGAATCCTTTTAAGACTTGTGACACATTTTAGTTTCTCCTGCGTGAAATCAAAACCATCATATTTAAACATTGCAGGGTATGATGGCATCCAGTTCAATCAATAAGAAAAGAAGCCAGTGGAAAGTAAGTACAAATTGAAATCCATACATTCGGGTTCATCAAGGATATGTTTTTGTTTGCTTTGTTGTGGAAGACACCCCTTTTAAAATTGTTTATTGTACGGCTTCCTTTACTTTCCCATTCAAGAAACTTTCCCAACATCAAAGTGCAGGCGAGAAGAGTTTACACACTCATACCCATTGATGAAGTAATAGTAAAACCAATATATACGAGTAAGTATGGCTAAGCATGAGCGGGAAAACCTCATTTTATATGCAAACATTTTCGTTTCTGTCGAAAGCACTGAAGATGCAATTTCACAGCCAAGTGACTCCAACTGATAGAAAAAGCGACACAACGTTGAAATCACAGAAGACGCAACGTTTTCTATTAGTGCTATACCGTTTTTATATTAGCGGTATTCAGACAGTGGTCGTTATTGTTGTACGACTTTTCAATAGGATTGTGCATTTCCCTTAACTCGAACAAATAGGATTAAAAGTATTATTATTTATTTTGATACTATAAATTTGTTGTTTACAAATGTCAGCTGTTCTAATATCAGAGTTGCAAACACAATACACGTAGTAAAAACATGCAATAGGTAATTAGCATTGTATAAATACAATTTCATTAGAAATCCAATTGTGTCTATTTTGTGATGAGAATTTGAATTTTCGCAACACTTTCCTTATTAAACATTGAATATCGCATTGAGATTATTTGCCAACTTACCATTTATTTTCCACTGATTGATTTCTTTGGCGTGTCTTGCAAATGTCAAATCAAAAGCACAGCAAACGTCATAAATCTAATATTTTCTTTAAAGAAATGAACTGAAATGTTCAAACAAGAAACTCCTTGGAAATACAAAACTGATAATTATTTTTATGCTATAAAATTTATAATTAAAAAAAGTCCACCTCTTGAATGAAAGAAAACTATTGAATTATAAATAAATTGCAGACACTTTAATAAGGCAAGCCAGTACGAAATAAATACAATAAAGTATAAGGCTAAACGATGCGAAGTTGTTGGCCAGAGAAGCGACTGCATCGCTCTTCAGGCTCATTCAAAGCCTCGCGAAAGATTTGATATACATTTTAAGAAATGAAAAGCAAAAGGAAAGAAAGAAAATACTGGATTATGTTACGATACTAAATTGGCTTGCCAGTTGCTGTCTGTGTTTTAAAACCATAATTTGATCAAAAGTAATTAATCGCTTATTGAAGAAAGCCAAAGCAAAAAATGGCCGAAACAAATTTCAACACTTCATGATTTTGACAATCAACCATAAACAAACGTAATCCTGCTGTAATTCAATAAATTTTCGATTTACAAAAGAAAACAACTTGAATTATTATTAAAAGTAAAACACATGATTCAATGAATTCCAAAAACAGGGCTTTCCTACTTCATTGTTTGTATCTTTTAATCTCTTTATATGGAATTTCTGCACAGTGAATTTTTCTTTGAAATTAATAAAAAAAATTTCATCTATTTATCAAAAAAAAGTTAAGCACGGCAACACTATTGAGCGCCTAGAAGGAAATGCGTACGTTTTACAAAACAAGGGGATTCCCAGGGTGGTGAAACGAAAGTGCCATAATTCAAATTCCGACTTCATTGAACGAAAATTAAGGAAAAAGCAAAGAAAACTTAGCAAATTGAAAGGATAAAACCGGGAATGGATGCAGAGGTAGAGATTAAAAAAAAAATCGGTAAATATTAAAAAATCATTATAAAAACATATAAAATTATTTTAGCAAAGGTCAGATAAGAGGTATGAAGTACATGTAAATTGAAATTCTATATAAAAAAAAATCCTTATAAATGTTAAAAAGTCCTATAGAAAATACAAAAAAAAAAAGTTTTTTAAACTGTTTCAAAAATGTCATATAAAGGACATGCAAATCAGGTAAAGGTCACATCACGTGAGGATTTTATCAATGTTTTATTTTCAAATATTTAAAACGTTATAAATTAAGCAGAAAAAATTATAAAATTATTTTAGAAATGACACGTAAAAGGTATCAAGTTCAGGTAAAGATGACGTAAAGTTCACGTCCAAATTGTAGATTTGAAAATTTTTTTTAGAAATATATTCAAAATATCATAAATTAGGAGAAGAAAATTTTAAAATGATTTTAGACCTGCCCCGTGTAAAAGGTATCATGTTCACGTAAAAGTCACGTAAAGCTGATGTTCAAGAAATGAGTATCAATATTTTTTTTTTTTTTGATTTTAGAAGTCAAGAAAAGAATCGGTGTATATTAAAAAAATATTATGAGAAACTATATTATACGAGTACAATTCTAGTCTACATGGGGATCTGCCTCTACATTAAATTTATGTTTGTATTGGTTTAGTAAGGAACCCGACGTAGAATCATTGAAATGAAAGTCAATTCAAGTAGAAAAATAGAAATTCTTTACAACGAAGTGATTTTCTGCTCCCATTCAGATTCATTATAGTGAACATCGGCTGCACACACTTGTATGCTCTCATATGATTAATATTTTAATAGTAAATTTAAATTATCAAAAAAAAAAAAAAAATATTGTGTGTGTTTACTTTATTGTGCCACTGTTTAAATTTCAAATTACAACAAAAAAAAAAATTATGAAAATTCTTTTACAAAATGTTTTGTCAATTTTATACTGTAACCTAATTTTGTAATTTTTCTACTTCAACACTTTCATACTCTCGATAATATAAGGAACAGCACAATTGTAATGATAAAGGTTTTACCTTTCTTCCTGCCTGGTACGCCAAGGAACTACAATAAATTCACGAAATATTATTTTCCAGAAAACATTTTTTTCTCTCTCTTTTCTCACTTCTGCAGTCAAAAAATATTATTTAAATAGTTTTTTTCTTCGTTTTTCTGTACTTTTGTTACTGTGCCCACATTATGAATGTTTCAAAACACGTCATGCCTAAGAGGAGCAGGGCACGATAAAGACAGCTAAAGGTTAAAATAGTATTTGCAATAAGTTTGCGGCAAAAAAAAAAAAAAAAAAAAATAAAAACAAAAAAAACATTGTTACAATTTAATCGGTTTATTGGCCCAGATTTCCGGTATCAAGTTTAAAGCGCTTTTAAAATGAATACTTTCCAGAAGACTGTAAGAAGTTGTGTTTTTAGTTTGGCAATAATGAGCTTTTAATTAGTTTGACTTGTATGTAATTGCGCAGCATAAGTTCTTATTGCAATTTTCCGTAGGAGCATTGAGGCCCCACCAAAAACTGTCCTTCTCATCGCTTTTCCCATTAACATGTATTTCAGAAGAAGAAAATAGGGATTCAGTATGGAAAAGTGTGAATTTTCTTTTATTTAAGGCAATTTTCAATAGGTTTTTTATATTCATAATACAGTATAACCTCGATAGTCCGGTTAAATAAAAACCAAGTGCTGTCCGTAATATCAAAATGCCCGAATTTCGGAAACAAAAGAAAAGTTAAAGTAGTCTTTTGTAAATATATATGTATGTACTCTGTATAGAAAACTTATTTTTATTTACAAGAAATTAATTTTAAAAAAAATTCGATTTACGTATGAGTAAATATAATACATTTTTTATAAATTTATTATTTTAATTGTTGGACATATAGTTGGATATTTTCATCTGTCGAAGTTTAGTATCGTTTTGCTTTCTCTAAGCAGCCCTCCGAGGGCTTTTTAGTTTTAAAATATCCTCAGTGGGAAGTTGTTGCTCTTCGGAATATTTTATACAGGTATTGACAGTAGAATGGCTTGAGAATATTATCACAATATTCTTCAATAAATGATTTATGTTCTTTAGTCTCATCATCGTTGCTTTCAACTTCGTCATCCAACCAAACGTTTACCTCAGTAGAATTATAAAAGTCAGATGCTAAATCAACAAGTCAATCAATTACTTCGACGGAATCGCTGCGTGTCAGTCTTTCTAGAGGAACTTCATAGTCTGTCTCCCACTTGTCCTCATAAAGAATTTTATTAAAGGACTTTTTAAGAATATTTGCCCCAACTTTACCCCCATCTTTCCAACTAAACTTTTTAATGTAAAATTTTTAAAAGCATCTACGAGATTTTCTGAACTTGATAAAATATCTGACAAAATACTTTTACGATAATTAATTTTTATTGCAGAAGTGATCGAACCAAAATCTGTCCGAATTATTGAGGTAGAAAAGAATGATGGGGTCCAGATTAAAGAGTACTTAATGGCAACATCTTAAGCGTCCGGTGTATCGTATTGTATGGATTTTCAGGTGTTCGAAATGTTGAGATTATACTGTATAAATAATTATTAAAATAACTCCCAGCATGGAATACTCATTTGTTCAATGTAGTCACTGTGTTAAACCGAAAAATATTGAAAAAAAACCACATTTAAAATAACTGGTGTATTCAAAGGGCGGGTCACACTGTCATGTGTCATAATAAAATAACAAAGTAATATATGACTGCTTAACTTATGACTGTCATAAGTTAATGGGCTACTTCACAATTGTTGCACCTGAAAAAAAAACCTTGAAAACATTATTTGACATCAAAAAGGCCAAAACGAAGGCGAAAAAGTTTGTCATCCACAGAAACCTACTGACCCATAACAATATCAAAATGAATCCTCCTAGTGGTAGACCCTATACACAAACTAAATGCACTTCACACAAATTGCTTCACACTGCTCAAATCTTACAAAGAAAATTCTCGCTTCTTGTGAAACCCTCCAGTCAGTGGACGGCAAACGAAATGCCGACATCATTTCTGAATATTTATGTTTTCATATTTCCTAAATTCAAATGGCTTTAATTTGTTTTGGCTGACAAATCATGTTCGGCAATTAACACTCCCTTCAGTGCGTCTTTTCTTAAACTTGCGGCAATAAATTTCATCGAAAGCAATAAAAATTTAAAATCTCACAGTTAATGCCACACTAAACAAAAGGAAAACTAAAATATTCATTTTAAATTTCTTAAATATTTAAAAAAAAAAATTATTTTTTAATGCTGTCATGTGTGTGCACAACACAAAATTATTTCATCATATTTTAGACGGCATTTAAATTATAAACAAATCCAGTGGGGGAAAGGAGGAAAACCCATTGAAGATGTTTGAAAATAAAAACTGTGGCAAAAGAATACAAAATTTCAGAAAACTTGTAGAGGGCGCGGTGTGGTGTGGTGAGGTCTGGTGTATTTGGATACAATAAATAAACATTAATTTCAAATCACTAATCAGGGCACGAGGGGATATAAGCAGCGGTGATGATATACGATATTCCAACTGTATACTTAGAAATGACTAAAGGAATGTTAAAATAAATACATTTCTTTAAAATTCTTAACCATAAACAATTATTATTTATAATTAAAGGAGAACACACAAACACACACACACACACACACACACACACACAAGAACACCAAAACTGTGAACTTTTCATTTACAAGGGTGTCCAAAATTGAGGCAATATTTTAATTTGAAAATTTATTTGCTCATTGTAATATGGAACGTTGAACGCAGGAACAACGTGTTTTCAGGATGTAACACAATTCTGTTGAGCAAATGCTCCAGCTAATCATGATGAATGAATGGTCGTTCAAGCGAGAACACAGCGCCCGTAAGCAGAAATACTGGAAAAGCGTGATCGTCCGTAGCAATTAAACACCAAACGATCCACATTATTTCACATTTCACATCGTGATCTCCAAACCCAAAAAAATAAGACGGCTGGCCATTCATTCGTTAAAATATTGTTCGCCGGCGAATGTCATTTGCAGCTCATTGGCTACAAGAAGCGGAGTTGTTGCATTTTGGTTTGATGAGAACTCAAGAACTATCTAGGAGTAACCACTACAACCACAAAAAATAATAGTTTGGTCTTATTTGCCATTCGGTGGAATCATTGGGCGGACCATAAAACGCTAGAGGCAGATTATACCAAGTTTCTGTGGGGCAAAACTGATGATTTAGACGTAGAGGTTTCAACAGGATAATGTCACTGTCACATAACAACGCAAACAATCGATCTTTGGAGAGAAGTAAATAGACCAAGCAGATCATGCGATTGATTGACTCCTTTTTTTGTGGCGTTTTGTGAAATCGAAACTGTTCAGCAGTAACGCGACAACAGTTCAAAACTGACATTATCTAGCCGAGGTCAACCATTGACGACAGTTTTTTGAAAAACGTGATTGACAACTTTTTAGTAAACGATGGAATCCTGCCGAACCAGTGGCGGATCACTTCGGCGACATCGTTTTCAATTTGTAACTGAAAGGGAAAGTCTCTTTTTTTTTTGCTAACAATGAAAGGATACCTCAATTTCAAACACCCTTTATTTCAGAAGGACTTAGAAAAAATTATAGAGAAAATTTATTGGTTTGTTTGTTCCGTTAAGGTCAGTCAACTTGTGTACAATGGAAAACTTCTAAAAAAAACTTATAAACAAAAAACAAACAATTGCATATGAAAACGGAAAAGGAAACAAACGTGTTTTCTTTTTTTCATTTTATAATTTCAGTTAGAAGAAAGTTTCACTAAAAAATGTTGGTAGCAAACAACTATTTCGTGTTGAAAATCCTTGTAATCCACTGAAACTTCAATATGAAAAAATTACAAATGTTTTCATTGGCAAAAATTCTACAATGAAAATCAATAATTTTTTTGATATCTGGCCAATTTTTGAGTACAACTTCATAAATGCGCTACCAAGAAACTTGAATGGATAGATACAGTGCTGGATATTTGCTAAGCAGCAGTGGAAAGACTTAAATATTAATTGGTGGGGTTGAAGCAATATCATCTTCAAATATATTAAAAATATTGATAAAAATGTCAAATATGTTTTACTCTTTTACTTTCGCCCCGCGAAACTTGCTCATCTTCGCCACCGCCAAACTGCTGCCAAATAATTGCAATTTCATTTCTTTATGATTTTCGAGAGAAGCAATGCGGGGAAACTGTATTTATGCCTCAGCCTAAAGGCCCTTTAGCATTGCTGGCAGGCAGCGAATTTTAATTCTTTATTTGTATAATAGAAATGCTGGCCCGCCTGTAGTGCAAATAACGCCGTGTGACTATGACAGCCACTTGTGCTCCCCATTAACTCCTTACCTTCGATTAGTAAAATGCTGCACCACTTCAAGTAGAAAATATACTTCAGACACAAGACTGTATGGACTCACATATAATTGAACACATGTAGCCACTAGATATTAATGTCCGTCTGGCAAAGTGTCTGTCTGCTTTCTAGTCTGTTATAAAGTGTGTATGTGGCATATTGTGCATCCACTGGCAATAGACAATATCGAAAAGGTTAATAAACTCTGAGAAAATACGAGTACGGCCGGCACTTTTTCCAATTGCTGCTTTCCTGCATTCATGTGTTCGTTAATTTTAAGTACAGAATTTACTTGGAGAATTTAAAATAAACACACAAAAATCAATAATTAAAATTAGAGTACATTCACATTATTTTTTAGACGTTCCAACAAATGCACGTGACCAACAAAAAGGGGGGTAATAAAAGATCGAGTCTGCTCAAATGAAAATTTTTTTGTATTGGTATCGGTAGGCAGACAGCGGATTTTAGATTGTTATTAAGGTGATAATCAGAACTAGAATAGGCGAGAGTATTCCACGGCATGGTGGCGCAAAGAGCTCGTCTATTCACAATATCTTCAGAGAAGTGGCCAAGGCAGCAAAGAGTGGCAACTGTCAAGCACAACTAACCAGGAAATATACTTCCACATCAATAGCAATTGTTAGGGGTCATTAAGAGATGGTAAATTTTTTTTTTTTTTTGCTTTCTCAAAGCTCAGGTAGCAAAACATACTGTTAGGCTGGTAAAAATTAGCGGAGGGCAAGGCTATGGCTGACCCAAACAAGTACAATAATGTCGCTGTTTAGATTTATTACAAGTTTGTGACATGTTAAGATGTCGTAGCCTGAACTATCTAGTAAGTCCGCCTCCCAATAATGTCTGAGATCATGGGTTCGCTTCCTACCTTCGGCAGAGAAGAAACTATTTTTTTTATGAATTTTTCTGGTTTACTGTGATATCTGATGTGTAAATTAATGCCGCAACGTTTAAATGACGAGGTAATTGAGATCAATGACGGTGTACATCTGAGTTTAAAAGCTCCTCCTACAGGTTTCTTAAGTAGTATTTCAACTGAAAAATTTGAAAACAAATTTGAAAAAACAATTTAAGCGGTTCTCGTTCGGCACCAGAGACGTTGTAAGCAACTACACTGACTTCTCTACTTCTGCCCCTTTCCCCTCATTCTCGTACATTATAATGCATTAGTATACTGAATAATGGTTTTAGAAAAAAATTGCTGGCATTCCAACACGACTTGATCATAATCAAGGATTCGATAGTAAAATGGAGTATGAAATCGGCCTTTAAGAAATTATAAATATAAAACTAGAATTTTTATGTGTCACTTATTAAACCATAAGGACGAAAAAGTATTCCTTTCAAAAGAAAATAGAAGACATGAAAAACAAAAGCAATGCGGAATATATTAACGATAATTAAGTTTTTGGCTTTGTAACAACCATGAATAATCGATTAGGCTTAGAAAGCCTGAACTCACAAGGCTTGCCAGGAAACATTGAACATTGTATCACAGGAACAATCAAACTTGGTTCCTCTTAAAAAATGAAACTTTTAACACTCTCTTGTCCCCCTTTTTAAAATTAAATAAACGTTCATAATTTTTTATTTCGCCACAGAACACGGTTTGTTTTATTTAACAATAAAAAAAAAAAATCGTTAGCGTTATTACATCAGATCATTAAACTTGACCATATGCGAGATTAGGTGAGCAGGCACGGGTATTTGTAGGATGTATGGATGGATGAATGAATGAATGAGTGGATGAATAAGTATGCCCGACTGGCGGTAAATTAAGTTCATGCATTGCATTGTGTTTTTTTGAATGCAATAGAAAAAAATCATTAAAAGAAACCTTTCAACGAAATTTTCCACGCTCTTTTCTTCTCTTAAAAGCAGATTTATAGCGACAATAATGGGAGGGTGGTGGGTTGCTTAAAAAATACACAAATTATTTCCGTACGAAATAATGAAAATTAAAAAAGAGCGTTTTTACATAAATGTTGGATGATTTGCTACTTCAGCTTTAAATATTCCGATTTCGATTTCAATTTCTATTGAATACGAGTCCATCCTTCAAACAAGAAAGTGGCATGACTTGTTTATACAAGTATATGAATTTTTAAAGGAATACAGTAAAAAGGATCTACTTAATACAGGTTTATCATATACTATTGTAATTTTTTATGTGTCATTTTTTAGGTGTCATTTTTAATGTGACAGCGATGACAGTATTGAAAATTTTAAAGCAAATTGTCTTATTTTCATTTTGAATTTTAAAAATGCACTTTAGAAAATGATATTCTCGGCAATACATTTTTAAATTATTAATGTGAGAAAATCGTTTCATTGAGCATCCAGAAACAGGATTAGGTGTGCATCACAATATGGTAGTTTGTAGTGACAAATTCAGTGAGTAGACTAGTTTTTATTGTTTTTACCCTTTTCACCGAATTTGTATACAAAGTACCTGTTTGTGCATGTACAACTAATCCTGTGTGTGGATGCTCATAAAGTTTGAAAACACACCGTGTAAGCAACCCTGTTGAAAGGGTACTCAAACCATTATATATTGTCAGATGACAGGTGATAATAATGTGAATATTATCCTGCATACAACTGGCAAAATTTGGTTAAGGGAATTTAATTGTTAATTTACTAATTTTCGTGCAAATGTTGACATTTTGTCAGTTTTTTTTTTTCAATAAATCAACCTGCAAAGCTTTCGCCTTATCCGTAGGAAGACACACAGGGTCTAACCAGGAATCGAACTTGCAACCTCCAGTATAGTAGGCTATACATTATTCATTTGCCTAGGGAGGCATAAAGGCTCATCATTATCCTGCTTAATGTCAATAGTTTCAGTTCTTCTCTGAAATATTTCAAATGGAAGTTCTTTAAAAAACACGTTCACTGGGAAATTTTATATTTCCTAATGTCCTTGCAGAAAATTCATCCCTCTTGGTCTTTCTTCTTGATGTGAAGCACATACCTTTAATATCAGGTATCATAGAATTGTTAATGGAATTAACAGAATTTTAAAAGTTTATAATTTCTTTTTAAGAAAAAATAAGAAGATAACAGAAATTAATTTAATTCTTTAGGTATCATAGAATTGTTAATGGAATTAACAGAATTTTAAGTTTGTAATTTCTTTTTAAGAAAGAATAAAAACATAACAGAAATTAATTTAATTCTTTTTTTTTGCTTTTTAGCGTAATTGTACTGCTGCTATTTAATTAAAGTTCCAAGTTAACTGCTTCAGCGTTATGAGTTTAAAAAACCAGTTAAAAAAGATTTTAAACCTAACCATTAAATTTAAATTGCAAGAAAAAAGAAAATTATAAGATGACATAAAAGTGGCCATAAATCTCTGCCGACACCTGATTCAATCACGGAAGAAGCAGTAAATTCAAGAAGGGATTAGTTTGGATAGGCATATTGCGCGAGTCGTGCCAATGTAAATTGTGTTTACGAGTACTTTTAAACAATTGAAATATTTAAATATATAAAACACAAATTTTAAATCATTTTTAAGGATATTTTTATTTATTTTTTTTTTATTCGAATAATATTTATCGAAGAATCGAATAACTTTTTTTTTCTCTATTCTATTTACTATTATGCAAATAACTAATCTTGCAGAGAAATTCAAATAATCAAGCCTATTAAATCATGAACTCAATTAAGGAGAGGAGGGTATGATTTTTTACCTGCCGTATTTTTAAGGATATTTTTTACTAAACTTGAAACCACGTTTTATTCAACATATAAATGTAATAGAGTATTTTCATAGGCAAGCAATTCCAATATTAAAATCATTTTTACTCACTAATTAATAACAAGCGAAATGTAATTCGCCAAATCTTCCCATCGACTCACCTCTTTTTGGTTTTACCAACATTGTAAAGTTCAACATGTTTGAATGCAGCATAGGCGGCCATTTTTCTGTGGGTGTGTATGTGTGTATGTTTGTATGTGAGTAAATAAATTAACAAGGGTGCAATTCCCCAAAAACAACAATAATCGAAATATCTAAATTCAAATTTGAATAGAATATAGAAAAAAAAAAGTGGAGAAAAATTGACAATTAAATTGCTGAAACTGTTGAACGCAAATAATTTTTCAAGAGAGAAAATTAAAAGCTGTGAAATATTTTTTTTTTTTATATAGAAATTTTCGGCACAATACGATTGAAAGCAAAAATCGATAATTATGTATCAAAAAGGACATCTTGGTTTTATATTCGGCTTGTGGGCGCTCTTTTCATGACTACTATGTATATGCATTCGTATTCAAGTTAAACTTTTTTGCCTTGGGTAAGGCCAAGTAGTAAAAGGAATTAGGAGATGCATATGAAGTTATAAAAGTAGAAGAAGCATCTTTTTAATACACTATACAAAATAGTAAATACAGATTTCGCTCCAGTTAAATTGCGTATGCAGTTTGGGGTTGCAGATGCTCTCTTCTGAGCGCTTTCAACTCACAACTTGTGTTCTTAAGGATTCGCTTTTCTTATGCTGGACGGAGGATGCTACTAAAAGATAATGAGCATTTATGCAATACCGACACATACATTTTCATTTAAACTTTTTTCCTTAAATATTATATTTTCAGTATGCCTTTTTTTTATTTAATTAAAAAAATATTTCACAGTTAATTTTTCACTTCATAGCAACAGTCCATTTCCCAAATTTAAACTCACAAATAGGTTTTCTATATTTTATTAATAAACAGTTTTAAGTTTTATATAAAACAGTTCGTTTCTAAAAGAGTTTCTCAAAAGCTTCGCTTATTTTATTAATTTTAAATTATTGTTATTAATATGTTTAAAATGGAAGAACACTTTTTTTTTTTTATTAAAAAAGTTAAAATTTTTTCTTTAGTTGAAGTTTTAAAATCGCGTTTAAAACTAGACGTCTGTTTAGTGTGTACGTAGCAAGTTAATGTTAAAGACTGAACTGTTTTTGGAAAAGTGGAAAACATTTTATATTATCGATCCAGCAAAAGCATACGAAAAGCAGAAACAATACACAAACACAAATACACACACAACCGCACACAAGGAGGCCGCCAAATGGGTTGGTTAGTTGGGCAAATTGAAGAATGAAGAAAAACAAATAAAAACAAATTGCAAACAAACATTTGGAAAAAGCAGAAACAATTACTCACACATCCACACACAAATTCACACAAACACATTTTGTTTAATATGAAACCGAAAAGCAAATCCCAGTATGTTTTAGCTGCATGGAAATTACAAGAGTGTAACAAAAATTACACACTCTCTTTATCTCTGGCTACAACCGTAAACATATTAATGGAGTTGCCAGAGTGGAGGATTTCAACATAATTTAATTAACCGGGTGCCTTTGTAGGTGAATGAATAATGCCCAGCCTGCTAAACCGGAGAACGCTTGTTCGATTCCTCTCGACAAGCCGGCGAAATTAATTAAGACAAACAAAAAACAAAAAATAATTAATCAATGGAATTTATTTTAAACTAGATTGAACTTTTAACACACCTAAAACTAACAACTGCTAAATCCTACATTCCAGTAAAGTTTTTTACATACTCCAAAAAAAATATATATATATTCTTCTTTTTTTTCTTATTTTTAATATATTTTTAATGGTGTTAATTTGTGTGTAAATATAAGTTTTATTATCAATTTTGTATATTCATCTATAGTGGTTCCTGAAGAAGAGCACTAGAAGGTGTTCGAAATATTGTACAGATTAATTTAATAAAAATGAATTTAACATTAAAAGAATTGACCAAAAGCCTAAAAAAGAAATAATTAAAATTTAAATTAACTTCATATCAAAAAATCTATTAAAATTATTATTTAAAAAAAGTTTTTTACATACAATATGTGTCAGCAGCACTACGTCTTGTCAATAACTAAAGTAGATGATTTGACTGGAAATATTATATGAATATGTATACATATCGTATAATAATAACTGCAGGATACTCGGAAATATCATGTATGCATCTGTCTTCAAAAATGGCTTACCGAAAACCATAAATAAAAAATTATGGTTAGAAATTAAAGAGAGTGCAAATTGCAGAGAAAAAAAGAAAGATCTCGATGCAACACAGCAAATCGGGGCCTCAGGAAGTGGGATGCGGGTACTCACAAAATAAAATTATTTAGTTAGAGAATATTACTAACCTAGAAGTGCTAAGCTCTTTAGCTAATTATAAAGAGATAAAATTTATAATATACCTGAAATTTGCATCATAGTAGGACAGATACATGATGTAATTACTAAGATGTAATATAATTTTCACCAATAAATCTATAGATTACTAGACCTATAACACTTAGATTTAGTCAAGTGATGGAACCAGCCGACGGATGTAAAGTAGTTTCCTGTATGGTACTATCAGTCACTTCCTTTCCGAAGTAGTATAGAAAGCAATTCCGGAAAGGAGTTTGCGTACGAAAGAGAACGGATTGTCTTTAGTGGAATCACCACACGAAACAGTTACTTAACAAATGTTAGCCACTGGAAAATCCGAAGCGATTTTTTAACCCTCCTCACCGATCAAAAAAAATATATATACATACATATATATATATATACATATAATTTAGTGAACAGCTATATTGATTATAAAACATATGCAAGTCTATAAAAACTAAAATATATAAAAAAAAAAAATTTGCAAATATGATGTAATACAATTTAAAAAAATTTTGACAGAATGAAGAAAAATAGTTCTTTTATACTTATATAGACAGAAATTGGGAAAATATAGAATTGTGCAAATAAGTCGTTATTATTTAAAAAGAAAAGTTTGTTAAACAAATTAATAATATACATACATATGTATGTATATATGTACTTAAAAAAGTCGAAAGAAAAATAGAAAAATTTTTGATTAAATGTGTAACAAAAATTAAATCTTATAAAAAAAAATATTTGTAAAATTAATTTTTTAACAAATGAAATTAAAATTAATTTCATAAATTTGTAACAAGTTGAATTAAACTTCAATGTATTTATAATATTGTACCTCTGGAAATAATTTCAATAATAATTTTTTCATTTTTTGTTTACAAATTATAGGCAAGGCTTTTCAGCCGCTCTGGCAATCCTAACACGCTCTCACAAAACAAAATACATGCATGTTAAAGTGTGTGAGTGTTTTTATTTGTATGCAAGAAGTAGTAGGAATTTACGGTAATTTTGTTGCCATTGTCTTCTGTGTAGAGTAACAGCTGTTGACGTTTATATGCAACTCTCAAATAAAATGCAACGCTTTATGTTTATGCAACATGTTGAGAAGAGCTCATCATACTCTTGCACACTCACACAACCGCCTAAAAATGCTAAGTAAATGAATCACTTGTATACAAACAGTTCAATAACCGTTAAATTACACTATAAATTTACAATAAACATGTTTCGCAACATTTATATGTAGAAAAACTTCCAGACTTCACCACAAGAAACTAAAGCTGTGGAATAGAAGGAGGTTAGTGTGTTAAGTTGTGTTTTTTCTTTTGAGGAAAATAGTGCCTAATTACACTTGAGCTCGAGCCCATCATGATATTTTCTTTTCAAAAACTAAATACGCTTTCAATAAACGTATAGTTTTTATGTATTCAAAAAAAATGTTTAATGCTTTACAAATCTTAGCAGCACGAAAATAAAAAGCTTGAGCAATAAAATAATTGAAATATTCCTTTCAAATTAATTATTGAATTCAATTTTGTAGATAAAGTTTGACTTTTATGTTATGCTTTTAATTCTTCAATAAAGTAAAAGCTTATTAAAAAAAATTAAAAAAAAAAATTGTTAAATAATTAATCATATTTTCTTCATATTTGTGTTCTCATTTGAAAGATAAATCCGCCGTAACGTTTTTTAACATTTAAATGTGTTATGGAAGCATGAAAAATGTCGCATTAAATCGGTTAAGTTAGTTTAAACAGTATGATTTGTTTAGGCATTAAACACAAAACTGATTATAAAGTGATTAAACACATCGTTAGTTTTGAATAACTCCGCAAGAACAACACAATTTGAAAAAGTAAACCACAACACAATATACATACACACACATACATACGTACAAACATACATACATAGATATATACTGATGTTCTTATTATAAGGCGAGCATTTTAAACGAATATCAAACAAATGATAAAATATTTTGAAAATCCATTGGCTTCTTGTGCCAGATAATTAACTGCAATCATGTGATTTTACTCATATTACAGATGATGGAATATGGATTTCACAATGCCTGGTGAACTGCGATAATGGCAGGCAAGCAATGACGTCACATTTCACTTTTTCGTCTTACGAAATTTATTTACAATAAAAAAGCGATTAAATAAAAGTTCGTTTCCAACGAGTAGCTAATACGCCAAATACCAGAAAAGATAATATTCTTTTGGCCGAATTCAATATTCGGTTGGATCCGAGTTTTCATATGTGAAGCAGCCATTTTATGCTACTCATTTAACACATTATTTCTAGATCATTCTTATAGGAACGATTTTGCTATATGCAGATCCCATAGCAGAGAAAGTTCTTAAGCTAAATGCGAGCGAATCTCTACAATTTATATTAATGGATTGGAATAAAATTACCACCTTCCTATAATAATATATTATAATTTTTGTATGCATTCAAGATTCCTGTGTTGCCACTTTTTCCAAACTTTTAAGACTTTGTCATGTTGACAGGCTTCTGATATCACAAATGATTTGCAGGGCCCGGTTATTTTAAGTTCTTACATAAATTTTTGAACTGTCATAATACAATGTTCGTTCAAACCCATACCAAAACTAGCTGATGTTAGAGGAAGCAGTGTTGCATTTCGAAAAGTGTGCTAACATATCAGAACACACAGAAACCTGCAATTCCCACAAAACATCAAATAATTGCTTAAGGTCATTTTTCATTCAAACGAAAATTTGTTCTGAATTCATTATATTTAAAAAAAAACGCATTAAAATGGCACTGCAGCTGCCACACTATTACACAAAATTTAATGCAAATAAATTTTTTGTTAGAGGCTTCTAGTTCGAGCTGAAACCTTTGATCATTTCGAAATTGTCATTTTATGAATGTCAAAAAATCTGTCACACACTGTCATACTCTTCTACCAGACTTGCAGCATTTGACAAGTAATACGATTAAGTAGGATAGTAAATCATGACCTTCAAGCATGTTTATTTTAATCATCTGCTGATTGTTGCTAAGCAATAATTTTAAAGTAAATGAACTAATAAATTGGCAAATTTGTTAAACATGGGTGTGAGCCACACACCTTTTAAGTAATTTTTTTTTTTTATTTTTTTTTTTTGGTCACACAGTCTCCAAAATTATTTTATTTTATCTAAAATTCCTTAAAAAAAATAGTGGCAAACAAAACTGGATTAGCAATTTTTAACTATTTAAAATTTTTCAGCGCAATATTAATCTGTCTGCCTCGTTGAGTTGCCGGTATTTTTATATTAAAAATAGATGTTTATGCACATGGAAATTAAAGAAGAAATAACAAAAATTTGATAGAGCAGAAGCTTAAAAGAAATCATTTTTCAAGCAAATTAGAAATGCAATTTCACTGTAAATACAACTTCTAATCAAGCAAAACTTTTTTTATGTGTTTTATTCTAAAGACTTTTTGAAATGTTTACTTAAAAAATAGTCAAAAATTGAAGAAAAATTAAACAAAAAACATTCCTTTAAAGAGCTGCAAGCACAACTCCAAGAAAATCATTCATGGTAATAAGGAAGCAAACATGCTAAAACCGCATACGAGCCATAAGAATTTTTTCTTTTTGAAAATCAAGTTAGAACATAAAGATTTGGGAAAAAAGTATAAATAAATAAATAAATGAATAAATAATAAATGAGAGACAAACGTACTACTAGTGGAATGACAACTCGCCGTAGAACAATCTGATTCAAATGAAGTGACGACAAAATTGCGTCACATACAGCAACAGCAACAGCAACAGTGGCATGAGTTTGAGGAACAACTGCAACTGGTTCAAACCACTTAATGCTGCTGTGCCGGTAGCAAGTGAACAGAAGGAACACTGGCTGGCGTCATGTGCTGCCACATTAAACTGAGTGACTGTGTCAGTCAGAGAGTGTAAAGAACTTGTTGTCAAAAGCTAAAAATATTTAAACCATTTTTTATTTTCTTTCATTTCACTTGTTGTACTTTTATGCTTGCTATTCTTTCTTGTGTGATTTTACTATTTTTCTCAAGAAATTTACTATTAAGAGACTATAAAAAAAAATTTTTATGCAAATTATGAGAATCATAAATATTTTATCTACACGTCGTCTGAACAGTTAGTTTTTAAAAAGTGTAAAAAAAATATATAATTCTTTAAAGATTAAAATGAAAAATATTTTTTAAGTGAAAAACCAAAAATATTCCAGTAATTTTATATTCAAATTATTTCTTACGTGAGAAGTCCAAATTAAAATATTAAATATCTGTTTAAAAAGTCGTACAGACGAAACTGGAATGCAGTTGATGCTGGAGGTCTTTCCACTACGGCGAAAAAGTGAAATCGCTCGATGACGTGTATATGCAAGTGGAATTTTCTAACTATTTAACAAGATAATTGGCTCTCACAATAACTTTTTCCGTAGTTGAGGTGAGGCTGAACCGATTTACGCTGCTGCTAACTGAGCACGGCAGCTTCAGATGTGACCTAGTAGAATGCCTGTAAACTGTATGGCAAGGCTAGCACAATGTAGGAAATCGAGAATTATCATTCAATAAAATCCGTAGAAAAGGCAAAATATAGCGCGGATTTGTGTACATGCTAAGATGATTAGGAAATGCCCCGAAATGTTGTGGGGTTTACTTTGATACCACCTCCTCACTTTATAATATATTACCTCATGTCCACATAGAGTACGGATCCAGGTAACGATTCTTGTAGCACAGGAATTAAAACTGCAGAGGTGTGGGGAAATATCTAGTGTTAACGAAAAACATGTTGATGGCCTTTGAAGATGTCTTGGAGCATTTTATGTCTTGCTAATACGTACGGCAACTGGTCTGTAATTTTTAATATTGGCTTAATGCTTAAGAGCTTTTAAGTTTTTAGTATGAATAAATTTTTATTCTATTAAAGATGAATGTTATACAAAAAGATAAGAGTATCGTTGATTGAACTAAAAAAGTTTCTCAACTACAATTGACTTAGATTGTGAGTTCGATCCTGTCTCCGGCAATCATAAAAATATATAAAATTCTCCATCAAGTGACTTTTTTATGCCATGTGTGGGATAGTTTAGTTTCGTTGTTCTAAAGCAAAATTTCAATGGAGAAAGTAAAACCATTAAATGAAACGTTACTGAAAAACAAGAGCCTCCTCGTGTCTTATTTACCACTATCACTTGGTCTTAATCGCAACAATGTATGGAGTGAGTAGGAGCAATCCCTGGGAGCCAAATATTGTATTTGTTCATAAAAAGAATTGCCTGGTTATTGTTTCTAATTGGGATAAGATTACCCGTGGCGAGTTCACCTAATTCATTATCATCACAAAGAAAAAAAAATTATTAAAAAGGGAATGATCATATTTTTGTTTCTTTATTCAATATCTAATATTGACTAAAATATGAATTTTTTATTATTGAAATATGCCCACTAAAATCAATTTTTGTGCCAGAAAACAAGAAAAAACTAAAATGTTTTTTTTTTTTTTTCAAAACAATAAAAGTAAACAAGAAGTAATTTACGATTGTGGTCTGTCGGATTTAGATCATCTTCTTTAAGTGTCATTAACATTGTCCAGCTATCACAATTCACTGAGCGCACAAGAGAGTGCAAACATTTTTAAAATTGCATTATTTTTCAACATTTAATTCATTTATTTATTCATTTAATTTGTCTTATCGTTAGTAGTTATTATTTGAAACATTAATGAGCCATAATTTGAAAATATACTTCCGCCTTCTTATAGTGGTATTCTACCGGGGAAATATTTGAATTAAATCTGCTGACTTGTGTAATAAATTTGATCTCGTGCTGACAGTAATGGCTAGAAATTATATAACGGTTAATTAATTTTTACAGGCCGAGTTCTAATTATATTCGACAAGATTTAATTAAAGAATTCATTATAAAAAGGAAACGTTGAAATATAATTACATTCAATCCTCTCTTTACACGATTTTGAGATAAATGTTTTAAAAAAGTTAATGCGAACCATTTTTTTTGAAACAAGTAAAACAGTAATATTCGACTTTGACGAATCTTCTGTACGCTTTTCCCAGGATATGTTCCATAATTGTTTTTTACCCTGCGAGGACAGACGGGCAAAACTCTATCAACTCCCCTTCTTATATGGATCCAAAATATATATATACTTTAAAGGGTTGCAAACTAATATTATTGAAATTATCATACTCATATCAAACTTATAAATACCCTTCCACCCTTTTTTATAGAGTGGGATATAAAAAATACACGGCAACAAATGTGGCGAGGACAAACTCCCCTTTATATATGGATCGAAATGTATATACTTTAAAGGGTTGCAAACTAATATTATTGAAATTATCATACTCATATCAAACTTATAAATACCCCTGCACCATTTTTTATGGTGAGGCGTATATATAAAATACACAGCAACAAATATTGCGAGGACAGACGGACAAAGCTTAATCTACTTCCTTTCTTATATGGATCCAAAATACATCTACTTTAAAGGGTTGCAAATCAATATTATTGAAATTGTCATACTCATATAAAACTTATAAATACCCTTTTACCCTCTCTGATGGGGAGGGGTATAAAAATATGCAAAATAATGTTATATGTATATCGCAAATATGATGAAATTAAATAGAAATCACGAACAACCTTTGAAAAATTTATTGAACAATTTTTTTACATGTTCCAGTATTAACTTCTAGAGTTTTGATTTCGTTCCAGTCATCTAAATCTAAAATCGGTGTGTGCCGAATAACACAGTGTCCGGAAAATATGTATCGTGTAAAAGCAGGTTTGGGTGTATATATAAATTTCAAAACCTGGCAGAGTCTCGAGTCATTTTAACGCAATTAAAAACACATTTATGTAAGCCAAAAATATTTAATTTTTACAACTCGATGAATGGGACAGACACTTGGAAGAATTCGTGCTTTTTTATTTATGCATATAAAAAAGACTTGAAAGATTTCATTTAACTTTTTTTCTCTTGTTCACCGGAAGTCAAACAACACGAGAGTTTATCACAAATTACTGAACATTTTAGCAAACATATTTGAACAGAGGCCTATAAAGTTTAAAAAAAAGCTTATGTTTTTCTTTAACACAATATCTATTTGTCTTGTTGAAATATTTTTCATTACTTTCCCTTATTTCTTTATGGTCGAGTGCATTAAAAAAAGAGTGGTAATAAATTTACAATTTACAAATCTGTAATGATTAATTTGATATTTTAAAAATTTTGTAATTTTCTTTTATTCAAACCACATAATTGTCTTTAATGTGGTCATTACCGCCGATATTTCTCGTTACAAATCTCTATTACTTTCTTTTCGTCAAAAGGTGGATATCGAAAAAAAAAAAAAATCATTAGACAGACCTGCATACGAGTACATGAATTAAAATCCATTTTGGTTTTTCTTGATGGAAATAAAACGAAACAATTTCTTTTTAAATTTCCATAATAAATATCTGATGATTGCAAATAATTGTGATTTTCCCAATTTATTTGATGATTGCATTGACTAAAAGAGTAGGAGTTGCAATCATTCATGTATGAATATGACTTGAGAATAGTGATGATGAGCAGGGCAACCGAAAATGGCTAAAGAAGCTATAAAACATAAAATATACTCGTGTAAGATGGGAAAGATATTTAAAATAAACAAATTTATTACGAAAAAAAAAAATTATGATGAAATGAGTTCATAAGTCAACGGACACAATATTTTCACTGCCGCCGGCAGCTAAAACAGATGTCATTAAATAATTCAATGTTGCCACTCTCTAAGTTTTTGCATTTGACGAAACGAAATTATTTATTTAACATACAATTGCAACATGTTCGTTGATTGTTAATTCATTTCTAATATTACTTTTCCATGTTATCGGCTGTTAAATAAAATAATATAATTTTAAAATCGCATAGTCCACTTTTTTATTATATTGGCAGCAGTATTTCCGTTTATTGTTGGCCATAAAAATACACACAAAAAAAAAACCAGCGAAAAGAGAAAAGTATATAATAAAAATGTTCTTAAAACAGCACTACGCCCTGACAATAGTAAAATAGATATGCTCGGATCGCAAACTGTTCTAAATTGATAAGTTAAAAGATACTATTTCTGATCGAACGGCATTGTTTTAAGCAACTTGTTGTATTGCCGTATAAAGAGTTAACGAATTGTATCGTTTTGCTTTGAATTTGTAAACAAAAAACAGCTGACTGGAAATACATTATTAAAAAGTTGGATTGTCATATTATGGTTTTATAAGGAAAAATGCTACAGTATTTTTATCAAAGTAATAAGATTTTATACAACAGAACAATTGAGACCAAATAGAATATTTTTTAATTGAGTAATAAAACTATGAGTTTAAAGCTAAAAGTTTAGGCTAAAATACAATGATAATAAGCAAAACTTAGTTTCGAGTTCCCTTTCCTCTCTTTTTACATTCAAGCTTTAATTAGTACAAATATGGCAAGCCGGCCCAAAATTATGAGAGTTTAACAGATTTTCTGACAGCTCATAGGGTTTGCAAAACTTTATGAACATTTTCATAAAATGTTAGTTTCTTTGCGATCAGAGTTGCATTTACCTAAATTTTACTTTCCCTGCGATCAGAGTTGCATTTCCCTTAAGCACTTCAAGAACATTTTTTTCATAGCTTTTGTAGGTTACTAAGGAAATTGCAATGCAATTTTTTTTCTTTTAATACGGTAGAACTACGTTAAATTTTAAGGCGAATATTATCACAGTGCAGAATAGAAAAAATTTCCCTTTCGCTGGCAAAATTTCTCCCAGAGCAGTTACTTGAAAAACCATTTCGAATAGCCAAATTAGAAACTGAGGGAATTTTAGGTTATGAGAAAGAAAATAAGCAATCCATACCCGAAAACCAGAACTTTGAATATAAAAGTAAAATTTTTCAGCAGTTCTCGCATGACCGTTTACCTTAAAAAGGCTGTTTATTTAAGTTTTATCTTAAAATTTTATCGTAACATGCACTCTACTATACTTTATTACGCTATAAAAATTTTACTAGCATATATTTATCGCTTTAAAATTTAGCAACTGCTGATCAAAAGACAATAAAAAAACACACATAAGTAATTTATTAATGAAATTAATTGGAATTGGAAAATCGTACACTTCCGTTGGCATTTAACGTTGTTCACAATTAAATAGGACATTTAGAAGCGAGAAGAGAAAGAAAATAGAAAGTATGTAAATTTACAGATGTAAATTTACGAAGAGTTAATTTTATGTCTTTAATTGTAATTTACATATGTTATCTATTCAATTTAATTTGATCCGATTCAATCGAACTTAAAAGCGTCTCGGGCTTCTTGTAGCAAAAAAAAAGAAAACAGTAATAAAAAATCAATATGCGACAAGAAAGCGAGTCGATTGCCGACAACTATTAACATTTTCAATTTAAATTAAGAGTATTTATCAGGAGAGGCTATTAAAAGTATACGAGGTTAGCTTGACAAGGTTTTAAAATAATGCATAGAATATAACGGTGGCAAAATCAAAATAGATTATCTCAATTCATGAAATGCTTCTTTTTTAATATCAATATATGTAGCAAACATATGTGGATAAATACAACTATGCATGGATGCAGATCTATTATTACATACTCGTATTTACGTATTTTTTTTCGTTACCTCTTCTTATAATAAAAGGTTATACATTTCGTGGTTTCAAAAGTATAGGACTAGAATTCGACATCTGTCAAACCATTTTTTTTTTCTTTTAAGTTGAAAGTCTGACGTTGACGAAAATGGATCGCTTAACTATCACACAACGCATTAAAATTATCAAAACATACTTCAAAAACGGTGATCCTGCCACAGCCGCATATCGTGCTTTAAGAGGAGATTATGGTTTACGTAATCAACCAACTACGCAAGCAATTTACAAAATTGTGAAGAAATTTGAAGAGACGGGAGCGGTTACAAATAATGTAAGGCCTGTGCATCATCGTTTCGCTCGTTCCGGTGAAAATAACGCTGCTTAAGTGGAAGTGTTGCCGATGACCCGAATGTGTTGATTCCTCGTCGTTTTCAGGAATTAGGACTACCTTACGGCATATTATGGCGTATTTTGCATTTATATCTACACCTACGCCATATAAAGTCCATCTCATACAACAAATGAAGTCAGCTAAACATTTACAACGTCGTAGATACGTGGAAGGGCTGCTTGAGCAAAATTTTCTTCAGCGATAAAGCACATTTACCACCCGGTGGCTACGTTAATACACAACATTGCAGTATTTGGGATTCTTAGAATTCTCAAGTAATAGAAGAGAGGCCATTACATCCAGAAAAAGTCACTGTTTGGTGCGCTCTTTAGTTCGAAGGTGTGATTAGATCTTACTTCTTCGAAAGCGACGATGGAACGTTTATCACCGTCAATTCGGAGCTTTATGGTCATATGATAACCTAACTTTTTTTTGCCTGCTATTGAAGAATACGACTTGGAAAGTATTCGGTTTCACCAAGAACGTGCCACATGCCACAAAACTCGAACGAATGTGGCTTTATTGCAAGAGACATTTCCTGGCCGCGTAATCCCTCGTCGTGGCGATATCAACTGGCCACCAAAATCATGCGATTTGATACCATTAAACTTTTCTTTTTTTTGTAGGGCTATTCAAAAGACCTTGTTTATGTAGATAAACCCTTAACTTTTGAGCATTTAAAAACCAACATTCGTCAAGTTATGGCTGAGATACCGCCCAATATGTGTCAAAAAGTAGTCGCAAATTACCTCAAAAGAATCAATGCTGTCAACAGCTCGCATGGTGGCCATTTAAATGATGTAGTCTTACACACATAATATCCACGTTGAAACTTTAGAATAAAAAAGAAATATTATGAAAAAAATATTATATGTGTTTTATTTACGTTTACTTTTGAAACCGCAAAGTGGATAACCCGTTAGTATAACTTGCCTCTATAAAGCTTCTAAGGTCTTGAAACCGGCCCAACAATTATATGTATCATATTATACATGACATGTAAATGTATATTGTAAAAAAGAATATTATTTTCTTTTTTCGTTATTCCTTCACATCACCAAATCTTCCACCATCCCTTGGAAATCAGTACTTTTATAAACGAAGTTGCAATTCAGTAACAATTTCATGCAACGCAGAGATGTATAGAATCAGCTGTTGTTGTTCAACGGAACTATATGATAATATTTATAAATGATCTTAAGCTAGCAAAAATGATTAACAATTTACAAAAAATATATTGAATTATCCATTTTAGTCCTTAAATCTAAATACCTTTTCAATCGGCTTCCTATAAAAAAAAAGCCAGCGAAGCTGGCGACAAGCTACACCGATGTAAAGTGGACAACAAATTTGTCATAAAACGAAAGAGAGAAAAAAAAAAGAAATGGAATAAATCTCAAGCAACGTTTTTGTTCGAGGTGGCTTTAATCTTGTAATTTTATTAACTGTTTTCTGGTTATTAGACAAAATGTAAAAAAAACAGTACACGATACTCGTATATGAATGAAAAATTAAATGACCAGACGGCTTAAATGAATGAATTACTGACTGACTCCGTGAGTGAGTGAATGAAAATTATGTGCAAAGTATAAACTTTTTAAATGGAAATAAAAAATAAAAGTAAAAAATATAGTGAAATACTGCAAGTTTTGTGTTGTTGTTAATAATTTAATTCAATGACACGTTATTTACACAATAACAAAAAAAAGTCACAAAAACGGCAAAAGCAACCAGCAACTAAAAAAACAACGACGGACGGAAACATGTTGCATTAATGTGCAAACTCCAAACAATCTGGCCGCTCACTTCACTTTGGGTGTCACCTTGTCAAGTAACACCTTTTTAAATGCTGCTGTGGTTTTTCTACTTCTTAAATTTTTTATAGTCCTCACCGGGTAACGCATAGAAGCTGAAAGAAAATTTTCTAAGGAAAAATAATAAAGTAACAGCAACTAATTTATACAATAAAAAGCGAATGCAATTTGAGAGAATTAAAACATTTCCCTGCTTTTTACACCGATATATTTAAATTATACTATTATTATTTATTGCAAATAATCTGTTTAATTCTTATATCATAAGCAGTAATTCTCATTTAGTCTCTTATAACTGCAAATACACGTTCATATATCGCAAAATTATTATTCGCTTGCAATTATATTACTTGCAACACTTTTCTACCTGGTATCTTTAAAAAATTAAGGCAGCGCAAAATTCTGTGATTCCTTCTCCATATATATATAGAATTATAAATACGTTGATGTATTTCAACATTAATTGGCCCACACGCCAATCGACAACAATGCTCTGCCCATTGCCGCTATTAAAGGCAACTCTAGTGTGATAATCGTGGGGAACATGCAACCATGGCTCAACATTAAATGTGTTGTGGTGCGTCAAAATGGGTAACTAATTAAGTTCTTTTAATTACAAGTCCAAATAAAATTTATATCAAATTTTAATACGGAGTAGGAAGAAGGCATCAATATTCTAAATACCACACGATCTTCTAATATTCCCTTTAATTATTTAATTATTTAATTAAAAACAATCAATAATTTTCACAAACAAAATAAAACAGGAAGAAATAAACAAAAAAATCTACCCAACAGCTTGTCGGTGTCGCCGCAAATAATATTCATATGGACGGGCTGGTACCATTATTGCCACACATTCACTCTTTGTGAATTTGCCACAATGACATTTTTAAAAATGGTGCAATCATGTGATTAAAACGCATTTGGTGACCAAAACTCTATTAGTGTACACAAATTTAGCATAATAAATTTTGAGCCACGTTAATGTATTTGCGGCAATCGTGAGATTTCATTTCACTTGGCGATTCTTTCAACTCTGATACTTTTTACTAATTTAATTTCCATGAATTTTTTCTATGCGGTGTAATATTTTTCATTTGGGAAATTTTTTAATTGCCTTCTTCCTCTTTTTAGCGTATTAGTTTAAAGCAAATGAATGAATTCATTTTAAAACTGCAAAAGTTTGACTACACCACACACACACACACACACGAACACACACACACCAGAATCATTTTTACAATTAAATGAATGCATACATTGGCAAAGGCAAGTGAGGTTTCAAATTCGCAATAAGCTGTTGTAGCTTAACAAAAAAGAATAAAAAAACGTAAGTAACAACAACAACAACAAAAACAACAACAACAACAATAACAACAATTTACTAGAAACATCGTTATAACAACAGTCAACCAACATGGTCATTGCTGTCTTCAAATTACAATCATTTCTGTTGTTAAAGTCGCCGCTGCCGCCGTCGCTGTAGTTGCTGGCAATGTAAAATTAGCTGTTCGCATAAAGTTGTTTGTTGAATGATTTTTTTTCTTCGCCTTCAAATCGTTGTTGTTTGTGTTTTTGCCGTTAGTGTTGGGTGCTCAATCAAATGCAACAAATAACATTTCCGAGTTGTCAAATAGTGCACTATTTGTTAGTGTCGAGAGATGAAAAAAAAAAAATAATGAAAAACATGCCATTTTTGCAATTCTACTATTTTTCCACAGCCAGAAAAAATTATATTGCAGCAGAGAGTGCGGAAAGATACAGCAATTACCCGCACAGTCAGTTGTTGTAATAAGTAATTAGTTTTATACGGTTTTAATGCCGCCCGCTGCCGCTCGATCAGTTGGTGCTCTCCTCAAAAGCATCATGACTTTTAAAACAAAATCAAAAAGAAAAAAAAAAAAATTTTTTTGTTACCGGCTGCAGTCTTCTCCAAGCATGCAAGGCCCCTTGTTTGCAGACTGCTAATGCTGATGGTCTAATAAAATAGCAACAGCCTACAACAGCTTCTCCTTGGGGCATGCCACATTATTAGCAAACGTCATTTTAACCTTTTTTTTTTTTTGTTGCGGTATTAATTGTTTATATTTTTATGCCTGGTGGCGTTTAAAAAGGAAGTTCGGAAGCATTTGGCGAAATGAATTTTCGTACGCCTTCAGCCGCCAGAAACATATATATTTTAGTTATAAAACTAGTTAGTATTTTTTAATTTTTTAAATTATTGAAAATTTGTTTTTTTTGTAGGGAGAAAGTACTTTTGACAGAAATGAGACAAAGAGAAAGGTAACTTTAAATACAATTATTGATTAAATTACAAAGTATATTCTAAAGCTAAAGTATTTTTCAGTAAAAAGTATTATATAGTAAAACGTATGTTCATCAAAAAGTATTTTTAAAATTAAAAGTACACAAAAAAGTACTTTCGCATTTATATTAAAAAGAAAAACAAAAAAAAAAATTTACAAATGTGTTTTTAAAAAAATAGTATGCAATATAAAATAATTTTAAATAAAAAGTACCAGCCACTCAATACAGATATATAAAAATGTACTTTCTATTGTAATACTGTTTAGTGAAAAGAATTTTTCTAATCAAAAAGTACATTGAAACAAAGAACGTACAATAAAAAATTATTTTAAATAAAAAGTAGCAGTCACTTAAAAACGTACATTTTAACAAAGAACGTACAATAAAAAATTATTTTAAATAAAAAGTACCAGTCACTTAAAACAGATATAAAAAAGTACTTTTTATTGTATAGGTAAAAAGAATTGTTCTAATAAAAACGTACATTTTAACAAAGAACGTACAATATAAAATTATTTTAAATAAAAAGTACCAGTCACTTAAAGCAGATATAAAAAAATACTTTTTATTGTGTAGGTAACAAGAATTTTTCGAATCAAAACGTACATTTTAACAAAGAACGTACAATATAAAATTATTTTAAATAAAAAGTACCAGTCACTTAAAGCAGATATAAAAAAGTACTTTTTATTGTATCGGTAAAAAGAATTTTTCTAAAAAAAACGTACATTTTAACAAAGAACGTACAATATAAAAGTATTTTAAATAAAAAGTACCAGTCACTTAAAGCGAATATAAAAAAATACTTTTTATTGTGTAGGTAACAAGAATTTTTCGAATCAAAACGTACATTTTAACAAAGAACGTACAATATAAAATTATTTTAAATAAAAAGTACCAGTCACTTAAAGCAGATATAAAAAAGTACTTTTTATTGTATCGGTAAAAAGAATTTTTCTAAAAAAAACGTACATTTTAACAAAGAACGTACAATATAAAAGTATTTTAAATAAAAAGTACCAGTCACTTAAAGCGAATATAAAAAAACAATTTTAATAAGTCGGTACTTTTAAATAAAGCTCAATTTTTAATAAATATGTAGAATACCTATATTTATAACAAAAAAAGGCTTTAAGGAATTGAGAGAAATATTTTTAATCGCAATAAAAATAATAAAATAATAAAAAAAAATTATCTCTATATGAACTTATGTTAATATGAAAAATGGCGTAAATAAATGAATAATTGTTTAAATAAAAAGTACTTTTTTAAAAAAAACAGATCCCCATCAATATCTCGACTTACCAAAGGAAAAAAATATTGTGCAAAATCGTTTTTCGGAACGACTTTGAGGCTTTGACAAATTTATTAAAATATATGCTTTCAAACTTATGTTTGCAACGATGAATTCGTTTAGCGATAAGTTACAAGCCAACTGTATGAAGGTGTATCTCAGCTGTAGAGTACAAAAACGAAACAAGCTCTTGGCGCATTGCGTTTTTCTTTAATCTTCAACTATTTGCCGTATCTTTTTCTTCTTCTCTTTCTTGTTACCTTCTTAATGTTAATGTCGCGTAGCTGACGTTTTTCTCGTTATATTAGTATTATCATGGAACAATATCTCAATTATCGTTTGCAATTAGTCGTATCAGAATTTTTAAAATACCGGCCGGTTGGTTGACTTGAAACATTCTTTTGCTAATTAGATTTTATTAATCAGATAAATGTTAGCTTTTCCTACTTTGAGCCACTTTATTTATGACACCAAAGTATTCTAGGCATTTTAATAAAATTAATGAAATATTCAGTATATGTGTATTTAGAAGGAGTGCAATTGGAACGTCAAGAAAGTTAATAGAATGCAGCAATAATTTCAGAAATTTCGATTAAAATTTTATTTGAAACTAATTGCACAATAATTAAATTTTAATTAAAAATATACAAGTACAGTGAAGGCACATATTATGGACAAGTTTCAATATGGAGCACAAATAAATGTAGTTTTTTTTACCGAATATAGGAAAAAATTCTTACAGTAAAGTCTCGTTATAATGAAGATCGCTTTGAAAAAAAAAATACTTTAGAGTGACCAGTGTAATGTTTTATATTAAACATTAAAAATATTTTTTTTTAATAAATTTAACAAACTCTAAAAGAAAATGCAGAAGAGAAAAATAAAATAACAAAATGATATATAGCAATAGATTGATAATACTAACTGTCATAATGGCTGCTCCAAAAAGGGCTTTCAAATTTTGACAGCTGACTTTTGTCTCGAAGTGTTCTTACAATTTCGCGGTAGTATGTTATTCAAGCACTAATGCAAAATTTGCAATCGACGCATCGGCATCAGGTTTTATTGATTTTTCACTGCATTTTATATATGTACATGCATCTTTTGATGACATTCTTAAAAGTCAGTTAATGTTTTGGTCATATGGAAGACACAACGGTTCAAATACAAACAATAATTTGTAAAAAATTAATTTCAATATTTTAATTAAAACGGGCAATTAGGTCCAAAGTAATTCTAAATAATTTTAATCAGATATCTTTTCAGGGGCGGACTAAGCCCTAGGCATTATAGGCACGTGCCTAGGGCCCGTAATTTTTGGGGCCCGAAAAGTAGGTTCATATTTTGTAATTTTTATTTTTATTTAACCCTGATATTCCATTACATTTGCAAATATATTTAATTTCACACATTTTGCATGGAAATATATGTAGTTCGAGCGTTGTTTTTTGACTCCGATTATGCATCAAGAACACAGGTGCACAAAAATGATTTGCATTTGTGTAGTTGACAAAGAGAGAGAGAGAGCTGCAATTTGCGTCATAACTGAAAAAAAGGTCCGAAATTGCAAGGTTGCCTAGGGCCCGCTTTAACCTTAGTCCGGAACTGTATCTTTTATTTCTTCAGAGCTTTGGAAGACGAAGCTCAAAACAAATGTTTCAAATCAGAAATCTCAGAAATATATATATATATAATATATATAAGATTTTTATAATTATCTTTATATCCAGTATCGCCGAGAAAAATAAAAAAAATGCATTAAAATTGATTACATCGGACTATTGGTCACTTCCTCTGTACAGTTCGTGGAAAGCGAAAGCAGATTTTCAAAAAACCTTTATCCAAAATGCTTCTTAGAACAATAGTAGATTTATATAAATTCCAATTAGAGATAAACGAGAATTGTAATTAAGTAAAAGTAAGAAACTCAACTAAAACGCACCGATTTCCTTACGCCCTTTACCATTCACTGATATTTGTCAGTTGAAATGCAAAATTAAAATGGAGAAAAAAAACAAATGAGAAACAAAAACAGTATTAAATGTATAGCAGTGTTGCCCATTAATTATTTTTAACCAACTGTCGTTTTTTATAGTTCTTTTTTTTTGGTTATTTTAATATAGTCTAATGTTTAGACTAGTTAGTTTAGTTTAATAGTCTAATGAATATTAATATTAGTTATCATTAATATAATTAAAAATAATAAATTACTATTAATTGATAGTTCATGTAATAAAAAAAATTTTTTTTCTTTAATATTCATCTGTGTTTACATAATTTATAAGGAATTTTTATAAAAAATTTTCTGAAATGGTTGCTCAATTTAGACTCTGTTTGAACTAAAAAAAAAAAAAAAAAAAAAATTTAATACATTAAAAATATGGCTACCAGTAATGATTTTATCACTTAATGTATTCTATCAGCTGTTAGTACCAACTTGATCATCATTTCATTCGCGTCAGATATAAAATGACATTTTTACGGGATGAAGAAATCAACTTTTGAAAAGACAAGATTTCCTTCCAAAAATTGTATTTTCACAGGGTGGTCAGACCTTTTCTAAATTCTACTTCTGAAAGGGCAAGATTTGTTAGAGAAAATAAAATTTTTACAGGGCGGTCAAACCGTTTCTAAATTCCTCTTTTGAAAGGGCAAGACTTGTTTCCAAAAATGGCATTTTTATAGGGTGGTCAGACCTTTTCTAAATTCTACTTCTGAAAGAGCAAGATTTCTTAGAGAAAATAAAATTTTAACAGGGCGGTCAAACCGTTCCTAAATTCCACTTTTGAGAGGGTAAAATTTCTTAGAGAGAATAAAATTTTTACAGGGTGGTCAAACCGTTCTTAAATTCCACTTTTGAGAAGGCAAAACTTGTTTCCAAAAATGGCATCTTTATAGGGCGGTCAAACCTTTACAAAAATTTTGCTTTTGACAGGGCAAGTTTACTTACAAAAAATGGCATTTTAACGGCGTTCAAACCTTTTCCAAATTCCACTTTTGAGAGGGCAAAATTTCTTAGAGAAAATAAACTTTTTACAGGGCGTTCAAACATTTTCTAAATTCCACTTTTTAAAGGGCAGGATTTTTTTTTCCAAAAATTACATTTTTACAGAAATTCTACTTTTGACAGGGCAAGACTACTTAGCATGACAGTCAAACCTCTTCAAATTTGCCACTTTTGACAGTGGAAGATTTTTTTTGGCGAAAAGGAAAAGCCCATTACTTTAGTTGCCCCACAATTTATTCGATCTTTTCTTATTTTTAGGAAATATGTGTTTTAAGATTTCTTGATTCTGAAA
Organism: Ormia ochracea; assembly: GCA_963402855.1. Lineage (NCBI taxonomy): Eukaryota > Metazoa > Arthropoda > Insecta > Diptera > Tachinidae > Ormia > Ormia ochracea. Next base: position 12,077,910 of record OY727105.1, read on the forward strand.
AAATAAGTTGTATAATTTTTATGTACGACATACAAATAATTTTTCAATTAATTTTTAAAAATTTTTTTATGTCAGTTTAGGAAGCGGTTCATGTAAATTATGGTCAGAACGTAAGATAAGTATTTTAGTTTTGATGAGACTGTTTGAACTAAAACAAATTAATATTTCTTTTACAAATATTATTTCTATCAAACATTTAAACAATTCCATTACAAAAAAAAAAAAAAAACACACACTTTTCATGGTATTAAAAAAATTGTTGTGTGTTTAAGCGTGAAAGTAACTTTAGCGTAGAATATTTTCATTGCTGTAGCGAATACGCTCCATTCCCATTAACCCATATTTTTTAACAAAAAAAAAAAAAAAAAAGCATTTTCACTCTTCAAAAGAAAATTTTAAAACCATTGTTTTTTAAACGCTCATAATTGGGCCCATGAAAATAAGTTTCCCATAACAAGAAAAAAAAAAAAATAATAACAACTAAAAGGCTGCAACATGTGTTGCAATTAGCAACATTTCCATTGTTGGAAGAAACATGAAAAGCTCAAGAAATTGTTCATCATACAAACCGTTAAATTTAAAAGTAAAAAACTTAAATTGCCGCCATTTACATACGTAGCAAACTTCAGCCGGTTGGGATATTGAACTTACCTAAAATGAAGCAAAAAGAGAAAGAAATTAAAGTTAATTAAAATTGTTCAAATACACAAATACTATAAATATGCCGGGCATGCGCACACACGTCTGCACGAATTTACGTAAAAATAAGCAATAATATATTTTGGAAAAAAAGTAAAAAAAAATACTACTAATAGTAAATAATTACTGACCGTCAGTCATAACAAGCAATGCCAGCAAATTAAAATGTTTAATAAAACAAAAAAGCGGCCAACATTTAACCAAAACATTTCATTGCTCAACATAACTTTGTGGCAATAAGTGTTGGCCAATAGAGAAAAGAAATTACAAACCATTTTCACAAATATTTGCTACAGCTATTTGTTGCTGTAATTAATTACTATCACTTTTGAGCTTTTTCGTGGCTTTAGTTAAGCTATAAAAAGTAAATGTTTGTGCAAGCAGTTAGTCTTTAAACTAGATCTGGTCTTGGAATATAATTTTTCCTTTTTCTATTTTCCAGCTCTTAACAACAACTGTAAAGGAAGAACAAGAAAAAAAAAAGCTTTTAGCCAAACAGTCGGCTCTCAACAAAGCCCTGATTTTTGCCATGCTTCACTACCCTACACAACCGTATGATTGGTCAAATATGGCATGTCTGCTAGAAAAATAGGGCAGTGAACATTTTCATTGCAATTAGAGTTGCACTTACTTCAGTCAGACTGTATTCAGTCACACATTGATTTTTAATTTTTCGACTGCTAGTTTTTAGGAGAGAGGGAAAGAGAGAGAGAGAGAGAACAGGAGAAATACGTTTTGTTTTCTCATTCGTAACAGCACACTGTTACTCTCACTCATTATAAAAATGAAATATTTTGGTAATAAAGCCAAGGATAGTGTGAACGCAGAACTAACATTTTAATAGGATATTGGATCTACTCTTTTCATACGATTCATATTTAGCAATATAAAGTGCGTAATGAGAATCAAATTACTTCTAAGGAAAAACAATTACATTTTACTAAAACTGTTACAGTTTAAAGGTGGAAAATTTTGGCGCTTACTGTAGCATGGACCACATTAGTATGACACATTTTTTTTGGACAAGTCATACGATTTGCAAAACTTTATGAAAATTTCCATGATATGATCATTTTTATGTGATCAGAATGGCATTTACTTCAATCAGCAAACTTCTGTTTGTGTCACATTTGTATGATAGTGTAGACCTCCAGGGACATTTCAATGCGAGTTTTTAATATAAAGTGAAATCAAATCAACTTTGTAAATGAATCATAACTTTTGACAGCACAAAACTTATTACCGTTAACTAAACAATAGTTGTTATTGTTAATTATATTAGAAAACAGCAAAATCCTCAATTTGCCCTTGAAATTTTTTTAAGGTTAAATAAAAAAAAATTGCTCATATGACTACTTGCAGTTTCTATTCCAAATTGCTAACACACAAATTGTTTTAAAAGTTATATAATATATATTTTTTTTATTTAACTATTTGCGCTACAATGACAAGTTCAACTCGGAATGAATTTTTAATGTCTGTCTGCCCAATGACGGGCTGTACCCTTCATGTGGCGCTATCGAATTATTAGTGAAATATAAAGGACGATTGCTTTTTATCCAGCTTGTTGCATCCAAACGCACTAGATTTGAAATACAAATTTATAAATTATATGAGTCGGAGACAAGATATTGTTGTATATATTCAAAATATATATTGATCAAGATAAGGTTGATGATATGCCCGCCTCATAGTATTTTCACACTGAGAATAAAACCTGGTTTTAAAACAAAATTTGGTTTTAACTTTAAAACAAATCCTTAAAACGTGGCTTTACCATACAAAACAATTCTTATAAAACCATTTTAAAACCTTTTTTGAATTGGTTTAAAGTAGATTTTATGGAATACAACCTTGTTTTATACAGTACATATTCAGTGCTACCAAGTTAGAAAGATTGAAAACAGCTGATAATTCATTCACATTCACAAATATTCATTCACAAAATGTAAAATCATTTCAATTTTAGAACACATTTTTAACACATATAAACAATAACAGATGTCGTACAGTTTCTCAAATAAATGTGGAAAGAATAATTACAACAAACACACCTATTTCTTCAAAAAATTTATTTTATCATTAACAAATTTATTTGCCAAACTGTATTATAAAACCTGATTTTATAAAAATTGTATGTAAACACAAAATCAGCTGTTTGTAGGATATAAGTTGAAACCAGGTTTTAACTTTAGGTGTGAAAACAGTATCAGAAAGTGTAGTAAAGGAGGTAGCAAAGCCATACTTGTATCTAAATTTATTGAAACATAAAACAAAAGCAGTCGGAAAAGAAAAAGAAAAGAAAAGAAGAAAAAATCTGCCAAAAATAAAAATTTCCGAATTTAAACTAAAGAGAGGAGAAGTTCGGGGTTCCTCCTGTAGACGATGTTTACATGCTTAGTTCTAGCCATTCAACGATTGAGATCTTGGATACCTGAAAGAAGAGCAAGCAGAGAGGGGAACATTGCTAGGAAAATGTTTTAAAGCCCACCTGTGTAATTGAATATAATTCTGTATTTCTGAAATTTTTAATGGTGCGCAAGGGGTTAAGAGCGTCAACTACTTTTTAAAAAATTATAACCATAAACAAACTACAAATTGAGATGAGCAAAAAAAGAAAAGAAAATTGGAACGTTTGTTTTGCAGAAAATCACAAATTTTTAAAACGTTCTAACAAACAATTAGCAATTAAGTAATAAAAAAGCTTATTAGAAAACAGCACTGAAAAAGAAACCATAAATCAACATTTGAAATCAGTGAGCTTTTTTACCAAAACTTTCAATGTACAATTATTGACTTAAAATCTGAATAGAAAGTCTAACAGTTTTATTTACTCAAGAATTAAAAAGACAACAAAAAAAAAAGAAACCTGAAGTAGTAATTAAAATTTTACACTTCAATGAATTTTAAAGTTAAAAAGAAATATAAAGAAAAGAAAAAAAAGCCGATAGTACTTTCTTCAAATAGCAAACAGCTTTGAATTATCGAAGCGTCGCTAATAAAGTTTATAAAAGGGCGGAAATAAAGCCGCCATTTAAGTCAAAACCAAGAGCCATGTGGCTCTACAGTTTAGGTTTTGAAATTACCATTTACTTTTTGAGATTTTAACTTTATTTTATATCGGGTGTTTTTTAAGATGCATACGATTAATGTCAGACTGAGTTCACCTTTTGTGCAGTCAGTTTTGGCAAGCCGCTATTAATTATTTAGCGCCACAACAACGCTTCAGAAATGCGAAAATTAACTTGAATAAAAAAGTAAATAAATAAATCTGTTCGAGAAGTTTACAGAGCATTTTGTAGAAAAAGCAAAATTGCCCTATTTGGAGAAAACGTACTCCCCAAGCCTTTAGCGAAATACCTTTCCATCCATCCATTAAAATAAACTACTTTTTGCGCTTTATATGCTGGCGATATTAATTGTCGAAAAGAGCACAGAGCTGCCACTATGGTCCACGGCGAGCCATGCACGCTAAATGCGTCTTAGTTGTTATACAAAGTACGCCAATAGTCCCCACAATTAATATTCAACAAAATATTAAAAATATTAAATATTAATACATGGCCTTTGGTTCCGAAGAAATCAAAAAAACGAAACTCTTAACTGTAAGTTATTTGAAATTGATTATTTCGCGGTATCAGCTGATTCCTCAGCGAGTTGACTTGCTAACGCCGCAACGACGTTAAAAAACATTTCTTTCCAAAAATACTGCACAACATCCGATTTATTGCTAACTCAATGTCATGACCACGTTGTTAACAGAAGCGGCCCTGTCGCTTAGCCCTCTCCTTCAGAAGATTACTTGCTACGGTAATACATTAAGTGATTGCATTACATCGACTTGCCAGCAACTCATGAATCATTGTTAGCCAATATTTATTTACTATTGACCATGTGCCTGCCAGCTGCACTGGCCTTACGCCGAGTCATATTTCAAAATAAATGCCACGAAATTAACCAACAAAAATCATTCGATCAATATTTCTGTCTTCTATTATCAGTTTAAATTGTCATGCAGTAATGAAAAAAAAAACCCCACTATAAAAATTTAATTTCAAATTTAATGTTAATTAATAATGTGTTAAAATAAATCTTTTTATAAATATTTTTTTTTTTTAATTTTGACACTTGAGAATTTTCTGAAATATTTATCACAATCTAATCTGCGTTATTTATTTTTAAATTGTTTGAATTATAGTTTAAAATAATCCACAGATGAATGAACTTCCTAAAGTTATCTGATGAGAAATGAAATTAAATTTGGTTTTCTTCCTTTTACAAAAGAGTAAATATTCTTCTGTGTGATGCCTGTCAACGCCATTAGTTTCGTTAATGGCTGGGTTTTTAACTCCACTTGAAACCAGCTGCTCCGAATCTTTTCAGTATTCTTGACATCACTTGAACAACCAGTTTGATTTTGAACAGGCCGCCATTGTACCAGATTGATAGCCGGCAAGCAAAAATTGCCTTCCAACAATGTATTCAAGTTGCAGTAGAATTGCCATTATGATACATTCGTGGTTTCAATTTGAAAAATTAAAAGTATTTCTGTATTTAAGATAATTGCCCTCCTGCCCCACTACACAAGACAAACCACAAGGAATCAAACTCGCTCAAGAATCAAGGACAAATTAAGGTCACTCATTTTAATACATGACCATTGGTTCCGAAGAAATCAAAAAAACGAAACTCTTAACTGTAAGTTATTTGATGAAAAATAATTATTTGTACAGTGCTCTCTCGATAATTCGCACATTTTACTTTATTGTTAACAAATTACATTTTATTTCAAATATAACCAGGCACATACAAGAATAGACAAGAAATAGCAGAATACAGGAAGCAAAAAAGAAAAGACCGGGAAACTTTTTTGACCTTTGAAAGGAAAGGACGATGAAATGCGACTTGCACCAGTTAACTTTGCTAGGTAACGAATCGGGAAAGTGGATTAATAAAATTGAAATCATGAACTCTTAAAACGGGAGCAAAACCATTACCCTAGTACTAGCAAATCCATTTTGATAGCGTTCCTTTAAAGCTGCATAAAAAAAAACAGACAAGGCTTAAATATTCTGAATCTGTAAAGAGCAAAATGCAAGAATGGAACACTTTGCCTCCTCCACAGGCTTTTTAGTTCTTTGGAACTCTTGTGAAAAAGTTATAATTCTTCAATATCACAGTGTGTGAAAACAATTTTTCCTACAACGAATAACACTTGATAGAATACCGCAATAACTGGTTGATCTTAATGCAAAAGAGAGACAACTACATTACTCGTAATGGCACGACCAACTCCACATATTGCTATAAATATGTAAATATTTTAATAATCATAAAAATATGGGGAAAAAATCACTTTCAAATAACTCTTTTATAAAAACCATGTATGTCCCAACAATAAGCAAAAAAACAAAGGAAGTCAACACTTGGCATAATTTTGCAAATATTCCAATAACTAAAGGTAAAAGGTCATTATTTACTATCCAACACAATCGCAGGGTTTGTCACATTAGATAATGTGCCCTAAAATTGCATCTCTGTGGTAAAATCTGTCATATATAACTTAAAATTAAGCTTAAGATGTGTCTAACGTCATAGCTTTATGTTAGTTAAAGTGGAACTTAAATTTGAATGATGAAGCGGGAATATCGACCATTTTGAGACTCAGGATCTAAGGGATCTTCACCTTTATCGAACTGTTTTCGTTTTTCGGGATCTCTCAACACTTCTTTGGCGGCAGCAATATCTATGAACTTCTTCTCAGCTATTTTTTTTTCATCACCTCTGAAGTTGTCAGGATGCCATTTCTGTGCCGCCTTGCGATAGGCCTTTGTTATTTCCTGTTTGCTGGCAGTACGCTTAACGTCTAAGATCTTATAATAATCCTGCCTTTCATATTGTTTTTGAATTGTATTAGCTTTCTCTAAGCCATCTCTCGCTCTCTTTAAATGTTCATCAATACGAAGGGCCTCATTGTAGTCATGTATGGCATCATCATACATTTCCGATCCAAGATAACACTCGGCCCCATCGCAGTAAATATAACCATCCGTATTAATATTTAGAGCATCATTGCAATAGCTCAATGATTTAGTATATTGTTCATCACGCATATAACAAGTGCACAATAAGCGTTTAGCTTCGAATATAATCACAAGTTCTTCTTTTTCATGCTTCAGCACTAACTCAGCAGATTCTATGCATTCCTGGTATTTATTTTCATCGTGATATTTTTCAGCAGCAGACAGACCTGCATCTACCTGCATCTTGGCTGTTAAAAATAAGTTGTACAATGTGCCCTAAAATTGCATCTCTGTGATAGATTTTTTGGCAAATCGTACGCTTTGTCAAAATTTAACAAAATGTTCTTAAAATGACAATTTCCACGCGGTCAAGAATTGCGTTTACTTTAATCTGCATGAATTGCACAACTGTGTAGGATATCGAATCATGGCCTTAAAACGCAATGAGCCAATTTTTTACAACCAAATATTTGACAGGCAACTGACTTTATAATCTTAAGCTGGGTATCCCAGTACCATATTATCGAATGTTTTACTGAGCTTTCAGAACTCAATTCCTAAATCTATAAAAAATCAATTTGTGTACAGAAAATAAAAGACAGAAATCAAATCTGCAACCTCCTCCTTAACAAACCAGCTCACTGGCCGCTAGCCTACACAGAACAGCATTTTTAATATTTCCTTAAATCGGCTACCGGCAGCCTTGGGCCACCCCTTCAACGTGTTACAGACCACTGCATGGCTTTGAACTCTTATTGCATGCTTGTTGTTACATTTCACCTTAAATATTTAAGTTTGAAAAAAAAGGAAAAGAAAATTAAAGTTTCTATTTTAATATGAGAAGACAAAGCAAAGCTGACAATAAAATATGACAGGCAGTAGCGGCATATGTATTAAAAACGTTTAAACAACAATTTCATTAAATTTATTGATGAATGCAACAACAGACACAAACGCGGAGAACTGAACGGCTTAGCAAATGCAATAACATGCACATGCATTCACTTCCTCTGGTGCGTGTGTGTGTGTGTGTGTGTGTGTAAATATTTGCTTAATAACTTTTATTTTCATACAAAAAAAAAAAAAAAAAAAAACAAGAAAATACTTTCTTTCATTGTAACTACAATATTTTTATTTAATTTTTACTACTCTAAACATTTTAACGTTAAACTTTCTTATTGAAGGGCCGCCGCTTGTATGTGAAAATGTTGCTGCGCTCTCATGTTCATGTGCAGCAAATTGTGAATGGAGAATTTGAACGAAAATGCAATAAAATTACAATGAAAAAATGTGGCTGATTTGTGGTTGTGATTAAGAAATGTAACGGTTCTTAAACCGCCTACACACGTGCAATATCATTGTGCAATTTTTTATATTATACAATATTAGTAGCAATAGATCTGTTACATTCGAAAGTTGCACAATATATAGGCAACGCTTTTGATGTTTACTGTACAAGCAAAACATATGTATGCCACTGTAAATGTAAAATGTGTGGCCAATATTGTACAATATCTTCCTAAGACACAAACACAATTCTAAATATGGAAATATATAAAATTATATATATATATAATATCTCCCCGAGTGTTTTAAGAAAACCCCCGCAAGGAGACTTGGGAAATTTCTTAGGCTATTGCTTTCACTACTTTTGTTTACAAAATGCCAGCCGTACGACAAAAAAAAAATTGCGCAATATTTTATATCAAATGATTTGGGCATTTATTGCACAATATAAAAAAAATATATGTAAATAAATGTGGCCAATAAAATAAACAATAATGTTGCATGATGGATGGGCCGTTTTCCATATTTAGAAATTGTTCTTAATTAGCCAGAGATTATCAGAGATTAGGAAAAGTCGAAAATGACTTCAATTTTTAAAATATAAATACGGGCGTCCCCAACTAACTGATATGGGGGTGCCAGTTTTAAAATTTCACATTTAAAAAAATAATAAAAAAATTTATGTTTGTTTTCTTTGAACTTTCAAGTAATTCAATTGATTTGAGTTGGTCAAACAGTCTGACACACTTACAAATACACAATAAAACGTTTAATATTTAATTTACGTTAATAATACATTTTTTAACTTAAAATGCACTTGTTTACGTTTTGGATGCAAAACACAAAATTTAAAGAAAAATTCAAATCAAAAAGTTACATATAAAATTATAATAATAATAAATGTATGACAATATATAATAGATTAAGACTGGATCGATAGGCGTAGAGAGCAAGCTGATCTGGAACAAAAGAATGCGATTGCGTTGTTATTTCATGTTAATCAATGAAATATTAAGAGGTTAGTTATGCAATGAAAATGATCTCCACTAATAAATATTTAGTACAAAATATATGCCCTGTCCCACGATGTCAACTAATTAAAAATCAATTTTCTTGGTTGGTTAGTTTTGGCTCAAGTATGCGAGTCAAGCACGTGTAATTCTGCGCGGTAGCTGCATTTTTGGCCTTAGTGAATAAAATGTCTCACTCACGGAATGCATTTCTAATGGAAAGCCATAATATTTATGAGAGTTCATAATATTTGTGATTGTGAGAGTTCGCTCCTATTGGGTATCGGATGTCTGCCAAAACGTCAACTGTTTACTACTACATATGTCGTGGGTACATGTAATATTACATAAATACCGGCAGCGTAATTGCAAGGGAAGTTGGTTTCGATACATTTTAGAAGTGAACCATGTTGCATTAATTAACAATGCAAGAATGGTCATATGAATCTTCTAAGAAACAAGTCACCCGAATAAAAACCGAAGCTTAAGATCTGAATTTGTGCGACTATGTAATTTATATCGCAAGCTGTCACTGGCCAAAAAGGGTTAATCTTGCTCTAAGCTAAAATATAGCACTACACGGAAGTCTACATATGAGCAAAAATATTTTTCGGCCAGAATTTAAAACATTTCGTTTAAATTAATCACTAAGCCCTCGATGGTATAATGGTTTGTATACCCGCCTGTTACGCAGGTGTCAGGGGTTCAATTCCCTAGGAAGCCAGAAGCCAAAGACCTCAGTAGCCAGTGCTTCTATACATATTGCAATTATATTCATATAATTGTAATATTTGGTAAATAAATAAATAAATAACCACTTTAAAGGCATGAACAACTCAACTTTGGGTAATGAAAAAGTAATGCCTTTGCCAGACGTGTTTGTTCTTGTAATAGCCTATGTGACTTGACTTCAGATTACGAAAATGATGCTTTCAAAAAGTAAGCAATGGGCATTTCGGGGTCTCCTTTTATATTTCATGTTGACATATGCTTACAGCAATGTAAAAAATAGTAGTAGATAATATAAATAACGGTCGCAAAGCGCAGCATGATGCAAGAAATTACAGCAAACGAAAATTTTCTCTACACGAAAATGCACTGGATTTCAACAACGGCTTAAATTACAATTTGACTTGGAATTTCTGTATTGGACATCATTTTTTTTTTTTTTCTTTATTTGGTATTAAAATTATTTGTTTGTTGCTTTTTGATGACCATCTGCTTGCATTGTTAATGATGATTGTGGAATATTTTGAATAAACTTTTCATGGTTTTTTTCAACACAACCGACTGCTGTAATGCCTCTTCGATTGTTTAGTGATTAGAAGCAGCAACAGAAATAAACGAAGAAACATGAAAGCATTATGGGATAATAACAATTGATATTGTTTGTTATACAACAAACACAATAAATCCACTTCAATGTATGCTAGAAGATCAACGTGGCAGCCAGACGGACAGAGATACTTCAACAACTCAGCAACAATGATGCTGTTGCGGTTGCTGATGCAGCAAATGATAGTGTTGTGTTGTTGGCTGGTTAGTTGGTTGGTTGCTTGACTGGATGGATGAAGAAATCAACAGCATTCAAAATATTCTACAGCATAGTTTATTGTAACATGCATCTGTTTTATGTTAATTGCTTTATTTTGCTCCGTTAAAGACTTCTCCTTTATGTACTTCACACCGTCATAGGCTAAAGACGGCTTCAGTATGATGCCACATTTTGGGAATTGCTTGAATGGGTTTAACGTCTAGATCATTTTCAAAAATGATGATGCTGCTGTTTTACTTCTAAGTCACAGTGGGATGAAATTTATTTATTTTGTCTTTTTATTTACATGAAATCAATATTACTGCGAGATCTATTACGATTTTTTAATGAAAAATAACTCATTATGCGATGAAATTTAGAAACATTGCACAAAAATTAATCAAGAGACAATATTTTAACAATATTGCATATCGGTCGGCATAAGCCGTATTATTATGTGCCGTATTTGTAAATCGATCGGCTTAAGCCGTATTATTATGTGCCGCATTTGTAAATCGGTCGGCATAAGCCGTATTATTATGTGCCGTATTTGTAAATCAGTCGGCATAAGCCGTATTATTATGTGCCGTATTTGTAAATCGGTCGGCATAAGCCGTATTATTATGTGCCGTATTTGTAAATCGGTCGGCATGCGCCGAACAGTGACTATGCTTTTGCCATTTCAACATGAGCTGTTAAAGTACTTTAGAAAAACTCATGAGAATTTTTTTTATTTTATGTCCTCCAGAAAAAGGAATCGACCCCAAAAACCTCAGCCAATGTATGATTATATTTTTTAAAGTCTGGCTACACTGGAGCATTTGACCATTTTTTTATGGCAGTGTACAATCCTAAAAAGTGCAATGACAACATCGTCACTGCAATACTCCAATTGATCCATTTATTTGCACTTTGTACTTCAAAGTAAACTTCTATAAAAAAAATTTTTGTAACTAATTTAGAAACAACAATGGTGAAGTAATCCATAATACACGGATCGTCATGAAACCAAAAAATTTAGTCAAAAATCATTAATAAAGGTGAGCCACTTTGACCTCGGGGCATTTCTTACCAAGCCGAAATGCCGCATTTGGACAAATGGGAATCCAATAGTGATTTTTGAAAACTGGATACAATTATAAAAAGTAACTTCTTGGAGCCGCTTATGAGCTGGCGGTATCAACGGCCCGTACAATAAGGAAAATAAGATCGGCTAAGCACTTGCCGTGAATGGTGTTCGCTATTTTGAGATGATGAAGAACTTCTTGTAGGCAAAAATCGACGATGTGGCTCCAATAGGATAGTGTAAATTGCCATGCAGTGAAGAAAACAATAGCTTTTGCCCTCAAATATTCAAGAGTCGTGTTGTCTCCTGTCGGGTTGGAGGTATGCTACCGAAGACATGGCAAGCATTTGAACAATATTTTGTTTCCCACATATTTGTCACAGGATTATGAGAAAAATATAAATTCTAAAATAATTCTCTAAAAACTTTTTCTTTTATTTACAATTGACATTGTGCGTTTTGCTTGCCATATATATAATACAGCTGGCATAATCTAAGCCAATAGTCAAAAAAAAGTATGGCAACTTCAATTAAAAAAAAATGCAAAAAACCCCTTTAGCTGCCAGTTATTTTTAGTCTAAAGTAAAAATATGTATAATAATTGAAACCAATTATAATAATGGACTAAATAGTTTATATAAAATAAACGAGAATTATTTTGATATGTTTTATAGTTCTTTTCTGAAAAGCAAAGTTGAAAATATGTCATCTGAAGACAAAGCTAAATATGAAGTTATATTTTACTTATCAACCACTGTTTTTAATAAAAAAAAAGTCTTTGTTCACCTGATAAGGCCCCACCTTCCATAGGAAAAATGGAATGCTAGTGAATATAACTGCGTGTGACTTGACTTAATATTTTTATTCTTAATTATTTTTTAAGAACATTTTTGTATCATTTTGAGGCAACAAAATTATATTTCAGATTCTCATTTCATTTCGCACATGGAAGTTCCACTGTATGTAAAACAGTTAAAAAAATATCTCCCTCTCGTTCAATTACGGCAGCAGATATTTTTGTTTGTTTCTGCTGCAGCGGCTGCTGATTGGGAAATAATTTTTTTTTCAACTCGTACGCCGCCGCCTGTAAACCGCAATTGTTTGGCGGAAAAATAAAAAAAAATTAAATTACTAAAGTTTAATTTCTATTGTGTCTGAATTGTTGCATCCAAAGATTTTAATGCAATTCAATATAAAATTAATTCGTTTGTTGTAATTCTTTATCAATGATTTTTATTAAAAGGTTATTTTTTTTTTCTCTTCTCGTATTTCATTATGTTTATCATTTAATTTCTAAGCTTTTTATGCGTTAGAAAAAAGATACACACAATTGAGAGTTTTATTTTCTTATTTATGATTAGCAATCGATCGTAAATTAATTTGTTTTAATAGTTTCTATCGCCCAAATGAATTATTTTTCATTAAAAGTGACATTTTCTCACTTCAATTTAATAATAAATATTGAGAAACCAAATAAAATGGCACGAGAGTACACTGAGTGAAAAAAGGCAGCACACGAAATAAATTATCTAATGAAGACTAAACATTCTTAAAATATTTTTTAATTTTTCGGTGTTTTTTCTAAGTATTAAAATTTTTAAAAGATAAAATATGCTCGAAAGGAGTTAAAGCAGACTGTGTCGGCCCAAAAATCGAATAAATACGAATCTTATGCTACAACTGAAGCGGATATTACAAAATATGATGGCAAAGTTTTTAAAAAGCTTCGGAACAATTAAACATTTAAAACATTGCATGTTGCTGGTTTCGCTGGATACAACTCTGTAAACAGTAACTAACAAAATTTCACCTAAATTATTTTACAAAACATCGTAAGGTATTTAGTTTGTTACCTTCATCAGAATAGGTAGAGAAAAATAGCAAATGTGATTTATAAATTATTAATATATCTTACGAGTGATTAAATTTAAAGCTATTTTACACACCAATAGCGTAATTGATAAGGAAAAGAACTTTATCAATTTAAGCTTTCAAATTGCCAAAGTTTTCTGAAGCAAAGAACTTCACTTGAACTGAGAGATTAAATCAAACACAGCCAGTAGGCTTATTCTGAATTGCGATGCAATAGTCAATGCGATGCGAAAATGTGCAAATGCGAACAATCGGTATTCTGTATTGCGATGTTGGCATAGTACTCTTTTGTATTCGCATTTAAAATGCGAAAATGTGGCAAGTCGGTATTCTGTATTGCGAAAGCTAATGTCAGATACATTCGATAATCGCAAAATTTATTCGGCAGCAAAATACCAACCGCAAACCACAAAAGTGTAAGTAAAAAATTATAATTTTGTTAATTTATTTAAATGAATTAATTTTTTTTTTAATTTTTTTTTTTTTTTTTGAGCAAAATGAATGAATTATATAACCAAAGAAGTGCCTTTAAGTTTCTAAATAAAAAGAAGACTGTTGGTTTTTAAATTATATTGTTTTTTATTTCATCTCTTATATTTCTAGCAATGTTTGTGTAATTGTTATTACTGGTACTATTATTGTACTATTGTTGGTTGATTTCAATTCGGAGCCAATATTATTTAAAACGTATAAAAATGCCTCTTGAGTCAATCTAAAACTTTTTACAAAACTGGAATAGAAACGTTTTTTGTAATTAATTGTTTTTAATTAATTGTTTTGTTTTTACATTCAAACTTAGAATATCCGATTGCTTCTAAGCATTCTTCTCTGGACCCTTTCATTTTGGTCATGCTCCTCTTCATCATAAAACCATAGAGCAACAAAATCCATTTTTGGTAAATTACACAATTACACAAATATTAAATAAATTTATTTTATTTTGTAACCGCAATCGCAAATTTCTTTTTCTTTTGTAAAATTAAATTTGACGTTTACTGGTACCAGCGTTGTTAATTATGGCCAGTGTTGCCGCGATTTAAAATAAAATGCGATTGCGATTGCGAAAGTGTTGCAGAATACCAATTTACTATTGCATCGCAATTCAGAATGAGCCAACAGATCATCACTAGACTTGTATGAAAGACAAACAGGAAACCTGCTCCATGTTATACTCCCATTCGTAAGAAGCAATTCAGAATATAAAAAGCACATTCACAGCAAACTTTGAGAGGAAATAACTAATAGGAAATTAATTTTTAGATTATCTGAAACTATAATTTCAGTGTAAAATGCCGTTTGGCGAAATATGTAAAGTATGATTCATAACATTTATGAAACAATTCATTTGGATGCATGTACAGAGGGAAACATACTTATTGTCCTCAAAAATTTTCTCCAGTGTAATTATTCGTAAGGTTTACATACACATATACGAAGTGTGATCTAGAAATAGATGTTATTTTCCAAATTCGTGAGTACGTATCTACGATTTGACATTTTTTCTGTTATATTGCTACAAATGTCTGTTATATATGTTGGCAATATCAGGCATTTTGAATTGCCAGTTGGTTTTTGACAGATAGTTGCGTTTCGATTCGCTCTACGATTGTTTAAATTTTGACCAAAGACAACGTCGTTTGGGAGCTGTAGAACGTCGTCAACGATAATCCAGATTTGCTCAAAAAGGTTATAACTGGTGACGATCATGGGTGTATGGCTATGACATTGAAACAAGAGTCCATCATCCTAATGAAACCGCCCAGTAGATCCAAGACCGCAAAAAGTCCATCAAGTTGGGTAAAGCGTGAAGATTTTGCTCGCGGTTTTCTTCGTTAACAATGTACAACGATATGAATTCTTGCCACAAAGTTATACGGTCAATAAGGAATAGTACCTTGAAGTTTGGCGAAGATTACGCGAAGCAATTCGTTAGCAACGCAGAGAATTGCGCAAAATCCAATCATGGATTTTGCATGCTTGTGCGTCAGTTTTTGGGTAAAACCAAAGCGGCTATTAGCGCCTCAACAACTGTATTCACCGGACTTGCCCCCCTTAAGAGAGCTATGAAAGGAAAGCGTTTTGCTACTATTGAGGAGATAATAAAAAATCGAAACCGGAACAGTTGTTGATACCAAAAAGCGCGTGTTTCGAGGATTGGAAGAAACACCGGCATAAGTGCATTATATCTGAGGGGGTTACTTTAAAGATGGCAACATATTTATTGAAGAACAAATAATAGTTTTAGAACAAATTGAAAATAACGGTTATTTTTGATCCCGCCTCGTAATTGAGAAATTCGGTTACATCATTTTAAATTGCTATGCCTCTAAAAGCTTATAATTTTTTACATCGCTTTTCATAAATTACACAGAAGAAAAAAAATTAATTAAAACTGCATTTAAGCTATTTTGGATTGAAAATAAAAATTAAATTAAATGTTTAAATCAATAAAGAATTGAAGTCAATTTCTATTGAGTTCAATGCAACAGCTTGCCAATGAATTCGCCTGCGAATTTCATTACTTAAAATGAAGAGGAGGAGGAAAAGGGCATGTAAGAGAAAAAAAATATCAAAATTTAAAATTAATTAGAAATAGAAGAAAAAGGAAAATCTTTAAAAAATCGTGCTAAAACATTCACTTTAATTTGCTGGCAAAATCTTTTGCAATTATTTGGCATAGAAATCGAAAAAGCTTTTAATGGAGTTTTATTGCACTTGTTTGTAATTTTTTATACTTTTTTTTGTTATTTCGGATGAAGACGAAAATGCTGGACAAGCAAGAAGAATAATAAAAAAGCAGTTTGCACTGCAGGTGTCACTTTTTAAACTTTAAGTGATTTTTTTTAAGTTTGAAATTATGTTGCGGCTAAAGGGCGCACCCAGAATATGTTTACTCGCCATTAAAAATGTACTGCTGAAATAAAATAACAAATGATTTAATAACCGTCTGGAAAACAATATTCCTGGGAAAATATTTTAAGTTTGAATTAAATGAATTACTGTAGTTCGGTGCATGTTCGCTCTTCCGACCTTTATTAAGGTGGCTTTCAACGACGTGGAATTCAAGTTTCCAAATGGAAAATAAATATATTCGTGCAGCTTCCAAACGTTGGAAAACTTTGTTTGTATTATTTACACTTGTAACTGATGTTTGAAGAACATCTTCATTTACACAGAGTTGTATTTTGAAAAGTAAAACATATGTCTTCCAACGGCGGATATGCCAGATTTTTCTTTTTAAGTTTATTCCCAAAACCATCAATATTTCCAACGAAACATTTGCATACATATTTCTTATTAATGTAAATGAAATACAGTTTTTTTTTTGTAAAATCAGCCCTCAGAGAATAATCCCTATTGGTGCCGGAATTATATGAATTGGATAGAGTTCCAGAGGACTTAGTAGTGTTTCTTGCAGCGCATCTTGTGTCGAACCAGGCCCATATCTTTTACCACGAGATGTTAAAGCAGTTGAGACAAATTCATGAGAACTTTTATTTTATTACTTCCACAGTTCAATATCGAATATCTCGCAATTTTAAATATTTTACTTGTAATTTGGCCTTTAGCCAAAAATGTTCAATTTTTTTGAGTCAGAAGAGCCACAAAACTAGATTTTAAATATTTTTGTTTCTAGTATCTTATAAAACAAAGGAATGACAACAATAGGACTTTTTAATTATACGATTTTAGCTTCTCAAGTGGATGAGTAGGCAATCTGGTAACACACTTTTCATAATTTGTATTATTTTCTCTTTAAATATAAAAATAGGCATTTTAATATGGCGGGCAAAACATTTTAAAAATGCCTCTTTTCACATGGGAACACTTTTATATTAGAAAGGAAGAGGCCATTAGACTTCCTTTTCTCAAAGAGGAAGAAAGGCGTTCTTATTTTCCGTACTTTTGAAAAATAATTTTTCACAAGTTTAATTCCGCAATCACATTTAAAAATCGACCATTTTGGTACAAATACCCAAAGGTGAAAAATTAAACCGCTTTTCAAAGGTAGAGGGAGAGAGAAGAGAGAGAGAGAGAGTGAGAGAGATGCGCATGAAAAGTCTCACGAATAGTTGATTTTCATGTATTTTTTCATTTCTTTCACAAGTTTTTAATTGAAAGCCATAAATACGGCTAATACTTAGCCTCCAAAAAAAAAAAAAAAAAAAAAAACATGTGCACTTTCATAAAATTTTAATATCCTGGCGCCTATAAAAATTTCCTACTAATGGGTAAATTACCAAAACTGGTGATTTCGTCCAATAGTGCAACTATTTTTTTCTTTACTTTCAGAAGCGCAAATTTACTGAAACCAGTGCAGAAAAAGAAAAGTTGCCAACTCTGGCAGGTATATCGCATATAAATTAAGGAATCGTTTCACTATCCCACACAGTCGAACGTCTCATTCACACGAAAGTGACGTATGTATACCTGGCATATAATTTATGAAATCAAATAAAAATGGCGTATGTTGCGATACATAATATTTTAAATGTATTACGAAAAAAGGTTGTTTAAAATTTTATATTTTCAAAGATAAAATAATTAATATATTATAACTTTTGGTATACACATTAAAAATAATAAAAAAAAAATAAAAGAAAAGAGTTAAATCAGTCCTGATCAGACAAAATCCACCATTTTATGAAAATTTTCAAAAACTTTTGCAAGCGGTATGCAACTGTCAAAAAAAAAATAATACGGTTTTAGGTTACATCATAACACTTTTTCATACCACATGCCAAATTTTACATGTGTTAATACTGTGTGGGATAGTAAAACACTATCCACTAAACGCGTTTCTTCCTCTTTGAAAAAACTATAAAGTCTGGTCGATCACCATACATACAATTACAAGTCTTATGGCCTCTTCCTTTCTAATAAAAAACGTTCCCACGTGAAAAGAGGCATTTTTAAAATGTTCTGCCCGCCAAATTAAAATGCCTATTTTTATATTTAAAGAGAAAATAATACAAATTATGAAAAAGTGTGTTACCAGATTGCTTACTCATCCACTTGAGAATCTAAAAATCGTATAGTAAAACACTACCTTTACATGTACACAACTTACGAAAATGTATGGAATTCAACACGTAAAATACATTTGAAGCAGGAAAACTGAATCTTACAACGCATATCATCAGCAATTATGACTACATAGATGCTACCCAACAGGCAGCTCTCAGAAATTGTCAAATTGTAGGTGTTGCCTGTTCCCCAAAAATTATCGCCTGTTTATAACGTCGTGTATTTAATTTTTTACACTTTGCAATCGGTAGTTGTAAACTATAATTTTTAAAATATACTTTAAATAAAAAAAAGTTATTAATTAATGTTTTTAATAACATTTATTAGCAGTTAATTTGCAAGTAATTTCAAGAAAATTAGACCCAACTACAGTCCATGAACAGTATGAATGAATTGCTGGAAGTGTTAAATAATTAAATTTACGTGCAGCAAACTTGCACTGCTAGAAATATTAATTGGAGGCAACCTGCAGTGCCCATTTAGCAAAAATCAAGCACATGTTTCCCACTTTCAGCCACAAATTGCCTTTCCTGAACTTTATTCATATTTTACTACTTCCAATTCTTAAGACAATTTAATTTAATGCATTTGTTTGCTTATGTTCCTTGTCTGTTTGATAAAAGTATCTGCTCTACTGGTGGTGCATCTGTGGCTGTCATTTCAAGTGTTTTCATTTTTTATTCCCAGTAAACTCCAGTGATCTCTGGTCAACCATCAAATAGAGCACACAGTTGTTTGCTTTCCTAGCGCGCCTGCCCAACACAAATGCCAGAGACTTCATCATCTAACTCTGCCCCGCCATGGCTAGTTTGATGCGGCTACTAATCAATTGCTAGTCAGGTTTTATTTGTTTTCAGTTTACATGGAAAATTCTTTTGAAAATAAATATAAATATTTAGTTTATTTTAAAAGCAGTGTCTGTGGCAGTTGCTGTTGCTGTTTTCCCACCGCTCCCTCCTCACCTGACAAGTTATAAGTGTGTTGAAGAGCGACAAAAAAAAAAATCATAAATTCCCGTTTCGTTATCAATTAAGTCCACTAGCAGCCCACTCGCTTACTCAAACGCTTTTGTTTGCCAGACTCGGAGGCGACCACGACTGCTGAAGAGTTTTTTCTCTGCTGTGTCTGCATATATTTACCGCCTGAATTGCTGCTTGGCTGGCTGTTTTTGCTACTTGAAAACTGTCATGCCTACAAATTGCTTCATAATAAATAGGTTTGTCTGTCTGTCCGGTTGTCCGGTTGGTTGTTGGTCAATACACACACGCAACAGCACTTTTTATTGTTACAATCAGCGTTTAATAATGTCGTTTTTGTGTCTGCCGTTGCTACCCGCTCAACATTAAAGTGGTTAAATGTGGCATTGCAAGTGATGGCATTCCTTAAAATGTCTGTCCGATTTATCAGCAACATTTAAAGGTCTTATCGTGTAATGAGTTTTTTTTTCTTGTTCGACTAAAATTTTATTGTTGTACGTTGACTTTCTGAAAGTTACTATGAAAATAAAATAAAAATAAACAAATAAACCTTAAGTAAATAAAACTAAAATTTCTAAAATCGAAAAAAAAATTCAAAAGAAAAAAAAAATTACGCCTTAAACACTAATTTAAACGGTCAACATAAGACAGTCCAACAGCCGAAAACAACGCACCCACACTTAAGTTGCACTTTTTCTTGTAACTACTTTTAAACACTCAAAAGAAAAATACACCATTCCCCACCAACAAGGAAAAACGTTTAAAAATGCATGTGCATGCAGAAAAACGCTTTTTTGTATGCAAATGCATAAATGATTTTGTCAGTAAATAAAACACATTTCTTAATGTAAAAAACTGCCGTACGTAGAGTGCTCGCATGCAATTCGTCTGCGAAAGCGTAAAATTTTTAAGAAAAACAAATGTATAATCTTGAAGAAACTTGAAATCTTGACATCGAAACAAACCCCGTTCACATTGTAGTAGAACGAGGCTGTAATTTCGAAAACTGAAACTTGTCAGCCCTGTTTGCAGGCACATAAAATTTCTCGCCAATATTTTCTCGATTTTCTCAATTAAAATATATATAAATTATTTTTGTAAAACATTCATTAACTGATCAAAAAAAAAAAACAATATTTTTGAAAAACTCATTCCTAAAATTTAAAAAAAAAAATACTTCAAAAACCAACACGGGAATTCGTACGTACAATTTTATGGTATTCCAACATATGATTTGCGCAATCTGTTCGCCGTAATTTACACAAGTTCACAATTCCCCTCAGTTGTGTTTTTTTACACAGAAAATTTATTTTTTATTATTAACTTCTGTTAAAAAATTTAATTCTTTTATTTCACTTCATACTAGAAATACATCCGGGACGGTTGCGTGCTTTCCTCGCCAAAAATTAAACGTATTTCTTTCCTAAAATTTAAAAAAAAAATACCCCAAAAACCAACACGGGAATTCGTGCGCACAATTTTATGGTATTACAACATAGGATTTGCGCAATCTGTTCGCCGTAATTTACATGAGTTCACAATTCCCCTCAGTTGTGTTTTTTTACACAGAAAATTTATTTTTTATTATTAATTTCTGCTTAAAAAATTTAATTCTTTTATTTCACTTCATACTAGAAATACATCCGGGATGGTTGCGTGCGTTCCTCGTAAAAAATTAAACCTATTTCTTTCATCAAAACAGATCTGCATATTGTATTCTGAGGCAGAATACAGGCGTCACCCTAATATGCATGAGCAGACTTAAACCAGCTTAAGGAATTGTGCAAAAGCACGTAAATCGTAGGGGGGTAAACCATCCTCCAATTCAATTTAATTCGACCGAAATTAAACCTCAACCATTCACTTTAACAGAAATGTGTAGGGCATCCATTTAAAAAAAATGGGCATATTGGCCAGGAATCACCAAAATTAGCAACTTCAATTGGCCAAAAAACAAAAAATGACTTACTATAGTCGCAATTATATATATGTTTGTGTACAGTGTTGTAATTTTTAGGACTTTTCAACATGTAATACATACATTTCATACAAATACTGCGTACAGGTGTAACAGTGGGTGTATAAACTTTCAGACCGTTTATACACATTTTTATTTGCTTAAGTATGTATTTGACAAGCTTTTCGTATAATTTTGACATTGCCGTAAGACAGCTCATAGTCATTCTTGTTCTCTCTTGACACATATAGAGCTTAATCAAGCCTATAAGTATAATATGTTTTGTGTGAGATGATCTTTGCAACCACTTTCGACAGATTATATACAACTAGCTTAATCCGGCCCGAGTTGCTGGCACCAAATTTTTCTTTTATTTTGAACTGCCTCTCGGAGAAAATCAAAATCAGTGTTTTTAATTAACGCCACTACACGCTGATTAAGGACCCAACGCTTTCAGCGAAACACAGCATAGGCTTATCGCGCAAATAGAGATTAAATATTAGATATTTATTTACTTTTTTTCACGAAAATAGGTTAGGTATGATCCGGTATTAAGCACACAACTTTTTCAGCGCAACAGGGCATAGGTTTATCGCGCTAATATCTATCTGCAAACACACACAAAAAAAAATAAATATTGCGCCATCTGTCGGACAAGCAGCATCCATATTTGGACAAAATCGGTCCAGTACTTTTTGAATTTTTTTCGATCACGAAAATACAAGTAATTTTTATATATACATATAGAGATATTATGTTTTGCTTCTCTTCAATTGAAATCTTGATAAGACCATGATTCACTATCCTACACAATCATACAATTTCTCAAATATGGTACTCGTATGTGCGCAGAAAATGTGGTATAGTGTATCCTAAAAATGTATCTGTACGTTTTGCAAATGTTTATAAACATTTTAATAAAATGATACTCTCCATGCGATCAGAGTTGCATTTTAGCTAGAATATTTTGTTTTTTGGAAAATTTAAATTTAATATAAAGTTTTGTTACAAATGAAGAGCAAACATTTTCCACACCAACAAATACAGTGAAATTTGCTTATTTGCTTTCAAGCACAAAGCATTTGCTTTCTTGTGTAGTGTGACACACACCAACAATGCCCCCGAGCTTTATCTTTTTTACAAGCAAAAACTCAAACTTAAAACGGTTTTAATTTAAAATTTAAATTCAACAATCCTCTTAAATTTATAAACTTAAATTATAAACATTCACTTTTTAAAATTTTTCAAAACTTATTACCAAACATGTTGCATTTTTTTCTCTGCGTGTAAAACAAAAACATCAAACCAATTTAAACCATAAAATGTTACAACAACAACAACCCCATGAAAGGAAAAAAGTTTAATGAAGCTCATTTTTTTTAAAAAAAAACATTGTTGGACATGATGATTTATAAAGGAAAAAGAAAATTAATTAAAAATTTTTCTCACTTATCAGTTGTCAATTTAACAGAAAGAGGTGCCAGCCAGTCAGCAGCCGGCTGCTTATTCTTCTGTTTGATTTTTTTTTTTTTTTTGTTAATAATCCAAACAAATTTGATGGAGTTGCAACCCAAAATAAAAGATATAAAAAAAATGTCTTAACAGTTTATAATTACAATCATCTCTTCACTATTGCTTTTTATGCCATTAAGCTGCTGAAGAAGAGCTTAGATCGGTATCTTTTTATTAGAATAACTTTTGTAAGCATTCCTCCTTCTGTATTTAAGTAAATGAGCATGGGAATACTGATAGACAGACAAAAGCCAACAAATGATTGATAACTTCACGTACAGAAAATATTTTAAGCAGTTTCAAAAGGTACACGAACAGTAACTTTTAACATTTCATTAGGCGATATATTGAGAATTCCAAAACAATGTACAGAAATATAGCAGCAATTTCACAGCTTTTAAAGTAAATTTAACTACCTGTGAAATAATGCTGGCAACTTTGCGATTTATTTCTTTCGTGAAGTGACGAAATATGTCTGGCATCACATTTTTCATATGGTAAAATTTTCTTGCCATCCCTTTCTTTCCAGTTGCAAAATAATATCACGCATAAACAGAAAGAAATAAATGAATTTCCCCGGACCAAACGAACTTTACATTATGAATTCAGACTTATTACGGAATTAAATAAATCATTCGCGCTAAAAATCGTACAAATATATTCTATGAAAATCCATATATTTTGCAATTTGGTTTTGGTTCGAAAAGCAATAATAAATGATGCTCCAAGCATAATGCAACCACAATGGTTCAAAGATCATTAGTATGGGATGGTCCATGATAATAACTGTGACTCTCTTTCACCTCAGTGCATTCGTTAGCAAAGAGAATACACGACAGATTGTGGAAAAGTGGATGCATCTTGTTCCTGCCATTTATGGGCTGGCGGTGTCATCGTCCCTTAGTCCGTTGAAAACAAGATCGGCCAAACAATTGACAAGATATTAACTGTGACTCTCTTTCACCTCAGTGTATTCGTTAACAAAGAGAATCCACGACAGATTGTGGTAAAGTGGATGCATCTTGTTCCTGCCATTTATGGGCTGGCGGTGTCATCGTCCCTTAATCCGTTGAAAACAAGATCGGCCAAACAATTGACAAGATATTAACTGTGACTCTCTTTCACCTCAGTGTATTCATTAACAAAGAGAATCCACGACAGATTGTGGAAAAGTGGATGCATCTTGTTCCTGCCACTATGGGTTGGCGGTGTCATCGACCCTTAGTCCGTTGAAAATAAGATCGGCCAAGCAATTGACAAGATATTAACTGTGACTCTCTTTCACCTCAGTGTATTCGTTAGCAAAGAGAATCCACGACAGACTGTGAAAAAGTGGATGCATCTTGTTCCTGCTATTTATGGGCTGGCGGTGTCATCGACTCTTAGTCCGTTGAAAATAAGATCGGCCAAACAATTGACAAGATATTAACTGTGACTCTCTTTCACCTCAGTGTATTCGTTAACAAAGAGAATCCACGACAGATTGTGATAAAGTGGATGCATCTTGTTCCTGCCATTTATGGGCTGGCGGTGTCATCTTCCCTTAGTCCGTTGAAAACAAGATCGGCCAAACAATTGACAAGATATTAACTGTGACTCTCTTTCACCTCAGTGTATTCGTTAGCAAAGAGAATCCACGACAGACTGTGAAAAAGTGGATGCAACTTGTTCCTGCCATTTATGGGCTGGCGGTGTCATCGTCCCTTAGTCCGTTGAAAACAAGATCGGCCAAACAATTGACAAGATATTAACTGTGACTCTCTTTCACCTCAGTGTATTCGTTAACAAAGAGAATCCACGACAGATTGTGAAAAAGTGGATGCATCTTGTTCCTGCTATTTATGGGCTGGCGGTGTCATCGACCCTTAGTCCGTTGAAAATAAGATCAGCCAAGCAGTAATTGATATGAACAAACTTCATGTAGGCAAAAATTGAAAATGTGATTCCATCTGGACGGTTCCACTTGCCACCACAAAGCCCACGAAATAAATTCAATGGCCGGGTTATCGCATGTCGGAAGCCGTGGGCAAGCATTCGCCCAATTTATTTTGTTTCGCACATAATTCTTATGGATCCTTCTTCCATATTAAAAAAAATTAAAGAAGATCTCTTAAAACTTTCTGTTTTATCTACAATTAACCCTTTAAGTAGCAGATTCTTCCATATTCGTACACAACATGCTTGTATGCCCCTATTATGGTTCACAATACATAAGTGTTGTGTTTCAGAGCAGGCAACACAACACTTGTACTTTTTCTGATTATGGTTTACAACATCTAGGTGCTGCATCTGACAACCACACTTAAAAACAACTGTTGTAAACGATAATCGCAATTTCAAAAATACAACATCAAATTTACAACTGTTGTGAACCATAATAGGGGCCGTAATATTTCATATTTGACTTGCGGGTGAGCCATGATATAATATTTCGGAGCATTGAGCGATAAGTTGTCTTGTAACTACAACAAAATCTCTGAGGAAATTATCGTTTAAAATAAGCGATTGCTTAACGAATACCGTTTGCATGAAACAATCTGGGGCAACATTGCGTGCGGTGTTTCCTTACTCGCATTACAGCGTGATCTTGAAACCTGAACCACAATTTTTCCATAACTCTAATAAAAATTATTACTTAAAATGAAATTTTTCATGGCAGCAACAAACAACAATAATAGAACGTGACTGCTGCCGTTGATGTTCTAATGAAATTCCAAATAACTGGCTATCATAAAAGATTCGAATTGCCAAGAATAGAGAAAATAAAGACGAGCAACATGCAATCGTCGCAACTTTTTTTTTTTTTTTCTTCCACAGAAAGTGTTTGTTGATTAAACATTGTAACATTATCGCTTTATTTAATAGTTTTTCCTCATTTTCAAGTTTAGATTTAAGCCATAATTTTAAATTAAAAAAAAAAAAAAAAAAAAAAAAACATGATTAGATTTTGAACATCATCCGTCATTTCACGCATCTTTGATTCTGTTTAATGAACTTCTTCTTCCATTTGCCACAATTGCGATTAATGCGACGTCGATTCACTTTTTCAAATGTTATTTCAAGTTTTTTTAATTACACGCAGAAAAAACATCATAATATTAAAAATCTGGTTTTCAAACTTAAAAAAATATATTGTTGTCACGTAATTTCGCATTAAGGAAAATTTTAACTATAAAACATTCTTTAAAATTTATATTTAAAAATTTGAAGTGATTTAAATTATGAGTTTATTTCTTTTAATTATACTCTAGTCCAAACGTGTTACACATGACGTAAGGTACGTTAAAATAACTACACTGGTCAACAAAATTTATGACACACGAACTTTGAAAGCTGGAATTAACTTAACCACGTGCCTTCATTAAATAACTGCCAAACATGCTTGTGAGGTGCCATAGAATTTCTTCGAATTAACACGTATAACTATTACTACGCTGGTAAATGTAAGTAAATGGGTGCCTCTGTAGGCGAGTGAATAATGCTCAGCCTAATGAACCGGAAGTCGCGTGTTCGATTCCTGCCTAGACCCTGGGCGCTTTCCTGCGGACAAGCCAAAAGCTTTGCAGGTAGAGTTGGTCAAAAAAAGAAACTACAATATATCTACTTGAAATGTATGATAGTGTGCCTTAAGAATGCATTTGAATGACAAATTTAACAAGTTGTACTATTACCAAACCTGACAAATATTGCCATTAAATTATAATTTCCATGGGAACAGAGTTGCATTTACTTCAAGTCGCTGACAAAAATTGTTTCCACAACATTATAGATAAAGTGTGACACCTAGCCAGAACGCCCGTTTTATGCGATTTTTAAAAATAAAATCACAACAGTTTTTCGTAGAAATGTATCGCTCGAGTGACTATGATAGTGAAGGTCGCCCTTTACTCATCAGATTGTGGCTATATGACGATATCTGTAACAAGTATTTTTATTATATACGGTTTTTTAGGTGTGCAAAGTTTAATTTGGCATTATTCTTTTATTTGCCAAACCATTTAACAGCTGATAGTTGTTTTCGTTTGCTTTGACATTTTAACACTTGCAATTGTGCTGAGGCAGAAATTTATACCGAATTTCTATTCAAAATTTTGTTCTGCGCTTCTCCGGCTTCACTTTATGGTTCAATTGCCATATTTCTTGAAGGATAGAAAATTACTGTTTGGCAAGCTTAATAGGCTGGCGGTGTAATTGGTTTATATGCCTTAAAAAACTTTGATGGCCAGACTGTTGCTGTCAATTGTGAACAGTACAGAGGCGTGATTAGAATTTTTTCGCCCCTCAATCAACTGGATTTAATCTTGCTGGCATGGGATTCTAACAAGGCGGAGTCACAACCACACACAACGCCACAACTGATTTACTCAAGGAAACTTTTCATGAATTCATTCGCGATCATCATTCGTACAGTTCTTGGCGAAATATCTCATCTAGTAATTAGAAAGAAAGAAAGCTAAGCAAGTTGTATATTCATATTCTCTCTCATAAAATAAAAACTTGAGCAAGAAAACTTGCCTTTCCAATAAGCAGGGAAAGTCCACACATATTCTGGTGATCCCTGATTAATTACATCCTATTTTAGCAATACAAGCCGGGAGTTGTCTCAAGACTACAGATAACTATAAAATATCAAATTCGTAGATATTTTCATTTTCATTTTCATTTTTTCTTCCATACAAAAATAAAAGATAATTTATAGAAATTTTTCCATAATTGTTACAGCAATTTAAAACACCTTTACAGCTTTTTAAGCTGTATTAAGCTCTTGTTTTTGACATATTTAGGCCCAATTTCATAACAAATAACCATTAATTTTTAATTCCACTAAAAACGAAAATGTTACACCAGCGCGTAAACGCACTCAGGGAAAAAATTGGTTAAAAAGTCATTAGCTGGTACAGTGCAGCGTTATAGAAAGTCAATTTACAATAAATTTCAAAGTTTATGGTAAAAGCAAAAATTTTAAACGCATTACAAGTAGGTGTGGAAATGAAAGATGATGATGAGGTACAAAGTTGAGTAATCATAACCGCTTAAGTTAGAAGTAAATGAAAGTATGAGAAATGAGTTTAAATCAAAAAGCGGATGCAAAATGGAAACTATAAAATATATAATGGGGGCCATTCTGTAAAACAAAACGTTACGAAACGCTTAAAATTTATATGGAAAACTTTGGGAATTTGTTGCACATCAAACTATTTTCTGCGCAGGGATATTAAACGTGAACGATGTTGTTTTAATGAAGTTGGCTACGGTACGTTATGCGCAGTGTTGCATAGTAGAGGTTATTTTCTTCTTTTTTTTAAACATAAATAAAATTAATAATAACAAAAATGGGTTATCAAAAAATTACAAGTGCGATTAAAGTGATGATATTAACGCTGAATAAACGAAAGCATTCACCAGTAGGCCTCCAGAGCCATACCAGGGATTATCTGGCACCCTCTACGAGCAAACTTATTGAAGGGTTTAGGAGTAACCAATCGCTGGATTAACAACACTGTGGAAATCTGCAGATGTTAGGACCCAGCGGATCAAAAGAAATCCTCCCCAACTTACTTACCCAACAACCATTACTTATTTAACAAAGTAAAGTGAAATGGTCATCTGCCAACGGAATGTTATATAGGCGGTAACATTCATTTACCTCTACCGCCATGTGAACTCCGGTGGTATGTCGCAGTATAAGTTAACTATCACACTTAACTATCACCGGCGAAGTAGCATAACCCTTAATATAACACTGAGGACACAGTTTCATCAAATTTCATACTTCGGACACCTGCAAATCCGGACAACCTGATAAGCCGGACACTTAATTTGCTGCCATTAAGTATTCTATAATACGGACACCATCATCCTTTTCTAACTCAACAATTCGAACAGCACTTATTTAATTCGCTTTTGCAATAAAAATTAATTATCGTAAAACTTTTTAGTGAGATATTTTATCAAGTTCAGAATATATCGTAGATGCTCTTAAAACTTTTACATTAAAAAACGTGGCCTTTTTGATTTACAATGCTTGGGATGGAGTTGGGGCAAATATTCTTAAAAAGTACTTTAATGAAATTCTTTATGAAGACAAATGGGACACAGATGATGAAGTTCCTCTAGCAGCAATTCCGCCGAAGTAATTGATTGACTTGTTGATTTAGCATCTGACATTTATAATCCTACTGAGGTAAACGATTGGTTGGATAACGAAGTTGAAAGCAACGATGATGAGACTAAAGAAGAAAAATCATTTATTGAAGAATATTGTGATAATATTCTCAAGCCATTCTGCTTTTAATAACTGTATAAAATGTTCCGAAGAGCAAGAACTCCCCGCTGTGGATATTTTAGAACTAAAAAGCTACCGAGATGCTGCGTAAAAACAGCAAAACGAAACTACAATTCGACAGATGAAAACCTCCAACTATTTCTGCAACAAATATATAATAATTTTATGAAAATTAATTATTTTTACTCATACGTAAATTAAATTTAATTTAAAATTAATTTCTTGTAAATAAAAATAAGTTTCCTATACACAGTACAGGTAGATATATATATATATATATATCAACTAGAAAAAGTAATATAAACGCAAGTTCAGCATTAAGAACCATATAAAAAGGCTTTATGAAGAAAAAGCGCTTATATGGAAAAAAGCGCTAATATGTCTAAGATAAAAATCCTTATGAAAATCGCAATTTTTAATTTTCCTGAGCTGCCAGCAAATATAAATGAAATATACCCGTATTCTAAGACAATAAATCAACTAGAAAACGTAATATAAATGCAAGTTCAGCATTAAGAACCATATAAAAAGGTTTTATCAAGAAAAAGCGCTTATATGGGAAAAAGCGCTAATATGGAAAAAAGCGCTAATATGTCTAAGATAAAAATCCTTATGAAAATCGCAATTTTTAATTTTCCTGAGCTGCCAGCAAATATAAATGAAATATACTCGTATTCTAAGACAATAAATCAACTAGAAAACGTAATATAAACGCAAGTTCATCATTAAGAACCATATAAAAAGGCTTTATCAAGAAAAAGCGCTTATATGGGAAAAAGCGCTAATATGGAAAATGCGCTAATTTGACTATAATATATAATTTGAAATATATATATACATATATAAATTCAGACACTACTTGGTTTTTATTTGTCCGGACTAATAAAAACTTTTTTTTAGTCCACAAAAAAAAACTGTCCACAATGAAGTGTGAGAACAGCAAAGCTAAAGCAACTATCAGCTGTTAAATGAGCTGTCAGTGTTGCCATCAAATCAAAATTGTTCTGCTCTAAAAAAAACTCCCAATACAATTAGTTTTGTGTAATGCGGCCAAACAATTCGTTTCTGTGAAATCTTTACACAAAATCACCACCCCCACCATCATCATCGCCACCATCACATGACATCAAATTTTGATAAGAATATAAAACAAAAATCAAATTTAATTATTTTAACCGGATGTTCTTATGTGAGGACAAGAGCACTTTGATTACATAATGGTTCGTAAGATACCGAAATTGATGAGCGCTATTCGAGGAGCTATAATTTTTCCACATCGTTGAACGGGCTGTTAGTTCCAGATTTGTATCGATTTTAAATTAATGGTGTTTACATGGAAGCAAATTGTCTTTTCACTGGCTTTCTTTTCTATTTTTTATTTTATTTCTAATTTATTTCATTTCATTCTTTTTCAGTTGTTTATCAGTCTGTTGATTGGCTTTGCTTTTTCAACATTTCATTATTTCTTTTTTTATATAAAGTTTTGCTATTTTAAGTGTTAAAATGTTAAATGTCAGATTTGTTGGAAATGCAACAGCATGTTTAATTATATTTAGACGAACATAAATAACAAATAGAAACGTAAGATGCACTTTTCTTTTGCATTGGAAAACCCGTTAAGACGTGATTTTTCCTTTTTCTTTTTTAATTAAATTAAATGGAGATTTTAATTTGAAGTTTAATTAAAATTGGTGAAACGATTATGTTTCCTTTTCTCTCTTATACTTCCGAATAAAAGTAATAACAACAACAACGGAATTAAAAAATTTATTAATAAAAGAGATAGAGAGTTTTGCCCAGATATCTTTAAAGGTTAAAAATATAAAATAAAAAAAAATAATTTTTCTTTTCTCCTTTATTAGAGTATTTACATATCTGTCATTTACTGATCAGGCTCAAGGAAAGCACTCCGATGTTTCCATTTAAGATCATCATGCATGAGAGAGTGACAAATGGGAACACTCAGTGCACTTTCAATATGTACGGAAAATTTTTTTATTTTTTTATTTTTTAAAGCGGCAGGATGTTTCCATTTAAAATCAAAATGAATGAGAGAGTGAAACGATAAAACACTCAGTACACCTTCAAAATGTATGAAAATTTTTTTATACCCTTTTCCAGCAAGGAAAAAAAGTGAAAGAATAGATATCAGCCTCAAGTAAAGCGCCATGACATTTCCATCTAAGATTAATATGAATGAGAGTTACAGGAGGGTACACTGAGTGTACTTGCAAAATATATGGAAAGTCTTTTATACTCCTTTCCAGTATGTTTGATCAGATAATAAAGTAAGTATATATGTATATTCAGGACCCATATAAGAAGGGAAGTTGATTGACGTTCGCCTGCCTGTCTGTCTCTCCGCTCTCGTTATTTTTCTTGCGATATAAATTGACTTTAAATTTGGTTTAAAAAAAATATATATAAAAACTCATCTGTTCAGAACATCCTCAAAATTATCCAGCATGAAAATGGCTAAAATCGGTTACGAAATAAAAGAAATATAATCAAAAATTTATTTTATACATTTATAGGTAAAAATACAAAAAAAAATCAGCTCTGAATATCAGCAAGTATGACATCAGGAACACTTGGATTACCAGCCTCAGCATTTGCCACGTAGGATTAAAAATTAAAATACCAAAATAGGTATGGAAGAATCGGCACAGTCGAATATTGCACTTTGACTTGCTTAACACTAATTTGGGATAGTGGAATACGAGAATTATTTATTATGTTTATTGACCACTATTTAAGCACGTAATATGCTTCACTGTAACCATCTCAGCCATCTTTACTTTGAACAGTGGCATTTACATAATTAATATGGCAACCCTCTAAGGAAAACCGAATGTGGCAGAAAAGGGAGATTGTAAAACTTTTTCAAATGGCAAAATTTTTATTATATTTTTGTTATTTTTATTCCGATGATGTCCTTCTGAAACAATGCGGGAAAATAAAAGAAAGGCTTTCCCAAAATTATGGTTTAAGTTTCTTTTATTAGAGTGATCTTAAGACTGAGTTAATAACTATTGCTTAACGTCTATTTATACTAAGAAGGATCATAAAGTAGTGAGTAATTATATCGTCTGCATACCAGACAGTTTTTCATTTGGTTTAGTTAATGTTTATGATCGTTATTATCATTAGTGCAATGTCTATGTCTAGAATATTATAATTATGTATAGTTTCTTAGTCTAGACTATTATAATTATTTTATATCCTTTTACTTCTACCATTTCTTTTCACACTTATTTTGGTGGATGGTAGTGTTAACTATGTGAAAGGATGTAACTCGGGCGCATTAATCCTACTGCGATCCATGTAATATGTGGCATCATTACTAATTGCAAGCGATAGCACGTCTAATCAAAATGAAGCCTCGACCTTAGTAATTTCTTATTGTTTTTTATAAATCGATTTTATTTGCATTTTAGTAATTCTCAATAATTCCTCTAGAGAGTTTATATAGATGTGTAGGCATACGCACGTAAAAGTTTTTGAAAAACATAAACTTATAAGTAAAAATTATAAAAAAAAAATTAATTTTATTTATTCGTGTCAGAAATATTTATTGTCTTGTTGTGTAAAGCAACCTTTTCATTCCTCTAAGGAATTGAATTCTTCTCTCAAATTTAATTTTAGTCAAGCTTAGCACTTAATTTTCAAGTGAATGCTGCTAAGATATCAAGTTGTTCTTAAAAAATTTGGATGAGGTTTCTCTGACCCATCTTGAGGAGCTTCAACAACCAATAGAAATCAACTTTGAATTAAAAATGTAATATTCTACTGCCAATACATATCTTCGCCATACATAGCTAAGGAGAGTAATTCTCTCCTTAGCTATGAAACTTTAAGTGAATTCGAGGCTGACCGCACCGTTGTATACAGTGACAGTCAAAAGCAGGCAGCCACATGTGATTGAAAAATCTTAACAGACACAAAAACTTTCAAATCAAAATTTGACCAGAATATTGAAAGGAATGCGTCACTTTCAAATTTCAAAATATTTTTAATAACTTCTCGTCATGTTCAATTCTCCAGCCTTGAGTTCGCAACATGAATAAATTAAATTAGAACTTTAAATGCCACTGTTTTTTGCTGATAATTTAAACTTGTGTCTGTAAATTATTCTATTATTTTTCATAAAAGAATTTTCCTGCTCAGCAAAATATGGATTTTAAAAATATTTTTCAGCACTACGATAAGGATAAATAGCACTTAAGAGTGAATGTCTTTTCTACAGCAGCAAATAGTGACACACTTCAGGTGTAATGCCAGAAGCCGATAATTACTCAATTGCCTTGTGCTCCTGAGGCACAAAATCAATATAGAAAAACCACAAGCATTGTCGGCTGGAAATGTTAATTGAATATTTGTGGTGGCTACTGGCTGATTCACTGGCTTGTAGAAATATCACACATTGTGTTTAATTTTTTTTTTTTTTTTTTTTTTTTTTTTTTTTTTTTTTTTTTGTTATTTTTTCAGTGTCTACAACAAACGTGAAAACTAAAAAGCTCTTCTATTTGACAGAGATAAAAAATGATTAATTTCAAATGGTACAAACGATTTTCAAGGTGCTGAGTTAAGTGATTAATGCAGCTGAGCAGAACATTAAACGGGAAATGCTATTCCATAAGCCAACAGTTTCGCTATGCGTTGACGAAAAGGCTTAAATTAATGTTTTTGTGATATTTTCAATGCCAGCCAAGAGACTTACTGCCTACATACAAGTGTGTAGAGTGTATGTGAAGTTTGGCAACTTAGAATGCAGGGCTGGTTTTTGCTGTAAACTAAAAAGGATTACAAATATTTGAAAATTCTCACAATTCGCATTTTTAGCGAATTATTTATTGAATTAAAAATTAAATTTTACTTACTTTATGCGGACTTGACACATTAAATAAAGACATTAAGGGGAAAACAACACGTTTGATATTTTTCTAATTAAAATTTTAAAACGTCAACAGCACTTACCTAAAAAGAGAATCAAAGAAAAACATGTCAATTGAAGGAAAAAAAATACAATAAATTTTAAATTACATACATAAAAAACAAATAAAAAATATTTAAAGTTTATAATTTGTAAATGTAAAAATTAATCGAATAAAGAAAAAAATGTTTACCAGTTTGTGCAAATATTTTAATAGAAAAGTCAGAAGAAAATAAATGACATGCGACACTAAATGTTGTTTATACAGTGTTGCAAAGAAGAAGAAGAAAAAGTAAATATACAACATGTGCATTTGTTCATGCAAAGAGTTCAAAGTTATTAGGGTGCAGCCTATTTTTTATCATTTTTTTTTTGACGGTGAGCACTATCTAATCGTTAATATTTCTTAAATACTGTTTTGTGTTGTGATTCCACTAAAAATAACCCCTCCTCTTTCCTAGGCAAACTCCTTCCTGGAACTGCTTTTTATAACTACTTTGGGAAGGAGATGACTGATACTGCCATACAAGAAACTACTTTTCATCCATCGGGTAGGTCCAACATTTTAGTAGCGCACTGTCGTTTGGCTAGGCAAGAAGATCAGTGATAGTTGCATACAGGAAACTACTTTCACCCATCGGGTGGGCCCATCATTTTAGTCGCGCACTGTCGTTTGGCTAGGCAAGAAGATGACTGATAGTTGCATACAGGAAACTACTTTCACCCATCGGGTGGGCCCATCATTTTAGTAGCGCACTGTCGTTTGGCTAGGCAAGAAGATGACTGATAGTTGCATACAGGAAACTACTTTTCACCCATCGGGTGAGCGCATCATTTTAGTAGCGCACTGTCGTTTGGCTAGGCAAGAAGATGACTGATAGTTGCATACAGGAAACTACTTTTCACCCATCGGGTGGGCCCATCATTTTAGTAGCGCACTGTCGTTTGGCTAGGCAAGAAGATGACTGATAGTTGCATACAGGAAACTGCTTTTCACGTATCGGGTGGGCCCATCATTATAGTAGCCATCACCGTCGGTTGCTATCAGTCTAGATATTAATCTTTCGAGAATTCTAATATCAAAACGCTGAGCCAAAGCTTCTTCTTCGCAAAAGAACTTGTTTTATCCATAATCACTTTGAAAAAGATTGAGAATGTGTAATTCGAAATAAAAAATCTGAAGCAGCTGATCTTCCAATAATTCCCTTTTCACTAGAATACAAATTCCCTTCTCCAAAAACAAGCACCAGCATAATTTATAAATTAGTACGCAGGTGAGCAATTTGAGGCCCTGCATTCATTTACACAGTCGGCTGTAAGACTGACATTTTTTACAACATTTTCTTTCTTATGAAAAGCAAAAAACAAGCAAACAAGAGTTCGCAATAAACAACTGCTTCCTATTAAAAACACAAAATAAATAAATTTATGCAAAAAAATTAAATTTAATTTAAAAAAAAAAAAAAAAAAATTAAACAAAAAAGCAAAATGAAGTACAAACAAGTAGACGACAACTGAAAAATAAATAAAACATGTGACCTCAACTACGGCACTGGGTCGCATTAAAACCACTCAACTCCTCTTTTAGAGAAATTATAAAAACTTAAAAACGAAAAATACACACAAATTATAAATCGGAGAATGTGAAACGACGTTTTCTAATAATAAAAAGAAAGTGTCACAACAGCCAAAAATTAGAGTGGAAGAATCTTTCGGTTTTGTTGCCAAACCTCGCCACTTGCCACACACAGTGAAAAGATCAAAAAACAAAAGGAAAAAATTTAACATTTTCCACGCGGTCTTCTCGTGATTTATTTTGAAAAGAAAATGAGAAAATATAAATTCTATATTTCCCAACATTTAGTTTAATAATTATTTTTATCTTATTTTTTAGAAAAATTTCATTGCGTGAAGGAAGATAGATGTGTTTTGACGCAGAAGCTTATGTGATTATGAGAATGTCGTTAGCTGAACTGGTAAGTTCGCCAACTGCAATCGCCTCATGTGGGACGTTCTATTCGTATTCCCAACAGGTGTGCTACCGTGTACGTGAATATATGCCAATGTGGCTTAACTTTACGGTGCGCTTAGCACTAAGTAAACTAATGCGTTTACTAATCCCCCTGTGCAAGCACAGGAGGCAATTCTTGATTAAAAGATTCAGTTTTAATCAAGCGCCTTGCTATGACGTTCAGCACTGTTCAAGCCTTACTAATAGGCACTGCGCAAGAATAAGTCCCTTACCAACGTCGGGGTAAACCAAACTGACTATTCAATTCCTGCAAGTATAACAGTCAAAGAATTACAGAGAGGCCACCCTCAGAAGGGGAGAACCATCTAACTGCCTACTGGCGTCTGTTGAATGGCAATAGCACCTAGATAACTAATCGCTTGACCGGATCGTATCTAGCGTTAGCATCAATGCGATACCAGCCACTCAAGAGAAATCTCCCAAGAAACTTTTGGTATCAACCACATGCCATCACGTGAACTCCAAAGGAGACTTCACCATTAACCGGCCACAACTTCATTCAACTTGGTCTGTGTACAAGTCTATAAAGCCTTACAAATTTATCCACGAGCATAATCTATTAACTCGGTGCAGTGAGAAGTCCGTCATTGATAACTGTTCGGTTTAGGATGTGTGCCAGCTCAATATCATCCATTAACCTCCGCGAGAGAAATCTATTTTGGAGCTGCCGCTACCCGTGGCGCCAGTATATAGTAACTAAAGGTGCTTTCGGAGAGAACTCTCATAGAGAGAACTCTCCTGCAATATTTAACCCTAAATCGATAAGATTATGCTAGACCTATTCTAGACCAACAAGCATAGTTCGCCTTTATCTTTTAATTACTTATAAGCACAACCGTTCCCATGTTATTTCGTGGATTGGGCAGTGACAAACAAGTTTTACTGGTGTCTGCCAAAGGTCTTGGTCTAGAAACGCAGAATACCATCTCCCCAAAGTGCACCCCACCAACATGTAAATTTCACCAAGGTGCATACAGTACCCCCGGGGGGTAGTATTTCCAACAGGCATAAAAATAATTTATCCTTCAAAAGGTTTCTGTGTGGAATCTCTACGTGACGCAGGCAACCTGTGTGCTGTGGCAGTCCTTTGTCGGCGGAAGTAAAACTTAGTACAGTCGCTACAGCATTGCTCTATCTATGCATTTTCCAACCAATAGTCCTCTGTGCCAGTTCCGTCTAAAGATGTTCAATGAGCGGAAGACAACGCCATGCTGCTCGTCTTAGTAAAAACTGGCCGCTTAACTCAAGTTAAATATGCGGCGAAACTTTTTAAACTTTCCATTAAAAAAATATAAAAATTTATTTCCAATTTTGAAACTTTTCCACTCTTGGAGAATACAAGACCCATTTCAGCATTTTACTCGCGAATTAAAAATTTATACGATTTTTCGTTGATCCTTCGAGGATTTTTGGTGTAATTGGATATAATTCTGTTTGCTGAGGGGCCGCTGGCCGATACATATGTATAGCTCGTTTCTTTGATGCCTGACGGAACATTTTCATTTCTAACGGCCAACAATTTAGCACATACCACAAATTTGCTCACCGTTTAATAAAAATTGTTTTGCCAGGTGGAAGAAAATTTCAAAAGCAAAATTTATAAAATTCAATAAAGATCTCATTAATTTTGTTTCGGGATTATATGACTGATGACTGATTTCCATTACACAACATCTATTGGATTAAGTTCTCCATCCCACTTTTAGAATTGAAAGACAGTTTTAATTACAGTAATTTAGAAGTGGCAAATTTTTCACCACCTTTACTTTCAATTCGCACTACTGAGCATTCGAGAATTATACAAGCTTAACAAGCAACAGTGTACCTCTTTAGAAAAAGCTTACTTAAAGTGGCTTAATGTCATATTTTTAAGCGCAAAAGTGAACGCATACGGATCTACCGGAAAAAGCGCTTTAATTGCTGCCAGAACTCTCCAAGCCCACTCACAACACGATATACCTAAACATAGACACCCCAAGAATATTTTCTTTATATAGAAAATCACCGTTGATAATATGAGAAGCTCATACAAGGCAGTACTGCGCTCCTTCGTGCATACACATATATTACTCTAATCGAAAATTAAATTCGGACAGTGAAATTTTTCTAGCAAGGCCCAGCTATTTCAAAACACATTCTGCTCGGCAATTCTGCAGCACGAGGAATGATAAATAAATTTACAAATTATAATTTTAAATAATATTTTGCTACAACGAAATGAGCAATTATGCCAAGAAAGTAGGAAATTTACAAGAGACGTAACGAAAAAAATGTAAAAGGAAAAATATAACAATTTATTTAGTCTCACAAAACTTTGAATACGGAAGACATTTGCTTGTGGATATTTTTATAAATTCCCAATTAGTTTATTTTTTTCTTTTTTAAATAGATTTTTCAGCCACAAAATCATGCATGCGGCATGCAGACTTTGCCAACATGCATACGAGCTAATTGTAGCACTTCGAAAGAGACAGCAGTGTTAAAGAGTGGTGTGCCTTGCCAAGCAACACACTTTGACGGATGTCAGCTACTGGTCTAATTTTAACATCCAGTGTATGGTGGAATTCCCTTGTAAAAAAAGCAATCGCTTTTAGAGCGATTAAAAGGGTTAACCAAATAAATTTGGTAAATAAGTAAACAGTGGCGCTTAATCCACTTTTTTTTGAAGTTTTATGACACAACACTGAATATATCCTGCCAGTGAATAAGTAGACATGAATACAAGAAATCCTAAACATAATTTTGCCAAAAATATTTTGCACATTCTTTAAACTATTCAATGGAAATTATCCATTAACTTCTCATATTTTATTATCTCTTGCTGCAATTTGGCCAAACTTTATTACTTTGCTTTATTCCTGGGATTTATAGACACATATGATTTCATTTTAATATATAAAACAAAATAAAATCGTAAAATTTTTTAATTCAGGGGAAAATTAATCTTTTTTATAGGAATATATTGAAATTGTTAGTGTGGGGTGTCAGCTGGCTCATATACGAATTTCACAGCGTGGTAATAGCCTACAGAGTCGTATGATATCTCATATAAGTCATATGTAGTGAAAAAGATTTCTTTAAGTCACACGATTTCTAAAAGTTAATAATAATTTTAATAAAGTGATTATTTTCATGCAATCAGAATTGCATTTACTGCCAGCTATGAACAAAAAAAAATCTGTTTACATCATATTTCTATAATAGTCTGGCACGTGCAAGGCAATGTTCATGCGATTTTTTAAAGTAGCAGAGAATCACATTAGATTTCCCTGTGAATGAATCGTACTATTATATAGGATAGTAGAGCATGTCGTTAATGCATGCAACGTACAGCTGAATGTATTCGTAATACAACAGGAGGTTTAAACTAAAAATAAACGAGAAGTTTCAATAAAAGCCCCTTTTCCCTTATATTTGTACATTTATATCAGGGCTTATATCAGAAGTAAGAAGACACACTCAAAAAAAAAAAAAATTCGAATATAAAGAAGAAGCGATATTTTTTGTCATCAAAAACAATCATTTAATTCCTTTAAATATCGCAGTTTCTTTCGTAGCGCGGCAATCATAATGAAGCCTTCTTTTTAAAGAAATTTTAAGCAACAAAAACAAAAAAAGCCATTAGTGTTGTTTCGCTTGTCCATTTCACAATTTTCTTTTCAATACATTTTTGTTTTATCTACTGCTGGTGTTGCTACTTAATCACCAATATTTTCTTTGCAAAAGTGCATGGATCATGATGATGAGATGGCCTGCGCTGGCAGCGATCTAAACAACAGTATCTTGTCCAACTCATCCGAAAACATCACTTGAGTAGTGTTATTATGAAAAAATATTATTGTTACTTTGCTTTTCGTTTTTCCACATTTCATTGCAACATTTCAAAGGTATTAATGCAACACTTTAAAGACCGTACAAAACCAGAAGCTTTTACTTACAAGTAACTTAAGTAAATATCCATGGAGGAAATATTAAGGAGAAAAAAAATTATAATAATAAATCGGTGAATAATGTTGACCTAAAGCGATTTGAAATAATGTATATTGTGGCACTTTGCGCAAAATAGTTTGCTTTAAATGTATTACAGCAGCGAGCGAAACAGATGGAAAGGCAAGTGT
Source organism: Ormia ochracea (assembly GCA_963402855.1). Taxonomy (NCBI): domain Eukaryota; kingdom Metazoa; phylum Arthropoda; class Insecta; order Diptera; family Tachinidae; genus Ormia; species Ormia ochracea. Next base: position 12,118,244 of record OY727105.1, read on the forward strand.
TGACTTTGATTTCGCAATACTTGCACGTCACTTTAAAATCACTTACACTCAGCCATATGTGTATATGTGTATGTACTTATTACTACTAGACAGTGGAGTCGCAACAATATGAACTTCAACACGGGAATGTGTGAACGACTTGGCTTTCAACTGTATAACTTGCAAGTATTTTTTACAAGTCCAACATTTTGTTAAAATGCCAATCAAAATTCCTAATGAAATCTGAATCGTAATTAAATTTAGTTATTTTAATAATTTTATTTACAAAGATCAAAATTCCTAATGAAATCTGAATCGTAATTAAATTTAGTTATTTTAATAATTTTATTTACAAAGATGCTGGCAAGCAATAGCGAAACGTTAGATGTAAATTGAAAAGTTAAATATTTTTATTTGTACTTTGCGACCACATAAATAAATACTCACCCTTATCATGAATAATTTTCCCCATGAAAATTATTCACATTTCCCAAAAGTGCGATCATGAATAATTTTTCCCATAAAATGTGTTCCCATTTTCTGATATGTAATTCAGCGGAGAATGACATGCGTAAAAAATGTTCCCATATAAAATTTCCCCTTATCGTAAATGAGTTTTTGAAAGAAATTTTTCACATTTTTTCGGTTAAGTTGTTCACTTTATTTTCTTTGGGGAACAAAAAAAATGTAAGTAGTTTTGGCATTTTAATGGATATATAAATTAACTAACAACAATTTTTATGTCTAACTCAATAAATAAGGTGCAACATGATGTTCTTCTCAATAGGATGCAAAATAACAGACAAATTGCCTGCGGTTTTGTAAAGGTCTCTAAAGATGTGGTTGTCGAATTTTGGAATTCGTTAACGGAAGAATTAAATAATGCGGGCCCTCCTATTAAAAATGTTTCTGAATGGAAAAAGGTATGTATTTATGATTTAAATATTTTACATTTATAACATGCATACATATAATACATACATATGTACATATATAACTTGCAATAGGTGTGCATAGACCAAAAAAGGTATGTGCGATCAAAAGCAGCCGCTAATTTAAAAAACCAAAGAGAAACGGGAGGTGGACCAAACCGTACCAAAAGTTTATCAGCCAGTGAGCTCTGCATTTACGAATTGGTAGGCATGAACGAGTCGAAGAAGACTCCTTTAGCTTTCGTTTACCTAAAGGCTTTTATGAATGCGAAAAAAATAAAACGTCTTTAGGTGCGCTTGATAATGAAATAATGAATAAGAAATCGAAGAAATGACGTTAAAACTATTGCAGAAAGAGAAAAAAAGAAGTAAATAGTAGTTTAAGAACCACTTTCCGATTTTTAAAATATAATTATCTATATACATACATATATTTACAATGTACATTCATAAATACATACGTACACATTTGCCTAACTTTTTATTTTCTTGATCTCCAATAAGTACAAACTTGAATTATTTTTATTTAAATATTTATTATTAAACAAAACAAATTAGTTAAACATTAGGAATAAGTTATATGTTCTTCTTTCCTATTGTACACTCACTACGTATTGATAGCATAACAAACGATCCCATGATATTCATGATAGCAAATTCCCCTACTTGGGAAATGAAAAATTTATGGGAATAAGAATTCCACATTTTATTCACGATAGGGGTGACTATTTAATTAAAATAATAAAAAAAAAAGGGGAAAAAATAAAACCCCGTAAAGCTTAATTTTCTTACTAAATATATTATTGTCCACTGTGATATCGTTGCTACCAAATAAAAGGCCCTAACTCACATTCTTTTGTTTTTTTTTTGTTGTGATTTCAACGTACTCAGTTCGTAAAAAAATTCACGTTAGGACCTTTCTACTTGAGACCAACTATATGAGTATGAGCTTTATGAGTAGACTGTGAGATGCTTGTTAAATTATGGGGTGAAGAGGCCTCCATTTTGGTTTTCACAGATCACCACTCGGATCATGCAATGCATTTTAGTGGAATAAGCAATCTCTACATAGGCGCCGATACATGTATGAATAGGTACCGAAGCTAGTAGAAAGAAAACTATGCCAGCATACTAGAAGAGTAGGGAGAGAGGCTCTCAGATTTTGGACTGAAATAGAAAGAACTTCATTTAAAGCAGAACTCCGTTGTAAAATTAGAAAATGGTTTGCAAAAAAATATTTATTGATAGAAAACCTTCACGATTTTGCATATAAAAATTTGTTTCACTCCTGCCGCTTGATGACGTAATGACAATGAGGCGAAAGTTTAATCAATTATTATGCGAATTATATATCTGATTTAAATACATCGCCCTTTACTTTTATTAAAAAATATTAAATAACATAAAAAAAATAAAGAAAATGTAAATGTTATAAAAAACACATTACGGCTGCAGGCCAAAAGGGTTGCAATACATAGTTCTATCTATTTCTTCACAAGCTGTCTTTTCCCCTCTCTGCCCTTCACCAATGCCAGCGCGATGCATTGCCTGAGTAGGAGATGGCTATCGCCTGACTAGAATAATAAATTCTTTATTAAAAGATTATTCGCAACTACAGTATGACTGACACAGGAGGCAAGAAATAATTTAAGCTTCCCCTGCTTTTATGACATACGGACTTGTGACCTGGTCGCGAACAATTATTGTTGTTAATCACGCTGAATTGTGTAAGCCAGGTAATGCTTAGAAGATCAATTGTTCGTTCCAGCGAATTAGAGTTGTACTCGTATTTACCTTCACGCGGTTACTGTAAAGCATAAATCTAATAAATCATAATTAAAGAGGCGAACAATTAAATAGACAAGATTGGCTTCAGCCCATGGAATAATGGCATGACTTTTGTAAATTCCCTTTTAAATTTTCTCAGCACTTCTTTGCCTTGTCATACGATAAATACAAATCGCAATAAATGACATCTTTGTGAGCTACTTTGTCCTCAAATATATTTTATAATTAAAACTTTATATTGTTATTACACTTTTGTCATATTTTCGTAGATTTTTTGGCTGTGCAAACGCATGTAATCATATGGGCATGCTTTCACACTTGTCGACAAGTCGGCGAGAAGCTTATCGGTGCCCTGTCGGCAGATGTGAAAACGGCCTTAGTGGAGTAAAATCGAGAGCAGTTCTGTAATTGTCGTGTCTTCATCATTTTTCCCTCTGCTTGTAGTATTTAAGCGCTTTCTAAGTCAGCTGTGTGGCCTGTGTCTAATAAATGCTGTGCAAGCCCAGATGTTTTCCTCTTTTTGTAGAAAAACAAGAAAATTTCACAAGTTGCGGGCAAAATTGCATCGCGTAAACGCAGTCAAACTCTACTGTACTTGTGACACATGCCCTTATATTTATTACAAGCGGAAAACAAAAAAACTGCTTTAACCAGAAGTATTTAAGTTTTTTTAGTGCAATCTAAAGGTCAAGCTTCACTATCCCACATAGTCGTACGATTCAATCACAAGAAAATGTGATGTGCTTGAAAATGTCGTTACTGTATAGCTGCCAAATTTTCATACACAAATGATGCAAACAAACAATTTTCTCTTTCCTGATTGAAGTAAATGCAACTCTGAAATGTGTCAATTTAAAAACATATCCATAAACATCTGTCACACAGATGCATTTTTATAATACACTATCCCCACTATCCTATCCCCTGTAGGATAAGAAAAAAGTAAATAAATGTGGCAGGTAAATGACGTTTCATTAACTTTTCAAATCGTTCCCAACTACAGAGTTGTGCAACTATGAACAGACTTGATTTTAATTAATTCGCATTATCGTGAGTTCACTGTATATTAAAGGAAATAAAAGAAAGATTTTAAAATCTCATCAGGCCTGATAAAGCAAGCCTTTCGCAATCTAGAATTTTTATAGACGCAGAACTACCAACATTGACGTGTCGATTTGTATATTATTAAGACATACATAATGAAATAATTTCATGCCATCAAAAGCTTAAAATTTAGGTTGTTTCTTTGTAAAAAATCCATTAACGTTAATAAATTAAAGTTTTTTTTTTCTTTCTTTTAACAGAATTAAGAATCTTTTTAATTAATTCTAACACAAAAAAAAAAGGAGAAAAAAGAAAAAAAAAAAAAAGATTTATAATGACAGACAATGAAAGATGTTTGAAAATGCCAAGATTAGATGATTACAACTCACTTTCCATTCTGGAAAAGATAAAAAGATAATTTAAATTTGTAAAAAAAAAAGAAGAAGCAGAAGAATAACCGCTAAATGTGAAGAAATAAACAAATTCTTTCATTCCTCCTTCCAACTAAATCGCACAGCTGCATTTTAAGGCAGCGACGAATGAAGAGAGTTTAAATACGCCATTTGGTACACATTTGATCGTTTGATAACAGAAAAAATTGAAAACCGAAAAAAAGGCTGTTGCAAAGCCTTGTAATGAGAGCTTTTGTAAAAGTTTAAATAGAAAAACTTCTCGTTTGTAGCAGGAAATATGCGAACGAGTATTTCTGCCGTATGACTTTTGTATGCAATCAAAAGATTTTAATCAAGTGTGAATTTGTTTTCGGAGTAAAGAAACATTATTTAAGACACAAATGAAGTGGGTCGCCGTAAAGAAATTATTATTAGCAGAAATAGTTTTGTAACAAAACAAAAACAAATAATTTATCTGTTGTGGCACGCAAAGAATAGCCAGTCTTTGTGTTATAAAAGCAAAAAAAAAAAAAAAAAAAAAAATGTTCATTTTGTAATGAGAAATATAACGTAGCCGAAGTAGATTCGGCTATTCTTATATATAAATCGGGGACTAAAAGTGTAAAAAAAAAATTATAATAAAACTAATAATGATAATGATATCAGTATCAGTATCAGGTTTATCAAATGGAGATTTTACCTCATGCTAAGGCAATTACCGGTATGCTGCACTAAACCGGCAATCGTAAAAGAAAATTTTTTTTGTGAGAGGAGGCTAATCGGTGCTACTTAACGGATTAACTACTGCTGCAAAAGAAGCGGTGGAGAGTGTATATACCCAGATTTATATTATCATCGATGTAAATTGTTTGCTGGTATATGCAAAGTTGTCACTGAAATGACTATACAATCCAACAAAATATTAAGATAAAAAATATTAAAACAGTGGAGAAAAATTCATGAGGGTTTTTTTTTTTTCTCTGTAGTCGGCCTTGAACCCACGTTATTCGTGATTTACGTACTTAAGCTAAGAATGTTTGGCGATCATGCCATCTATGGGCGTTTTCACATCAGCCGACACGACACCGACATGATACCCGCACTACACAGATATCCATCTCTGCGAAATGCCGTTGCCAGCAACTATGCGGCACCAACATGTCGGCAAATGTAAAAGCATGCCCATATGATTACATGCATTTGCGCACCCACTGATGTCGTTGCCGTGTCAGCGGATGTAAAAACGCCCTAAGGCTCTTGATCCTGTTATAATTCAATATATAAAAAATATATATAGTAAAACGAAAAAGTCATGGCACAGAATGGAAAATAATAAATGATATTATTTAAACAATTTTTATTAGACAAAATTGTCAATTATATTACGAGTTAGCTCAATACTTTAATATCTAATAATGATCCGCCTGCTGATGGCAACACCCAACGTTACGAGGACGTTAACAAAAGTGGTCACACCCACACAAAGGAAAACCAAATCCTACTAAGACAGTGTTTAAATTACTTTGTCAATGTCAATTGTTGGGAAAGAAAAATCACGTGAAAAGTGTTTATAACAACATTCATAACTGTTTTGGCTTGAGCTTGAAATTTTCCACATACTTACGAGTATTTAGTTTGACAGCGACTAAAACTGGTTACCACTTCTGCCACAGACATCATTTTGGATTTTTCAAATAAACCTGTGTGTCGGATGACATGCAGAAAACACTTTTTAGAGAGAGAGAGAGAGAGAGAGAACAAAACAGTGCAACTAAAATGCAATTCAAATGTAATCCATCAAAATGCTAAATAGCTTATCATTCATTTTGCCACAATTTCGCGTTTATTTAATGGAGCTCCAGAGGCTGTCGCGAGCCCCAATCTCTGTTACAAAACCAACAAGTGATTGTTGCCTTGTCTGGGTTTATGACAACAAGCAGGCTGCCAAGACACTATAAATCTTCAGAGGAGAATTAGAAACGGCAAGAAATATATAAACTACAGAGGTGGGGTTATAATAGATAACATATTTTTTTTTTTTTTTTTTTTTGTATAAGACAAATCATTTTAATATACAGAACAAGCTTTGAAGCTCTTAACTCTTGAGAAAAAAATAGATTTCCGATTTAATACTTTTTCTTTACTCATTAGAAATTAATTTCGGTGTCATAACAAAATTTAATCCGTGATCAAAATGGCGCACAAACTATAATTTCCACAAACACGCTCAAGCAGGGAGGCCGACAGACATTTTTTTTGCTTCTTAAAATTTAATAAAAATGTTTAATAAATTAACTCACATACGCATTTACATACATATACCTTGTGGTGGAGCGCAAGCGCATAATGTTCAATAGTTTAATTTTTTTTTTTCCAAGCTCACAAATAAATTTTTTATTATTATGACGTGCCAAAAGCAATACAGTAAAACCCCATCAAAATATTAATTTAGTAAAAAACAAGGAAAAAAAATGAGAATAGTTGGTCCCATAAATAGAAATTTGTTTGACTGACTAAACAAACTTTCAAAAGTGCATTGATATGTTTTGTTTGAAAGGGTGTGGCGGCGTACTGTCGATCGGTTATCTGATTTTAGCCATTTAATAATTTTACATTGAAAAAAACATGTCTCTGGCCAATTAATTAAATATGACATTAATTGCGATAATTTATAAAATTTCTATTATAATTCAACAAGTTGCCAACAAGTGCAGCGAAAAATGCAGTTGTATTTTTCGTAAATTGTTAATAAAATATCCACTGACCCATTTTAAAATGAAAAGTAACAACTGAAGAAGAGAAGAAATTAAATTAAAGTTACGAATACCTTTTGCCAAAATATTATTTTATATATTCAATAAAATTTTAGCTCCCTTCTTAATTATACGATTATTACAAATACACTAAGCCTAAAAATATTTAAAAGCAATGCATATGCCTCTATTGCTAATCAGATTGCAAATGAGTAGTTTAAAAAATATCTGAATTGCAACAAGAACTCAATAAAAATGATGTGGGTTTTGAACTTTAATTCTATTTGTAAGCCGCTTATAATTAAAAATAACGGGACCAGCTATACGTTATAACAATGGCCGGAAAATGTTGCCACTATTCTATTATAAATTCAATTTTCATTACAACTTTTTCCCGAAGTATTCCTTCTGCGTTTACGGTACTGCGTCGGTTATTATTAAATATATTCTTCAAGTCCGTTTAGATTGCGATCTAAAAAATATTCCTCCGTTCCCCTTTCAAATAAATATGCTGCTTATGTCTCTAATACACCTAAAATGCTTCATACTACCCAGTAGACTCACACTGGAACTTAACTATATGAAGTTTGTTATAAGACTGATTCCATGGAAAATACTGCAGCCGCCTTCTTAATTATACGACTATTACAAATACACACTAATCTGATCCACATGTTACTGTTAAACTAACCCCAATACTCTCTACTCATATAATTGCCCAATTTTATACAAATTTGACTGCAGTAGGGTGTGGGCACCTTGCCCTGCCTCCAGCCGCTTGCACAATTACGATCCCATTGAAACATTAAAAACAGCTGTTAAGTTACTTTTTATTTTGGTTTATTTTATTACCTGAAAGTGGGTTCCTTAAAAAGGAAGTAGAATCAGCCTACGCAGATGTGCAAAAACCCGTTAATTCCTATTATAAATTTATTTTTAATGGATTTATAAAGATTTTTGAAATTCACAAAACTATTTTAAGCCCATGCAACAATTTTCCCAAGCCATGCGGTGATGAATTTATAACTCTATACAAGCGGTATTCAGTATGCGGAGAGTTTTTCATTGCAACTATTGCATTTCTATCTCTATCTATCTCACAATAGTTGTTGTACAACTTAGCAATACAATTGTGCAATTGCAGTGAAACTTAAATAAATGTCGAAAGAAAGTGCAAAAGTTATTATTATTTCATGGGAACATATAAATTTATGGTTTACAAATGTCAGCTGTTTTAATCAGAGTTGGAAACGCAATACAGCCAAAAAAAAACGGTCTATTAGCAATTCACACATGCAATTGCATTGTTATGAGAACTTTTGCAACACTTTCCAAACGAACACTGAATTACCTAAATGAGCCATAAATCAAAATAAATTTATTTATAACACAAACAAAATCCATCTAAATGTGGAACTCACACAACTGAAAAATACTACACAGAGCAAATTCTTGTGTCCACTACGCCAACAAAGAAAATTATTATAAAAACACCTTCGAGTATAGTTGTTAAGCTCAGACAACAATCAATTAGCAAGTGGAACTTGTCCACTTAGGCTGCGCCACCAACCAAATGCAATATGCATGACCATACGATTGTTGCTTTTTTTCGCTTTTGAAACGCCACTCAATGGTGAATATTGTGTTTAAATTAATAAAATGAAATTTTCTTAGCATGGACTCTCCGCCTTCATAGTTCAGTTTTATACCAACCAATATAAGAGGCTCATATTTATCCTTCAACCACACGTAATTAAATAACACCAATACCTTGGTTTGCTACGCTAATTCGGAGCGGCGAAATTTAGGGCAAATCTAAGCAATATTTTGATTTTCATCGAACTGGTTCCATCTTTTACATTTTTCTTTTATTTTTTGCCAATAATTAATGAAATAAAAATATAACATCGCATGAGAAAAACATCAAAAAAAACAACAACAATTTTAAGATTACAGTAAAGTGTAAGGAATTCACAAACGACATTGGACTTAACGAGTAATCCAACTTCGAAACAAAGCAAGGCCTGATATTGCTGCAATGTTTTATATTCGTAAGTCTCAATACCGATTCCTCACAAAAATTGCAAATTTAAAAACAGTATTTGATTTAAAAAATAAAAATTTAATTCTTGACTTGAAACTTATACATATTAAATAATTTTGAAACTTATTGCTTTACTAAACAAACATTACTTTTCTATTTATTTCATAAATAATGCAGGATATGAAAAAAAAACGCAGCATTACCCAGAATAAAAAAAGGCACCCCCAAAAGGCCTTTAACGTTTTAGAACACTGTGTTAATGCAAACGTAGGCATGCACGTATATTTTCTTGCTTACTTTGCAAGCACATATTTTATTTCTTCGATGTTTAACAAGAACATTTCCTACATTCTTAAATGAAACAAACTTTTTGATTTTTGCTTGCTCACCACCAACGCACGGTTTTAGCCAGAAAGAAATTAGAAAACTTTTGATAACTTTTGTTTGAGAGTCTTAGAACACTATACTTTTTGTTGGGGCAAAAAAAAAACTAAATCATTTCGTAGAGTTGTGTGACTTTCAAGTGAGTTTTTTTACTATTTCTTTTCTCTCATATTACGAACACGATCGCCAATCAAGAACAGGATTTGTTTTTCCGATACAACCAAATTTTTTTTTTTTTTTTTTTTGAAAATATTCCGAGTTTTGTACACGCTTTGTTTACAGCCTTTTCACAAACGTTTGTTTGCTGGGACGTTTACTGCAATAAAACAAAATTTACTACCGTTTGCACTTGTTTATTTACAAAACCAAGACTGTGGTTTTTATTATTGCTTCAGCTACTGTTACAGGCTGACCTCAAGATGATATTTTCAAATATATTCCACATCATTTCCTACACACTGCTGATCGTTTAATGATCACTACTTCTGTAAAAAAGAAATTTCGAGAAACTTCCGGTAGTGAAACTTAATTTAAGCATCAGTAAAGCCAACAACAATTCTACGCAAAATAACTTACACCTGGCAATACCACAATAATACGGTTCATAAGCTATAGAGTAATTACAACGGAAATAATAACAGTAATAACACAATTCTTAAGAACCACAGCACATAATAACGCTACGTTACCAGTGACGTAGCAATACATACATATATGCATAGTCAATACAAAACTTTTGTAGTCGCAAGCTGGCTTTAACACATATATTACGGGAATACTTTACATGATCAAGACTGGGGAGAACTCGAATTTAGCTCGGCATTATCAATACAGATTAGAGTTGTGTTACAATGTGGGGTTTGCATACAAAACCGATTTGCGGCTGAAACTGAAAAAAAAACTCCTCTACTTTAGTGTTTTATTAGGGGACTGGCCCATTTCTTGAGTTGTTATTTAAATTCCAGTGAACTCCAAGAAATTAATATTCAGCAGAATATTAAAAATGCATTGAAATAGATTATTTTTTAAGGTTTTCATTCACTTTGAGAATGTACTGTCAGGTCAATTTTATTTTTCAATAACAAAATGTGTAATGAAGTAGATAAAGTGAATGCCAGAGAAAAACAAGTTCCTCTTAGTTTTACCATTGACGGTAGGAGTGAAACGTATACAAATGCCCCCTAATATTTTTAGGCCTTCCATGAAAAATATACAATAAATTTTCACAGAGTATTTCTAGTTTCTTCAATTGCTTTATTTCAAACAAACCCGAAATATTAGAAACTTAAAATTTAAAAAATATGTTTATAAACAAATTCGGAAACTTTTAAAATCAATTACACGCCCAAAAGCAATAATTTTAAAGCGAACTCCAAAGAACGCCTTTGCAGTCCATCGAACAATCGATTGAAAAACTTGCCTGTAATGGCGAAAAAATCGCATGCCACTTATATGACCCCTTTTGCCATTAAAGGTTTAACTACGTATGGGCATATGCCCATATGCGTTGCAATAACTATTTCCCTTTCTCTCTCCCGATCGGTAATTAAATTCTGCGTTCTAAATTCTTTTGAAATTTAATCATAAATTGATTTTTGCATGTCAATTTTTATTTGTGTGCTCATCATAATTACAGTTTAATGGCCCTGAGGGGGAAGTCCAACAAATTCGTCTTTTTTGCAAGCAAACCTAATATTGGAGAAGGAAATGGTATTTCAATTTTTCATTTACATTCATTTGCCGGGGTATTAGCTGTGTATGTACACGAAGAGATCTAATCTAAGCCGTTATAAAATCATTGCATAAAGACAAGTCAATTATGTGGTCTACCTCTGGCTGTGCAACAACTTCTTCAACTCTGAAGGCTGCTGCTGGTTGCTACTTTATCATCTTCGTCAACTTTAACTGTCACCGCTAACTCCACTCCATGGTTGTGCCAACACGAGCTTGCTTTTACTGTCTGTTTAACTACGACACAACTAGTCAGCTAACCATGGTAGGGGGCAGGAAAAGAAAGAGAGAGATGGATAGAGATTATGTTTCTGCGAGTAAAAGGCCACCCATAAGCTTCTAACAAACTCATAATTATCAATGATAAATTGTAAACGATTAAATTGTAGTATTCAAGACTGAATGAGAAGATTGACTAAATGAAATGAAATAAAACAAAACAAAACAAAACAAAACAAAACAAAACAAAATGTGGCAACGAAATCAATAATATTGGCCGCAGTTAAAATAAAATAAAAAAGCAATCCAAAAAAAAAAAAAGACTTGCAAAAGCCAAGCAGAAGAAAAGAAAGGAATAAAGATGGATGGATGCATGGCTTGGCCCCGGCTGTTTGGTTGGCTGTCTGTAGTCTGCAAACTCCTTGTGATGCTGTTGAAGTGGGGAGTATGTGCGTGTGCGCTTTTTTGCAGTCAAAGAATGAATGGCATGACAATGTCTTATAAATTTTAAATTCTTCCTTCTACTTCTTAAGAATTTATTAAGTAAATTGAACCTGTTTGAAGAACGCCTCGTTTACATGATTTAAAATTTTATTCTTTTGCTGCAACTGATCCGGCTGATGCCAGCCAGCATTTGTTTCAACTGTTTCTGACACAAATAATTTCGTAAGCATTTAAAAATATTTTCTTTTACTTTTCTTATATAATCGCCTCCAATAGGCTTGCGTTAAAACTTTGATCATAAATAATTTACGTTTTTTGTTGGGAAAAGGAGATGTTTGAGCGCTGCTGTTGAGGCTGGTTGCATGCAGCAGCAACAATTGATTGAGGCACTTAAGCTACTTTGTCATTTAGATGAGGATTTGATTAGCACGACGCGCGCCTTTGGCATATTTTCATTACGCGATTTGATGTCATGCCGATCCCCTAAAATGGAGACAAAAACGAGGAAATAAATTATTTTTAAGACGCCTGAAGTGGCGCACCATCTTCACAAGAGCAACTACTCTTTAAAGCCCACAGATTTGATTTGGTCTAGCCTGGGCCGAATGGTTTTCGTATCAGTTTTCTTAACAGATCTTTAAATAAATAATTTTATTCACTCCCATTTTAATTGAAAACAATGTATCCAATTAAATCAATTTTACATATATTATAGTGTTTTCACACTGAGAATAACTTTAAAACCAATCCTTACAACCTGGTTTTACCATACAAAATAGTTCTCATAAAACCATTTTAAAACCTTTTTGAATTGGTTTAAAGTAGATTTTATGAAATATAACCTTGTTTCATACAGTACATATTCAGTGCTACCAAGTTAGAAAGATTGAAAACAGCTGATAATTCATTCACATTCACAAATATTCATTCACAAAATGTAAAATCATTTCAATTTTAGAACACATTTTTAACACATATAAACAATAACAGATGTCGTACAGTTTCTCAAATAAATGTGGAAAGAAAAATTACAACAAACACACCTATTTCTTCAAAAAATTTATTTTTTCATTAACAAATTTATTTGACAAACTGTATTATAAAATCTGATTTTATAAAAATTGTATGTAAACACAAAATCAGCTGTTTCTAGGTTTTAAGTTAAAACCAGGCTTTAACTTTAGGTGTGAAAACACTATTATTAGGTCGTTTCATGCTGTAAACTTGGCATCACTTCTGTGTTGAGCGTTTAAAATATAAATTGTCAAGAAGCGTCAAGCCAAATTATGAAACGTAATAATTACTAATTTACTAATTTAAATACGTATGTATGTGTGTATGTAAGTGTTGAACTTTTTTGCACACAAGCATAGTCGTCTATCCATACGCCGGTACGTAACAGATATCAATTGTTTCTCTTTATTGTTTAGCTGTCTTTCGCAGCCAGTTCAAGTAATGCAGAGCTGCATGTTTAGAGATGTTTTAGCGATTTTTACCATAATGCCAGCGATTATTCTGATTATAGATGATGTGCGATTATAGTATTTACAATAATAGCATAACGACTTAAGTCATACATGTAAACTTAGTCGATTGAAAAGTTCACTTTTATTTGGGCACTCAAGGGGACGGTATCGAGTGAATTGATGTCGATCGATATACCTAGACTCATTATCTCGATAATCTGTTTTATTGAATTTAAAGCAGTTTTCTCTCTAAAATTATTTGTGCAATGTTTGATACTTCTCATTTATTTGCTGAGTAGATCAGAGTAGTTTATTCCGATAAAAACGAAATTGATATGAAGCAATGACAGAGAGTGTAAAAATTGTAAGAACTCAGAATATCGAATTAGATTGAAGCCTCTGCTACCTGATATTTGACTGCTGTCCAGTTTCGGAATATTTTATAATTCCTACAGCTGATAAGAAAGCCAACACTTTAAAATAATTTTTTTTTTTTCGGAAATAAATATAAACGAAAACAGCTGTTGACAGAAATGTGAGCTGGATAAATTTTTGTGTGGCGGCAAATAGAAGGCGGCGTTTACCCGCACCTGTCAACAAGCAAAATAAATGGAATTGTTTGTGACAAATTATAAAAAAAAATTAATATAAAATACGTGTTAGATGTACTTGTATAAAGAAACGCATAAAATCTAGAGAGCGCATGAAATGCATAGACGCTTTGTTCGCACGGTTCCAACTTTCAGCTTTACACAAACACCATTTTTTATTCCCATGTTATTTGTAAGTAGCGGCGCCTTGTAATACAATCGCCGGCTCTAATGAACAGTTTCAGCCTTTAGACTATGACATTTTTGGTTGAACCACGACTACCACTATTTCGTATGACAATACGACTGGATATGACACCTTTTGAACAATGCAAATAATTATAGAATTTGAGTTATGTAGTCATGTGATATTAGATTTTTAGTGTTCGATTAGTGTTCACGCCATAACTTTTCACTGCATTTATTTCGAAAAAATTTTCCCTTTCCTGACATGCAACCAGTGAATTTGTGAAGTACCAAGTACCAATCAGCAGTCGTATGCTTTTACGACAGCCGATTTCAAACTGAAATATAAACCACCCATTTATATGGCAGCAAGCGCGTGGGAAACCTAAGAGTCAAAAATTTTAAATCTCTAGAATTAGCATTTAAACATGCTCTTTTAATTTTAGCAAAATTTATAGTTTTGATTGCCGCGGAGCACATGAAGAGAGCCTTCATTACATGCTAGTGGCACGAAAACCGGGCATTATTGATTTTAATAAAATAAACACGAGTAAAACAGTAGAAACCGCACGAAAGGTATTCCATTATGTGAACGTTTAAACATGCAGTATGATTAAATGTTATGCAGTTAGCAAATCGAACGGACAGACGACAAACCAGCTAGTGAGCAAAACAGAAATAGAACGTAACACAACGTAGAGGAGTGAAGAAGAGCCAACAATGAAGGCAGAAGTAACAAGATTTAATAACTAGTTTCAACATAAAAAATATTGTACCTGTAAGATACGTATGTATGTACGTCCGCATTTACGAGAGTACTGTAGTATTGGAGACGATATTAAATGTCGATAAAACGCTAAGAGATTGAATGCGATTTTATTTATTTAATTTAAATAGATTCGTTCCATAAACCACAAGAATAGATTAACATTTGGCAAAAATCCTACATTCGAATTTTTTTAATTGTTGATAAAGCAAAATGTTGTTTTTGCACACACACATACAAAACCAGCTGATCGCAGATGCAATAGGTGTCAACATTGTCATTAACACCAAACATGCCGTGAAACCAATCCATTGTTATTCGAATTGCCCCGTTATGTACATCATAATATGCACAAAGTGCAAGCCAACCATTTTTAGCCAAAAAAAAAAAATTATATAGATATATTAAAATATTTCCTTGTTTCCAGTTTGCCAGTGTTGTTGACATTTCATGATAGATATGCTGACATCAGAGCAACGCTTACAAATTTACAAAAGAGATAGAGAGATGGATAGAGATTATGTTTCTACGAGTAAAAGGCCACACATAAGCTTCTAACAAACTCATAATAATCAATGACAAATTTTAGAATATTCTTTTTTTTTTTTTTTTTTTTTAAAAAATAATATATATATTTCTGCCATCAGAATCTAAAGCAGTTGTTGAGGCCAAGCGTATCCACTTTTATAACTCATAAATATTTCTTGTTTAATTTTTTTCATTTTTATTGTTTTGACATTTTGCGTAATAAATGCTGCCAATGTTGAATAATATATTCTAAAGTAGTGCCAAAATTATTTACTCAGTGGCAGTACTTTTCACTCGATCCGACACTGTTACATGGTAAGAGTTGAAATTCGAATCGAATAGAACTTTCGAGCTGTTCATACTTTCGAGTTACATAGTAAACCCCAAGTCGTAATTATTCACTAATCAGATATTACAGCAGATGAAAGACTTCTTTGTTTGGTAGCGTCAATTTGATACTTAAGACTGAAGAAACGTCGTTCTCATTGCGATTGTACGAATTTGGAAAAGTTCGGTACTTTTACGGAGAAGTGTTCACAAATGGAGTCAAGAAGATCAATAAATGTATTCCGGATAACGTATTAAATTATGTCATCTCTTTCCACTATTAACATAAAAAATAAAAAAAACATAAAAAATATATATATATATATATGTATATATATATATATATATATTTATAAATATATATTTATATATAAAAATTCTAAAATTTGTAAGCGTTGCTCTGATGTCAGCCTATCTATAATGAAATGTCAACAACACTGACAATTTGTGCAGTGTTGCCAATGCAAATAAACACTTACTACTTGAGTTGGCAGCTTTTAACACAGAATAAACTGTTAATCACATTCAATTAGTTTTGTTTAAAAAAAAAAAAAAAAAAAAAAAAAAAAAAAAAAAATCAGAGCTAATAATTAAAAAAAAACCTTAATTGGTCCTGAAATATTTACAAAAAATAAAATTCTTTTTATAAGATTAGCAATAAGTATCATTTCAATTAAAGTACTTTTCAGATAAAACTATATTTTAAATAAACGTTTTTTTCTATTGTTACGCTGTTGTAATTTATACATATTATACATATTATACATATAATTATACATATCGCCAGCTCAATATTGGTTTGGCTGATATGCCAAACAGTGCGAATGATAAAACCAATTAGAAATGTTTATAGGACGAATGCATATGAAGTTAATTATTTAAATCGCTAAAAAAAAATCTATAGCAAAAATATGCGAGTTAGGGCCTTTTTACTTGAGACCAGCGATATATCAATTTTATATGAGTATGGTAATATCTGCAATATTTAAGTGCGACCCTATAAAGTATATATATTCTCGATTCATATAATAAAGGGAATTGATTAATGGTTGGCTGTCTGATGTTTTTTGATTTTAAATTTTGCTTCAAATGACCAAAATCGGGTAATAATAAATTTGCGGAGATAAATATTAGTTCAGTGTATAACAGTTGAACATATTCTTGGATAGGATTATATAACATTAGGAGATTCTTGTGCTGCTTACGTGTACGTACATATGTTGTAATACGTCATGAAAGTAAAGCAAAGCAAGAATGAAAATGTTGGCAAGCAGATTTTAGTTGCCAAGACGATGTAATCAAGATATATATCTGCATTACGGCATTGCCAACTCTTTTCATTTAAATGGTGATATGTAAGACGTTAGCCCACCGTAGGGTGCAGGCGTTTGACCGTCAAAAAAGATCCCTAATGGCTGTGCAGTTAAGGGGCACAGCGGCTGGTTAATGCTCCCGAATTCTCTGCGGCATCCTGATTTATAGCAGCGATGAAGAACGGCTGCTCCAACGCCATTGTGTCTACCTAGATAATAGCAGCTGCCTTCTTGAGGTGTATATTCGTGCATGCATTACGCTATTCCTAGCCAATAAAGCAGCGGGGATATGTAACAATTTTTCGCTGGCTGCAATGCATGATCTCAATTATACTGCTTAATATTTTGCAAATTAATGCTTCTTTTGAAATCTCTGCGATATCATTCTCTACCACGAATATTCTTCAGCAGCAAAAACCAAAATTTAAATTAAGACCAACAAAAATCACTTAAAGCTCATGTTACTTTGGCGCGTTAATGGTTCTTGCAAACATTTTTATATCTATTTCTTTTGTGGTCTACCCGTATTATTGAGATCAGCGCGGCATATAGTGCGTACCACTAGATGAGCTTTAAACTTAATTTTTATTTATTATTGATACACAAAATACATTTGTATCGATCTGCTTTATACATGACAACATCATTGTCGTCTAACGTTAAGCCTGAACCCCACAACCAGTTGGCGGGGATCGGCCACATATCAAGCAAAAATTATGATGTGCGCAAGATAATGAAAATTTTGTTTATGGGGAACAATCTGGTTTAAAGAGACTCTATTGCAAATATATTCAATTGACTTTTTTTTGCAAATATTTTGTTACCCAGTGTATGGCAAAAAGAGAACAGTTGAGTTGTTGGTATTTTAGCACCTGTGCTAACAAAAACTAACATCCACTTTAAGCACAAAAAAGTCAACTTTAATTTTTTTTTTTTCTTGTTCTTCTTTTTGTTATAATTTTTTCTTATTAATTTTTTGTTTTATTATTCATACGAGAAGTGAGTTTCAGGTATCTAAACTAAAACTGTATCTGAACGATTAATTCTTCTTCAGCCATGGATGGCTGATATTTCAAATTTATTTATTTATATTTTTTCTCCTTTTCGCAATATCAAGCGGCAACAAGTTTTTCTTAATTTATTATTTTTATTATTATTTTATATGGAATGGCTTTTGGCGTGTTCATTTGGCAAAGATTGAGAAAAGTTAATGACCTGTTTTGAAAGATTTTGTTTGGTCAGAATGTCGTAACGTGAAAATGAATATCATTCATTTATTCTTCTTCTTCTTCACTTTTTTTTTAATGAGGAATTGCAGAAGAAAGCCGTGAAGAATCTTTAGTTTATAATTAATAAAATTCAATGTTATGTCACATATATGACCGTATCAATGAGTCCATACAATTTAAAGCATTTTGAAGAATTTTTTTTAACGGCGAATGCCGGATTTGCTTGACAATCCATGAAACTTTTCAGAGATGCTCATAAAAATTATTGCATGCATTGCATTTTATTAGACCCGGCACTGAAGGGGGAACACAAGAATGTGGATTTCTTTTTGTATAAGTCATCGCTTCACAAAAAGGCCTATACTTATTTAGAGCTTCTAAATGAAATATGAACCTTTTTTTTATTACGGCGAATTAAGAAGTAATAGTTATTACGGCGTTTTCTTTTCTACCAAAAAGCTACCGCAGCCGCAGGGAGGGCAATTTTCTGTTCTTTTCTCAAAAAAATTTTGCCCTCTGAAAGCGTTGAGTGTTCTTTTGTAAAAATGTTGCCCTTTCGCTGGGCCAAAAGCATTGCACGTTTTGCCCTGAAGAAATCAACAGGGCAGAAATTGCCTTGTAAAACACATGGTTTTTATTCTTGCACAGCGTTACCAGACGATTTTCAAGAAAAGTCTTTTGAGTTGAAAGAGTCAGAAAATTACATTTTAATAATTATTTTTGTATTTTGTATTGTATAAAACAAAGAAAAGACCAGAATAAGGCTGCTTAATTATATGAGATATTAAAAAAAGAATTTTGTTTTCTCAAGCAGATGAGTTATCAATCTGGCAACTGAACATTTTTGTTTACATATTTCATAAAATATACATAAATGTTTTGCTATCAGCTGTTAAAAAAAGGCAATGCACTTTTTTCTAATTTGTGTTCTTTTCTCGTTATATAAAAAATTGCACTTTCACAGGGCGGGAAAACATTGTAAAAAGGCACCTTTTCACAGGGCAACATTTTTAATGTAGGAAAGGAAACGCCATTAAATAGCACTGAATTCCCAAATAGTAATATTTAGCAGAATTTATTATTGCAGGTGTATCAGCTGATTCCTATGCGCATTGCACATTTTTGTTCAGCAATACTGTTTGCATGCAAAAAATTGTTTTGTGTCATCTACAAATTGCAACGCAAGTAGCTCGATGGATCTAATACAGTGTTTAGTTTCTTGTTTTCAAAAGAGCGTTGTAGCAAAAGTGCGAAAAAAGCCATCAAATTTCATAGTACTGACTTGGGGGGTCCAGTACTGCTCACCTCTTCACAAGTTTTCTTGAAGGTCGTGGTCCGCTATCCTATTCCATAGCGCGATTTGTTAACTACGACATGAATGCTGGAAAAGTGCGCTAATGTATCTTAAAAATACACCTCTGTTACAGTTCTTGTGACAAGTTGTACGATATGCAAAAGTTTACGAAAATGTTCATCAAATGATAATTTCAAGCCGAAACCAAAAAAAAATTGTTTTCATCATATTTGCATAGAAAAGTGCCACTGAAAGTGTCATGCGATTTTTTTTTAAATAAGACGATTAACTGTATAGTGAAGCATACAATTCATCGGATTACTGCAACTTTTCCTCACATGTGTTTATAATGCTGGCAACAATATCTACGCATTAAATAATTTATTTTAAAACCCCCATCAACTTTGTGCAATTTATGAAATGTTTTAGCACAGATGAACAGTTGCCAGATTGTATACATACACATATATACCTTTCAAGCGTTAAAAATTTTTTTTATTAGAATTTCACAGCTAATCTACCAACAGTATTTCTTTTTTGTTTTTATTGTATAGGGCAAAAAAATCGTTGCCCTTTTTTAATGAAATCTGGTAACTCTATGCAAAAATAAGTCACTTGCGGTACAGGGAAAAAGTGCAATGCCTTTGCACCTGATTGGTAGCCTGTTCAGACATTAAACTATGAGGCACAATTTATCCTTAAATTATATCGCAGGTAATCTTACAAATAGCTCAGCTTATAAAATGCAAATTATAAATTTCAAATTGTCCACAAAAACCCTTTTTACTTGGCATCACTGGCTAGCAAAAAGGAAATTAAAATATCAAAAATGGTAGAAGTTGTTCTCGTGATTTGTGCATGATAATTGACCAGAAGCTAAATTGAGAACATCGTATGTGAAGATGTAATTGTAACAAACAAATTGACTAAATTTAAATTGATGCGTTGACAGGGCTTGAGTGCGCATGAAGACGCATCTGAAAATGTAATGCGTATACAATTCAATCAAGCATAGCCAAAAATAAAATATTTATTTACGTACGTAAAGTACGTGCAAGTACTGATGATAATTGCATAATTAATGTCTTCTATTCTACGTAAAAGTTAAAGCCCGCATAGAAATGCAAACATCCGTGATTGATTGAATTAACCCCTCCGATTATAAGAGCGCACAATGGGTTGCAATGGTGAAAAAAGTAAAAAAAAAAATAATAATAAATTGACATTTCGGTATGATACTTTCCAGAAGAAAAGTATTACGGACGTTTAAAAATACACCTTTCAAAAATTCTATACTTTAAGCTTTTAAAATTAAATTATTCCACAGGTAGTGAATTTGTATGATCATGTGCGCTGGAATTGCCAAGTACTATTTTCAGATTTCTATTCGATATTCTTTCGAATATCACAATATTTCAAATCACTTGCAAATTTTTGACACTTACAAAAATACAGAAAAACATCTGTTTAGGTTTTCAATTATTTTATAATAACATTTTTATAAAAATATTGTGTAAAAACAATATTAAATCAAAATTTAAAAAAAAAAAAAAAAAGAAATTCTCAGACTTAGCACTGAAAAAATATAAATATATATTTCACTAATAGAAATATTTGGCTAGTCTGGCAAGCAGCGACGTGTTTTTGAGTAACTAAAACAGCTGACATTTACAAACCATGTAAAAGCGTAATCGAAATAGCCTATTAACACATTTCCTGCCATAGAAAGTTTTTTAAATATTCCCATAATTTTAAAAAGTCACTATGCAACGAAATTGAAAGTAAAGTGATCAAAAAAAAAGTTCATACGTGTTTCAAATAGCGAAAATGTCAAATGTTTTTGTGCGCGGATCATACTTTTTGTAATTTTAACTCTTTTTCACAAAAGGGATTTCCGAAACATGCCTCACAATGAAACCACAATATTCTTAGGAGAGTGTCACCTGTATTTGAATTAATAACAAACTACTTCTTTATATTGAACACGAAATTCGAAAAACGTTTATTAAATCTGGCAGCACAAAAGCAGAACAGTGGAAATACAATACGATTGTTCCGGAAGTGCAATTATAAAACAGGGGAATGTTGTACAGAATGTGAGTGCGGATTTTCAAGCAAAAAATCGTGCCTTTAATTGCTGCAACAAATATTTATTGGTGAGAAAAAGTTGCCACTTAATTTGTTTACAACCGAAACTTTGCTAATAAGTTAGTTTAATGGTTTGATATGTATGGGCATCCCTCCTGAAATTAATTTAACAGTCAAGATTTTCGGTTCTCTGTTTTTGTTGGACTTTGTAAATTCTTCTATCTCAATTTTATATTTTCTTACATCTGGATTAATTAATTAATTAATTGATTTATTTTTTTCTATAACGTAACCTACTTGTATGAATTGATTTGTTACGATTTAAGCGATTTGTTACAATCATTACATACCTGAAACGAAAAAAAAATAAGAAAATTATTAATAAAATGTTTTATTTATAGAAGTTATCAAAACTGATATAGGACAAGAGGTCGATTTGCGCAAGCGAGATATTATACTAACCGAACACTAAAAAGTTAATATCAGAACAGCTGATCATTTAGCACAAGTTCTTTAATTAGTATTATTTTAACAAATGCGAATTCACTTATTAAGCAAATTATATACATCTAATGTTTTATATGATTTCCACTTAAGGACATTGCTGGACCCCTTAACTTGGGGGAGAGATTGATGAAATTTTGCTTTAAATTTTTAAACGTTTAACCCTTTTGCCAACTGCAATTTTCTTGATTATTTGAAAGGATATCTTCTGTTGGCATCACATCAGCTGATCTAACCTATTGGTTTCTTTCACTTTGAAGCTTCTCTGTCACTTCTTCATCTTAGTGGATTACAGATTAATTTTCAATGGAATCTTCACCTCTCATCCACTCAATACTGACATATTGCAAACATTCTTAAAATGGGTTCTTGAGTACTGTAAAAACTACGTCTCTGCATAAATATTTTCACAAAGAAAATTGCTTTAAATTTAATAAAAAAAAGTGCTTGTGACATTAAACGGACTAATGCAAAAATCGGTGGTTGCCTAAATCGACTACGCACTGTATTTGATTGCTAATACAGAGCAATTGACAACAACAAAAATGTGACAGCATGCAAAGAAATTTCAGCTTATCTATCATGAAAGGCCTTCCAAAAATTTTGTTAAAAAAATATCATTTGATTCTTTTACATAAATTTCTCTAAAATGTGAGATTTTATTTTTTTTTAGCTAAAATACAATGTAAATTTCAATTGGTTGTGTAAACAGGGTTTCGTCTCTACTCGCAGACTTTACTGTTTTCGTGGCTACGCAGTGCAATAGCATAATTTCTGTTACGTTCATATTATTGAAAGCAACTCGTTTCCTATTGTAAAGTCAAAAAAAAGTAAATATAAATTTGATAATTAAAAAACTTGTTGAAAATATAAAAAAATGCCACAAACAGAAACCAACATTTTTATCAAATCTAATAAATAAAATAAAAAGAAAAACAAATTCAATGAATCACTACCAGCAGTGGCACTGCAAACCGACAAAATTGGAACAGCAATGCGAGCAACAAATTGCACATTATTGATTATAGAACCCTTATATCACCATTAACATCATCATCGCCATCAGCACAATCATTAAACCTCGAACGTGCCTTCATTAGAGCCCCGCCACTGAAACACATTCATAAAATAAATACGAGCGTACAAATTAAAAAAATATATTCAGTGAGGCAAAGTAGTACAAAATAATAAAAATAAATTGAAGAAATCTAAGTTTATTTATGTACGAAGGAATGAATGAGCCACCAGTAGGGGCATATGTACATACATACATACATGCATGTATTTGTGTGTGTGTGTGCGAATACCAGCAGAAGAAAATCAATTTAAGCCTTTATCGTTAGTAAAGGGCAGCTTTAGCTGAAATGAGGATTAAAGTTTTCTACAAAACTTTTGCCGTTATTACAATTTGGAAACAAATGGCCTTAAGGGGGGCAGATTAAACCAATGGCTTTACGCCTAAGAGGTTCCATTCCCACTACTTCAAACTGTTGGTGGTCGTTAGCTGTGAGTTCTTGCATGGTTAACAGATCTTTAAAAGACAGATCTAAAAAAAGAAATCAAATCTTTGGAATATCCACTTCTTGCCGGCATTCATACAGTAGCAGGTCCAGAATTTCTATATAGCAATGCATTCATACAGTAGCAGTTCTACAAGTTCCATATAACATGGCATTCATAAAATCCTCCAATTTTGCGAACTATGGCATTACATTTTTATCAAGGGTACAGTTTTTACTTTTTCACATTGACAAGTAGTTGCAAATTGACAAGTAACATCTGTTAATTTGACATGCAATACAAACTTAATATTCAAAGCTCATGACAACCAGTTCAATCTTAGAGAAATTTTAGACTATATGAGTAAATATACTGTCATATCATTATAGACAAAAAATATAAAAATAAACTTTTCTTCCAGAGTTTTTAAAATAAATATTTCAGGTATAACAGAAAATATCTACCTTATCGGAAAATATTCCAACGAGAACGCCTTAAAATATTAATTGAGGCCGAATTTAAAATTAGGTTTTGCAATATGTTTTGTTTAATTAATTTAGATAAACAAAAAACGCTTATAAGCAAATATGGAGAAAAACGCTAAATCGCCTCACCAGTCAATCGATTTCTTACACAATGTTGCTTGGAACGTTTGATGCGTAGAAGATCAGGATTTAGTTTAAAAACCTTCTTGATATTTAAATATTTAAGATTTTTTATCTCTTATTTCAAAAGCGTCATTGCAGCAGCTGATATTACAAGTTGTCTAAGCGCCACGTTTCAATGTACGGTTAATAATACATAATATTTTGCTGGATAACATCCAATTGCTAGCACATAGTCTTATCCCAAAAAATTCCGATATACAACGGTGTGATATACTCAAGTCCCGGTTGTGCCAAAATTGTACCACAAGTAATCTCAACACTACTTCATCAAAATCTCTCCAAGTCAAAGTGTTGCCAGGCATAATTTGCACAAAAAGGTCATAAACTGGTGACGAATTACAGCTGTATGGCTTGTGCGCCAGTTTTTGGAGTCCGTATTCACCGGACTCGACCCTCCTTGACTTTTTCCCCAAAAAAAAAAACAGAAGAAAGGAAAGCGTTCTGCAAGGGTTGAGGAGATCAGAAAAAATTAAACAGCAGTGGTTTGCATATATTGGCAAACGTCGTTGTTTTTCTCAAAATTTTGTAAAAAAAAAAATCTAAAAAATCGAAGACCACATCAAAACACTACTAACCTTTTTATCTGTCAAATCAAACTGACAATCGAAAATGGCTGGTAATGCCAAGATATATAACAGCCATGTGTACCAATATAACAGGGGGGAAAAAATGCGAAAATTGAACATACCTAACTCACGAAATTTGAAATCACGGGTATTTTTTGATCACACCTCGTATATTTACCATATTATTTTGTAATAGTTTAAAGGAATTGTTGTGCTTCAGCCAAAAATGTAAGTATGTAAATGTCTTTTTTCAGTTATCTGGCTTGCAGCCAGTAAACGTTTTTCTACTTGCCGCCGCCAAAAAAAAAAAAATTACCAGCTCATCTTACCGGCAGCAGCTGTGTTCCTTTATATTTGTTTCAGCAATATTGTGTTTTGAAAACAATTTTAATTACACCAGTTTCAATTTTAAATAAGATCAATTTTAAATTTGATCACACCTCGTACTTATATAACTACAAAAAAAAATTTAACGATATTAAATAAGCGATATATTTAATAATAATGTTTTCTTTCACTGTAAAATTTCTAGTGCACTTATACAATATGGCAACCTCTTAAGATTAGATATCGCAAAACATTAAAAGGGGAAAAATGCGATTAACAATTTTTTAAGAAAGTAAGTGTTCTGGCAAAATCTTATTGCAAACATAATAGAAATAAAACAGAAAGAGAAATAAAAGACTTCGCACATCTAAATAATTTTAATATAGGCCAAAGATCGTTGACCACAAAAGACAAATAAGAAAAAAAATATTACAAGCAATGAAAGCTACTATTTTCATTCAATAATATTCATTAAACAATAAAATGTTCGATGACTGAAACCGTCATTATATTATTGATTGATTGACTTGATTGCAACTTTTACCATCTGCCAACAAGGCCCCACCAGTGTACTACCACGTCCCCCATGCCACAATGTATTAAACATTGTTTAACGTTTTAATTTCCAAGCGAGATATCACATTGTATTTAATCTATTAAATAATACCTTGAGTTGGCGATTGTTAAGTAATAGACGATGATTGTTAAATAATTAAAAGGGAAAGGGAGAGAGAAGAAACACAGCTATCAGTTAAATATGAAAACATGCAGGTTTTAACAGCAGTAACAACAACAGTGAAATGCCTATAATTGCAACAAAATGCAGCATTGACGGGCAAGCAGGCAGCCAGAATGATTATTGTTAAAAAGTGCCGTCCAGTCCATTATGGCATTAAAATTGCTTCACGTCACGTATTGAGTGCAAAAAAAGGCCGGCACAGCACAGTAACAAAAGCACGTATAACACAATGCAACTACTGCTCCTTTATGAATACGTATGTCAATTTGTTGCACTTCATAAAATGCATAAGAGCAGTTCTTTGCATTTGAATACAAATAAAACTAATAAAGGCAACTAATTTTTAAATGATAAATAACTTTTCTGTAAAATAAACTCATGAAACTCAGTTGAAATGAAATGCAGTACAAAATGAACTTCTGAGATTAATGGCGTAATAGAGTATTTAAATATATGCATGCAAGCTTTTCATTCAGTAACACAACTAAGTTCACTTTATAAAATTAATTTACTTTTTAAATTGATCGTGGGAGATTTAAATATCTACTTTATCGGAGAATATAACTCGCGTCAATGCTTCGAAATCAGTTTAGTAGAGTTTAAAATTCACTTTGGCAATTAAATAATAATCGATAAATAAAAACGCTTCAAAATATGTGAAAAAGGCGAAATTGCCGGACCAGCCAATCGCTTTCTTTCACAGCATTCCTTAGAGCTTTTGTTCTGTAGAAAATCGGGATTTAGTTTGTAAACTATCTTTTAAATATTTGCGATTTTTTATCTCTTGTTTCATAAGCATTTTTTATTGCAACAGCTGATATCCTTTAGCTGAATTTATTAAATTAAAAACTTTAGTTTTCCTATTTGGCTGATGATCATTTAAAGTCTAATTTTTTCTACCTTTTATATATTAAACCGCAAAAATTGTATCGGCCAAGGGCAACCAACTCGAAATAAAGCAGTTTTGCCATATTCCAAAAGTTTCTCAAGAAGAGCTCTTAAGGTCTTGTTGCGTTATCCTACACAGTCGAAGAATTTTTCAAATATGGCATCTCTGCTGAAAAAGAATTGAATTGTGTTCGATTTTTTTGAATTAAAATTTCATGTGATCCGAGTTACTATTGTTCAATCAGCAAAGAAAAAATTATTCGGATCATTTGGCGATTTAATGCGAGCTTTTAAAATAAGAGGGTATCACTATCAGATTCCCATGTGAAGGAATCGTACGACTTTCTAGGTTTTAAAGAAGGCCTTTATTGGCAGAGACTCGTGATTTAATAAACCCCTTACTTAAAAAAAAAATTGAAGCATTAAGCAGAGGATTAGGAAATCCTCATAATTTTGCTTGTATACTTCACAAGTGTTAGCAACACTTCCCTTATTGACGTGTCAAAGCAGAACTGATACTTATCACCATCTGAAAAGACAGTAGCATTATCGTATAGAGTCATTGACACCTCTTAGCCAACCGTGTGCAAACAAAGCAGCAGTACCTGGACAATCATTTTAGGTCAAGAATTTGTGCTAATCGAGCAAATCGTTAGCAAATGACAAAGCACAAAACAATGCAACAGCAAGTTGTATTTTAATGTTGTTGTGGTATATCCAAGCAGGGCTTACAACTCATCACTACATATGCATGTACGATTACAATTATTCCGCACTGTATTACCAACCGTAGCCACTTAAAACACAATGTAATTTAATTAATACTGCAACATTGCTGCTTTTCTACTTTGCTGACTTTGTTTATTTTTCTCGGTGTATTGGCAAAAGCTTTTGTTAATGTTTACGCAGCTTTTATCAATTCCTTTAGATCCGAGTGAGTAAGTTGTTTAGCCCTATTTGCATATATTCTTACTGCAGCCACCTCTTAAATTTAAATGCTTTCAAACAGAAATGTTATTACAAAAAATTTAAAAAAATAAAAAAAAAATAAAAACAAATAAAAACAAATAAAAATAAAATAAAAAATGCATTTAAAGGGCTTAAAAAATTATAATAAACACTCAGTTGCGGAAATAAATGAATTGCTATGAAATGCCTTTCAGATGTCCAGACGACAAGAATTATTCCACCAGTTAGCAGAATATATATTTCGTTTTTTTTTTTAATCAGATATATTTACATCTCAATACCATTTATTGCTTTTGTTCTTAAACTTGACTTTCTTTCGCTTTTTGTATACAATATAATTATGCAAATTTAGAATAGAGATGAATTTATTTTAATCTAGAAATATTCGTGGACTTGAGAATGAGAACAAAAGCTTTTTAAAAAATACTCTTGAATGTCTTAAGTCGTCGAGGAGGGGGAAAAAATAATTAAAATATGATTTCTTAATATGTGGCTAATAAAATAACAATTTTACGAGTATGACTTTTATCTCAGTTTTTACACTCAAAAAATAAAAATAATAATAAAGTACAAACAAGATTTTTTTTTTCTTTATTTTTATAGTGTACAATATTTTATATGTGATCTGAGCCAAGGAGGATTTTTGTAGCATTTTATTTAATTTAAATAGAATGTGGTAGTCATGCAGCAACATAGCCGATTTTTACAAGAATCTTTTTACTGTTAGCAAAATTAAGTAAAGATTTAGCAATACGTCAGTAATTCAACTTTAATTTATAGAACTTTGTCATTTCAGTTGTCACATTATCATAAAGAAGTAAACTTCAAATCATTATGTTTCATGCAAACACTTAATCAATATTTATTGCACAACTTTAAATACAATTTCTGCAAGAAACCATCAACATTCCAAACCCTGTAAATACATTACATTTAGCAACACTGGCACCGATATTTTTACTTTGTAAAATTGGCAAATGCAAAATGCTAATATATAAAAAATAATTTGATAATGTATGTCATTAAATCAAGCCAAATGAGCTTGAACAAATCACGTGTAGAGTAGTTCTGAATACAAATTTTTCAACTAAAATCAGTTGATATAAAAATTTCAAGATATTCGATATTTTTTTTATTTTTAGGATACATTTCCTCATCGTCAAGAAACATTTCCTAAAATTGATGAACAATTTCTTATATAGAATGGCTTAAATTGAAACTGGCTGAAACGGCAAGAACCATTAGGATATTGACGAGCAGGAATCAGTCAAATGTCAAAAGAGTATATTAGGCGATAACAGCTTTCCACATCCTTGAAAAACAAATCAAAAACAAAAACAAAACTTAGGAATGCAAATAATATTTCATGGCGTTAAGAAAGGCTCTCGAAAATTATACAAAAATTGCGCAAACTGGCATCACAAAGCCTGCACAAAAAAATGCAATCCTAAGACAATTCGAAATAATTTACGACAGGCAGATTATATCATCGTAAACAAATTGATAGGAATACATTTTGCTGATGAGTGTAAGAAGTAAGATTTTCCCTTTCGGAAGACCGTTCTATTTGCAGATCGGTTTTTCGATCTGAGGAAGCATCTTATGTGTGGTGAAAACCACACCAGGAGCTCCTTAAACCTTCCTCTTCACACCTAGTGTGAAAAATGGTGACACTCTCTTATGCTTGGGGGCTACATGTCGGCTGCTAGGCTCAGAAATTGTTGCCTTAGCAATGGAAATACGGATCAGATAGTTTATTTAGATATTCCTAAGATAATTGACGGCAATATTCTGAACAAATTTAAATTTGCTAATAATATTTAATACTATAAAGACAACAATTCTTTATATATACGTATTTATCCGTTGGAACATTCGAAGCAAGCATTGAAAAAGCTTTCAATGGCTTTATGAGCATAAAACTGACATTCAAAGAAGCATAAATAACACATCATTAAAGTTAATATGCAATACCTACGCATCGTTTGAAGCCACTGGGCAAGCACACGAAGACAAACCACAAAGACAAACCACTCGAATAGAATAAAACGAGGGGTAAATTTTCCATTAATTAAACACTTTGTCAACATGAATAGAAAAGTTATCATGTTTAAATTATTTATTTAAAACCTTTTTCTATATAACCTTTTTTTTATTACAGGGAGAAGTAAATCAGAATACAATTCTACAAAGGCATACACAGAGAAAATCCCATGCATACGAAATTTTTCGACTGAATATGCAACATTTTACAATAGTAACAAAAATTGGTTCAAAAATTTCGTTCTCTTAAAAAACCCCTGTTTGCATTACAAAAAAATATATTATTTTTTGTACACATGTAGCAGAAATAAAATGTTTAACTTTTTAAAATATATGAATACACTATTTCGATAAGAATTTTTTCCAGTGCAGACACATTAAGGGAAAACGTTATTGCACAACAGTATACTCTCTCTAAAGCGGTCAGGTATAAAAAGCGAAACCTAATCCCAAAAAAGTTTTTATAGTTTTAAGAATACATTTTCTTTACACCAAAAAAAAAAAAAAAAGGGATTTCCTTTATAAACGCGGAAGGTTTAGAACGGCAACCCTATTTTAGAGTTTACACGTCTTAATATTATTACAGCTGTTATTTAATAGTTAACAGGCAGAAAAGCATACGATTTCAAATATTAATTGAGTTCTTAAGCCGATATCATCTGATTGTAAAACATAAAAAATAATTGGGAATATGCAAGTTAGCAAAAGACTTAGAATTATTTTTGAATTCAAGAACTCAAGCTGGATTTTTAGACAACATTTTGCTCTTCTAAACGAGGTTTCTTCTTCTAGCCTTAACAAACCCGCAAAGTAATTTATCTACAAGCAAAGGCAACAGCTTTTGGACAGGCTCTGCTCTGGCTCACTTTCAAGATATTGAAATAAAAAAAAAAAAAAAAAAATATATATATATATATATATATATATATATATATATATATATATATATATGTGTGTATATATATATATATAAAATAATATAAAATATGCCAGTTTTCTGTATGCATGTGTAACTGTACCTATTTCAGTAGCAAGGCGAATTCAGGAGGTGTTAATTATCCGCTCAAACTCAACTGTCAACATTTTTGGTAGGGTTATATTTGCTGATGGTTGAATACAGTACGCACACACTATACAATGCATTTGAGCAATAATTTTTCCTGACACATATGCCATCCTTATTATGCACTACTAGTCCCTGAACTTTATTTTGGAATTGTGGCATTTGAGCAATAATTTTTCCTGACACATATGCCATCCTTATTATGCACTTCTAGTTCCTAAACTTTATTTTGGAATTGTGACATTCCTTTGCTTTGAGGAGTATTTTTTTTTTTTGTTTTGTTTTATTCTAATTGTTCAATTTAATTTAAAATTTTTTAAAAATATTTTTCCTACCACTATTTGCTGTTCTCAAGAAACCCCTCTTGAAATTTCAACACTGCTTAAGAAAAACTTTTGACAGGTCAGCTTATTTTACAACAGCTAATGCATGAATTTGAATTGAATTCGCCTACGTACGAGCTACTTGAAATTTTTGACACTTTTTCGATAAATGTTAATTAAATATATAAAAATTACCCGAGGATATTTATTAAAGAAAATATTTTGTAATATATACACTAATTGATGCCAACTTATGGGAGGATATACTGTAGATTTCATTTTAGCCAAAAGCATCTTATGAATGACTTACTGTACTGCTACCGTAATCAAACGTACTGATCATGAATTAGCTGTTGTTTTACTTTTTTCACCCATAACAAGTGTGTGGGAGTTGCAACTAAACAAACGAAATCGCTAGAATCTGCAGCTCGTATAAAACACCGCAACGAATAACCACACACACATTTCATGTATCTGCACATGCTATTACTGCTGCTGTAGCTGTGGCTGCCTGCCTGCCTGGCTGGCTGGCTGTAACGTTTTGTGGTCAGATTTAAATGACGGAAAATGTTGGTTTTTCAAAAAGATAAAAAACAATTAATTGACACAAGCTTTGCAACAAAAACCAGATTTAAATATTTGATTCTTTGTTAATGTTGTATAATTTTTTTCTTATCTTTTAAGTTGTTTGTTGCTCTCTGGATGTGTAGATGTGCGGATGTGTGGATGTGTGGATGATAGAAGTACGAGAAGCTTTTTTGTTCCTTTTTCTTTGTGGTCTTCACAAGCACTAGTGTGAGACATCCATATTTCCTGTGTGCTCTGTGTGCAGCACATATTATGACATTGACGTGGATGAGGATGATGATGATGATGATGATGATGATAGTAATTGTGGTGACTTTATAGGTGTGGTGTTCATTTGTTTGTTGCATGTTTTACACGTTGTTGAGCATATTGAACTTTTTATAAATTTTTAGAAACCTTTTTGTCTTTGTTAATTTTCTTTCTTGTTGGCAAAAAGAAAAAAAAAATTATTTTCTTTGAAATCATGATTTTATATTATTTTCTTTTTTGCATTTGTTTAATCGGTTAAACAATAATGTTTTAATTTGTTATGATTCATTGAATTTGGAGCTGATTGAATTTCTTATTATTAAGTGTTTTGAAAATTAAGTTTGTTTGCTTGTCAACAAGTTTCTCCTGCTCTGAAATGTCATCTTGGACATTTCTGTTCTTATGGCGAGCCATATATTTTGAGCAGGGCTACGACGAAAGTTACAAGTCTTCCAGTTCAGACGCCTCTTATGAGGAGCAGGAAAGCATTGAGGTAATATTCGAATAATGCTACCCCACGGTATGGAACTGTATAAAACCAATAAAATACCAATAAAATTTTTTTAAAAACACCCTCTCAGGAAAGCACATAAAAAAGAGTTATTACACAAAAAAACCAAAATTAAATATTTTTTTAAATTATCAATAATTATTTCAATTATTATTAGCACAAATTCTTAAAATGTATGAGAAATATTGCAGAGAAAACTGATGTTACTTTAAGGCCATTAACATAAAATTTTTTTTGAATTGTCAAACTAATTCATAAAAAATTTTTAATGAAAAAATGAAAAATTTCGTACACAGGTAAAAAGTTTTAAAATTTTTTTAGATTTCTTCCAATTTTGTAAATGTAAAATAAGATTTAAAATGTATATTGTTTGTATATGAGGAAAATTTACAACTCTGAAAACAAGCCAAAAAAATACAACACTGTACAATACGCCAAGGGGTATACTTGTCAGAAATTCATATAAATATATGTATAACAGAAATAAATTTCTCGGTTTTGATACTGAAATACTGAGTACTCAGCTCATTTGAACAGTTTACTTTCATAAATAGTCGAATAATTTATATCTGGCAATTCAGGTAAATTTTTTCGAGCTGGTATTACCGATTACAAACCAGACTGTATAATTATATCATATTTCAGTTTTTCGGGGTATTATAGTAAATAAAACGGTATAATCGATAATAATCACTACAGGTTTTTATTAAAAATGAACACTAGTAAACAAAGTGGCAAACGGCTAAATAAATGTTTTTTTTAAATATCTTAAATTATTTTTAGAAAAAATGAAGCAGCAACGAGAGAAATGGAAAAGTACTTTTTTGTAAAAAAAAACATATTTTAGGGCTTGCCAATTCACGGTTAAAATCGTTTCTACAGGATTTCTGATAAAATTCTTATGAAAATGACACGTTATGACTTTTTTGAGCAAATCTGGTTTGTCGTTGAAGACGTTCAAAAGCTTCAATGCAACATTGTTTTTGCTCAAAATTTAGTAAAAAAAAAAAAAATGAAAAAAAAAATCGAAAGGCACTTCAAAACACTACTAACCATTTCATCCAATACAAAATACCTGATATTGCCAGCATATATAACAGTTATGTGTACCAACATTTTTTGCTCAAACCTCGTATATTTACTATATCATTTAAAGTAGTTTAAAGGAATTGTTGTGCCTCAGACAAAAATGTAAGTAAGTTATCTGGTTTGCTGCCAGTAAACGTTTTTCCAGTGGCCGCCGCCCAAAAAAATATTTAGTTCATTTTACTGGCGGCAGCTGCTCCTTTAAATTACTTTTATCAAATTTGTGTTCTAAAAACCATTTTAATTGCACCAGTTTCAATTTTAATTAAGAAAAAATTAATTAAGCGTGTTGAGTTTTTATCGGCTGTAAAACTTATCAAACAACACAATAAACTATAACGCGGCAAACACAAAACTCAATAACTTTTTTTTCTTAATCCCTATCATATGGCATCACTGGTAATATATACGAAAGGCAACAGAGGAAATAAAAACAAAAAGCAAAAAAGTTTGAAATTATTTTGTAAAATATAAATCTAGCAAACTTTCAATTTGAACTTTTTTATTTTATTTTATAATAAAGAGAAGTCGAGGGAATTTTCTAACACAACGGATACAAACATACATATTTATATCAATATTATTTTTTATTCAATTTCACAAAAATGAGATAATTATAAAGAAATGTAATTCATCTAAAAAAAATTGTAATTATAATTTCTTGAAAGTGTTTTCTTATATGGACTCATATATGTATATGTACTATGTGTGTGCCAATTTTTCATCTATTTAAAACCAAACACAATGCAATACAGTTTAAAATAACACAATCCCGCACTGTCGGCTCGTTGTCGATAAAAGAAAAAAAAAAAAGAATAACAGCTGATTGCCGCCGACAGCGAATATGATTAAAAACTGTACTCAATAGAAAATTGCATAAATTTTCCTTTCACCGCTACGTTTATTGTAAAAAAATTGGTGGATTGCGCTACAGGTACGCATTTTATTGTTTATTAAACAAAAAGCAAGATTTAAAAAAAACCCCCCACATGCTTATTCGACTTTCTTAGGCAGGCACCGACACCGGCACCGGCAATGTAATTTCAGTTTGGGTTAAATTATAATTACTAAATTGTATCGTTATCTTGCGTGACAACTACCAAAAGACGTGCCACAAATTAGAGTAGAGTTATTAAAGGCCATGACTCGCTTAACTCACACAATGGTAGGATTTGTCAAATTAGGCATGTCCGGTGAATGGTGTGTATTCGAAATGCTTCTGTGTTACCGAGTTTTTGACAAGCCAAGATAAATAATAATAAAATAATAAAATATGTTTTCAGCATATTTTTGTATAATAGTGTGTCGCCTAAAGCGGCATATCGTTGCGATTTTTTAAAATAGTATGGAATCGCATTAGATGTTCGTACAAATGTTCGTATTGGCTGCCTCCGTAGGCGAGTGAATAACACACAGCCTACTAAACCGGAAGTCGCGGATTAGATTCCTGCCTAATTGAACACCACAAATGTGCATTTAACAGCCCATAAGTAAGTCATGTTGCTGGCCGAAAAATATGTTTTGGTAACTCTTCACACTTAGCAAACTATAGTAAAAAGAACTTTCTGTTGCAAATGTCAAAAAGCCGCATATTTATATGCAAACAGCTGACACATTTTGTTGAAGTATTCGATTTTCTATAACTTGTGCACACAACTCATCGTTATAGCCAGCGAAATTATTTTCCTGATTCAATTATTTTGTTAATTCCTATTCCATTCAACCGGTTGGCATTGTAAGCCGTACTAGAGGCAAATTATTTAACAATATTGAAGGCCATCTTTTTGCTTTGTATGTCTTTAATTTTCATGCGTTACCTTTTCTTCAAAATTAAGCTGATTGAATAATTATTTCAAAAAGAGATTGAAAGCTTATTTTTTATTATCTTAAGAAAAGTTTACATATAAATCCCATAAATGTCTAGTCCTGTCGCTCTTTGCGACCACAAGAACATTAACATTGAATGGGAGGTCATATTAAAATAAAAAGATTTATGCGATCATTAACGTCCTTTCGCCGTGTTTTTGTAATGCATATACCGCGTTTCCCCTTTTAAATATTCTAAAAATGATTCACGACTATTCCAAAGAATACCTGTATGGTAAATTATATAAAAATGTTGTTTAAATAAAACTTAATGAAAATCCACAGCAATTTACAGATCTGGCGGAAAAAGCAAAGAATCATAAATTGGTTTTAAAAGCTAAAAGAACATGAATTGCAACAAAAAAAAAAAAAGTTGTTAAGAATGATTATTAAAAAAAATATGACCAAAGAATTATGTGTTGTGGTTTTATTTTAACAAAGAATTGAAATTTCGTTTGCTGAGCGCAGCTCTGCTTTTTGCAGTGCAATTTCTCTTCTGCCCCCGACTTGTTAGCAAAGAAATCAACTCCTTCTTCCAATCCGTTTTTTTTTTTTTTCAAACGGATTACATAACTTTCATTATTGTGCCCAAACAATTTATATGCAGTTTGTATTCTTTTTATTTTAACTTAAAATCCCAAACTTAAGCCTTCAGTTTTGTTTCCATAATGTCATACCGTTTGCTAAAGCAGGATTATGTACGCTCCTTTTATTATTATTAAGCTTGAAAAGTCAAGTATAAAAAAAAACGAAATAAAAATATTTAAAAGGGGTGCTGGCTGGCTGGTCTTGCTTTGCTGCAATTGTGCTTTTGTAATTAATCGTCCAAAAATAAAGCAAAAAAAATAAATGCAATAAAATGAAATTATAAAAAAAAAATGAAATTGCAAAATCGCAAAGCGTCAAAACAGGATGGAAGTCCGATACATGTGTCTGCATTTATAGTGGTGTGATTTGCTATGCAGTCGGGGCAAAATATTTCAACCCCGTCATTGCAGGGAAAGCCAATATTCGGCACATTACAACATTAGCATGACTTAACTGCGAATTAGTTGCAAAGTGGCTCAGTGTACTTAGCACAGAAGGAGTAAAGTTTTTAGTAGAGTGTAATATCGGAAGTAGAGAGAAAACGTATAACTTCCTATCTAAAGATTAGATTAGATTTTAAACACAGCAAAATAACCAGTTGGAGCTTTCCATGAATCGCCATGAACACATATGACAATGATAAGTTTGTTTTTGTTTCTGGCCGAAAAAATATCTTTAGCAGTGGGGTTTATTTCTTAATTAATAAGCATGACAAAATACGCTTCTAAAACCTTCGCTGGTCGCTGTGAAGTTTTAAATGTCAAACTAATAGGTCATCTGCATCAAAGGCGAACAGTATTCGGCAATGATTGCCCAAGTAATTTCTGGCCGGATTGCATGAAAAAGACACCAATGAAAATATACCTCATGCCACACTCTGCATCAGGGACAGCACATTTAAAAGCATAATTATTTCACTTAAAGCCAATGTGAGTTAGATATCGACTGAGAGCGAATTTACCCTGCCAAAATTTTCCTAAAATAGGTGTCCCACGAACTAAGCCTAAGCATTACTCCAGATATGAAAATTGATAATTTTGAGAATACGGAAACCATCAAAGCTCTCAAAAAGGACGACCCTTCTAGACGAGATATTTTCTATTTAACGGAGAAGCCTTCATTTACTACCGACATCCTCGTGGTATACCAATTTTTTTAACAATAATAGTTTACAGTAAATATAAGATACAACAGCATACGCATTCTCCACAAAACAAGTATTTCAGCAAAAAAAAAAAAAAAACTTTCCCACAGAAGCGCATAAAGTAGCTTTAATTCATTCAAATATATTAGCTTCCTTAAATAATTCCACTTGCTACCACAATAGTTTTACCAACTCTTCTAGTAGGTGTCTAGTAGGTGTTCTAGTAGCTGTTCAACACGGTAAACTGTTCCACTGCTTTACACAATAGTCTTCCAGTAAGAAAAATTGAATAATGAGTGCACAATTTCCCACAGTTGACATCACTGACAATTTAGTGCAACAAGCGATAATTCAGTATCCAATTCTGAGAAGGAATAAGCCGATCGTACGCCATTACACGCCCGTATTGCAGAATAGCATAAGGAGAATAACAGTGGAAATTGTGCACAATTTCCCAAAGTTGACATCACTGACATTTTAATGCAACAAGTGATAATTCAGAATCCAATTCTGAGAAGGAATAAGCCGATCGTACGCCATTACACAGCCCATATTGCAGAATAGCATAAGGAGAATAACACTGAAAAATTGTTGGCACTGCATTACCGATTTGAGCGCCGACATTTGTTGAGAAAATAGAATTAAGCTAGACACATTTGCGCGATATTATTCCGCACACTTTTTTTTTTTTTTTTTGACGAACTCTACCTGCAAAGCTTTTGGCTTGTCCGCAGGAAAACACCCAGGGTCTAGGCAGGAATCGAACCCGCAACCTCCGGTTCAGTAGGCTGAGCATTATTCACTCGCCTACGGAGGCACCCAATATTCTACTTGACATGCAACCGCTATTAGAATAGCATTTTTAAAATGAAAGTGTACATTTTTAAGCGAGCCTTACAGCCTTTACTTTATTTATTTTATCCATTTATAGACAGTTCTACGACTTTTATATTGTCTAAACATGTAATTAACTCTTAAAGTGTCTGCTTACTTAATACGTTCACTGTACAAATGTCATTTCAAAAGGGTATTTTCTTTTTACTGAGTTAACAAGTATCAGAGACTGTATAATTTCCGAAGTTTTGCATTTAATTTAGTAACTCATGTATGCAAATTATTGTTATCCATTTGCTTGCGTGCATGTGTATTTTTTAATTGTATGTCTCTTCCTTTCCTTGTACAGCTTTAGAGTGGGTGTCGTCTCCGGCCGTGTAATGTGTGCAATAATGTGGTAGTTGCACTAGAATTTGGAGGAAAAGATGTACACAAGTAAACCCTTAAAGCCTTTTAAAAACTCGTCAAGAGTGTCAATAATGAATGTCTGGCTGAAGAAGAGAAGACAAAACAAAGAATGTGCACACATTGACGAAATAACACTTTCCCGTTGGCTTTGAAATTGTTGGGAAACAGCAACCAGAGGCCATATGGGAATTGTTGGATAATTTTACTTATTCCTGACTTATTTTTCCTCAACGGACAGCAAAAGGCTTTGTAAAAAAAAAATTCTTTAAAAAAAAACGTGCAAAATTTCACTTTTACCAGAAGGAAAAATCTTTGTCTGATACTTTTACAGCCTACTTTAAAGCAATCGCTTTGACGTTGAATATCGAAAGGTGAAGGAGGGGGAGAAGAAAGAAATAAATGTAAATTTTATTTCACAACACGCAATTATTGTATGAAGAGCACTTTGGAACAGCGTTAAAAATGTCCGGAGGTTATAAATTGTATTCCTGGCTTTCATCGCATTGAAGTGGTTTCAAACTTTCAAACCTTTTTAGCAATCTTCATTTCTGGATTAATTACGTCAAAATAATCCTGCAAAAGAACTAATAGAACCAATTACATGACGTTCGGGGTTGTAGTCTTCTCAAATGAGATTTTGTACAGCATCATCGTAAATTACATATTCAAAATGCTCAAAATCTAATTTTGATTTATATGACGGAAATAAGAACGCCACATGTTGCGATAAAATTTCAAACAAAATAAGGGAGTCTTCACCAAAAAAAAAAAGTTACGTCATAGCAAATTAAACTTAAAACAGAACAAGGATATCAAACATCAAATATATTTTCGCACAACATTCAGCTTTTCAGCACTTTTTAAATGAAAAAAAAAATTGAAAACATTAACAGCAGACTCCACTTCACTTCACTTATTAACAGCTGACTTTCATCATACTCACTTAAACGATACGATTGCCGTCAAAAAGTCGTTAGTGAAACGCACTGCAGAAATGTAACGTAGACAATGTAGCAATACGAAATATGAAATTTGTAATAAATTTTCTAAAAATGTTATTTAGACACAAATTTAACAAATAGTTTCCCTTCTATTGATATGATAAGAACTGAAAAGTATTTACTGTCAACTACACCAAATTCATCGTTAAGTGACTCCATGTCAGATGTAACGATCATGATGCACACATATGAATTAAAATTGTG
Organism: Ormia ochracea; assembly: GCA_963402855.1. Lineage (NCBI taxonomy): Eukaryota > Metazoa > Arthropoda > Insecta > Diptera > Tachinidae > Ormia > Ormia ochracea. The sequence goes on from OY727105.1 coordinate 12,157,810, forward strand.
AGTGCTGTTTCCCACCGCATATTTGCTTAATCATGTCAGCGCAATCCAATAGAAAATCCTTTATTAATAAAACAGTTCGATACTTGCAAAGACCATAAGAAAATTCGTTGCAAGAACTATATAACAAAATGTCAATCAAAATCTATAACAAATGCGTGGATGTCTATGAAATGTATTTAAAAAACTGTAATGTGCGTATGCATGAATGTATATAGAGTAATTTGAATAAGAAAGCTCATTAACACAACAAAGAAAACTTTACAAATCTTTTATCAATCAAATATTATAATCTATAAAAGTACTTTACTTTCAATTCAATTGCCAATCGCGCAAAAAAAATATGAAAGGCGCACACATTGTGTTTTTGCAAGACTGATGGAAAAGTTCGCACTAAATTGAAAAGGATCAAAATAGAATGCGTAAATAGAAAAACCTATAAAATTGGAGGATATAATAAACATTTACACCTATACAGTACTCTTTCGATAATCTTCAATTGCAGTTTAAAGAATTGAACAACAAAAAAAAACCATTACAAAATTTAATTAATTTTTTTTCATAAGAAATTAATCGATTTTGGTTGGTTTCAAGGTTTGACAGCTCATTTCTCAATTTTTCTTTTCAGTCAGCTGTTCTTTTATTATTACTTTCAGCAAGTTGACTTTGCACTTAATTGTTATTAGAGATGTAACTGCGAGTAAATGCCAACTAATTAATATATTTAAAGAATTCAGTTCAAAATGGTGATACAACATCAAGGATCTAAGCAAGAATTGGGCAGCTTTTGTCTGAGTAGAGTTGCATTTTTTTAAATTATTTTTGCCATGCTGTTATAACAGAAGAAGAAGAAAGGCTATGTATGATGTATAGTGTCGAACCTATACCAATACCCTCTTTCATGGTTTGGCCTTAAAAACAATTTAAATAATTACGTGAAAACATTAATTGGTTTCACAGTTTTACACTTATTGAAATTATAATCCATTTAATTGGCCAGTGAAAAAATGAAATTTAGTGCGATCACATTTTATGACATTTAAGACGATCAAGACTTAAAATTAATCCAATACAATAAAGTATGATTATTTCGCAAGCAATTTCTTTTTTTTTATTTATAAATAATATTAATATATTGCTTGAGATTAATATATTTCTTGTTTACTTTTATAAATAATTTATTTTCTAAACTATTATTTCTTCAATTGCCATATTTTGACAGTTCACACATCGCAATGCAAACACGATCTCTGGTCGTTTCTTTATGTTTAATTCATAATGGCAACATTCCCACTCAAAACTAAACAAAGAACGAGATTACATTACGAGAAAGAAAAGAAAACGCCTTGAGTATCACATTTATGTGCACATATGTATTTATGCATGTAGGCATGGACTTACATATAAAAAATTAATTATATAAAATACAGGAAAAAGTGAACTGTCAGTAGAAATACACAAATTTGTGGGCAGATCTCAAATCACTGCTTGTTAGTTTTATTTTATGAAGGCCCAAATGGATATACTGACTACCAAGAATACTGCAGCTTTGAGCCCATCTTGTACATCGGCTCTATCTCCGCAAGTATCTCTTTAAAAAGTAGAATAATATAAAAAATTAAGAATAAAAAATTTTAATGTGATTGCTAATTAGCAGCTTTTCGTCCAATTTCCCCTTTTAATAAGCGTACAGTGTCGCGCAATATTTGTCAACGCTTGTTCAAAATCTTTAGAAAAATAAAATAAAATGGTGAATTTTTGCCACTATTTGTTATCAATTTCTTTAATCTTTTTATTATATTGCATGTTATGAGAACTTGTGCAGACCCATCGCCAAATTTCAGTTACAATATAATATTTAATATTTATTAACAATTACTTTGCAAGAAATACTCTTTACATTTGTCAAAAAACTTTTCTTCAAAATCAACAAATTAACACTTTATATAAAATTTAAGGAAATGTTTTCAAAAGTTTTCGAAACATTTGAATAATATGATTTTTGACAATGTGCTATATGTATGTTGTATGTATATTTTTGATCACATCTGTATAGTTTGAAAACTATTTTAGAAGGTTTATTAGCTGGTTTATAACTGCCAATATGAATGAAAGCATGTTCACAAAAATTATTAGTCAATTACTTTTTAAAGTATGTGAATATCAAAGAATAAAAGAAATAGAAAATACGATCCACAACAACATAAGCCGGTGCAAAAAATAATATCCATACATGGGGCTTTCCATATGAACGAAGACAACCATACAAACTTTAAAAAAAAAAACTCCGCTTAAAATTCTGTTAGATTTGAAAGGTAAGAGTTCGAAGAGAAACGTATACTTTCAGACTAAAATATTTCTCGAAAAATTTATATAAACATACATAATTTAAAAAAATATATAAAATTTATATATTCCAATATTTTATGGTTCGACCGCACAAGGTTTGAAATTCTATACGAGTATTCGAGTATTCAGTAATTCTACAAGTTATGGGTTACATCATTTACAATCGTGTTTATTCGCTTGTATTTGGACTCATTATGCAGATATTTTAAAATTCTTATTCTGAATAATCAAAAGACGTTTGTAAGGATATTAGCACGAATCAGCTAATAAACTCCAACACGCAATGAACTAATTAGGTTTCATGTTCAAAGACCATCTGAAGTATGTCGGCGCGAAATGTAAGTCAACAGCATAGGCGCATGCGCAGTTAATACCCAATCTTTGAGCCTCAAAAGCCAGCTTAGAAAGATACTGCAGATGACAGTAGTTGAATAGATTCCCAATATGCAGTATCTCTATGTACGGAGGCTATGAAGAGGAGAACTTACAGAACGTGTATAGATACAGCCCAGAGAAGAAGTACCCCCAAGGATCATTTCTGCGTTTGGCAAAATGTCTATTGATGTAGTCATGGCGAATAGTCCAGATACGTATAAAACAGATACATATCTTAATACTAAAATGTTTAAAGTCATGAATGCCCTAATATGGAGTTGCTCACATTAATGCCAATAATTATACAAGAGAACTCTAAATCGGTTCAATTTTTTTATAATTATTGAATATCAATATCGCAATGAAATGCCTAAAACACATTCATATTGTATACATACTTGAGAATGCATATGTGCGTATGTATAAATGCAAGTAGTGGTTGCCAGTGCATTCTCTATTAAACGTTATGATACACTGCATTTAATTGCAGCAATCAATTGCCTGAAATATTTCATGTCTTCAAACAGTGTTTAATTAGAGCGTTAACAAACAGAAAATTTTTTTTAAAAAAATTTTAAAATAAAATTACAAGAAATCAGCACATACATGCATGCATAAACTAAATGTAATATGTGTGTATATGTAAGGAATTTTGAAGGCCCATTAGCTAAGCTTTAGAGACAAGAATGTTAATCTTTCTTAGAAGTAGGAGGGACAGCCACAACAAGCAATCGAAGGAGTCCCGCTGGCGATCAAAAAACAGCCCAAGACTTTCAAAGCGTGTCTGTGTGTCCCGATTTTCTGTTATATGGTAGCGTTGCCGGCTCTGATTAAAAAAAAACAAAAATTTTGATATTGTAATTTGACAGATAATTATTTGATTGTCTCCAATGATGATTAAGCAGGAAAATTTTTCATTATTACATAATTGTGTTTATTAACACTTTTCTCCGTATTGGCCAATAATAAAAACCCCGTTTTACATCCATGGCCACATCATTTGTCCACATTTTTAGTAAACAATTTTTGTATATCTTATAGAGCCACAGAATTTTTTTAATCCTAAAGGCTGTATGTATACTCAATCTTAAAAGGAAATTTTTACAACCCTAATTTTAAATTTTCTTTTTGAATTTGACAGTTTGTATCAGCTGACAAAAAAGCAACAGAATTTCCCCTTTTTTATTACTCTCAGATAGTTCGCGATACTGGCAATATTGAATATTTTCAAAATTGAGGTTGCTCTTTTCTTTCTACCTGTAATTGTTATTCCAAACTTTATTTTCAGCTTCTAAACACATTCGGCTAGTTAATGTAGAATGCAATGGAATGTTTTCAAGATGTCATTAGGAAATTATGATAAAAAACAATTTGATAGAGGCAATGCTCCAGCCAATCGTAGCATCAAATTTATGCTTGAAAAATTTTAAAGAACTGCAACTGTTCGTGGTAACAAGAATATAATTTATCAAGGTAGTGGTCGTTCAAGCGAGGATACAGAAGCTTTAAGCAGAAGTGCTAAAAAAGATCCGAAAACACCCATTCCTCCATCCGTTCCATTCAGAAATTAAACATTAAACGATCCACACTAGAAAAACAAGAAAAGATGAGAACTTTTCAACTAAATATTCTTCAAACACGAATCCCATTTCCACCTCAATGGCTGCGTCAACAAACACACCTATCGCAATTCTAGTGGAGGAATTCAAGATATATCCTAGAGTAATCATTACATTCATCAAATGTTGCGGTTTTGTATGGTTTGTACTGGAAAGGAATCATCAGACAAAATTTTTTTGCAAATGAAAATGCGTTTACGGTTAATGGCTATCGCTACAGGGATATGATCCGAAGCATATTAATGTTTCAAAGGTAGAAAAGATGTAGTTTCATCATTATATTGTGAAACTTGCCGCACAGCAAGAGAAACAAAAAACCGCATTATTTCTTTCGTAGAGGAGGTCCAGCAAATTGATATGGACCACCGACATTCATAATTTTCTTAAAATTAAAATAATACCTCAATTTTTTACAACCTTTTCATGAAAAATTTCGACTTTAACACCTGCATACAAATTTATGAATGCAAATGAATTTTAGAGAAAGAAAAGAAAGAAAAATACCTTTCATTCAGTGTAAAGATGAAGTTTACTACATAAACTTCCATAAATAGTTGGCAAAGCGATACGTTTCTGTGCTGGGATTTTTCCACTTGCTTGTTTAAGACAATTTCCGGATGGTCACTCTTGCAAGAAGAGAAAAAAAAAATTTTGTTTATCTAAACAAAACATTTTTTCTTCATGTACTGTTGGAGGAGACAAATAATTTATTATTTTTTGATTATTATTTATAATAATTAATCTCAAAAAATCTCCAACGACAAGCATTTTCAAAAAATTCATAAAATTGAAATACACTCATATAAAAATGTTTGAAGCTGGCAACACTGCTCCCACTCACCAGCTTTTTTGTTTATTAAGTTTGACCGCATTTCTTTAGTGGATTTTTTTTATATTTTTTGGCAAAAAAATTTGCCAATTATTAAATAATTCGCACTTTCATATTAAATTTTATCAATAATTCACATGCACACTTGCTTGTTGCCATCCGCTCATCAACATTTCCTGCTTTTACCTGCTGTGGAGTTCATATCGTGCATTTAACATTACACGTTAGATGGGAAAAGAGAAGTGTATCTTCAATACATTTGGAATTATAAAAAGAAAAGTTTCATAAAAACAGACTTTTATAAATTAAAACTAAAAATAAAACAAATTTTGCTGCAAAATAAATTTAAGAAATTTTACAAGATTTAGAATTTTTTTCTTGCCAGAATTTGTAGTTTCCCCCGCCCCTTTTTTACTTATTTCCGCGTGATTTATGCAAAGAAAGGAAAACAATCAGAGCACAGAAACGTATCGCTTTGCCAACTATTTTCGGGAATTTATTTGCTGAACTTCAACTTTACACTGAAAATAAATATCTGTTTTTCAGTTTATCTTATTCGTGTTTCAATTGAAGAGCTATTTCGTTTAATGGCAAACATTTAGTTTTGCAAAATATTCAAATAAGAGAAAAAAAACACACGTTTGTCATTTTGTCGAAAGGCATATTTAGTCACACAAACATGTTCAATATTTAAGTTTCAAAGTTTGTGACATTTTCGCTACAAAAACAAATGCGTTTCGCACTGCGCAGAGACTTATTGAGGACGGAATTATGTATGTGAATGCAGTAAATTAAATCAACAAAATGTATTCCCAAACACTCGAACGTGCTCGAGTTGCTTGTTTGAGGCACTTTCAGGATGATTTTATTTCTGATATTCTTTTTAAATGCCTGCAGCGTTCTTGTCACTCATACAAAAATAAATTCGCAACAAGGGGGGGCATGAAACCCTCTTAAGGAAATGATTTTTAGCACATTGCAATTGCTGATTAAATATTTTAGGCAACTGATTGATAAATAAGATACATATAAATAAATAATGAACAAGCATACAACAAACCCCTCTTCTGTCAATGAGAAAAAGAAAATTGTGTTGTAGGGTTGGGAAAGTAATTAATTACGAAAGATTTCTATACTGTGCGTCCGGCAGGCTGGTTAATGTCAGTTGTCAATGTGTTTATACAGGGTGGGCCAAAAGTCACAATGGGGTTTAAAAATTTAATAACTTTTTTGTTTATTTTTTTTTTTTTAATTTTTTTTTTAAGATTATATAAATAACATCTGGAGAATAAATAATGGAGGGATTTACAACTGAACAAAGAACAAGAATAATAGAATTTTATTACTTAAATTAGCGATCAATTATTTTAACGCAAAGAGCATATCGTCGCCATTAATAATTTCAAGAAATTCAGAAATTAATTGGCCAGCGCGTTCGCCAGATTTGTCAGCATGCGACTATTTTCTTTGGGGTTATTTGAAGGAGCGAGTATATGTCAACAAGCCCGAGACAATCCTTGAACTCAAGGCCAACATTGTTGCAGAAATTCGAGGGCTACAGCCACAAATGTTGAAAGATGTTATGGAAAATGCTCTCAAAAGAGCCCATCATTGCGAAGCTAATAACGGCGGTCATTTAAGTGACATTATTTTCCATACTTAGCGTAAAAAAATTTCCATTTTGTATATTTCATAATCTTAAAAAAAAAATAAAAAAAAAAATAAACAAAAAAGTTATTAAATTTTTAAACCCCATTGTGACTTTTGGCCCACCCTGTACTAAAAAGTGTGACTTATTTCATGAACAATAGACTAAAATGGGTATTGTCGTCAAGGGTGCGCGCATGCGTTTAACAGATGTTAAAAATATATTTCGTAATGATGACAGCTTAATTGCAACAAGGTTGTGGGCAGTTCTGCAACCACCAAAAAGAAATATATATATATATATTTTTTTGGGTTATTGCCACGGTTGTTTACAACTGCCAATGACTTTTTCACAAAATCTCTCAAGGCTGTGAATTTAATAAATAAGTGTAAATTTATATTGTGGTTGCTGGTAGCGCCTTGCATACAAGTATATATGTATGTATGTACGGATATATATAAAGTTATGGTCGTCGCATGCATTGTTAGACCTAAAAGAATTTGCTCGTGTTTCTTTTCGTTTTTAAATCGCACCAGCATACGAGGGATGACCCCACCTTGTACATAAATGCTTCATAAATGCAATCCTAGTTATAGGCCAAAATAACATATGTATGTATATAGCTGTAGCAGAGACGGCTTGGGTTGCAAGTTTTATTACCACTACCAATTGTCAGGCTGAAGACGATTCCACACTGTAATATGTTTCACTATTTAAAATTTTTTTTTATTTAAATAAAATTAATTTCTGACCATATTTGTATACAAGAATAATTTGAATAAAAAATTACCTTCCGAAAAAAGTGCAACGAAAGAAATGCTTACCATTCACCAGGACCGGCGTAAATATTATTCTTTGGCATTTGACAGGATTGTTTATAAGACAATTGTCAAAAATGGGTAAATGGGATGGTACATTGTTAAAGCCTAAAGTATACTTTGTTTCTGTTTTATTACTTTGAAATTACTTAATTTTTATAAACTTTTCCATATTTAATGCTTTTAGTTATTTTCAACTCACACATTTTTGTATGTATTAATTTAAATAATGTATTTACTTATTTATTTATTATTTTTTTCAATCTTTCGCCAATTCCTTCTGTAGCATCATTGGGGAAAAATATTAATTAAAATATTAAATTAAAACAAGAAAAATATTATTAAATTTTTTTTTATATATATATATATATCTGATTCTTTTTTGAGCATACTATGTATACCTTGGCTTTAAATATTAAGTCACTTAAGGAAGGCTCAGAGGGAATGCGTTATGCGTAAACTTTATACTTTATTTATACGGAAAATGTCACATCCAATACTTTGTTAACGTATATTAAATCAGCTGTAGTAAGTATCTTTAACGAAAACGTTTTATTAAAAAGAAAACCCCAAACATTCCAATGGAAATCCGTTCGTAGACGAATCCCGGAATTAGTCTCTGCATGAATTCGTCTCAGCCAAAATACAACAATTATTTTCGAATGGAGCAGCCATTAAATCCTTTTTGGCCAGAAGTGAATGACTGGCACTGCCTGTCATTTTTTCCCACTTACATAGGGGCCCGCCATTGATCTTGCCATTGATATTGTGTGTGTGTATGTGTTGGTACGTATAAATGAAAACTTTCTGAACAACAATTCTTGCTGACGAACCAACTAGATTTGAATTTTAATTTGCAGCCCATCATTTAACCAGGAATAGTACAAGTTTTGCATAAATAATCAATGAACGAGGCATGAGCATGTCTGGAGTGTGGGCGAGCGAGGCAAACAAAAATATTGCCATCACAATATTAATTTAAATTGAAATAAATCTTAAGCCAATGCACATAATTATATATTGTACACACATCTATAATAAAGAGCTCGCAAGCCATAAAAATTGTTAAAATAAGGACATTTTTATGACAGGCCGGCCACTCATTGGCCACTTTTGTTTTGTTTTTCTTTGCAAAATAAAAAAAGAATATTTCCAAAGAATTTCAACAAATAAATTATAAAGAAAAGCAAACAATTGCATTCCAAAGATTGCATGTACATGATTGAACAAATTAATTGAAATTGTTGGCTCGTGCACAAATTTTTATTTCTTTGTTACATTGTTTTGCGCTCCATTGTGATCGCGTCTAGTATTATCAAGCATAAATTTTTACTTATTTGGCCGGTTATTGAACTAAATAGTAATAAATAAAAAAAAAAACAAATTTCTTTAGTTTTATTTCATACTCACATTTCCTGGTATAAAATATTGTCTGATTAAAATATTAAAAATACTTTTTTCATCCATATTCGTTTAATTAGAGTAGAGCGAGCGAGAATGCTTTTTTACATAAATTTTTTTTCTTAAAATTGATGCCTTTTATTTATTCACATTTTTAACTTCCACCAATTTAAAAAGCATTATTTCAATAAAAAGAAAAGGAAACTGTAATGCATTTATGCATTTGTATGTAGTCGTATGTGCGCTGACTTGAAGAAAATACATTCTTGATATTCATTTGGCTTTGTGGTTGAGCTGAGCAGAAGAAGAAGAAATGTGTGATCTCGTCTGGAGTTGGTCTTTTGTTTTTATTTGTGCTTTTAGTTTTATAAATGAATTAATTAAATGGTTGACTGCCTGTTCATGTATGAACTTAAGCTTCATTTTAATCATAATTATCGAAAACTTCATGACTGAAAGATCTTGGCAAAGATATTACTCAACAAATATTGTTTTAGGAATGAACGAATAATACGTATGAAAATGTCTACGCCTACTTAAGCCGATTTTTTTTTTTTTTTTTTTGCATAGATCGCATGCGATTTTTTCATTTTCTCACTACGCGTTTTCGAAGATTTACTTAGAAAGCAAAAAACATAAACTAACCACATTGTAAAATAATTCTATTCTATTCCGATAATTCTCATTTAATTGTTGAATATTTTTTTTCTACATTTCACATTATTCAAGCTTTCGCCATCTGATGTCTCAATTATTCAACATTTAATCTGGATATTGCACTAACCACATTGTAAAATACTTCTATTCTATTCCTATAATTCTCATTTATTTCTTGAATATTTTTTTCAACATTTCACATTATTCGAGCTTTCGTAATCTGATGTCTCAATTATTCAACATTTAATCTGATATTGCACTGGTCTTTGATGAGCTTGTTCTGCAGGAGAAAATGTCCTGCAGGAGCTGGCCAAAGGTTACATGACAAGAGGAAAATCAAATAATGCCAAAGTTTTCGCAGTGAATGTTTTCAATGTTATGCAATGAAAATATAAAGACTACTGATCCTAAAATTAGAGTAAGACTACAATTCTGGGTCAAAATAAATACGGGAGATAAATCTATCGCCATTTGAGGCGACAATTCCATTCAACAGTCTTTCTTTCATTTTCTTTTCTGCCATTTGAAATAATGTGCCCTTCAAAAGGATGCGTAATTTTAATTAGGAAGTTGAATTTTGTATTGATTTCTTAGAAATAGTTTGAACACAAAAAAGGCTACTCGTTTTTATTCAAATAGGCGAAAACAGGGCGAGAGGGTGCATAAAATAGAGGGAAATACACAGTTTCATCAGGCGATATGGAAAATATAAAACTTCTAAGAAGGGATCGTTTGAACGATCATTGTATCTGTAGAAAGGATTCCATACTGATAGAGGATCACTTTTAGTATAAAAAAAAAAAAAAAAAATTTAATTTTTAATAGCTTTTGAAGATTGTGAAGCGAAATTGTAGCAAATAAGCACATTTTATAAAATGCTAGTTTAATTATTAAATAAATTCCTTGCCAGCTATTAAAAACAGCCTTTTTCTCTTTTTCATTAATTAGCAAAATTATATGCGAACTCTAAATATAATACAACAGACGTTAAGCTTAAAAATTAAACTTGAAAAGCTACTGAATATAAATAAATAATAAATTATAATAATAAAAACAAACTAAACTAAAAATATTTTTATTTTAAATCGTTGAGGAAGATTTTGTTGAATTTTCAATGATAAATTTCTTTACGTAAACGTTGTTTATTTTCTCCGTCTACGTAGTGAAAGGAACGCTTCGCCCACAGACAGGTAACTCTCAATACTTGGAAATCTTTAAAAGCTTAAACAATTTTTTTCACTTAACTTGATTGTTTGGAATTAAGCATGAAATTGGAAATAAAGTCAGTTTGATGAGAACTCAAAGACGCAAATACGTTTGCTGTGAATGGCGGTTTGATTTTTGATTAATAGAATTAAATAAAAAGTGTGAATAATTTCTTAGACTGCATGTTGAATAGTGCATTATTTTCTAAACTTGACAACGAAAATTTATTATCATTAAAAAGAACGCTGAGTGAAATTAATTATTTCTGAATGAACAAGCAATTCAATTACTTTTTTCCTGTTTTTTTTTTTTCTTTCAACAAGTAGGTGCGCGTCAAAATTACTTTCGAAATTTTTCTTTCCATAAAAAGACACTGTGTAAATTTGGGCAAACACAAGAAGACAAATCAACACTGATCAACGAAGCGAAGACTGTTTAATGATACCTTAAAAAATAGTTGTTGACACAAGAAAATAAAAGGAAATTAACTGTAACGAATCGCAAACAATATCTTTACATTTATTCTAATTGGTTTCATACTGTACTGCACATAAGTATGTACCTACCAGTCAAATTATAGTGATGCAATAGACTTGTTTCAACAACTTTTCTTACAAATTAATCATCATTATAAAGGCAAAGAGTGTGCAGCAAAAAATGCATTAACTTAGTGTCGGTTAAATTATGTGGCGGGGTGTACGACGCACAGTATTTCATCAAATGAAATATATGCTGGAGCAAAATGGTTAACTGTGGCGGAAACTGAAATTGGATGTATCAACTAAGTTTTTTTTCTCACATTTTTTTCTCAAAAACCAAACTTGAACAAAAAAACTTGGTGTGTGTAAACCAAGTACAAGTTTTTGTATGGGTAGCACCCAAATACCGCAACCGAATCATATAAAGTCAGCCAATATTTAAAACATAGACCAACCTCTGAGCAAAGAATTTCGTAAAACATAGCAACGCGAAATGCTAGCCATGCCTTCAGCGACATAACTCTATCAGACTTAGCCATTGTTTTGTTGGAGGTGTGGCAAGTGGCAGCACCTTGATGGAACCACTTCCTCAATTTTTGGTTATAAGAAGTTTGTTATCACTCGCCATAGCGAACACCATTCACAATAACTTCAATAACTGTGGCTCGACGAAGTCGCCACATTATAAACCGTACCAACCAGTCATTATTTCTCAACTCATCAAATTTTCAAGAATCACTAGTAATCACTGGATTCTTATTTGCAAAAATATGTGTATCTGAACATGTGAATATGCTGACCCCACCATTCACGAAGTGCTCAAAATATATTTTGATTTCAAAGCCCATTTCCGCCCAAGACTGGAATAATCTTAAAGCCTTACTCTATTGTGTACAATCAACCAAAGTAATTTCCAAAAAAAGAACGCTAGGAAACAAACCTGGACCACCTTTGAAAACGGTAGAATGGTTTGTTTGGAAATTCTATCTAAAAAAATCCATCTTTCCGAAGTAAAGACCACTGTTTCACGAAATATAAATTACTTGTCTTGCCAACATTTATGTTCGCCACTGTACACATTTTTTAATGCTTTTCTTAAAACCAAACGTGACCATATTTGTCAATATTTTAAAAAAAATTAAATTGGGCAAAATTCACCAAAATACATATGCCGCATACACACAAAAACACACTATTTATTTATTTAAATAAATAAATTGAAAATGAATTTGAATACAACTTTAACTCAATTTTTAACCATAAATGGCTATTGTTGCTCAAACAATAATTTGTGACTTGAGATAAAAAAAAAATATGTACAAAACAAAGAATTATAGTTAACCAAACCATTGATAATTTTTTTTTTATTTTCTTCTAGCAAACGATTAATTTTTCGATAATTTATCAAATGAATGAGCAGTACACAAGTTGTCTGGTTCAAGTAATTGTTAAGCGACACACATCTAATTGTGCGATAAAAAAATTTACATGACCATTTTAAGCCCAGTATTTTATTTTTAACTCTGCTCCATATTTAAAACCATTTCCATATTAAACAACTGACAGACAGATAACACAACTTGTAAGTTCATTTTAATATTTCGTCTTAGAAAAACTGAAGCTTGAAATTCATAATGAAGATTTACGGACTTAATTAAATTTCGAAAGAAAAGTAAAAGTAAGTAAGTAAAAAAGGAAAAGTAAGTAAAAGTAAGTAATAAAACAAAAATACGCTAAAGAGTGATATAGGCAGAATTATTAATTTCAAAAAAAAAAAAAAATTAAAATGTCAAGTTCTGGGCGAAAAAGCAGCTGAAATCTCCGCAAGAAAATGGCAAAACATTTTCAACAGGTGGCATCGCCGAGGCTGCTGATATTTTTACTAAATTTTCTGTTACCACTCAATATAACGGGTCATATACCGAATAAAATATATAATATTAACGGGACTTCCGAATTTCGAAGAGCCTGAATACTTTTTTGAACGCAAGAAAATTTTTTGCCCACTTCTGAATGAATGGCTACTTCTAGAAGCAATAAGAAGGCAAAGCATACGGAAAGCTACAGCTTGTATGAAGAACTTTAGACTGGGTGTTTCATCGATGGCAATTTCGTTTCAGCATGCAAAAAGAAAAAAATTATTTAAAGTTCAGAACTGAATGAAAATAAATGAAAAGAAATGTAATATATCCAATTTGACTGACATTAAAAATTGATTGACTTATTATTTTTCATGCTTAAATCATATGAAGTCCTTAAGCTGTACCGCAATCGGTAGAATGATCACATACATACGTACTCTAAAATTATATCTAATTTATTGCTTGACATTTTTATAACTACAAAACCTTTCCTTTATTTTTGAAATTATTATCAATAGCTTTTTTATACAAGCGCGAAATCTAAAATCACGGCGAATTTAAGCAGGCCAAGCTCATAAAGCTAGTCTGAACTCCTTTGTTGAGTGAAATAGTTGTTGCAATAGTAAGTTCGTCTACTATAAATTCGCTCCGGTCGTATGGCTACACATACATACACAAACGTATGTATATTTTATCACCAGTCAGAAAAAAGAGTTCATTGTTCTCTTTATTACAAAAATAACGTTTCAAATTAAATGCTACTGTACATACTACGCTTGTCCGTCAACAGTAATTACAATAGCAATTACAACAACAATGAAAATAACAGCTTTTTATTTTGTAAAAATTATAAGACAAAATGCAAATATCGCGTGACCGGTCAGTATGCGGTTTTGAGCGTTTAAATTAATTCACATTAAAAACAACAATACATTAAAAAAAAAATGGAGTTTACTGTCCTTTTTACGAACCCCCCACCATTATTTTCACATTATTGCAATGGAAAAAAGGACAAACTGCAAATAATAATCATTCAGAGGCAAAATAATATATACATACATATATAGTTATGATTATCGTTGGGGTAATGTAGAAAGGTCCTAACTCGCACCTTTTACCCAATAGATTTTTAGTGATTTCAATGTATGTATATAAATAAATGTATAAATCTCTTAACTGTATATGGAAATCACTTACGGAATCTATAGGAAAAAATGGTAGTTAAGACATTTCTAGAGACCAACAATATTCCCAATGCAATAACTCAAAAATCTTCTGCTTTTGGAGGGAAACAACTTTAATTTGTACTAAAACAAGATAGAAAAAAAAACACTTAAAATTCTTTTGGGTTGTCCCGTCAAGTCTGATTCCTCTGGACCTATGCATAAATCCCTTGTGGCAGGATTTACATTTTGCGGACCATAATTATTCGTCTACTGAAAATCAGATTTTATATGGCCCTGACTTAAATCACAACAGGCTTTATTTTAAAAATACGGCCAAAAATTGAACATTTCTCGACTTCATGACGCCTTTGCATAGACAAATTCCAAAAAAAAAAATCCTATTACATTTTAAAAGTATTATGTATATTTTAAATAAATATTTATTCAATTGTGAAATTTTTGAAACTGGCATCAGTAGTCAGGTCAGCCTTTACTCTGCAATCATTGGCGCCTTCAAACTTAATAATCAGCTGACTGCATGGCGGCAATTGCTGTAGAGCCTTTTGAAGTGGCACATGTGTTTAATGTGGATGTGCCAAATGCATCATATGACTAACTAATAACATCTGTCTTACCAAACAAAACTTATAAAGAGACTTTTATTTAGTGTTTCTTATTAAGGGGGATAATGTTACAGAATGAATTTCTTCTTTCTTCTCCGAAACTTGCCCAAACTATTTTGAAACGGATAGGAATTACAAAAAATAAACGGTTTAAAATATTAAGCAGCGTTTTACGAGGGTTGTTGTAGAAATAAAACATAAAACTAAAATGTTATTGAAATTCCGAAATTGAAAAGGCTTCCTCAGATTCCGTTACAAAAAACAAACTGAAAACCCACACATGTATAAATTACAGTTTACAAAATGGCAATAAATTGTAAGGCTTCTTTCTTCATGTTGGCTTACAGCAGCAAAAACAAAAAGGAACAGTTACAAAACTATTGCCTTCTTATGCACACAAACACAAACCGGCACAACCTTCTTCCTTAACCCTGGATAAAGAAGAACTACGGCATTTTTACTTGCTAATCATTTGAATAATTAATTTCAAAACTTCAATATATTTTGGCATGATTTTGCAGGCAAAAAAAATTATTTTAATCGAGTGGGGTGTCGTCTGTCTATTAAACCAAAAGCTTCCTACTTTTTTTCCTACGCCATAAAAACCCCCACGACAAGTCATGCATACGACTGCAACACCGGCTTTCCATCATGGTTAAATTGCTTTATAACAATTCAATGGAAGTAAATCAGTCAGCGAGTGTCTGGATTTGAACGACTTGTGCGTGGATCCTCTATAAATTTAAACATGACAAATGACTAAAATTTAATCGCAATAATAAGAAAAAGGAGGCGAAAAATGGAAAGGTTTGGGCTTGTGTGCAGATAATAAAAATACTTGAATTAAAGAGCCAGAATTATTTTACACATTTAATTTTAATAACATTCTTGTCACAAGATCTTTTTCCTTTTTCCTTTTTTTTTTTTGGAGTTTAACTTTTTGGCAAGCTTATGTGGGTTTATTTATATTTTACTATAAAAATAACTTTAAAACAAAAATAATGAAAGAAGGAAATTAGGATGTGAAGAGAAAAAGAAATGCTGATATTTGTTGCTGTTGCTGACATAGAACTGCCTACTGCAGAGTCGTGCAAACATTCTATTCTTACAAAAAAAAAGTTCTGGGTTTTATTTTATTTCCTTCTGGAAGAGATATTTAAGCAGGCGAGAAATTTTTATACATTTTGGTTAAAGCAATGTTGTATATATAAATTCATTTATTATTTGTATGTACGAGTATTTTAATGTTGAGCAAGAAAAAGGGTGTGTGTTGAACGTTTGCATACAAATTAGTGTTGACAACACAACACAGAGAAACTACAAATTTCGTCCAATACAACGAATTCGTTGTACAAAGCACAATAATAGCGAAAAAGTATACTAATAGTTATTATATCTGATAAACCTCTTCACTACCAGTGTAACCATATTAAAAAATTTTTTTATTAACATGAATTGTTAAAACATGGTAACACCATACTGATTTGTTCTCTGCTGTCCACTATGTGAAATAGTATACATTCACATTAAAGATGAACTCGCTTTTGGATCCCCTTCTTAAATTCACATACAAACTTTTTAAGGCACTTTTTAAATGTAATTAAACAATTCTTCTTATTCGTTGATTCATAGCAGTGTTGCCAAATAGAAATAATTTCATAATATGTAAAATTATTATTATGACAATAGTTGTAATAATTTCCAAGGCAAAAGGAAAAACAAATTGCCTGATTCAATTAAAAGAACAAAAAAAAAAATTTTTATTAGGAGCATAAAAAAAATTGGTCTCAATTCTGATTATGGCAACCGTGCTGATGCATACCAAAATAAATATACCAGAGAGAGAAATATGTAAAAATAATGCCACGTTAAACTCCAAACTTCTCTGCATTTTTTAATCCACAAAGTTGTGTCACATGCGATATGTTACAAACTTGCAACGTTAACATAAACATGTTCATAGCAAAGTTCGCCCCGTATGACTAATTCGACCGACGCCACAATTGTGTGCATTTTCATACACATAAAAACAAGAGGTCCATGTTTGCGACAAAAATTTGCGTTGGTTTCTGCTGCCTCGCTCCACACGCAGGCTAGAACTTTTTTTTATTAAAAATCTCTCAGGGCTACGGAATACATTAAGTGGTGGGGGTACTAGATTTTCATTACTTCCACATCTAATACTTTGGGCTATAACCAATAATAAATTTATAGGATATATGAACAAACGGCGATATACATGATATATAATTGGTTATAATTATATATATATATATATATATAAAAAATAAATAAATAAAAAAAAAATAAAAAAAAATTGGCTCATTCGGTGATGATTAATTATAGTGATTGATAAGAAACCTTCGAAATCTCGTCAGTAATCTGCCGCGTGAGCTATGGCCTCCTGTTAAAGAGATCATACTATACATAATATGTAAATCTTTGGCACTGTGATCAGCAAATGGTCATACTTTCATCCGACGTTGAAGTACTGGCTGACTACTAACAAGGCAATCATCCCTTAACTCAACAATTGCTATTTTTAATACCGACATATACTTCCAGTATGGACGTGTCCGAATGGTACTTATACTCGCACATGCTTAAGCTGAGTCATCTCATAGTGAAGTTATAAAAGCAACTACTTCACATATTAATTCAATATCCAAAGGAATCTTTACAAACGATCAAATGCACAGTGGACTTAAAAAAATATCCGATTGGTTGGCTATAGTTATAAATGAGTTTATAGACAGCTCACATTCAGCTCTTACGAATATGTTTTCCAACCAAAACACGCTGCGTACGCTCTAGCTGGAGAATACTTTGCTTTCATTGGAAATTAAATCGATAAAAGTAGCCATTCCATAACTACACGTACTTGTGTACAAATAAGTACGAAAATTCATAAACTGCTGCTATCAAGATTTCGCATTGCTAGAATGCACAATATGATGGCAAAGGAAGTCGCCCAAAAGTCAATTGCTCATCTTTTTACGAACAATAAGCCAAATTACAAGAATGGTAAAAATGCATAAAATATTTACATGGGCTAATGAATATAAGCGCCGACATCGACTTAATACACCGATTCAGCCGATGTCACATCAATATTTTACTCACGCACTTCGCACCCACTTCAGTGCATTATCGGTATTTAACCAAAGTGTGCTGCTTCATGAAATTTAATATGTAGAGTTAAAGTGGGGTCGACGATAATTCAATGTGGCGTCGACGTTGACACTCACAGCAAAGGTCAGTGGCCGACTAAGGTTAAAGCGGGCCCTAGGCAACCTTGTAATTTCGGGCATTTTTTTTAGTTATGACATATACATACTTTGCGTTTGGTAGTTTGGTTTTAAAGAATACAATTTTAAAAAATAATATACACGTGCACAACCTAAAGAAACATAATTTATTAAAACAAACAAATATTAAAATAATTCATTAAAACAAACAAACAAATTAATATGATACAAAAATGAATATCATACAAAATATGAACCTACTTTTCGGGCCCCAAAAATTACGGGCCCTAGGCACGTGCCAATAATGCCTAGGGCTTAGTACGCCCCTGGCAAAGGTGATTAAGCATTAAAGCTTGGCAGCGCCATAAGTATGCTTAGTCTAGCTTAGTAATCTAGCTTAGCAATCTGAACAATAAAATTTCGATCACTTGCATCATCTTTTTAGCGATTTATGTCCATTTTGTTGCTAAATTTTATATCGCGCCAACAATGAAACGGTTTTTCATGACCAAAAAAAATTTTTTAAAATAATCACTTAAATAAATTTACGGCCAAAAACGTGCTGGAAGGGAGAATAGAACCCATAAATCCATATTCATATGTGCAACAAATTTTTTATTGCAAGAGCTTCCTATAGAAGAGACGTCCTTTTAAAAAGTAATTCTTGTTCTTCTGGTGATCAGTTTAATAATGAATTGACATTCATTATTTAATTAATAATTATTATCAGGGATATAATTTTTAAGCAAGTGATCATGTTTTGCTTTTAAATTCAAAATTTTTTTTTTTTGTGACCTTGAAAAGTGATCTTTCTGATCGTCTTCTTTCAGTGCTTTAGAAAAGTAAATATTTGTGTTTCCATTGAGTTTTCAGCTCCTTTTATCTTAAAATAACTTTTGATATTCGCAAACAAATAAAATATTGTTTGCACGTCATTAATTAAAATTCTGCATGATCACTTCACTCATATTAGAATTTTTAAAAAACAAATACAAAACACTTTCATTTTCAATTAATTTAAATGTTTAATTTATTGTTCTCAGCGCAACTTTTAGTTATGAAATGAAAACTTTACCAGAGTCTGGTACTGCAGAAACATATTTTGCTTGAAGAGATGCTCTAGAGAAATGCGAAACAGGTCCGGGATATGATATGCAATTTTTCATGAATAATTATATAAAGAAGACACCGCCAAGGACAAACTTATATTTTATTTGTAACTTTTTTTTATATATTATATTATATTTATACTTGTACAATATTCGAATATCTCATGCTTAAGTGCACTTTTCTCTCAAAATGGCTTGGGTAACAAGAAAAGTTCCCCGAGCGTGATCAAGAGAAAGAATACAGTGAATTGCTAGGTGGAAAAAAATTCAGCCATAAGTCGTGGCGAAGCGGCTGGAGATCCTTCAAAACAGTAATGAAGCTTGAAAGGGTCAACGTTATATAAAAGTTTCGATTTTACCCCGTATGATTTTTTCTATTCAGAGCGATATTGCCTGAAGCAATTATTGAACAGCAAGAACTGGATAAACTTTATGATTGGAATAAACTTGGGGACACTTAAGAGAATTGCATACATATTAAATTTTTGATCTGAATTCGATTTTTCGCTCGAAGAAATCAGTTTGAGCCAGTTGCTTCAGCAAATGATTATATGTACATATCGCTAGTAAGGTCAATTCTAGAATATGGATCTATCATGGGAGGCCTTCACACTGATTATGAACAGAATGCATACATTTTCTACCATGTTCTGCAAGACTCTTTACAATCTGCTGACCTGGCAAAGCACACATTTAATGTTTAAGGCTACATTTGTGATAAACTTATTGAATGGTGAAATATCTTCGGAATATCTTCTAAGAAATATCAAGTTTAATATTCCCCAAAGGTCAACAAGAAACTTTACATCACTTCATATTGAATGCTTTCGAGCAAAATACGCAAATGCTGAATGAACCCTTGAAGAAATAACGCTAAAATCATAACGACTTTAACGACTTTTACGATCATATTGATTACATCGTAAATATTAATATTAAAAAACGTAACGTTAATAGCGAGTGTCCCTTATCTAAATTCATTACAAATGAATGCTTTATTGGTCTGTAAGAGCACTAGTCCATACACCTTAAACAAAAAAAAGCTAATACCCTGAAAAGGAATTTAATACTTTTCCAAATGATATAAAATCAATATTTAAGTTTTTTTTAAAAAAATTATTTTTGGTATTATTTTCTATTTTTGTTTGCGCACCTTAATTGTAATCACAAGATAATAAAATAGTCATGGAAATGCCATGGTGGTTGGCACATGGCCAATTTAGGAGAAACTTAGAATTATTCACAAACATTTGAGTTAACTAAAGGGGTTGGGAGCAGTTCATAAGAGCTGTCAGAGGGTTGTATACGAAAATATCTACTACAAAATGTCGACGGAAAAAACTTGCGTCATATTTTAGAACGGTTTCGTCTCGACTACCAATGTCTAACAATTATGGCACATGTCTCACTCAGTCAAGCAAAAAAAAAATGTATTGACAATTAAAGTGATTAAAATACAATAAAACGCTTCCAAATAAAAACCAGATAAGGCTCATTAAATTACAAAATACATAAAAATTTAAGAGAACTAATTTTAATTTGCAAAAAAAAAAAAAGAAAAAAAATCCGCCCTTAAAAGGGTGGGTATTTTTTAAAGCTCAATAATATCTTAAGTCGATATCGAAAGTAGTAAGTGACATCAATTCATTGGATTAGTGAACTAAAGTAGAAACTATTACTAGGCTGCTATAGAAGAGAAAAGGGGCTTTCCTTTCATTCTCTCTCTACTCCTTTCTTTTAAGCAAATAACAAATAACAAATAAAAATAAAACAAAACCAAAAGGTTAAAAAAGTAAAACATGCTGCAATACTTTATTCTCTTTTGTTTGCCGCATTGTAAGCGAAAAAATGTTTAAAAGGAAGAGGAAATGTGAGGGCAAATGAACAATTTCCGCTTTGTTTGCAGTCGTATCGAACGACATAGTTACAGAATTGCAGAAAATAGTGAAAATACTTAGTCATAAAATGTGAAATTCGTCACCACAACGAAACACATCGTTTTATGTCCAACGCCCTTTTCGTTAAAGTTTTTACTTCCTTGCAGAATATAAACTATTGCTGTAAAAATTTTTTTCTCTTTTCTTCGTTTAAAAACAATTGGAGACGATAGTTTACGAAAGCGTTACTTTTATTTCTCCTTACAGTTGCAATACATCTTAGAGGTCAGGAAATTTCATAATTTCTTTAAAGGTAGTAATTTTTCTTCGGCTTTTCCCCCCTCGTCAAACGTAATATCAGCATTATAATAAGATTCGAGGGCATCTTTTTTTTACTAAGGCCCCAAACTTGGAGATAGTTTCGGTTAGACGCTGCTAAACCCGTTTTTGAAAGCATTCTATTAATTGCGCTTAGTTTTTATTATCAACGATGCAATCAGTTTGCTGATATGTGCTAGGTAACCAGCTACTATATATGTATGTATATGCGTCACCTAAACATTAAGGACTTACAAGAACTTAAGAAAAATTCAAATTTGCCGCTTGATGGGCTGGAACCCACAACTTTAGTTATTGCTTGTTGGCCTACGCACGAACTAATTTAGGCAACGGCAACCTTATTCTTCAGTTAACCGGACTATTTTTTTTCTTTTGTCTGAAAATACGCATGATTAATTTGTATTGCAAGGACTTTGAAATAGTTATCAAAAATTATTATTATTATTTTTTATATTTTTATAATTATATCGCGATTTTTTGCTATATACATACTACAAGAGAGATCTATATTGGGCTGATTTGCAGCAATCCAATGCAACTCTGTGAACGATTGATAGTCAAGCACGCGCCAATAGAAACGCTAAAAATTCACCAATCGGTGTTCTCCTCTCGTGCGGCAATTAAAGTAGTTAATACTGGAATTATTAATTGGAAGCGCTAATATGGAATTTTTGGAGGAAATCGTTGTACATGCTAGTTGTCTTTGTTTCTTTTTAAGGATAATTTTCATACAGAAAATATAACAAAAAAAATATATTATTTTTTAGGAACACAATTTTCATATAAAATAAAAAGTAACGCAACAGCTGTTTGTTGGTGTTTCGCCACTTAGAACAACCGTATCATCAGGATGAGGCAATCAAATTTAAAAGACAAGGGAGGATAAACATGTGACTGACTATAGCGTGCATACATACATATGTATATGTATATATACCCTTATGATAATTTTGTTATTGCGAGCCAATTAAACACAATCAAAATTGGTTCATATTGCTGTATTTGCGACAATCATGTGATCCTACTTCAAGACTTTTGCAACTGAAATTCTATTCTCGGAAATTTAACAGCCTCTCCTTGTCAACTCCTAGAATAAGACGAAAGTCTTGTACTAGATTTATATTATCCGCTTCTATGAAATTTAACAGCCTCTCCTTGTCAACTCCTAGATTAAGACGAAAGTCTTGTACTAGATTTATATTATCCGCTTCTATGTATGTGATCTCACTAAATACATTTTGGCTGAAGAAAATCCATGAAAAAAAATTTTCTCGCTGCTGCAAGTCAAAAAAAAAAAATAAATAAATAAAAATGTGCTAAATTAAAATTATTGTGAACGAACACTGAAATTATAGTGGCGTCTAGATGCCGTTGCTTGCAATTCAATTTACAATACCCAACACAAAACGCCGCCAAATTGGCAGGCTAAAATACAACAATAAACACCTCATACTCTGTTCATAAACTTCTTTGTTTGCCAGCATTTTTAATTTTTTTTTTTAAATTGTTTAACTAAAGGAGCCACAGCAAAGGAGAAAAGAAACTACATTTTTACACGTGTATATATATATATATATAGATATGTCTGTGCTTAAAAACCATTAAATATTGAAATACTCATACAGAATTGTTCACAATTTTTCCTCCAACAGCCTGCTGAACTTGTTAAAAAACAGCTGTTATAAAATGTTATTAATGAGTTACACACACACATACACACACACACATGCATGTGTGCAGATTTTACTTTTTCTTTCATTTTGAATTAACTCAATTGCTCAAGTGCGAAAAATACCAATATTTCTCAAGTTTTTCTTTTTTTTTTTGTTTTTGCAACGCAAAGCAAGAGCCATAGCAAGATACCATGTAACACTACACAGTCATTGCCATTAAACAAAGATATGTATGCATGTATGTATGAATGTATGTAAATATCTAGTGAAATCCATTCAGCCAAAAGCCGGCTGGTTCTATGCACACACAAGCACATACACACACATGTCTATTGCAATACTTATGAGGAGTTTGTAACGAAGATGACGGTTGAGTCATAAGAAAACATTTTTCAAAGAAGACAAAGAATGAATATTGATTGTCTTGTTGACACAAGTTTGAAAAAGTACAAATAACAATGGAGTAAAATAAAGTAACAGCGCAAGTAATTTACATTACAACACTTATTAATAAATTTTGTGAGCTTAATGCTTACATATATTAGGGTGCCCTCTTATGGACTATAAAAATTGTTCATTTCACTAAGTCGTTAGCAAGTCCATTATACTAGCTTACTAGCAAAGTAGACAAGATAAAACTGACAGCATTAAATTTGTTTCTTTTTTTTCTAGATAAATCCATTATCAAATTTCGTTAGGAAGCCAGCTGATTTTTGACATTCTGACGATTACTTTTTGGCTGTCAAAGTTTGAAAAACCAAACAAACATTTTAAGAATGTGTCTAAAACTCAATAGTCGAAGAATTTTACAAAAACAAAGTCCATAAGATTCTTGAAGATGTACATATACCTATATTGTCAGACTACCTGTATGGCCTTTGGCATTGCACTGTAATAAAGCTAACAAGTTGGATCTAATATATTCTTCAACTTCACCTTATGGGATTCTATAGATGCCCGCAAATTCAATACAATGTCAAAGTGCCGTTATGTTGTTTTGATTTTTGACAACACATACAATACAAAATACGAAATAGTTGTTATACTGCTCAGCTCAGCTGGTGTTCAATTCATGACTATTAAAGTTCTCATCCAGTAATTTTCAAAAAGCTTCCATATGTCAAGTGAGGTACAGCTAATAGCGTTTACAGATATTGCATTCATTATGAAATACTGAAGGCCGTTTTTGCCACTCCAGTAACACAGTTCTTTATCAGTTCATGGTTTTTTAAGTGAAGCCTACAGTAGACTGTAGACTGTAAACTGTAGACTATAGTAGACTGCATTTTTAAAATTTCCTTCCTCATACAGTTTTATAGAATTTTTCGTTATATTGTTTGTTTTGAGGTCTCTATCGAGTACAAGAAAAGCAACATGGCAGCGAAAAAATTTAGCCGTCTAATGTACAAAAATTCATACATACACATACACATCTGCAGGATGCAGTTCAATATGTGGGTGCATTGTTATCTGTAAGTAAATGATTGCAGTATGACAGCAGAAGTGCGTACTAAGAAATTTAATTCTTTGCTTATAATATGAAAAATTCAGTTCTTTTGAATCTAGATATCGAACAGGCTATTGCAATAACAGGTCTGTTCATTTATTGCACATACAAAAACCAGCAACGAGAAAGTAAAAAAAGAATTTTCAAAATCCCTCCATAATCTACCAGCCGTAATGTGTAATGTTGCAGCCATGAATACATAATAACTACTCCATTCTGCATTTACACAATAATGAAAGTATCTGCTTGTGTAGATAGTTCTGTATTATAATTACTTGAATATAAATAGTATTTTCAAAATGTTATTGCCAAGACCAAAACACAACAAATTGAGATTGCTTAATATTTTATGGAATGAATCATAAGTGAGTACTCACATAATATTTTTGACTCTACTTGCATATGAGTATAGAATATATATTAATGATATCTTCTTATTAAATACAACTGAAATGTTTGCTTGTTTACTTTTAAAATTAATATGTGGTCATGTAAAAACAATCAACTTAGAGCGATTTGTAGTTTTCTCCTGACCGGACAAACCTCTCCTACGGACACATTTCAGTTGTACCTCCGGTATCCGCTTAAATGAGTATCTACTGTATATACATATGTACGTGACACAACATTCCAATTGTTAATCAATAGTCATAATGTATACGGCCCCAAAAAAGTGCACATTAGTCATATTAGTCTATCAGCTGATTTATAACATATTTGAGTTATGCAAAGTAAATCAAGGGGAGGATGATCAATCATTTCGCTTTCAACAACGCTTATATCTGTAAAACTTTAAACCATCTTAAAAAACAAACAATTGGGCCACTTAACTACGATTAAAAACCACTTGATTATGCCAAAAGTGAAGTTTGTGCTAAGAATTCAAAAGTTTCTGTCCAAGCACTATGCAGTTTAATAGAATTGGAGTTATGATGAAACTTCAAATGCAGTAGATGCCACTACTTTGACAAAATGAGTCACATTTTGTGTTTAACGTTTGACTTATAGCCTGGCTTTTCATTGAATGAAAATGTTCATAAACTGATATCATAAACTGCTGTAAAAAAAACGGCTGTTTTTATATTTTATGACAGTGTTACCATATAAATGAGTATAAATGAATTACAAATAGTTTTCTTTTCTGCCACAAAAATGTTCCCCGGAGATAACGAGGGTTTGTAAAATATTTTGCCATTTTACATTTAACAAGAACGGAACACAAATTAGGAAAAAGTGTTTTCGCCTCTCTTCGCTGATATACACAATTTACTTATATTTTATGAAATATATAAATAAAAGTCTTCAGTTGCCAGATCGCTAATTCAACTACTTGAGAATTAAAATTTTTTTTATTTTAATATTTCATATAATACTAAAAATAAAAATAATTATTAAAATCTAATTCGTTGACTCTTCTGATTGAAAAGAAATTTTTTTGAACATTATCTGGCAACGCTACGTAAATATAAATCGTATCGGTTTTACAGGCCATTTTCAACTCTGTGGAATAGCACAAAGACAAAAATGTAATGTCTTCCGTCCAGAATAAGGGCAACATGTTTACAATAGAACGCCCAGCCCTTTATGAGGGCAAAATATTTTTGAGGAGGCACAAAATTCTCCTATTTGTGTAAAATGTTGCCACCTTTTTTTCAAGTAGGAAAAAAACCTTTAAACTACCTTTAAAATAATAGTAAGTTTAACAAAACTGGCGCGTAAACCTTCCCTTAATGTGGTCATGTAAACAATATCGTTAATACATAAAGAGTGTATGTACTATACACGTCTAACGAAATATCACGGAGTAATTGCAATGTACTATGTTGGATGGCGCTCACTGTATACTTTTCTTAAGAAAAGCAGTATAACAATCTTTTTTTTTCTTATTCGCAGAAAGTCCCAGGTTCCAAACAGAAATCGAAACGACATTGTCTAATTATCACACTCACATACCGTTCAAAGGTATATGGAGATACCAGCCTTTACATATTTATCTACATATGTATATAAAAAAATAAAAACAAATAGGTAAGTATATGGGAGTTTCTGAAACAACAACAAAAAGAATCCGTCCTTGCATTTGTACCAGATAAAAAGAAAATTGCTTCTAAAATTTTGTTAGTATTTGGTATGCATGCAATAAACATTTTTTTTTTTTTTGTATCTGCAAAGTGACCTGGAAACATAAAAGCAGGCAAGAACTATGAAATACGTGCTGCAAGTACATATTGGGAAGGGTGGGAAGAAAGGAAAAAAAAGTGTGTTGTGCCCAGCAACATTAAATAACCATCACAAAAGAATTGAGGGAATACGTCAAAAACTAACGAAACAGCAATAACATAAATGCACACATACATGCATACATGGATACAAACATATGTGTGAATGTGTTCGTGGCCATATTGCGCTAAAAAGTTCGAAACCACCATAAAATACAACGAAATACTTTTTGGATTAATAAAAATACCAATATGCAACACAAGATGAATTTTAAAAAAATACACATATATCTATTTATTTGTTTATTTATATATACACATACTTTTACACACATTCATACACATGCATATACACATATAAGGTTAAGAACTTAATAGGTCAACAAAATTGGGTTTAAGGAACCATTTTCCCGAAACATGTTCAGTAAATGATTAGCAATTTCTAACATTTTATGAAATCATTTTACAGAATTTCTTTCAAGTATAATTCCGAAAAGTGGAAAAAAAAGAATTACCAATACCAATATACTGCTCATATACTCCATGAGGTATGGGCAGAACGAATCATCTATTAATCTATTGGTAAATCTATTAATCCGTATTGGTAGACCTTGATGAAACAGGATTTCAGTATTTAATTCAAATGAATAAAATATTCTAAGGATCTTACCACGAGTATGGACTGGCCCAGTTCTATGAGTGAGGAGCAGCAAAGGTCAAATGCCATAATCTCTGTAACCGAATACCACACATTTTGTTACAATTACGATCTCTGATTGACTTACTTTAAGGCATTTAGCTATTGAAAGTAAACGGCACTTATTTTCTCTGCTACTACTACATTGTCCTCAATAGCTGATGATGATGAAGAAATACACTTATATGGTATGCACATATTTTGTGGCACATGTACATTGAGTGGAACACAATGAGGAAGGATTATCTTGCTGTTGACTTGTTCCAAATTTATTTAGTTTTCCGCCTTGTGCTGAAAATTATTTTTTTAGTGTTTAACAGAAAATAATCGACACAAAACCCCAACGAGAGGGGGCATTTGCAGATACAAACGAATAACCTGCTGCCATGACTCTGATGGCAATTTTAGAAGAAAATAAAATATGGTTTTTTCTCAGACGTTGGTGCGGGAATGATGAGAAAGAGATATTGGCAGAGAATGCACAGAAGGCCTTTGGTGTTTATTAATATTAATATTATTAATTGCATTTCACTTCACCCTACAATAACCCATATTATACACTTACGTACATACACATATGTCAACTACAAGGCGATACAATACATACATAGATATGTATATGTAAATATATATTAAAAAAGAAAATTAAGATTTAAGTACCATATCGAAATGTCCTAGATTTGATAACTTTGGACTCCGATCGTAACTATTGCTACCACACATACACATACACACATGTTAATATATAATTATGTGTGTACAAACGTACCCATGTAGTATTTATTCAGATTCTATTTTGTGAGATTGTATTTATTGGCGCACAAAATGTTAAAGCGCAAGTTTAAAGGCAATAAAAATTGTACGTTATAGGCCAGATGGGAATATGTTATTTTGCATTTTTATACACAATTAACTTACATACTCACATATCTTTATATAATTAAAACTGAGTCATACAACTAAAATCGCAAATTTTGAACAAAACTGAAAAATTCATTTTTTGGCGGTTACTCATTCAGACAGCGAAATAAATCATCGCTGGTCTTATTTGAAAAAGCCCTAACTGGCATTTTTTTTTTTGTTTCAATAAATTTGATAGTGATTTCAAGTTATATATATTAACTTCATATGTATATTTAAATTAAATTAAATGTATATATATAAAAAAAAAAAAAAAAAAAAAAAAAAAAAAAAAAAAAAAAAAAAAAAAAAAAAAAAAAAAAAAAAACTTTTTTTTGACTATGTCGAATTTTATACACCTTCCTCAAGGGATATGTTCCATAACTATTTTTCTACACTAGAATTGTAAAAAAAAATTTATATGATTACCATATTATCTAATTTTGTGAAAATTCTAAGCAAATGGTTTTTAAAATTTATGATTTAGAGACAAATTTAAATTCAATTTATACCGAGAGCAGATAGACAGACGGATCCAGGATGTATATACTTTATAGCTTCACAAAGTAATATTTTAGAAATTACCATTGCGATGATGGGGAAGGGTATAAAAATTGGAGTTAGTGCCTTTTTCCATGAGACCAACGATAGAGTTATGAATGTCCAATGTGTAGAATATTTCATACTTAAATATAAGAAAGAACTTAAAAATTTTTCGGGTATTGAAAATGATAGCACGCTTTCGATTTTATAGACATACACACATGCGTACACATCTGTTTACATTCATATATACATACATACAAATTTGATATAAAATTAATAAATAAATGCGGCAGAAGTTTTAGATAAGCATACATATGTATGTATGCATGTATAATGTACAAGCGTGCCAGTGATGAAAATTTTAATACGATCGTACATTGTTAATAGTATTAATAGTATTCACACCACTCCGGTGAACAAATTATTAATCCCATATTAATATGCAGAAAATGCAAATTAGCTTATTATATTTTACTTTATTCTTTTTTCTTCAATTTTATATTAAACAATATTTTGCATAGGTTCAGGCCCAAAGAGGAATTCTTAAACCAAGTTGGCTCAAAGGTCATGTTTCACTAACCTGGACAATCGTACGATTCATGTACATGAAAATCTGAAAGCGATAACATCGTACTTTGAAAAATCGCTGTCATCTTCTCATACAATAAGGATGCAAACAATTTTAGGAAAATTTTCATAAACTTTTTATTGTCATAGAAATTTGAACTTTGTAGGTCACACTATTCTAGAGATGCCGTTCTTAACAAATCGTATGACTTTCTATAATAGGGAATAATGGCATTCAAAAACATTTGTAAGAAAAAGGTTTTATTATTCATTTAAAACGCCAGAAGCGCCTTAGCTAAGCTCCGAATATATTCATTACGTAATGATGTTAACGTAGATATTCGTTGAATAGATCCCAATTAAAATAAGAAATAAGTTGTAAAATTTGACACATGTCTTGTATTATAAAATGTCCAGATTCAAAGTGTTTTTGTTAAGACACATTCTTTTCTCTTAATTTTTTTGGGCAAATTTTTAAATGTACACCATGAATACCTTTGGCCCACACTGTGCAAATGTGTGTAAATATACAAAAATTGCTTTAAGTTTTTCAATATTCCGGTACGCTTTTACATACATGAAGAAAAACCATTCCATCAAACATTCTAGCAAGAATGCGAAAAGCACAGTGCCTCACAAAAAGCAATAGTTCCAAATTTAACGCTATTGGGCCACAAGCTCCATCACTGTTCGCCATAACTATAAAAATAGTTTAATCAGCAACAAGTAAAAAATATATGCAAATATTTAATACACTTTGCTCAGAATACATACAGAATACAACCATTTTGAAGAAAAGTAAATCATTGTTGTTTAAGTTGTTCAAATTTTTGATTAAATTGAAAAGACGTCTGTTGAAATATATTAACACCATAAATTATTTTATTTTCTACCTTTCCTATTTTCCTCATTCGTACTTACATATATGTATATATATATATAACAAACATATGTATGCATGCAAAAGTAAGCAAATGTAGTCTAAAATTTAATTCCTGGCCAACAAAATTTAAATAACATTTTAAAAAGATAATCAATGCATGTACGCAGCTAAACTGGAAACCAATAGAAATGTATGTATGTATGTATGTAATTGCATATGTCTGCAGTATGCCCATAGACATTTCGATAACGCATAACGTAACGCTCTTTAACTTTACCAGAAGAGAGCAATTGCAATTAAAAATCACGCCATAAAATTGATATTAAATCAAATTAAAACATGTAAATAAATAAACTAGATTTTTAAACGAAATTAAGTTAAATTAAATAAAATTAAATTAAATTAAAAATTTAAATTTTATTTATTTATTTAAAAGTGCATTGAAGTTTATTATTTCAGAGTATTGGTTGGCTCCTATGCGCATTACACTGTGCGTGTGTTACTACAGAGTATCAACACACATGTAAATTAGATTCATACATGCAGTTGCAATTGCAACACTACATCAGTTCCAAAATCAAAGCTCTTTTTTTAAAAAAAAAATAAATAATTAAATTACATTTTTACTTTCATAAAGTTTTTTTTAAAAAAAAAAGGTTATGCATGTTTTTTTATGAGCAATGTTTTTTGTCGCATAGAGAAAACCCAGCTGTACTATTCTATCTAATACCGCAAAATTTTTTCCACAATTGATTCTACATTCTGCATTATTGATTCTGCAGTGTCACTTTTATGTCATCCAAATCCAAAATATGGATGGAGCCCAGAACTTTACCAACTAAAATATTCCCAATTATGTCAATAATTTTATTTTATTCACACAACATTTCCCCAGAACCAACATCTTAATAGGATATGGGATTCACACTTTTTATAAGATACATCATTAGCAGCATCGTGTGTATGTGAGAATGAAATTAATTTCGAGGGAGAACAATCAAATTATACTAAAACTTTTACAGTTAATAAGCGTAACATTTTGGTGATCACTGTAGTTATATTTGTGGATTTTTTGTAACAATTCATACGATTTACAAAAGTTATTGAAAATTTCCATGACAGGATCATTTTTATATGATCAGAATGGAATTTACTTCAATCAGCAAGAAACTTTCATTTGTGTCATATTAACATGGTAGTGTAGCCTCAGCAACGCCATTTTCATGTAATTTTTTTTACATTAGATTTTGTTGGAAATGAATCGTATGGCTGTGTAAGATTGTGAAGCATAGCCTTAATTAATTATACCTCACGAAGGAGAATATATGTGATCAGCTGTACTTTAACTTTACACATGAAATGCTAAATTCAGTTGAGAGAAATCCATGAGAACTGTTTCCTTTTTATTACTGCCCATATGAAATATTTAAAAAATTCTTTTTATTAGTAATTTGATATATTCAGAAAAAAGCCAGAAATTTCAATGTTACATCACAATTCGACAAAATGATTTGTTATACGCGTATGTGAATTTAGGTAAGCGATCTTTAGAAAATAAAAACTAACATATACAAACTTTGAAGTTACTAGAGAGAAACGTTTCAAATTCTTATGTATTTTTTATTTTGGATAAGAAACAAAACAAATTCTTCTAATTTTGCACTTTTTCGGGAAGTTTCTAAACAAAAATTAACCACAAAAAGACAATGTTAATACAAATCTTTTATACACAATCCCAAAAAAAAATCAGAATAAATGGCAACGCTGCTTACAGGTTGGCACCTGGTTCCTATCCGCATTTCACTACATGCTAATGGAAAACCATCTCAAAACATCTCCAATAAGCGGCGTTGTAGCACATTTAACAATTGTAAAACAATTTTGGCATTATTTTATTTTATTCCTACCAAATGAAATTATTTATACCATATTGGAGTTTATTATTTTAAAACAAAGTGGCATTCTTAAAAACCCTTTCTGTAAAAAAGAGCAAGAGAATACAGGATCAGTGTTGTAAATAACCTTTCAATACACAAATACATACATACATTTATATATGTGTGAGACTAATTAATGGATCTTTTTATATGAAGAAAAAACACTTTAACCACACTTATGAGGATCAATTAAAAATGGAGGACTTTTAATATATTATTCTCGAGTTAAGTGCAGGCAGTTAACCATTATTATATAAATGCTAAACTTCAAACTTTACAAAAATTATTTATTACTTACTTGCTAGATGGTTTTTTACTGTCATTGATTCCTTCGTAGCTCATCATTTTATAGAAGTTTTATTTTCACAATAAGAATATTAAATAAAAAGTTATGTAGAACACGCTTTGCTTTTTACTATGCAATGTAAATATAAGGTTATTAAATGCACCGTAATTGATTGTGCCAAATAAGGATTCTGGTGCACTTTTTATTTGAACAGTCAAATAGAAAAAAAAACTTGTACTTCAATTTATGAACTCGAAAGCACAGAAAATATAATTTAATATGTTTTGTATGAATAAAAGGCTGTATTGTCGCACACGACTTATTTAGGTTTAAATTATATTTGCTGCAAGAAACTTCGAAGATTCCACGGAAAAAACAACTAAACACGACAGACGTTTGCGAAATAATGCGTTTTTGAAGTGTTTATGCCGCTTTAAAGCGCATTCTAGTGATGATACAAGTTCAAAAGTAATCATTACTGTGGTTACCCACTTATAAATTAGTGGTGTGTGCTTAGCGATTGCGGCAATTTAGTGATGCGCGTTGTGTATCAATAAATAACACAGCTGTGGCATAATTAATGTTACCAGATATTTGAGCTTCAAAGGTATTTTAATAGTGTTTTCACACCTAAAGTTAAAACCTAGTTTTAACTTAAAACCTACAAACAGCTGATTTTGTGTTCACATACAATTTTTATAAAATCAGGTTTTATAATACAGTTTGTCAAATAAATTTGTTAATAAAAAATATATTTTTTGAAGAAATAGATGTGTTTGTTGTAATTATTCTTCCCACATTTATTTGAGAAACTGTATGACAGCTGTTATTGTATATATAAAACATAAATTTTAAAAATGTGTATCTAAAATTGAAATGATTTTACATTTTCTGAATGAATATTTGTGAAATGTGAATGAATTATCAGGTGTTTTCAATCTTTCTAACTTGGTAGCACTGAATAAAACAAGGTTGTATATTATAAAATCTACTTAAAACCAATTCAAAAAAGGTTTTAAGATGGTTTTATGAGAATTATTTTGTATGGCAAAACTAGGTTTTAAGGGTTGGTTTTAAAGTTAAAACCAAATTTGGTTTTAAAACCAGGTTTTATCCTCAGTGTGAAAACACTATAAGAATGGAACTTTTATACAGAACTATTTCTAGAGAAAATAATAAAAATAATATTAAAATATATTTAACAGAGCGCACAATATTTTAAAATTAACTTAGTAAAAATTAATGATTTAAAAGTGTTTTCTTTCCTAAGCCCACTAATATGTTAAGAAAATAAAAACCTGATTTAAAATTTTCCGAGAATTGAATGTCATTTTATATAAACGCGTTTTCACTCGTACGCACTCCCCAAAGTTGATATTAAGACTGTCACTTCAGTTTCCATACTCACATATTATTAAACAATATAAAACCGTAAATCCCAAGCGAAATATATGAACAATTCAAAACATAATTTATGAATCCATAAAAAATTGAGTAGTGTAGTTTTGTTTCAAGTGATAACTTGACAGCGGGAATTAAAATAAAATTCTAAGTGCAATTTTTTATTGTTATGAAACATGAAATTTATAAGCCCGACTCCAATTCGAATGCAATGTTTATTTCGAATATCACAAAACTGCATATTCATATCAGTTTCGTAATTATAAATTTTAATATTAAATTTGGTACATCTTTTGTATATCTATACATGTGCTCTATATTAAAAATGTTAATGCTCATATATATTTATATCCTGGAACACTGCATAACTATTTATACCATTCACAGTTGCTGCATTCCTAAAAAAATGGAGAAAATGGAGAAAAATGGTCAAATCCACTCATCAAATGGTGTCGGATAATAATCCTATTTGCGCGTTTTTACGGTCACCCTTAAAGCATATAATTAAGGAAAAAAATTGAGTTCTTTCCGATTGGAACTGTGGCACCTTCAATATGGCCGCCGTAGACTTGGCAACCATGCAAACCGAATTGAATAAGAAAGTATTCGAACGAGTTATAAATAACTAGTTACTCAATAAAGTAAATATTTTGGTGAATTTAACAAAGTTTTAACTATTAAAAGCACTATATTAAATACTTCGTTCATTTGGCTAAATCAGAAAATTATTGATTTAATATTATTTCTAAAGTTGAGACAAGTATAAGCAACAAGTACATATATATGTATAAGCAAAAAAAGTACAGTGTTTTTGTTTGCGTTCAACCTTCCAAATACGAAAGAGACGAAAAATAAACAAATACAACAACGCAAAAGTAGTTGTATATATACGGAGTTTATACAACACTATCAATAATTTACAAAATAAATTTCCATAAGTTTATGAAATATACTAACGCCAAGCTAAGCCAATTGTGCTAGAAGCGATAAGAGAAAACGGTGTTAGATGTGCAAAAGACGCGCAATAATTATTTCTGCAATTATATCTAGTGGAATATCGGGATTGTTATAAATTGAAATATAGTGGAAAAAAATGGATGAAGCAGTGTTTTCGGCTGCCTATGTGGACAATTATATTGACTCGGTAGAAAATCTTCCAGACGATGTACAACGCCATCTTTCGCGAATACGGGATATTGATGTCCAGTATCGAAGTAAGCAAATCCAATAGAATAAAACGGCTTTTTTTGATGCATTCCATCATCTTTTGAGGTTATTAACATATATACAAATTTATATCTTGAAATTTTAGACCTCCTGCGTGATGTGGATCATTATTACGATTTGTGGAGATCCTTACAGAATAGTAGTGAACTAAATTCTGGGAGAAGAGCGCGTTCTGTAACACGTATGCAGCAAAGTTTGATACAAGCACAGGAATTAGGCGACGAAAAAATGCAGATTGTGACGCAATTGCAGGAATTAATTGATCACAAAACGCGTCAACTGGACACAGACCAAAAGAATCTCAATATAAAGGAGGAGAAAGATGAAATGGAAATGCATGTTGATGAGTGTGGTGCTCCAACGCCTCAAAAGCAATCTAAAATACAAAGCCCATCAAGGGGTGGTGATTCAATGGTATTAGGTGCGGGCAATACTAATGGTAAGGTGCCGTTTTTCGGGATCGAAATGTATAAATTTTGATTTTATTTTAGGTTATGGAGTTATGACTTGTACGGCAAACTCTTCCGGCGTTGGTGGTAATTCAACAATTAATTCGGATCGTTCCTTATTGGCTGGTAACAATTCGAACGGGAATAACGGAGTTCTATCTTTAGGTGGTAGTTTGGAAAACCAACGTTCAAATAGTAAACGCTCTCGTCGCCGGAATGATACAGTATGCAATATGGAGCTGGGTGGAAATGAGTCTAACTCAGCGAATGAGGGTGGCGGAAGCAGTGGTGGTGATCGAAATTTGACCCAAAAATCAAATATATCCTCTGGCATACAGAAAAAGAATATGGGACAAAATCAAGCCTCTACTTCTGCAGGATCCGGCACTATTGGTGGTAGTGGATCCGGTTCAGGTAATGGGAACTCAACTGGTGTAACCTCTGCTACAAGTTCCAGCAGCAATAATTCGGGCAAGAAAAAGAAACGAAAGGCCCGAGGAGCTCAGTCATCTTCTCACGCAAATACAAAAGAGGACACCCCGCCACCAGATCCAATCGATCCCGATGAACCAACCTATTGTGTTTGTAATCAGGTCAGTGTGCTGTTCGATTTAAAAAAAAATTTTTTTGTTTTATATATATATATATTATATATATATATATCTACAGATATCTTTTGGCGAAATGATTCTCTGCGATAACGACTTGTGTCCTATTGAATGGTTCCATTTCTCTTGTGTTTCATTGGTTCTAAAACCGAAAGGCAAATGGTATTGCCCCAATTGTCGCGGTGATCGCCCTAACGTTATGAAACCGAAGGCGCAATTTCTAAAGGAACTTCAACGGTACAATAAAGAAAAGGAAGAAAAAACGTAAATATAATATATTAATGTCGAACTACACAAAAAACACATACAATCACACAAACACCAACACACCAAAATATACTTTAAATTTCCCTGCATTATCTTAAATATAAAACCAATTATTTTATGGAAATGAGGTTGTTCATTCCTTGGTTTTTATTTTATGTTTTTTTTTATTATTTATATGCATTATGTATATATAATTTTTAGCAGAATTTGTTGAGAATTTTTTTAGTGTTGTTATGAAAACGGAAAAAGTATAAATGATATTTATAAGATGATTCTAAGTATATATTATTTGTTTTAAAAACACTTTTATCAACATGTCTGCTATAAATAATCTTACGTAGCTATAGAATTAATTTTAAAATACATGTTCAGAATTACCCACTTTGTTAAGAAAAATATTTCTACCTATTTACCATTTAGCTTGAAGCGTAATATTCATATCCTTCACAGACAGAGCCTTTATGACAGAGTATGTAGCTTTACTTCAAATTTATGTTAATTTTAGAATGAGTTTTTAAGCCTACTTTTGAAGGAGCACATAAATTAATTAAAACACGATCAGGATGTTACATCGCATTTTTTTGTCATATGTTTGTTTAAAAAAATATGTGGCAAAAACTAAAAATGTGAGTTAGGTAAGGCCTTCCGCTTTAAAATTTTATTTTTTCCAATTTCTTATTTTTTTCAATTTTATTTATTTTATATA
The DNA here is from genome assembly GCA_963402855.1 of Ormia ochracea. Classification (NCBI taxonomy): domain Eukaryota; kingdom Metazoa; phylum Arthropoda; class Insecta; order Diptera; family Tachinidae; genus Ormia; species Ormia ochracea. The sequence continues at coordinate 12,195,285 of OY727105.1, forward strand.
TACATATATATATTTTTAATTCTTTGCTTTTTTTTTATAAAAAAGTTTTCTATTTTATTTATATAAAAAACCAATCTAAACCCCAAAGAATTAAAAATATATTATAATTTTTCCTCCTCACTGTAACTTGTTTAGTTTGTATTTTATTTATATATCTTTATATTTGTATATATAACCAGATTGATGAATATGTTGTTCTCTAAAATTATTTTTACTCATCAATAAAATTTTTTCCCCTGCGGAATTTATAAAAAAAATTTTCATCTAATTTTAGTCTTGAACCGATTTTCTAAATAGTTTTTTTTATGAATTTTGGAGAGGTTTAAGTTTTGCTATACATATATAAAGCTTATTCTTGTACTATTTGTTTAGTTTGTAAAACTAGTTATAAATCAGCATTAATATACGTATAGGTTTATATAAAGAAAAGAATAAAGAAGGGGAAAATTATGACAATGTATATTTTCTTGTATTTTTTTAAAAATGGATAAATATTGAATTAAAATAATGTAGTTTTAATTAATTTAATTGCATATATACTTACGTATGTACGTGTACACAAATAAAAAATAAATAAAAATTCTATTAGAGTTTTATTTTTAATCAGTATGTCATCCATTAAGATTTCTGATTTATTTCCATAAGACGTATGTACAGAAATAAAGTCATTTACTAAATATTGACTAAACCGCTGCAAATATTGATGTCTGTAAGCGCTCCCTTGCAGGAAGATACTTAATTGTTTTAAAAACAGCCTTAACTATTAACATATTTTTTATTAACTTGTCACATTTGGGAAAATTAAACCTTAAATTTGTGCTCTTTATCGTATCTAATTCTATTCATAGTCACCCCTTATACTCTTCGAAGAATATAACATGGTCAATAGGTGCTTGTCTTTCTAAATATGTGATTTTACAAAAAATAATTCTGTCTTTGCACTGACTTCTACGAGAAGTTCGCATTCCATTAATAAATCTACATAAAACCAGTGAAAGCGCTAGTGGCATTTACGCATTGTTAAAATTAATTTCAATTGATACTAATTATGCTGACATCTAAAAATGTAAAGTAATGTAGGAGTATATTATTCGAAAATGTACTATTCTAATAAAACGTTAAAGCTAAAGAATTCGTTCTTTTGTAAAAACGCGCCTTTTTTTGCTTAAACAATAATTGCACTTAACTGTACATTATTGTCTACATTATTGGCTTTCTTTTTAGCCAATATGGCATCTCCGAAAACAACCCTGTTCTCATCAAAAAACAAATCGCACAAGAACAACAACAGAGACCTCTATAAAAATAACACACGCAATTCAAACAAATCTGCAATTTATTGTGCATCCGTTTTGCATTGATTTTTTTGGAAAATTGAAAAAGATAGTTGCAATTTAATTCCATCGCACATATAGTACATATATTATTATATATTACATACAGTACATATCTTAAAAGCAAAATGTCGCAAGTAGATCAAGTAAGTATTTGACATATTTTTTTCAGAGTACTATTTTTATAGAAAAAGGATAAACATTTTTCAATGAGCGCACCTTGCGTGTGCAGACATGTGTGTAGTAATAAGGAAGTGTGTATGTATATATGTACATATCTATGATTAGCCAATGATGTATTCCATAACCCATTTTTCCTTTGTTATTTCCATATCAAATATTAACGTTTTTCTTTTTTTTGGTAGAAACGCGCTTTTAATAAATTGAAACATGATTTGGAACCTTGGCGCAATATAATCGTGCTGATGGATGCTGTTTTAGTGTGGGAAAAAAATTTTTACCCAGCAATAATATTCGCAGTTATTTCTATATTCTTCTTGGCTTTATGGGCTATGGATCTATCAATTATAACAGTATTGGCTTTAGGTGGTCTTCTCGGCGTAGTATTTGATTATATTTATCCCACCGTCTCACGAATTGTATTTAATGCTGACCAATGGTCAGGCAAACAAGAAGCTCAATTCGAACATATTGTCAATCAACTGTGCACTATTAAGCTATCAATAATGAGTTGGTATGAGTACCTATTTGCAAACAAGGAAAAGAAGTCTACAATGGTATGTATAAAAGTTAATTAACCTTATATAATTGTTGAGAAATTTATGGCATGCGACCTCCTGGCTAGCAGAGTAGGTCTCTAGCCCATGTGGTTCATATGTATATCAAACATGCCCACCATTTGGGGAGTTTGGAAATGGACGAACAATGTATGCGATCTTTCAATTATGAGTGTTAGTCGTAGTTAATCTTATAAAAAAAACCTCACGCCTAATCTGCAAAAAGCGAAATCTTAGAAATTTTGCGAAATATTGCAAAATAATATTACTATAAAGATCACTGAAGCTATAAGATATTTTAAGTCATAAAAAAGCATAAAATTATGAATCTGATGAAAAAGGTTAACATCGTATAAAAAGTAAATTATGAGAAATGGTATTTATAGATGTAATCCAAGAAGCATTAAGTAAATTCCGATGGATTTAATGATTAAAAAAGACAAGTTTGACTTGAGTTTGAAATATGGTTATTCGATAACAATTGGTTCTTGTCAAGTGGCTGACCAAGCCAAAATACATATTTATGTATGTTAACATATATAAATAAAATAATTTCGAAAATTACACACATACATTTTTAAATGTTTAGCAAATTGTTTATGTATGAATGTGTATAACAGACTTTGTTGTAAAATATTTACAAATCCCGTGTTTGGATGTTATATGTTTTCGTAATTGTCTTTGCACGAAAAAAAAGGTGATGGAGCAATTGACAACTGGCAACTATTCAGACAACACTAACATCTGACTGCGTCCAAACGGCTTGTTCTGATGACTAAAATTCACCGAAATACGAGACATCATGTCCATAAACTTTGCTTCGGCACCATCAAGCAAATACAAAGTGATTAAAGCCACTGAACATGAATTGTTATTTGTTATATTCGTGTGCAGTAAAGGGGAGGTAAAAAGATCGGGAGATTTTTAGCAAGGAATAAGATTATTTCATTAATAAAACAGTTAGTTTAGTGCATTGGAAATTCTTACAAAATATAAATAGAATTATTTTCAAACAAGTATGAGTGCTATTTAAAATGTTGTGGTTTACAATAAATTCTCATTGTTAACTTTATTTTCCTTTATAGTTTGTCATCATTATGAGTGTCACTTTATTACTATTGGCCTGGATTGGTGCTGTTTTTAATAATCTGCTTATAATGTACTTTCTTACATTGGGCATCACTCTGTATCCTGGTGTACAGGATAAAAGCGTGATTAAAGAATTTAAAGAACGTTTTGGTTGTCTAGTTAGTTCTAAAATTGAAAAAATACGAGAGGTCACAAAAAAGCAAGAATAATTCAAACATTTAGAAAAAATTCTAAAGCAAAAACAACGCAAATGGATTCATGTACTTTTTGTATACATTCGAATATACAACATAGAATTTAATTTATTTTGAATATCAAAACACACTCATATTTTCAGCTTATTTCTTTATCATAATATAAAATTATTCCTGCGTAAATATGAAAATTAAGAGAATTTTTAAAGCAAAGAATAAGAACAAATGAATAAAAAAAACTTTGACCAAAGCATAAAATATATATCTTTTACTTATGGCATATAAAATATAATTCTAATAATTATTTCATAACACAAAACTTTTTAATTAAGTCTCATATACCACTCAATTATTAAAAGTTGAAAATGTAAATCACATTTAGTACTTCATTTTTTCACATTTTATTTTCTTATCTTAATTATTTAAGTTAAGTATAGTTAAGTGATCTGGTCCTAGTATTTAAAATCGTATTTGTAATGTCTCATTAGATGTGTTTTAGTTTTTAAACTTTTTATGGTTTCCTACAGTTTCTAATTTGTTTTGAATCTATTTTTTTAAAAAATGTTATACATACATAATTAAATAAATAAAAATCTCTCCTTCTAAATATAACAAAATCACATCACAATATTTTTAGCATTAACGTTTAAACAATCATCACCTTTTAATTAATATATTAAATATGTATGTAATTATGTATAATTAAAATAAGTCAAAGCGTGGTTAAATTGCATACATATATATTTTTGCGCTTAAGCAAGCGTTTAAAATAATTTTAAATATGTCTTATGATAACAATCTTTAAACATAAACTGAAATATATGAAATAATTTCCTTGAAATAAAAAAGTTATTAAATTCAAAAAGCGTTTCCATTAAAAACCATTTGCATACTTCATATGAAAATTGTGGAAAAAGAGAATATTGATGAAAAGTAAAGCGCTTTTCTATGAAATAACCATTTTTATTTAGAGAATGGAAAATTGTTTTAAGGAATTAGGAAAACCAGATGAAAGAACGCCGGCAGGTTAATGAGAAAAAAAAATTTATTCCAATCCACACAACACGCATACTTTCAGAAAATTAAAATAGATTTGTATCGAATAAAATTTGGTTGTTATTTAGATTTGAAGAAGTTTTTCAAGGCTTGCAATGATCGTGTTTTTAGAATTCGCAATTAATCATTGAGAATATAGGCATAACAAAACATGCTTAAAATTATTTTTGATGATCTGTTTGTATTAGGAATGTCAAATAATAATAAAATCCATGATATATAATTTATTTAATTGTTTTCTTTTAAATTATACATTGTCATGCAGCTTTAAATAGAATTTCTTAAAAACAAGTACGAATGGCCAATACAAAATCTACCTCCTTCCCCTAGAACGAGAACGTTCACGTTGTTTTTTACTTTTTTTGGTTCTCTTTTTATGTTTTGTGTGTTTTTCCTCTTCACTACTTGACAAATTTCTTGGTGAAAGCGCCCTTTTATCATCCGGTGAGTCATATTTATATTTACTTTTCTTGAATTTTTTTGATTTCTTCTCTAAATTATCCTTTTTTTTACATTTTTTATGTTTTGACAAATGGTAATCACTTTCAGAGCTTGACGAATCCTCCCTTTTAATCGCTTTACGTTTTGCGTATTCATTTCTATTCCGTTTATGCTGCTTGTCTAAATCTCTATTAGCAGACTGATAGTAGTGTCTTGAGCTATGGTTTTTATAAATGTTGGATGTATTATCTGACTCTGAGTCACATGTGTCTTCCTGCTTTCGTTGCACGCCTTCTTTCTTGTAATTCCATTCGTTATATTCACATTTATCATCAGTTACATCAACATGTCTAGGATCACTTACATCTGGTTTCTCTTTACGCTGTTTTTCCTCATTTTTGTAGATATTGTGTTTTACTCTATCCTTATTTCTGTCCGATTCTCTTCTAATATCTCTTTTATCCTCTTTGTGGTAATCATATCTTCGAGAATCATCCAATTCTTTTTTAACATTTCCTTCGTTGATATGGCCATCAGGTTTGTCTATAATAATTTCGCTGTGCTGATTTTCCTTCCTTTTGTATTCCTCATACTTACTGGAGTCTAGTAGCAACAAAGTTTTTCTTTTAATTCAATGCAAAAATTGTTTATAAATAAAATATTGAGAATACTTACTTATGCATTTTCCATATTGCGCAAATTCTTTTCTTGACACGGGTTGGCACAGAAATTCATTAAATACTTCCTTAGATCCACCTATAGCCATTTTAACAATTACCCTGCTGGCGTGATCATCAAATCCTTCAATTTGTCCATACAAATCTTTATGCTTTCCACCCAAAATTACCACATATGCATTACGTTTAATCTCTAATAATTCATTTCGTTCGGGGAGTACCAAAAGACTTTTTTTCTTTAAAGCTTTATCGGCACCTAGACCCATACCTTTAGGTCTTGCCACAGGTATATCATCCAAGGATGGGACGCCTTTTTTTTCGCCTTTAGTGGGTGGTTCTGTCCAGCCCATGCCCCGCAGCATAGCTTTACCAAAATCTTCTATTGGTATGGATTCATAATCATCTAATGTTGACTCTTTAGCACCTTCTAGGGGTATATCTTCTGGCTTAACCACGGGTAAAACTAAATTGCTTGAAGGATGTGACGAATTTCGGTTTTGAACTTCAGCTAAAAGTTCACGAGCAGCACGTTTTTCAATATCTTCAGTATCTTCATTATTTAAAGATATAGTTGCCTCTCCAGAATGTACTTCTTTTTCCGGTTCTTCTTCATCCAGCAAAACAGCCCTCCTTTTCATTAAACTGGCTAAAGCGGCCGATGTTCTTTGCGGTTCCTTTAGCGGTATCACTAAAAGTTTTTCCACTGGTTTTTCTCTTTATACGTTAAAAGAATATAAATTTATGTATAAAAAGTTAAATAAAACATTAACTTACTCGACTAATTTGATTTCCCGACCCTCCAAACATTTGATCAACTCCACTTTGGTTTCAGTTTTCACATTTCCTTTTGTTTGCAATAAATTCGGCTTTTTATTAACTTTACTAAAGCCAAAGGATATTTTTTTTGTTTCCATAATGACTTTAAGTTCAATTTTTTTAAAATTGCAAGTATTTGTTTAAAAAAATACACATTTGTTAGAAAACGCATATAAACAAAAATTTGTACAGCTGTTTTTATATTTTCCTTTTATAAGCAAACTGGCCAGACTATTTTTAAACGAGTTATCTGCAACTGTCAAAATTACTGTTCAATACACAGTAGCCATAACCTACAAATTGCTCATATCATCATCAAACAGTTTTTTACAAAAGGGGTGTTGAAACGGACAGCGTAAAACACGAGATCTTTTTATTAACTAATTGAAATTTTGAATTAAATCCTAATAAAAATGTTTGGTGGTCCACAACCCATATTGGTTTTAAGTAAGTATTAAAAAAGATGTATAGAAAATTGAGATTTCATAAGTTAATTGTTCGATAGGCCAAAATACTAAACGAGAATCTGGGCGAAAGGTGCAGCTGGAAAATATAAATGCCGGAAAGGTAAGTATATGCGAATATGTGTGGGTTTAGTAATTGAATTTGTATGAATCATAAAAGAAATTTTAGAATGAATGGCAATATGTTATGATATTTCCTTATTTAAAACCGCAGGCTATAGCTGATGTCATTCGCACCTGCTTGGGGCCACAAGCTATGTTGAAGATGTTAATGGATCCCATGGGTGGTATAGTAATGACTAACGATGGTAATGCTATATTGCGTGAAATTACCGTGCAACATCCTGCTGCGAAAAGTATGATTGAAATTGCTCGAACTCAGGATGAAGAAGTTGGCGATGGCACTACATCCGTTATCGTCCTTGCTGGTGAAATGTTGGCTGCTGCAGAACCCTTCTTGGAGCAACAAATTCATCCTACTGTTATTATTAGAGCTTATCGGGAGGCATTGGAAGATATAATTAAGCATTTGCAAACCGATCTAAGTGTAACGTTGGATTGCAATAGGGAAAAAATGGCCGAAGTAGTAAAAGCTTGCGTGGGCACTAAATTCATTGGCAAATGGTCTGATTTAGCAGTTAATATTGCACTGGATGCTGTACAAACAGTCACATTGAATGAAAACGGCCGTTTGGAAATTGATATTAAGCGGTAAGTTTCAAAATAATTGCCTTATAAGCACTCCTATTGAATGAAAAAATCCTCAGAAACGTTTATTTTCCAATTTAAAAATCTTTTTATATTGAATTGGCATCCACAATTCTTAATTGAAAAATAATTAAAATATATGTAACACAGAGAAGAAACAATCTTATAATTTCCACACTCCTACTCCTCTCTCGTTAAATTTTCTCACGGAAACTTTACGTACCAAATTCATCAAAGGAATGAAAGTTGAACAAACTATCAATATTATAATACTATTATAAGTATTCTATATATATTTGTAATTCCAATGTATTCAACAAATATAAAAAAAAAGTAATCTTCACTCATTTTTAATTACTTTTACGGGACAGATGAGAGATTGAATGCTAAAAAAAATCCTATTGAAAAACGACCGTTTCTGCTTTTTGAAATAAATAGAATTGTTAAGAATGAGATTTTACAACACTACTTACAAAGAAATTTCATATATATATATATATATATATATATTTTTTATCTTCAACTCAGATACGCTAAAGTTGAAAAAATTCCAGGTGGATCAATTGATGAATGTTGTGTTTTAAAGGGCGTTATGATTAATAAGGATGTAACACATCCAAAAATGCGCCGTTATATTGAAAATCCACGAATTGTGTTACTCGATTGTTCCTTGGAATACAAAAAGGGTGAAAGCCAGACGAATGTAGAAATTATTGGCGAACAAGATTTCACACGCATGTTGCAAATTGAGGAGGAATTTGTCCAACGTGTTTGTGCCGATATCATTGCTGTCAAACCTGATGTTGTGTTCACCGAGAAAGGTGTATCTGATCTGGCGCAACACTATTTATTAAAGGCTGGTATTACTGCAATAAGACGTTTGCGTAAAACCGATAACTTACGTATTGGACGCGCTTGTGGGGCTACAATTGTTAACCGTACAGAAGAGTTAACAGAAAAAGATGTGGGCACTGGTGCTGGCCTATTTGAAATCAAGAAGATCGGTGATGAATACTTTACATTCATTACAGAGTGCAAGGATCCTAAAGCTTGTACAATTTTGCTGAGAGGTGCCTCAAAGGACATTTTGAGTGAAACTGAGCGTAACTTGCAAGATGCTCTGCAAGTGGCTAGAAATTTAGTTATAGAACCACGATTAGTGGCTGGTGGAGGTGCAATTGAAATGGCTCTGTCACAACTTTTGACTCGCAAACAGTTAAAAGGACCTTATACAGCTGTGGCAGAGGCTTTAGAAATTATTCCTCGTACTTTGGCCCAAAATTGTGGAGCCAATACTATACGTACTTTAACTGCCTTAAGGGCGAAGCACGCCTCACACTCGGGTGATGGCGTTTGTACTTGGGGTATTGATGGTGAATCTGGCGAAATTGTAGACATGAATGTAAAAGGTATTTGGGAACCTTTGGCTGTTAAAATGCAAACTTATAAGACCGCAGTAGAAACTGCCATTCTTTTGCTACGTATTGATGATATTGTATCGGGTTCTAAGAAGAAGGGTGATGGTGTCACTAATCCCGCTGCCGCTGCTGCGAGCGTTGAGCAGTAAATATAAGATGTACAATTTTTTCACCAATTTATCAAAAATTCACACTGCATTTAATCTTACTTTTGTCTAACTTTTATGCCAACCACACTACATTGCGAGCACCGAAATTTAATGTCTTTTCACTGCTATTGTTTGTGTGCGTAAGTACATATATGAAGAACATAAATAAATACATATAAAATTTAAATTACTTGCATTTAATTTAATTACTTGAAAACTTAAACTTGGACCTCATATAAATCCTATTCTGCAAAGTTATTATTTTCAACTATTTTCTGATGGTAATTTACTTTCACTGGTTAGTGTGATGACTTCTTTTTAAAAGCAATTAAATAAAGAAATTTTAAAGTTAATCATTAAATAAGTGGATTTTAAGGCTTACTAAAAAAAAGTAATATGAAGAATTGTAATTCTCTCCAGCTTAAGATCGTCTTTTTTTCATAAAAAAATTTTAATATATAAATAATAAATTTCATTTTATTTGTAATTTTTTTAATTTCGCTACTTCTTTGAGTAGCATTATCAGAAAAAATAATAAACCTAAAAAAAACTAATATACCATACACACATATTAAACATTTGAATTTTTTTTTTTTTTTGAAAGTAAAATTAAATTTATAAAGTTCTAATTTGTTAAGTAATAAGTTTTACAAAACCTTATTAATTAATAACACTTAAAAAACCTCTCTATTATTTGTAGTAAATTTCTATATATATAATATAATTTTTCTGTGTCAGCCGTAAAATTAATTCGTTTGCGTTGTTGGTATGTTATTTATCTGGAACACTTCTAATATAAACATAAATTTGAAAACACGTAAAACAAGATTTTTTTTTTCTTTTTTTTGGAAAAACAGTATATTTATCATACATAATAAGAACAACAGTATTCACTTAAATTTTAAAAGTAATAAATCCATAGCAATCATTTATATGATCTTATTTTCAGCTTCCAGAAGACGGCAAGTCAAATCATAAAACCCAAAGAAAAATGCTCCACCCAAAGTTATCCACATAACTCTGGGTACGAATCCGGCAAATAACCTAAAAAAGTAATATACAAAATAGGTAAAACTAGCAAAATAATAGAAATTTGAGTGTTAAAAATTTTTAGGCAATATACAAGATACTATTCTTTATATACAGAAACGTAATTTTCGTTATTCTTACCCGTTTAAACCTTTCTCACGATATATTAGGCACAATACTCTTGATATAGGTAATGTCCGAACAAAACTATTACTTTCAGCCAACATAACTCGTGTTTTTACTACATCTAAGGGTGTGGTTAGACCAGCGGAAATGCCACCTGCAATTGCTCCGCACAAGGCCACCGAAAGTGGTGTGGAATCAAACCCGGTAAGAGATGTCCAATTTATTTTAAAAAATTCCCATAACGGAAATTGTATAAAACTAAATGGTATTTCCCGCATTACTGTTGACCTAAATCCACGATAAATACCTCTTCTTAGTCCTTCTGTTCTATAAGCAGACCACAAAATTTTAAAAGCTCCTTGTTGGGATATATTACCCAAGGTTTGTCTTCGTTGTTTGGCTATTTCTACAGGTACCCTAATTAAACATGCTAGCTGGAATTATTAAAAACATAAATATAGAGATATTATTTTACGAATTACATAAATACTATGTGATTCTTACCACTTCAGCACTTGAAGCTGAAATCATGTGTATATATGGTGAGTTTCTTGAACATCCCGCTGCATTGCTAAATAAAATCTTAAAATTTTCATAGGCACAAAAAAATAAAGCTGCCGTTGGTACACTTCCAGCTGCTGCTGGTGCCAAACCTTTATAAATACCACTGAATCCGCCAGATTTCCAAAAGCCGCGTTCACTTTGTAAGCGAGTTTTTACGGTATCAATGGGAAATAGTGCTATATCCACCACCATACCAGCAACTCCGCCAGCCTATTAAGTTGTTATTATTGCTTTGATAAATATGTATGCATATGCCATATATTTATATATTTGTTCAAAGTTTAGGGCGTTACATTGACTTACATATATAATTAAATTACATCGATCTTCAATATATTACTCTAAAGTATGTAAATATATTCTCCCAAAGATGAATAAAATATTATAAGTAAAGACGATCCATTAGACATGCATATGTATGTATGTATGTATATAAAATCAAAGTTTTTTAAAGCTTGTTAAAAACATTGTGTATCAGGAGATATGCGAATTATATTTTGGAGTTATATGTTTTTAACCAAGTATGTCGTGCAATGAAAAGCTTTATTTTGAATTTAATAACTTGAATTTGTACATCGATGGTAAACTTACCACTAAAGCGTTCATAAACTTGTGAGTCTCCTCTGTCACAGGCGCTCTACTAGGGTTAACAATGTCTGTCAATAAATCACGTTCCATTTCACAAATTCAAAGTTTGAGCTTCACCCACATAACTTGGTATATAGTTAATTGGTCTGCTTCAGGTAGACTCCTGGTACACTATTAGATGTAAACGTGTACAAATTGAATTTATTTTTTGCAATATAAATACAAGAGATAAACAAGAGAATATAGCGCTGAAATTTTTTTTATTTTGATTAAACGAACAGCTGTTACAACAAGTGTGTGCAGCCAAGGCGAATTTCAACCAATTTATATTAATGCAAGGGGAATGGATTGATGCGAATTAAATTAATGGATGAATTCGCCTCCACATGTATATAGTAGAATTGCTCTTAGTAACTCAAAAATCTATATTTTTATAATTTTATTTTATTTTTGTAAGATCACAAAGCTATGGCAGGCAGTACTCGAAAAGTAGCTGTATGTAGAACGGTTTTATCATGAATATTATCATTAAATTCTAAACGATAATTGCAGAATAAACTAAAAACATTGGGAATAGTGTGCACTGGAGGCGGTTTAGTGTTTTCTGGTTTGTGTATTTCTCAAGGTCAAGAGCAATATTACAAAAATATATTAATGCCGGCCATCCGTCTCCTACCACCAGAAACTAGCCATAGGTTGGCGGTGTTGGCCTGTAAGTACGAACTGCTTGGAAAGTCCAAAAAAGTGGATGATGCAATATTAGTAAGACAGGAAGTGTTTTCATTTTTAAAAGTAATTGCTGAATTCTATTTTATTTTCACATTGCAGAATACAGACTTCTTTGGCCGCCCAGTATCGAATCCATTGGGTATAGCTGCTGGTTTTGATAAGCAAGGAGAAGCGGTGGGGGGTTTGTCAAAAATTGGATTTGGATTTGTGGAAATTGGTTCAGTTACACCTGAAGCTCAAGAGGGGAATCCTTTGCCTCGTGTTTTCCGTTTAGTGGAAGATGAAGGCATCATTAACCGTTATGGCTTTAATAGTGATGGTCATGATGTAGTATTTAAACGTCTTAAATCTCTTAAAGAATCTGGAAATTTTAAAGGCATTTTGGGTGTAAATTTAGGTAAAAACAAAACATCGCTTTCCGCTAAAGAAGATTATAAAAAAGGTGTATTGGTATTTGGTCCCATATCCGACTATTTGGTCATAAACATTAGTAGTCCTAACACACCAGGATTGAGGGACCTACAAGGCAAAAAAGACTTGGAGTCTCTCTTAGAAACTGTCATACAAACCCGAAATAACCTACACATGAACAATAAAGTGCCTATATTGCTAAAGCTTGCCCCAGATTTAACCAAACAAGATGTTAAAGATATTGCTTCGGTGGTGAACAAGAAAAACTGCCGCGTTGATGGTTTGATCATATCGAATACAACAACCAAACGCGATAATCTTAAAGAGATGTCGGTAACAGCTTTGGAGGCGGGAGGTTTAAGTGGTCCACCGCTACGTAAAAAGTCAACAGAGCTAATAGCGGAAATGTATAAGGAAACAGATGGAAAAATCCCTATTATAGGGGTAGGCGGTATTTCATCGGGAAGTGATGCTTTTGAAAAAGTTGAAGCAGGTGCCTCATATATACAGCTTTACACCTCATTCATTTACCAAGGCCCGCCAGTTGTAGCACGCGTTAAAACCGAACTTGCAGAAATTCTGAGGATCAAACATTTTACATCAATCTCTGAAGCAGTTGGTAGTAATTATAAAAATTATTTAAGTAAATAATTTATATGCCACAATGTCGAACAGTAAAAAGAAATTATTTTTACTAAAATTTATTATTAATGTCTTATTTATTTTACGAAACTATTTCGAGAATAGTGTAAATATGTGCATATGTAAGTTTAAAAATAAAATATTAAAAACTAAATCTGAGCAATAAAAATATTTTTTATGAACATGAATATTATTGAGTATTGGCTCGTGTTACATTAAGTACACGACCTTCCAAAAAATGTATATTTTGATTACAAGCACTATTAAATGCATCACTACTACTAAATATTACAAAACCATAACCCTTTGAAAAGCCTTGCTGTTTATCATAAACAATAGCTGCTGATGAGACATGACCAAACTTAGAGAAATACGTTTGCAGCTCCTTTTGACCGATCGTCCAAGGTAAATTGCCAACAAATAACTTATAGCTATTTCGTATAAAACTAGACATTATTCTTCGTTATGTAAAAAATCACGATTCTTTAGTTATTTCTATTAAATGTATGGTGTGTCCGTGTACACCTAAAATTTGCAATAAATCTACACCAGAAGCTTTACCGATGTCGTTGCTATTAATTTGAAGAGCACAAAGTTTCCACTTTTTTAAAAGCGCTTCTATCGACCAATCTGCACTACGTTCTTGATATGTAAAAATAAATCTGGCGGACGGATTACGTTCCAGTAGAAATGAAGTGGTAACAATTATGTCTTCAAATACACAAGGATCGTAAAAGCAATCTGCTGCTATAATTAAATCTAAAGGTCCCAGTGAAAATACACTATTCAGTAAGAGACCCCAACTTAAACCAAGCACTTCAATATCTTGACCTGGCTGTAAATTATTAACTGCACAAGATCTGCGTATATGGTTGAGAGATTTAGGAAGTATACAACTGTCACTTAAGACCACATGAGCCCCACACTTTGCTGCCAATATACCGGGTAAAGCTGTACCAGCTCCAAGTTCTAGAATACGTTTGCCAACTAATATATGACGACGTTCCCACAAAAACCAAGCTAAAATAGGTGCACAAGGCCACGTGTAAAAGGAATAACCACTTTGTAAAAGCTATCAAATACAAAAAAAAATTGTTACGTAAATATTTACAGAAAACCTTATGTACATAAACATGCATTGATTTATAAAGCATTTTTTCTTACTTCTGGTATTTTTATTTCTAATTCGTCATCAACTAATGTAGCTGCTGGTGAATGTGCGCCTCTACTTCTTTCTAGAGATGATGTGTTGCTACGACTGGTAAACACGAATGATCTGATTTTTTCGTTTTCTCTTATTTCTGTTGCTCCGTCGACACTACCACTTATGACAGCTGTTGCATTTCCTGATGTTGATGTCGTATTTTGTTCATTAGCAGAATCATCTCCATTTACTTGGAAGCGTCCGCTGGTCATTGTTCAATTTAGAAATATATTTGTTTTTATAAAGTTTTTTAATTTAATTATACACTACACTGCGAAGCGAATTCTGCAAATGAATTCGCCTTGCTGCTCAGCGTTTTACGCAGAGATCTAAGTCGGCACAATTTCGTGTGACGGTGGTTGTTAACATAGTTTGTGTGTGGTTATTAACGTTGAAGCCGCACAGTCTGTGGTCGAAGCATATAGTAAACAATAATTGCAGTATGGATGATATATGTGATTTCTTCGATTTTTCCAAGAAATTTGAACGCAAAATTGTACCAAGCGGCTGCATATCTGGCACAAAACTCGCAACAGGTAGTAGTACGGATGATTCCAGATTAATAATAGAAAGGGAGCATCAAGGCACAGAATACTCCGAAAAGTTAGTGGAATTGGAGCGTCAGAAGCTCGACGAAGTAATTGCTTAACCGTATTGTTAAAATATGATTAAAAAAAATTATTATTTTAGTTGGATTTGTGTGATAATGATAGCAGATCCCTTTATGAAGCATCATGCAGTGTGGTGGCCTCTTCGTGCATGGACGATTTAGAAAGCTTTTCAGATTCTGCTACAAATGTTAATTGTTTTAACAGGAAAAATCGTATAGAAGATGAACTTTATGACCGTTATTCCTTCGACTTAAGGCGTGACGAGAATATGCCAATATATGATAAAAGAGAGCAAATTGTGAATTCTATTAGAGATAATCCTGTGGTGATTATAGAAGGCGATACCGGTTGTGGGAAAACAACACAGGTAGGGGTTGTTACTCTTCCTGCATGTATGTATATGTTAAAACCGTAGTGCTGGGAAAGCGGAATTAATATTTTTAGGAATTTTTCTAAAAATATGTTGAAACCGTTATTTTTAATGTGTGTATGTGACCGATGTGTGATACATCCCCATACATCATACACATATGTATGTATATTTATATATACTTACATATGTTGTATTTTCTAAACTCAGGAAAAAATTTTGGAAATTTCAAACGTTCGAATTTGCTGCTGTATACGTTCGCATTGGAAGTAGTTAATATTTATTTGCTACGTCATATGTAAAAATAAGGAAATTTACTAGTTTAAAAGATATTTTTTTTATAAAATCTTTCACCAGTATCTTATAGTTGTGTACATACATACATATGTAAAATTATTAGTATCCTTTTGGTTTTGTATGGTTAAGATAGTCTGTTTGCCTGCATTTCATTGTATTAAAACCAAACTCATCACTATACCTATAACTAAACCGTTTTGGAAAATAATTTCACACGTTTCATGTTATGTCCATATTATGAACAAAAAAACAGCAATGAATTAGAAGAAGGCTCATAATATTAAATTTTTTTAATAAATTTTTAATAATTTATTGAATTAGAAGTATAAATATTATAAATTTTTATTTTTTTACACGTATTTTAGGTCCCACAATATATTATAGATGACGCTTACTCTCGTCGAGAGTATTGCAAAATTGTTTGCACACAACCTCGGCGTATTGCTGCCATATCAATTGCGCACCGTGTTGCAGAAGAGCGTAGGTGGCCAGAAGGTTCAATAGTAGGCTACCAGGTAAAATTGTTTCCTACATACATAAATACAAAAGCTAGATATACATTTTTGTTTTTAAAGGTTGGTTTACATACAAATATAAGTGATGATACTAGAATTCTGTATTGCACAACTGGTGTGTTATTGCATAAACTAATACATGAAAAAACTTTCATCAATTTTACGCATATTATATTGGATGAGGTGCATGAAAGAGATCAAGAAATGGAGTTTTTGCTAATTGTTATCAGAAGATTATTAGCCACCAATACGAAACGTTGTAAGATAATATTAATGTCAGCCACAATAGATACTTTGGAAGTGAGTTGAATGGTCAGTTATATACAATTTATGCTTAATAAAATTAATTTTCTTCAGTTTTCAAACTATTTCAAAATCAAAAGTTCAAAAGCGCCTATTATTAAAGCAGATACCAGGCGTAGGTTTGATGTTAAAGACTTTTATTTGGATGACTTGGGACGTATAAATAGTAATGTACGAAATTTGATCTGTGAAATTGATCTAATATCTTATTTACATGATTGTTCTATTGTAATTTTTTAGAATGTTAAAATTGATGACACAGATCCTTGTATTTCCAATGAAATGTACAAATTAGTTTTAAAACTAGTTATAATAATTGATAACATTGAAAAACATGAGGATAGGTTAAGCCTATGTCCTCAAGTTAATTCGGAAAATAGGTGTTCGATTCTAATATTCCTGCCAGGAATCAATGAAATACAAGAAATGTCCAAAACTTTGGATATGCTTAAGAAAGGAGAGTAAGTAATAGTAATTGTATTAACAATAATAATTAAATAACATAATAAAAATAATTAATAATTAAATTAACAATTATTTAGAAATACTACAAAAGTGTACCCTATACGATTACATTCTCTTATATCACGCGAGGAACAAAGCAAAGTATTTCACAGAGCTCCATTGGGTTTTCGTAAAGTAATATTAGCTACTAATATAGCAGAAAGTTCTATAACTGTGCCCGATGTAAAATACGGTTAGACCGAAGCGGATTCTTTCTATTGTTTTCATTTTACTCATTTTTGTGTCTGTTACAGTTATTGACTTTTGTTTGACCAAAGCTTTAGTTAATGATAGTGCATCTAATTTTGCTTCACTAAAACTGCAATGGGCTTCTAAAGCCAATTGTAAGCAACGAGCTGGTCGAGCTGGTCGTGTCATGAATGGTCGCGTTTATCGTTTAGTCCCCAGATATTATTATGAGGTATGTTTTTAAACATTTTAGTATTTCTCATCTATTTTATTCTTTTGCTTAAAAAAACAGCACCATATGGCTGATTTTAGTGTTCCTGAAATCTTACGGTGCCCCCTGGAAAATGTTGTGTTGAAATCTAAACTTCTTGACATGGGCCCACCAGCTGATATACTCGGCTTGGCCATGAGTCCACCTAATTTAAGTGATATACACAATACTATATTGAATTTGAAAGAACTTGGTGCTTTATTTACAACTGTAAATGGCACTTATTCAATACAGGATGGAGACATAAGTTATATGGGTCGTATAATGGCTGCTCTGCCTCTGAACATACGTTTAAGTCGTTTAATTGTTTTTGGCTATATATTCAGCATCTTAGAAGATGCTATTATTATAGGTAAGTTATACACTCACTTCTCCACACACATCCAATAAACAATCAAGCAGTTAAACTTCTCCACACACATCCATTAAACAATCAAGCTGTTAAACAATGTTCCTTTACTCTCAGCCAAGGCTGCATGTATATATATACATACATATGTATGTATGGATATGCATTTCCAATTTGCATGAGATCCAAAGATCATCTAACAATAATATATGTGCATATTTTTCTGAATTAAAATATTTCCTTTCTTAACTTTAGAGTAATATTTACACTGATAATATACTATATCAAAAAAAATTCTTTGAAATTTTAATATTGCTCATCAAATAATTATTGCATTACATTTTTCAAACATATTAGAAAACATTTAACCTCGATTTGTTCCGCGACAAAAATATAGAGGACATACGGGCAAAGCTCAATCAAATTCCCTTCTCACAAGGATCTAGAATATATATACTTTAAGCGGTCGCTAATCAATATTATAGACATTTTATTCTTTGTATCAAATCTCTTAATACCCTTCCACCCTTTTTGGAAACTTTATTATGCTACGCCCATTTTATTACGAAACCCCTGAAAAAGTGGATAGTTTCGTAACACAGAGCATCAACATTCAAAATTTTTACTATATTATAATTTAATTTATGTATGAGGATTTTTTTTTTCAATAAAATAATTATTATTACATATTGTATCACATTAGTATAAAATATATCACAAAATACGTAGACGACATATTAGCTGTGATAAATATTGATAAAAAAAATGGTATTCTAACTTCTCTGAATCGATACCATCCGAAATATGTTATCCTCTTCTCATTTTGAGGATAACATATCTTGACACACTAATTACATCGAACAACAATATAAACGTGGATTGGTATACAAAAATCATAGTATCAGGGAGAATAATAAATTATTTTTCCACTCAACCAATCGCACAAAAAATAAATACGGCAAGAAACTTAATACGTAAAGTATGGGCTATTAGTGGCATTCAGTTCCTAAAAACCAATACTGAAAAACCTGAAAAGATACTTAACAGTAACAGTTTTCCAGCTCAACTAGTCAAAAATCTTTTAACATCCCAAAAACACATAAATAACAATAGTAACCAAAACGCTACAATTGGAAATAAAAGGTTTGTTATCATGAAATATATACCCGGTCTCATAACCATGGCCAATATAAAACATGTAATTTCCACAGAAAATGTCATGATAGCATACAAATCAAACCAAACAATATCTAATATTTTCACTAACACAAAAGTGCCGTTTAAAAAAATAGAAAAAAAAAATAATGTGTATGAGATATCATGTAAAGGGGATGAATATAACGATTGTGACGTATATATCGGTACTAGGAAGAGAAATTTAAGCATTAGGATAAATGAACATAAAGCAGACATAAAAAAAATAAAGAGAGCACTATCACAACCTGCAAAACTCAACAAACATCTACCTGATTTTGACAATATTAAAATACTAGATAAAGAAGACAATTGGAAAAAAAGATACATAATGGAAAGCTTAAGAATACAACAGAAAATGGATAAGACCATGAATACAAAAAATTATACAGACAATTTAAGCGCCATTTATAGTGCATTAATCAGATAGTCAGCGATGTTTTGGATTTCCCAAGTAAAATAATATTAGTAATTATCATTATGTTTTATATAATAAACTAGCGGGCCCGTTGCCTGCTTCGCACGGCAAAACAAAATAAGAAAAGAAACACACTTGTTTTTAATAAACTTGGTTTGGTTCCCTATTATTCAACTTTTAATTCAAAATGTATTCAATACTAATGAATGCTGTATATATGCAGTACAAAAAATGCCTGCGGCAAAAACACACTCACTTCACATACGCACCGCACACACATGCGTTATCATATTTCAACCAAACTTCATACAAACCATATATATGGGCCACTGCCTACGTAGTGTATAAGTTTGGGTGAAATCGCACGACGCGTTTATGATTAGTTCGGCGACGTACATATACGGGCTTATTTATATATATATAGATATGTATATTTTCCTTTTTTGTTTTTGTATTTGATAAATTAGACAAATCCCCTGAAGAAGTTGACAAAAAATCCACGAAACGTCGGTATACAATATGTAATAAAAAATGTTTTATTAACAAAAAAAAAAAAACCCTCGAACTAAAATTTAAAAAAATTGGCCAAGAAGAAAAATTATAATAAAATTAATTTAATTTAATTTTTTATAATTTTTTGTTTTAAGCTAGTCTTTTAAAAGAAAATCATATTTTTTTTTTTGATTATTAATAAAATCTATCATTATACAGCGATACTAGAATTTTCTAAGACCTTATACCCAATTTTAGAACTTTGTGCTACAGAAGAAGCGAAGATAGCAGGGCTAGAGATAGAATTTATGAATTGTTTTTTCTTTCATAGAATTGTTTTATTGCGTTTTCATTATTTCATTAGAGGTGTTGTTTAGTAGTTCAGCCAATGATATCCTCAATATAGACTATTTTGAAAATTTGTTTTTTCAATATTGGTTACCAGCAATGTCATATGTTATACACATCCATACAAATTTAAATGAGTTTTCAAGAATCAAAAGCTCTTTTTATACAAAATTTCGTAATCTTTCAAAGAGAAAAACGCGTTAAAATTCTGACTTTTTTTGATTTTAGAAACGTATGAATTCTCGTTTTGTTTTCATATAAATCTTTACTTCTTCGACAAGTTGTTAAGTGAAAACTCCCAATGCGAGTTCTAATATTTGATATTTAACAATTCTTAAGGAAACCACTGTAATACCCAATTTAAATAAAAATCAGCTACTTGGAGACAAATTCTCAAAACTGGCAACATTGCCAATATAGTACAATTTTTATATATGTATGTATATGTATATAAATTAGAGTAATGTTCTTGCATTGTTAACAATTATAATTAATTTTTCTATTCTATAATAATCGGAAATTCTTGCTGCACCATACATATGCTCTCAAAGGAAACAATTGAGAATTACAATATAAAATCAATTTTATCGTTGTATTATAGTATGATTGCTATTGCTGGGTTTTGTAATTTCGACAGCTGCCGAATCTGATATTCATTGCAGTTATAATTGGAATTTGGTTTCTTAGTCGTTTTGGAAACTGATATTTTTTTGGTTTTTTCTCCCAGATATAACCATAATTGTTTTTAAATTTTAAGTCCTTGCCTATAATGAGTCCTACACTTTTATTTTTTTGATTTTTAATATAAATTGGCAACGAAATTTTCTTTCTATATCATAAGGGCCTGACTATAATTTACTATAAGAATCGCAAGTTGTAGAATTAGAAGGTTTTTTAATTAAAGGATCAGCATTTGGTTCATGTTAGGCCAAAATATATTTGAACTTTAAACTTATTTAATGAATTTTATTTGTGTGTTTAGCTGCTGGACTAAGTGTTCGTCCAATATTTTGTTATGATGGTTCGTCGCCAGAGAGTGATTTTAATATTTACAAGCAGAGGCTGATGTATGCTGATGGATCTGGATCGGACCTGTTTGCCATTTTAAGAGCTTACAAGGTAATTTATTAGCTATATTTTATACGTATATGAATTTATATGTATATATATATATATATGTAAAATCGCTTCTTGTGGAGCGATTTGGATGTAGTTTGTGTTACTCGATTTATCTATGTGTTGCGAGCATCGCTAAAGATACAAATAAAATTGGGGACACACCCATTTTATGTGTATTTTAATAGCAACTCAACTGAGCAAGAAGAGCAGCTGTGTGGCAACCGTCACTAAGTGTTCAGAAAACCCACAGGCTTTTTTTATTTTTGTTCCAAAAAAAAAAAAATCCAACAAATTAAAATGTTATGAATCAATTTATTTCTGTACATTGTTAAGAATTTTCAATAATTATTCTTTTACAGCTTTGGACGACTATGCATGAACAAAACAACTTAAGGAGAGATGCACTGGATGAACTATATGCAAAGCGGCAGTCTCTAAATTTGCGAACAATGAGAGAGATGCATTTATTGGTTCAGGAACTTAAGGATCGTTTAGAACATCTGAATTTCAGAGAGCAAACTTCTTATCAACGTGTACATTGGATGGATCGAGAAAAAACGATTGTATTAAAAATTGTTATTGCAGGTGCCTTCTATCCTAATTATTTTACGCGTTCATCTTTAAATGATACAGACCGCGGTAGAAATATGTATCAAGTACTAAATGGAAACGATCCTTGCCGCACTGTATACTTTACCAAATTTAATAACAGACATGTGCGTGAACTTTATACTCGTTCCATCAAAAAATTATTTAATGAAGTTTCTATACCGACAAATGAGATTGAGGTGCGGTTTCATAAGGGTTCAGAAAAAGTGTTTGTCACATTCAAAAATAATTATGATGAAGAACAAATTAATGGCAATGGTCGCATTGTTGTACCAGGGAAAGTATGTTCGTCTGTGTATAAGGCCCTAAGAATGCGGATATCGGGAATAAAGTCAATAATAGAGGTCATGGAGTAAGTACGACAAAAATGTTATATTTATTAGAAAATCTAAAAATTAATTTTTGTTTTCATGCATTAAGTCCAAGTGAAGATGTTAAATATGCCGAAGCAAAGGGTATAATACGCATTGTAGACGGCGATCATCAGCTTATTGCTGAGAAATTAAAACACGCTGACTTATTTATGATCCCTTCACTCTTTGTTAAGAAATTAAATGGTCAAATTACTCATGTAAATAAGAAGTATTTTTTTTTTTTGGCATAAAGTAGTTTTTAATAACGCTCTCTACCATTCACTTTCTAGATAGAAAATTGCAGTAAATTCTATTTTTTGCAATCTTCTGAAAAAGAACATTTGCGCTCCATTAATGACGCATTAAATGATCCGGTAGAACTAGAATCGGGATATATTGAAAGTGCCGCATCGGTATCCAAAGGCATGATTTTGCTAGCTCCACTAGCTGGTAAATATTGGCGAGCAAAAGTTTTAAATGTTATTTCTACACGCTGCAGTTTGCAGTTTCAGGTAAATTTAATTTTTATATTTAGGAAAATAATATAAAAATTATTATGAAAAATTAATTCTCTATTACATTTTCAAAGGTATTTTTTATTGATAATGGCTGCAAAAGTATTGTTGATATTCAAGACTTGCGTTGCTTTTCGCCAAAACTCTCTTCTTTGACTGAAATGCCACCACGTATATTCGAGTGTCGTTTGGCTATGGTTCAGCCTTCCACAGTGCGCTCTCCTGATGGTAAATGGACTCGAGATGCTAATGAGCTTTTGCAAAAGCTTGCCGATGCCGGTTCAGTCGAAATTGAAGTGTTTTCGGTGGTGGATACAATAGCTAATGTTTTTATTAACATCGATCATACTACTTTTAACAACATTTTAGTAGAAAAACAACTGGGACGGAAATGTGATGAAAATTATTTATCTAAGGTAAAAATACATAAATATATAATTATATACAAGTTGTAAGTGTTGCGAGGAAATGTTTTGTATAAAAGCGAGGTTAAGGAACGCTTATGCCTGGCCGCAATTAAAAATTTTTTTGCGCTTTTCTATCCTTTTTTTTTTTATCACTGTTTTTATTAAAACTTAGAAAATAATAATTTATTATTATGTCCTAACTTTTTAAACGTGGTTGAGCAATTTAGTGGAGTCGCTAGCATTGCATAACACAATTTTTCTGCAAAACATTTAACACAATACATAAATTCTTATATTCGAACTGTAGTACCCGTTTGAAACAAATTTTGTGAATTGAACTTCTTTTTAAGTAAAGAATATTCTAATTAGGCTGTCTTAAGATAATTTTATCTGGCCAGGCTATATGGATATACATACATATGAAATATTTGAAATATTTATATTTTTTGCACAGATTGATTATGATGTCCGGTTGCGTAAACAATCGCTAAGTAGTCGTTATCTTAATGAAGACCATAAGAGACAGAACGAAGAATACTTACGATCGATGCAACTTAGTATCGAATTTGACAATGAGCCCCCACCGAAAGAGCTCTGTAAAAGAAATATTAAATTAAATGGCCCTTATTCACCATTAGAAACCAAAATGTATTCTGCCATTAGAGTTGGCCAATATAAGTCTATCAAAATTGAAAAAGAATCGGTTAATTCAGTTTTAGTTGACACAGATCCCCAGGATGTACATGAGCGTTTACTTGTCGCCGCAGATATAACGGAAATACAATCCGGTGGCACAATTTTAGCACGTTCTACTACTTTGATGCCAAATATACATGGCTTTGCAGCCCTGATGACAATGATATTTTGTCCTACAATTCAAATGAAATGTAATAAAGAGCTTACGAAATATGTGTCCATTTTAGCAGGCTTGGGTTTTGATGAACGCACTTACAAGCCCTTGTATGGCGAACATGACATTGTGCTTAATTTAGATGTTGAAATTGACCCTGAAGATTTCCAAATGG
The DNA here is from genome assembly GCA_963402855.1 of Ormia ochracea. Classification (NCBI taxonomy): domain Eukaryota; kingdom Metazoa; phylum Arthropoda; class Insecta; order Diptera; family Tachinidae; genus Ormia; species Ormia ochracea. Next base: position 12,219,550 of record OY727105.1, read on the forward strand.
TAAATGTGCGAGTAAATATAAAGCTGTTCTTCAAAATTTCATGACTTTTTACAACATTCCCCAGGTAAATCAATTGCGATATTGCATGGATGCCATACTATTTACAGATCGTGGTGAAGAACGTCCTGCTATATGGACGAGTCAAGTGGGTGATTTGCAAGCAAAAATTAAGGAACTTATTATCAAGTGATATACATTTTTAAATACACAAATTTATAACTTATTAATATATTCATATATGTAAATGCGATTTGTAGATTGCTGTGTAAAAATCGAAAATACATAGAGACTCATTGCAACGAAAATGACTATATTTGGGAATATCACGATACAAATGAAATTTTAGAAAGTCTCCCCATTTTGGGTTCACGCACCATGTTTCCCATGTTGTCGGCTTTGCGGTTGCGCGATGAAGAATATGATCGTACCCAGGCTCTACGTAAACATTGTTATGATTTGCATAAACTAAGAAAATTGTGAGTATTTTAATATAAAAAAAAGGATTAAACAAACCCTATAAAATTGATTGATTTTTTTAATTTTAGTGACGGCGCAATACAAGCCACTACATGTTTGTTGTGTAACCAACCGTTTGAAAATATAAGCCAACTGCGTATACATTTGATTTCTCAGTTGCACCGCGATCGTGAGCAACAGATAAATTTTAAGCCTTCATAAAAATAATTTTTTTTTCTGAATTTTTTTTTCTTTATTGTCTGAATTTTAGTTTCATTTCACATTTTTAATAAATAAATAATTAGTGAGATAGAATGCCATTTGAGAAAATAATGTTTTGAAACAATATTATTATTAATATTATATTTTTTTTTATTAAATTTGACACAAGTTTGATTCTGAATTTACATATAATGGAACGTAATTAGAGCTGCTATTTGGTTTTACGAAAGTATTACGTTATTACTGGCAGTTGTTTTTAACTCTTTTTGCTTTTTATTTTCCCAAGAAGATAGACAAAAGAGAGTTCGTTCACATTTCGATTTATTGTTTCTGCAATTCTTGAATTTTCAGCAAGAAGAAGAAAAAAGAAGTTAAGTCGCATTTTTCTATTTGAGGCAAGAAAAAAAGAAATAATACAATTTTTTTTTATAAATAAATTTGGTGGTATATTTTTTTATGGCAGCAAATTAATATTATTGGTGTACTCTATCAAACCACTGTTGTTTTGCATCCCTTGTTGATTTCGGAAAGTATTACATTTGTTTCCGAAATCACGGTTCGTCATATAATAATATTCGAATCTCTTTTGACTTTTAATATGTTCGAATGCAATCATTTTAATAGTTTTTCTTTATTGTAATAAGTTTATTTAAACAGAAGTATTATAAAGGTTTAATTTATGTTATAACTATTATTATTCCTTAAAAATAATTTTATAATTTTAGTAATAGTGGTTGGTCGTAATATTTTATTTTCATAGAACATACATTTAAAGTAATGCTTTTTTTTTATTCGCACAGTGTGTAATTGTTCATACTATTTAAAGGTTTACTACATAAACCACACATCTTATTTTTATACACGGAATAGATTTCAAAATTTAAAATATTCAACATGTCAAATTGTATGGTTGAATGCATTAAAGTATTTTCGATAATTAATATATTTTGTTCATTTACTTCAATTCTGCAAAGAGAAAACCAAGTAAAAAAATATATAAAACAATTATAATCAATCTGGTTATCTATTACAAGATTAAGTGTTACATATCTGTATAACTATTTTCTTCAATTCTCTCATAGACATACATACATATATACATACATACAATTCAGTGTAAAGTCAGTCTGCCTCTGTTCTATATTTATTGGTAAAAGAGCTTTGCAGAAACAATAGCTAAGCCAACGAGCAATAACCCAGTAAACCTATTGCAATGCAAAACTAAAAAAGGACGAAATCCCGCCAGTGTTCTATTTATTGTAACTTACAAATGATTAAAAACAGGAACACAGATGTTTTTTCTTATACATTTATAATTTGTGTTCAAAACATACTGGAATTTTTGAATTTTCCGATTGTGCAGAGTCTGAATGTCGAATTATTTGTTTATTATGTTTGTAGACATGCGCCAGGAAGTATGACAAATATTTTACGGTTTACTTCTTCTGTGCAGCTGTCAAGTTTAGAAGGATTTTTGTATATCGGTTAATGACTGTAAATCACCGTTTCGTCACTTGTTATAATATGTGGCAGCCATTCTGTATCGTTAGAACTAACTTTAATTAGTAATCCTATTCTCTGCTAATTTTCTACAATATTTACACATTTTCCAAAAACAAAAAAATTTTTTTGTAACACGCGTTTCATAATAAAATATTGAGCTGTGACCTCTTGTTTTACCCATATGGTTTACTAAGACATCTTTTCATCCTTCTTGTAATGTACAAAACAATCTCTGGAACTGCACAGAGTAATATAATGAATTTTATTATATTACGGTGGCGTGCCTAGCAAGATAATGCGCCCAAAATTTGGAAATCTGACTCTCCAAATCTTTTTAAAAAATTTCGCCAGTAGGCCTAATTCATCTATTTTAATTAATTACCTTCTTGTATTTATAGAGAAATGCAAACGGTACGAGATGCAAACTTTTGAAGCATCGCACTTCTGAATTTTACTTATATAACATGTGCGATATATAGTTATATATGTTCTCAGAATAAAGTATGTATATGTATATGTATATGTATATGTGTGTACATGAAGTCATGTTAAGAATATTTTATTTTATTATAAATGAGCTAAAGATACTTTTTTAAAAAATTCCTAAATAGAAACAATTTGCATATTTGAAAAAATTTTAATTTCTTGCGTTCTTTCTTTTAATTCTTTATTCTTTAGTTCTTTTAATTTTTTATAATTAAAATTGTAACAATGTAATACTAGAAGGACTACAGTCCTCCCGTAACATTGAGAAAAGTTTTATGTAAATATATTTCCGTTTACATATTTAATTCTTATTATTCTGTTACTAATTCTTTTCCTATTAGAACAGTCTCAACAAAGGTTGCCGCTTTCTTAAAATTTGTAAAATGTTTTTATTGAAGACAATGTGAGGATAATGATGCATGCTGTGTATTTATGTTATCCCTACATCTGTGTCTAGTGGTGCCCTAAACCATACTTTTCGGAACAGTTCTGACTGTCATAATTCTTACAAACAATAGTAGGCCTATCAGATGCCTCTGCTTCATCCTTGGCAGGGCTAAGTCTTCTACCTGCTGTTATTTTTATGTTCTTATATGGGCTACTCTATATTTGGTACATGGACATTTGGATATGTCATCTAATTGTAAAGGCGATTAATAAATCTTTGGCTCAGAAATCATGTCTAGTCCTTGAACTCCTCTTCTATATTCAGTTCCTAAACAACTGAAATGAAAAGCTGTAATCAATCAATATTTAAAAAACAATCGTGTGGGATGTTTTAGAGAAGTAGTGAATTATTGTTCCGAGATAGTTGGTTTCCGATAGCAATCGAATAATAAAAAAATTCCTATTACGTGTGACTGATTTCCCACACTCCTTCTTTATCGTAAATTTGCCATGAGGACGGCAACCCTATTCTGTTTTGTATTTGCCGATTTAATGCAAAGGAAATTATCCACATGTTTTCTTAAAATGTGTGTAATTTTTCCATTGCAATATCAGCCTTAACTGGAAAACCCTTTAAGCCTTTTAGGGACCCGCTTTTTTTTAAATATATGGCATTGCTTTCCACAATATTTTAAATATGGCATGTTTTATCCTACTTGTTTTATCCTAATTGTAAATATAATTTTTATTATTATTATTTCAAAAATATTTCAGCTCATTTATTATAAAATTGATATATTTATTATATATTATTTATTATAAATTGTTTTCTAGTGTTTATTTAAGGCCGCGCTTCACTATCCTACGCAATCGTACGCTCATTCACATGAAAATCTAATGTGATTCTCTTGTATTTGAAAAAATCGCATGAAAATCGCATTGTAGGTGCCACACTGTCATGCAAATATGATGCAAATAAATTGTTTCTTTGCTGATTAAAGCAAAATCAACTCTGATCGCACGAAAACAGTAATTTTATTTTCCATAAACTTTTACAAATTGTAGAACTTGTCCAAAAACACAATATGACACATGCATTTTTATGTGATATTTGAGAGATCGTGTGATTGTATAGGATAGTGAATCGTGGATAGTAATCTGCTCCTCAGGAGTGCAAAAGCCGTTTCTTCAATTACTCACCTAAAGTCGTAATTGTTCTCATCTTCCGGGAATTGATAGGGCTGCTTTCGCACATCAATTATTTTTTCACTCTTATTCAATATTATATTCACAGGTCCTTTTTCATCTGTAGTGTTTGTAGATTTAAAGGTAAAGAAATTCTCGCCGATATACACTCTTAGGCCGTAATTGGAACTCAGGCTGTTTTCATCGGATGGCATTAGAAAGACGGCTATTTCACGCAAATGGCTACAATCAGCTGCCAAAAGAGTTAAGCAATTTCTAGCGGCGGTGACTTTGTGATAGCCGGATAAATCAATTAAATAATCATCAAAACTATTGACCATGCCATTAATAACACTGCAAGAACCTGTAAAATCAAGAGAGAATTATTTAAAGCAAAGCCGCATTGTACGCATGCGCAAGAGACTTACGTTTAACGCCCGAGTCGTAAGATATTTCATGGGAAGCATCGTATTTGGAATCCAATTTTTGTATAAACGGTATGTGATAAATACGACGCTTAATACCATTGACTTCTATTGTTAACCAGAAATAATCATTGGGAGCATTAATCGATACATGAATTTCCTTGTTCATATTTAAACGTTCGATCCGGTCAGGAGAGAAAGATGAAACAAAATGATCCAAACGTGCTGACCAGAAGTCGAACCACTCCGGCATCTAAAAGGATATTTTTATTAAGAAAATAGAATAATAGAGTTTACTTTTTAAACTAATACGCACGTTATTGAATTGCAAATCCATATCGTATTTAGTTATCGATGTGAAATTTTCAAAGTTACTTCTCTTGCAATATTTCGAGGTGGGTATCGGTGAGAATTTCAGAACTTCCTTGGGGCAAAAATCAGTATCAGTCAACGGATTGTCAGATAGTAGGAACTCGCGGGCATGATCCGAAGGCTATTTTTTATGTAACGTTAATAAACCAGTTATAAGATTATTTTACTGTCTTACCCCTGCTCCGCTATTGAAAGTTATGCTGGAACCATTCGCTGGACACTCATTATGTGTGGTAGTGTTGCCAAATCTGACAGTGCCCATTAACGTGTGCGGCCGCTTTGTAAACACCAATGGAGCGAATGTAACATTTACGCAAGCCTATAAATGGAATATAACAATTAATTAAGGTTGTTGCCGAATCCCAGTCACATGGGGAGGCCCGCAACATTTAAAGGTACGACTTCAAATAATTTTAAACTAGTCGCACATTTCGCGGTTTTGACGGTGTTTGTAAAGAATTAGAAATTAATTAAATTGGCCCTCTTTAAGGGTTTATGCAAAGAGTATTACAAAGCACAAAAGATCGTAAGGCCAACAACGGATGACTTGGTAATTTTAAAACCCCCATGATATCGTATCTCAGAGAGTGAATCCTCTAAAATCATACAATATTTTATTAAAACCTATAAAAATTTATAAATTTTTTTATTTTTTTATTTATTTTTGAAGTAATAATTATTATTATTAGCCTTTTCTTGCCAATTTAATTTATATCAAAACAATCTCTGCTGATAACAAGGCTTTCCATCTCATTGAGATTCGTTGTATTGAGGTTTCACTGTGTGCCCTCCTTAAGTACGCTTCAATTTCCCGGAGAAGTTATCCAAGTGTAAAGCAACATCGAAAAAATAAAACTAATTTTTATAAACGATCTACATCTTCAATAAAAAAAATCGAAAAAAAATAGAAATAAAATAAAACTGTAAACGACATGCTTCAAACAATATGAGTGTGTGTATGTATGTGCACTCTCTTCAATCGCGATTGGTGAGAGTATTTGTAAAACATCTCTTTTACAGCGGAAGTGCGAATAATTCATTCATGAAAAACGGAAATGTGTAAGTTTTTAATTTCCTAAATGTAAATGTATTTACTTTGAACAGCAAATATTGAGTGTATTATTGGAAAATCCAAGAAAATTAAAGGGGGTGGCAAAATGAGACGATTTTAATTCGATTGCAATCAATTCAGGCCAACTAAAAGTGGACGGCTGTTCATAAGCAAGCCGCACACTTTACCAACAAATCAAAGAAAAGATTATTTAAAATTATTTATTACAAATGGTAAATGAGATGGTTCGCCTTGCCTCTGATTTGCATATGCCAATACAGTATAATCTCGATATATAGGGCTCCTGAAAATCTGGACAACGCGATAAACCGGACGCTTAATTTGTTGTCATTAAGTACTCTATAATACGGACACCATCATTTTTTGTAACGCAATAATTCGAATAGCACTTATTTAATTCGCTTTTGCAATAAAAATTAATTATCGTAAAACTTTTTAGTGAGATATTTTATCAAGTTCAGAATATATCGCAGATGCTCTTAAAACTTTTACATTAAAAAACGTGGCCTTTTTGATTTACAATGCTTGGGATGGAGTTGGGGCAATTATTCTTAAAAAGTACTTTAATGAAATTCTTTATGAAGACAAGTGGGACACAGATGATGAAGTTCCTCTAGCAGCAATTCCGCCGAAATAATTGATTTACTTGTTGATTTAGCACCTGACATTTATAATCCTACTGAGATAAACGTTTGGTTGGATAACGAAGTTGAAAGCAACGATGAGCAGACTAAAGAAGATGAATCATTTATTGAAGAATATTGTGATAATATTCCAAAAACGCAGCATTCTCAAGCCATACTTGTTTTTAATACCTTGTATGAAATATTCCGAAGAGCAGGAACTTCCTGCTTGGGATATTTTAAAACTAAAAAGCCCTCGGAGGGCTGCCTAGAAAAAGCAAAACGATATTAAACTTCGACAGATGAAAATATCCAACTATTTGTATCACAAATAATATAATAATTTTATAAAAAAAAAAAAAATATTTTTACTCATATGTAAATTGAATTTATTTTAAAATTAATTTGTTGTAAATAAAAATAAGTTTGCTAAACACAGTACATACATATATATTCACATATTTTCTTGTTTCGGAAATTCTGACATTTTGATATTTCGGACACCACTATCGAGATTATACTGTAAATATATGTATATATATATTTCAGATGTAAGTGTATATGGACGTATGTATGTATATGTGTTATGTATTTACGTAGCGGCTATACTGAAAGAAAAACACTACCATGTAAATAATATAAATTTTTTAAGACAACAAAAACAAGAAAAAATTTATAAAAAACCATATTAAGAAGTAACGTAGTGCCTACTTGGCGAGAAAAAAGAAATGAGGGCAGCACAGGAAATGAAAATATGAGTCAGCTACAAACGTGCAAAAACAATTATTTCCGCAATTCCCAGCAAACACATAATAATAATAATAATGAAACCGATAATATTGTGCAATATTCTTATAGGGCCAACTAATTGCTTATACGTTCCGCGGCATTAAACTTGTATAATATCCAAGAGCCTGAATTATATGGTTGCCTCCGCAGATTGTCGGGCAGATCTTTTTCAGCTTTACAGCTTTTTCAAGCGTTTTCAAAAACATGTTACAACATATTGCTTTGCAATTGCCCGATTCTCTTCATATTAAATCTAGTTAGATTGCTCACAATACGTAAATAGAAATTATAGTCTAATTAAATTTTACAACAATTTTCATTATTCGAATATTCGTGCAGCTACTGAATTGCCCAGCAATTGACTTTTTTGTGTAGAACGAACCATTAATTATGGTTTTAAACTTGTTATTTGTAATAATAAAAATGATTTCCAGGAAATGATGCATATTTGCACCATATTTGTATTCCTGGATAAACTTAATCAAATTTAATATTATTTGGGACATTCTACTGATTTATTTATTGTTATTTATTTTTTGTTCTTTTGTGGTTGAGCTGGTCTGTAGCCTAGCATTTCGGTTGATCCTAAAAAAGTCATCTGTAATTGTGCAAGCAAAAAAAATATTAAAAAAATTTCACCATTATTTGCACAAACTAATTGAGAATTACAAAATGCATTTTATGCATTTGTTACACTATTACTTTAGCTTGCTAATTTGGCCGATAAAATGTCTACTTTATAATACTCGTATTTTTGAGAGAAATTTTAAAAATTTCCTTTTTCCTCTGCCACTGACGGAAATTAATTCACTTATTCGCAAGGCAAATAAGAGCCCATTTCACTTTTGGCACTAAATGAATATATAAAAAAGTGAATACATGAAAAAGCTTTAATTTTTTGGATTTTTTTTTTTTTTAAATAAGAGAAAGAATAGCAATGAACTCAGAATTAAAAAAAATTCAATTCGTGAAATAAGTGGTCGCGCAAGAATTTGATGTAGATTGCAAAGATCTAGAAACTTCCCGAGACAACTAATTCAATTTAGCGAGTAAAAATAAATTATTTTCCCGTCCACTTCCTTAATTTTTTAACGGTTTTATTTCATTTTCGTGTTTTGCTTAACTAAAAAATTTAAGTGTATTTCTATTGTGATAATTGCTCGCATTGTATGAATTCGACTTGTATTCGAATAAACCTACGAATTACATTTCGCTCAGTGGGTTGTCATTCTAGACAATTTCCTAAATAGCAACAACAAAGCAATTTAGCGATAATCACCATGGCAGCATAAGGACGTGCATACTTATAAAGAAATGCATTCAAGTACACAAGTCTAAATGTATGTATGTGTGCATTGGTGTGTGTGTATTACCGAGTACATGTAAGTATTTGTGAATAAATGAAAAGTGACATATAATGTGAATGAGTGACAATATGAGTGTATGTGTAACTAAAAAAATCTGAAGGACGCAACATCGGCCTCAATTTCAAATAAAAATACTAAATTTACCAATACCACTATCAGGAGGGATATTAAGTATGTGTTTGTATATGGCGCGTTTCATATTCGTTTGGCAAAAGTAAAAATGAAATATGGTTAGAATGAGTGATAATTTACACGAATGAAAAGCTATAAATCGATAGCACGATTAATTTAATTGCCAGTCATGATGAAAACTTGAAAAGTGGATATTTTGAGGTAGTGGGTGGCACTTCTTTAACCATAATTGGTTTATTACAAAGGAAAACTGATGAACGCCTCCGGAATGCCACTCTTGCTAAATTAAAAAATGCAATAAAAAGAAATGGTATTTAATCGTAATTTTCTAATTAATTAATTAGAATAGAATAATCAAATCTTTGAAATCTTATTTTACTATTTTCGCAAATTTCACAATGCTGAGGTTATGCACTATGGCCAATGCACATGCGCAATAAATTTACGCAAATAAAAATTCAGCATATTCTCTTTGGCGAGGAAGCACGACTTTTTACTTCTTTTCTGAAACGGCTCATAATGCAAATAACCATCCTCAAATATATAGAATTGATTATTCTTATTATCAGATCAACGTATAAAACTTAAGGCCTTGTTTCACTATCCCACACGGTATTAACACAAGTCCAATTTGGCATGTATGTATTATGAAGAAGTATTATAGTGTAATCTGAAACCGCATTATTTTTTTGACAGTCGTATACCGCCCGCAAAAGTTTTTTAAAATGACAAAATTTCGTCTGATCAGGGTTGATTTTTGTAAACTTGAGGTATACACTTTCGTGTATATGAGTTGTTCGACTGTGTGGGAAACAAGGCCTGTATAAAGTTCGTGGCACTCTACAGTAGAAACCGTAATGTTGTCAAAAGCAAAGCCAAAAATTTCTAAACAACTTTTGGCATTTTGATGAGAAAACTAAACGAAAGAAATTAGTATTACGCAAGATCTAATGAGCTTGCGTTTACAAGTTTCACCTATTGATGTGTACTTATGCACGTGGGCATTAGTCAAGTTAATTACTACGCTCTCTAATGCGTATGAGGGTTAGTTAAGAGAGGTAGTTGCATACATTCACGCATATTCACACAAATTTTTTTGCGCATGCGTTTCCGCCTTCTCTTGCGCATTCATTCCTATCAACGTAGTTAACTAAAATAATTGCGCATAGTCATCCATACGAGCGTTAACAAGGTAAATGGTTGCGTATACTCATGCGTATGAGTATTAGTTAAATAATATGTTGCGTATACTCGTGCGTATGCGCATAGTTTTGAAATCGTGTGCTGCGCAGTCTGCACGGCTGCCAACGCATCTTCCCATTACTGAATTTGGGGCATTGTGATTAGGAAATCACAAAATATTTCTGCGCATATGGTTAGCATTAATATGGAAACAATGCTGCCATATTGCCAGTATTTTTTATAAAAGATATTTTGTGATTAGGTCGAAAGCAGTACTTTTAACTGTTAAAATTTTTATACAGTGCCACAATGGCTCTGCCATAGCCATAATTTATTATTGTCAATCTATTTTGGTGTTAATACTTTCATAATTTTTACCACTCGCAAAAAACCCGTTTGATTACCTCGTTCCATTATGAGTTGTAAAGAAATGTATTTAATTGCTTAATTGGGAGCTCAGCTAGGAGATCGTTGCTTATTTATTTGCCTAAGCAGGGCTTGTCTGCTGGAAATTCTGAATAATGGAAATCCATTTTACTTATGCGCGTAGGTTTGCGAAATCAGTCTTACATCTAGAGTTGAGTGACTTCCTGAAGTCAATTCGAATAACCTAAATTACACTTATTAGTCATTGCCAGGATATCAAGAATACTGACTGATTAAAAGAATTCGCGGTTGAGTGGGAGAGATTATTAAATATGATTCCAAAATAATTTGTAAACAAATTTGGAGTATTGGACTCGGAAATAGAGAGACAACACGTCAGGCTTGTAAAGCAGGGATATGTGGTCTTTTAGCATGTCTATGATGTCAAATGTTGCCATGTTGTGTGAAGGATTTTATTGTCTTTCATATGGATAATAATGCTGGCAATAACGGTTCTTATGCAACCCATACACGATACAACCGTTGGCACAACTTGGACAGGTTGTAATCAAGATTGTAACGTGTGTGGGCCTGTTGTATGAAGTTGTGTCTCGGTTGTATGAAAAAGCAAAATTCTTTGATTTTTTGGCAAGTTGTGCCAACGCGTTGCATAGTTTGTGGGGTAGTCATGCGACTTCGTACATTATGCTCATTTTAATTTTGCGAGAGAAAGACGTATCGTCGGTTAATTTGGTTTTTGAAAGCAAAGAAAACTAACGTGAATACTAATTAAGAATGGAAGACACAGCTAAAATGAAACTAGAGATCAGTTCTACTATGAATTATTTAATGATAGCCAATATAAGTAAATTATATGCAATTAAAAACAGTTCATTGAAGTTTTATTTTTTAAAGTTTTTCATGTAAAGTTTTATTTTATTTTTTTTTTATTTTTTAAAAATCTTTTAGATTAAAAAAAATTTGAATGTCAATAAATATTTAATTTACTTAAAGAGCTTTCAATTGTTTTATTGCTTCATAAAATTTAAGCCTAAGTTGTTTTGCTTCGTGGGATGCGTGTTTATTATTTGTTGGTTCCATCGGTAAATTTTTTGCAAAATGAAATTGTACGAAGAGGTTTTATCGTATGTGGGCACAACACATAACTTGATTACTAAGCGAGTTGTACCAACGGTTGTATCGTGTATGGGTTGCATTATGTTATTACACAAGTCACATCGACTGTCTAGATTATGTATGTAAAATGTTTTATATGAAATTTTATTCTCTATTGGCATAAATTACAAAAAGCTCAAGATTTATTGGCAAATGCGACCTGCTTTCCTGCATTGTGCATCGTGCTTCTTCTACAGAGCACGCTAAACGTACTACTTCACAATATACAAATATTGTACATCTGTCCGATTATTATATGCAACTTAATATTTGTTTTAGTTCAGTTATAGTTACAAAACCAATCCACTCACTACATTACAATACATATGAAACACCCCTGCACAAGGAATAGTTTTGCTTGAATGCCACGCCAACTAAACATTTCATGGTTGTCTAGATACAAAAACAGTAGCCAGGAGCTCGTTGTTTGATATATATAATATTTTCCCTTAACTTGCAAAGTAGTTGTTTAGCGCTAAGAGAACCAATCAGTTGTCTGCCGATGTGCCTGAATTATACTAGAACGACACCATCAGACCACAACAGTGCAAACAGTGCAAGCACGTTTGATCAATATTTTCAAACACAAAACAAATAAATCAAAGTAGGCACTGAGAAAATGAACATGATTGAATTTCAAAATTAAAAATCATTTTCAAAATTTGTAATAACTCGGAAGGTAAATACGCATGCAAATAAATTGCAATTGAAATTGAAAAGTGCTAAAAGAGAGTTCAAATAATATTACTGGGAAGGAGAGTCAAAAAAGCTAACATAAAAAATGTCCTCGGTGGGTTTACAATTAATATGTACATGCATATGTGCTTATATACATACACACATATATATATAATTAAATTAAAATTGGCATGAAGTTAACACAACCCATTAAGGCCGGAAGTGGCTTAAAAAGTTTTGGTATAGAATTTCTTTTGAAACACAGAGTAGAATACAGTTGTTATTCCCAATAGTTGTGTAGTCTACACGTGACGTTGATGTTGCCAGTTCCAATTTGATTACTTGTGATGACTTCATGTAAATGATATTTATGAAAAAGTAAAAGAGTATTTTAAATTGAGTAGATTGAATCGAAACGAGTCCAATTTCGCAAATATTTGGAACGGGCCGGTGTAATTGATGCCTTAAGTAAAGCTTTAATAAAACTGTATGAAGAACCGAATAAGCCAGATGATGCTGTACGGTTTGTGCGAAAATTTATGTGCGAATCGTGCCCTGATGATGCACAATTTGATGCCATGAAAGACGAGTTGGAAGAGGCCCAGACCAAAATTACAATACTAGAACAAGAACTGGAAAGATATAAAGCTTTGATGTAAGTTATTTTCCACACTTGTCACCTCTTCTCTAAATTTTCACAATCCAATGTAAAAATATTGAATTATATTTTATTAGTAAAAAACCACCGGAAGAAGTGGCCGAATTGTTGGAAAATGGTTTCAAATCTCTTAGTGAAGATGAAGTAAACTCTGGCTCTCTTTTGAGGAAATATTTAACTTCTGACATTATTAATGAATACAAACTAATATTCACTCCAGCTCCTCCAGAAGCGTCTCTTCTGGATTGCATACAATCAGGTTTCAAAAACCATGATTCGCTATGCGGCCTATATGCTCCCGATCCTGATTCATATGATGTCTTTAATAAATTGTTTGATCCGGTCATACGCGACTATCACAATCAGTTGCAAAATGAAAATGATCAACTGCAACCGGAGACCAATTTCGGCACTGTAGAAGATATTGAAAATCTGGATCCGGAGAAGAAATATATAATATCAACGCGCATACGCATTGCTCGTAATGTCGAGGGATATCCATATTTTAACAAACTCACAGAGGAACAATTCAAAGAATTGGAAGAGAAAGTTAAAATTGCACTGACAACATTTGATGACGAGTTAGCCGGGGTGTTTCTTAGTCTGAAAGATATTGATTCCGGCACCCAATCAGAAATGGTGAAACGTAAAATATTATTTAAGAAGGGCGACAAACATCTGTCTGATGCTGGTTGTTATCGATTTTGGCCTATTGGGCGTGCTATTTTTCATAACCAGCCGGAAACATTTCTAATATGGGTCAATGAAGAGGATCATCTACGCATAATTTCAATGGCACGGAGTGGTGATTTAGGTAAGTTGGTTATTTATTGCCACGACGAATATAAATGCTATTCGTTGTTTTGGAAAATGAGAACAATGATCAATTCCATTCAATTGATGTTTTATACTCTTCTGAAAAAGCAGTTTTCAGCTGTGATAACGAGTTTTGCTAGTGTTTAAGATTTAGTTGCTTTTTTATATTCACGTGATTTTAAAAAAATGTCAACAACTAAAAACGTCTTGTGTTTGCTTTCCAAGTCACTTTTTTAAGAACAGCCGTCAATCAGCTGTTTTTTTTTATTTGACATCCGTTTTTTAACCAGCTGATCCAGCTACCGGTAAAACCAATTCGCATTTAAAGTAGTTACCCATTCTTTTCCGCATCCAGTGCCTGTATTTGCGACATCAAACGTTTTTGTGTACTCAAAGCCACCATTTTTATTTTTTATTAATCTTGTGAATGGGAATTAAATACGCTCGTTCACTCGGTTCGATTTTAATAATTTGAATCACTCAAGAGTATTCATTAGAAATAAATTGTAAATAATTTTAATTCAGACAAAATATTATTCTTTGAAATTTGTCTTTATTGTAAATATTTGAGATATGAAAGAATGCACAATGGGGCAAATACATGAAAGTTTAGACGATTTATATAGTATATCTGATATGCAAAATGTTGAGAAGTAGCGTGAAACTCTTTAAAAAAGCGCTAGAAGTACAAAACAAAGTTTCTTTGTGTGGGCAAGATTACTTCAGGAATAAAAATTATAATATATATATTATATGTATATATATTTTTATTAAATATGTATTACATAATCTGAGAACTATTAAATTTTTTAAATTATTCTCTTTCATATTAATCGAATTACAAGAGAATAAAAGTTTAGTGAAATGAAAATAAATTAAAAATAATGCATTTTCCGAAATATATACATATATTTGTTTTTAAGAAAAAAAAAAGCAAAGAAAATAAGAAATAATAAATTGCTGATGTTGTGGATAGGCCCCAAATATTAATAAATTTTATTAAAAAATAATAATTACAATAAAAATAAAAACAAATTAGAGAAAAAAGTGGCTCGTTTGACACTTAAATCCATATTGGAAATTTTCATAAATTAAGATAGAACTCCTTATGTACGAGTGTCGTTCAAAAATGAAGTGACTTTGGAGAGCCATGTATGCTAAAATAAAAATCTTGCACTCTGCAAAGCCGCCAAATTTAAATAATAATATTACCTTTTAAAATAAAACAAATTTTTTTTTTTTGTCATCGCTTTACAAATTAATAACAATTAACTCTCCTTACAGGCTATGTCTACAGCCGCTTAATCAAAGGCTTACAAGCGCTGGAAAAGAACCTACGATTTGGGCATCATCCACGTTATGGATATCTAACAGCTTGCCCCACAAATTTGGGGACGACCTTAAGAGCCTCGGTACATATACGTTTGCCACATTTGGCACGGGACAGTGATCGTTTGAAGACTTTGTCGAACGATTTGAATTTGCAAATTCGTGGCACTGGTGGTGAACACACCGCAATTGAAGATAATATAATGGACATTTCAAATCGCAGGCGTTTAGGCTTCACCGAACACGAGCTTATTAAGTCACTCCAAGAAGGTATTATAACTCTTATAAAAGCCGAAAAGGAATTAGAAGGCAATTGAGTGTTTTATTAAATTTGAGCTGAAAATTACTGGCATAGATTTTTTTTTTTATAATTCAGTTTTAATGTTTATTTATGATATGTGAGTAATAAAAAAACAGAGGGCTATTTTGTGGATAATCGACTTTTACTTTTCAAGAATCCATACCTTTACAACCTCATTATTGATTTCGAAATTTATGCTTATAATGAATTTTTTCGCCAGCATGCTTTCCGAATTTAGATTTTCGATATTTTTGCTAAATAATTTTTATTGATACATTATTGATTATTAGATTTTTTTAAGCGATCAGCTGACATGTCAAAATTAATTTGCATTGTTCGACAATTTTGACAGTGTAAAAGCAGTGAGCGAAATTAAAATGCTTCTTTGCTTTTTTGTTGAGCAGTGTACATAGTTGTACTGCTTAGATCATCTAGTATAAATCGGCTTGGATTATATATCCAAGATGAATTAGCACTAGGCGAACATACTACTGCAACTATGATTTCGCTTAACACATATCGTTTATCGCAGAAAGCAGCTGCTGCAGGCTTTGGCGAATGTTGCCACTAGTCGAAACATTTAATAGATATATACATATAAATCATATTTATTGCTAATGTCCTAGCACAAACCATCTACGAAAGTAAGTCCATTTCTTTGTTTGAAATTTCTCACGCAATGGCCCTTCTAATTCTTTAAATTTTTCCACCCCACACTGTTTTCGAGGAAGAGTTTGAATTTTCACTGGATTTACGACTACCAGAGCTTGGCCTCTTCTTTCAAGATGTCTTGTGTATGACATAGACAATTTTCTTTCTGTATTATTTCCGAATTAAGAAAGTCGTACTTCTTCTTTCTTTTCGAATTTTAGCTCAAAATCTTTTCCAGGGCCAACATTTCATTGCTCAGTTTATTATCGATCTGTGTATGAGTACATTAAATATTTTTGAACACGAGTCTCTTTTTTGTAGCGCGCTACCACTTTTCTTCAGATTTTGTGGTTTGTCAAGAAACAAAAATAAAATTGTAGTTTTTTACGGTACTAATAAAGTAAAAATCATTTTGATATTCGTACCAGCGTATTACGGCTATTCCCGTCTTTTTTTTGACACGGTTCCACGGTTCTCAAAAGGAGCAAGTTCCACTATTCAGTGTAAAATTTGCATATCGATTTAAAAACAACAGAAACAACTTCCTTAGCCGAAGTCAAATCTTTGTTGGTTTTTAATAAAAGAATGTCGCGATAAATCGTTGTCTGTCTATTTTAATTATTTTTACTTTCAAATAAAACAAACTGACATTTTTAATAAAAAAAAGTGGAAAAATTCATGTTCGTCTAGCTTGTTTTCGTAATCCAGAAGCAGACATCAAAGGCAAACACGCAAATAATATTGAATAAAGTAAGAGGGATCGATCATATTATAAGTACCATTCTTACCTTCCAATCAGTTTGTGGCGTTTGCGGTGTCTCCGCTGCAGTGCGCTGTACATTGCCAGCTAAATTAAACCAACTTGTCTTTTTCGACGATTCAACATCCATATTTATAATCCATTTGTGAAGACTTTCTTCCAGATGTTGATCATCCGTATGCATAAGCGTAAAGTTCACGTTACGATTAATATGATCATGCGATTTCAGTTCTTCAGTGCTGCAAATGGCCCCCTCAATCTAAAAAAATCCGAAAATGGAAATTAATTGGCCAATCGTCCAATGAAATATATGGAAAGAAAATGAATAAAATTGAATGTAATGAAAATGGCTGATAAAAGTGAAGAAAGTCAATAAATCGTATGAAGAATTTTCAGTGTATATATTTTTGGTATATCGGCGATAATATTCCAACTAATAAGTTTAGGCGATAAGGGAGATTCCAAATAACTGAGTCTTTCATAATGAATATGATCAATTTGCTTAGCAATCGCAATTGGTGAAGGGGGAAGGATCGTTGTTCGGCCACGTGTAATAGTGCGATTAAAAGTCATTATTCCCTATCCTACACTATCAAACGATCTGTCAAATGTGACATCTTTGCTGGAAGTCTATAATAGTCTGTCTGTAAAATTTATCTGTGTGACCATAAGTGAGGTTTTTACGTGAAAAAATCGTACGTCTGTGTGGGACAGTGAATCATGGTCTTAAGTCATATATAATGTATTCGCTGGGGCTTCAATTATTTTGTGTTAATTCTTATTTCTTTATGAAATTATTTTAATTTAAAACATATAAATTGCAACAGAGAATATATTTTTTAAAATAGAAATTTCAGAACATTTCAAAATTTCAATTACAAAATAGGAAACCACAATTTCTTTTATCACATTTTAATCCAATTCGGCCAAAAATTACGCAAAAAAATCGACAAATATTATTTTCCGAGAAAAAATTTATAACATTATTTTAAAAATGTCGCATTGGAGATATAAAGGTTATGTAAATCCCTTGTGAATATCAGGAGTAGGTCTAGTACAAAAAGTCGTGGATTTTAAATATCTTTAAGAAGTTGACAGTCAACAAAAAAAATCGATAAAGATTTTTAAAACTTTCATTTATTACAAAAAAAAAAAATTTATAAAATTATTTTAAAAATGTCGCATTGGAGATATAAAGGTTATGTAAATCCCTTGTGAATATCAGGAGTAGGTCTAGTACAAAAAGTCGTGGATTTTAAATATCTTTAAGAAGTTGACAGTCAACATAAAAAATCGATAAAGACTTTCATAAATTGCGATATATGAAGATGACGTAACGGGCAACTGAAAATGACGTGAATGTCACGTGCAAATAGTCGATTTTAAATATAGGAATAATAGATTTCAATTACAATGCTCGCTGGGTAGTCGTGGCATAATGCAGTTTTCAATGTGTTCAAAGCAAACTATTTAATGCAATAAGTTTTTAAAATAGAAAATTTATCTTACCTTTGTTAGCTTCGCATTGGATATTAACAAGGTGAAATTACGATCATGACCCAAATGTATGGAGCTTAACTGGGCCACACCAAACACATACATAAGGAAATTTATAATCATATTGCGTGAGAAGCCACTGAAATAATCGAAGTAAACATTTTGCTGTTTCAATCACCATAACTTTATTAATTTTTCGCATCTTATCTTACTTTTCCATAAACTCCGATTTTAAAAGCATGCCACGATATTTGTTTAGTTCGTTCAAGTTGGTATTTATAATCATAGATATACCCAAATCTTCCATATCGTATTTAAATAGCTGGACCTTTATAAAATTATTGAAAAGTCTCAATTCATTTAGATTTCAATTAAATGCTGAGAAGTGAAAGAAAATCCTTTCAAAATAAAATTTTATTCATTGATTGTACCCACCACATCATGGTGTCTTTCCGGATACATTGTCTCCTCGAATGGTTCATTACTGGATTTGGTAAGTAATCCCTTTGTTGTCGTTACTGAACGCGATTTAAATGATAAGCCGCTAGTAAGATTCGCCGGCCGATTAAAGGCATATTCCCAACATATACCAGCATAATAGTTCAAGCTCAAATAGAGAGGAACATAAATTAGGAAACCTTGTTCCCGATTGATTTCATGATCCAAATTTAAAAACGGATTATAACTGCGACTGCGACACGAAGCGTACGACGAATAACGGGCGTCAATTTCTAAGGAGGATTTCATGACATTGGGGTGATGAAATTGTGTGATGTTGCCACGCAGAGAGGTTAAGACGGTAGTTTGAAGCAAGACATCCGCATTGGTGCCCAAAACAGTGGGCACAACATATTTGGTCATAAAAGGCCACCTAACTGTTTGCATGTTGATGTGGCTGTCGGCTCTTATAAGAAAGGAAATACGATCGATTACTTAAATAAAACGAAAATAAATAACTGATCCTTAAATATTTCTTTCTTTGAAGTAAAAACTTGAAGCATTTCAAACTTACAATCTTTATATGTAATTTTTTGATATGTGCGTTCATTTAAGTAGTAGGACAGCACCGCTTTACCTTCCATTTTTAATATGAATTCTAAATGCAGAGGCTTCGTATCAACAATTGGAGCATCTAGTAATTTCAAAAGGCTTTGGATGTTTATGTATTTCTTAGGATCCCCATTCGTTTTCATCAGGGTTTTAAACATTGTATCTGGCAAGCCGCGCGCTTTAATGTAAAGCTACGATTTGCAATTTCATGCAATATTAATTAATTGAAATTTAATAAAATTTAATCTTAACTCATACCGCTAACTGCCCGGTAAATTTACCCAGAGCTTCTGTGTCAAACTGTATGTAAGCCACAACGGGTAAATCTGATTTAGGATCACCGACCAACAGGGCTTGCAGCATGGCCCCTATGCCGAATTTGGAATCACGATAATCGAATATATAATTACCCGTTACCCAGTAACGAGGTTCCGGTTTCTGAGGTAAATGACGATGCATATAGGACAATAGGCGTCTCCTTTAAAGTTTATTAATTACATTTAGTAAATTTATTTTTCAAGTTACATTTTCAATAAAGAGAATTAAAAATTATAAATGAGAAATAAGTGAGCCGAAGAACTTTTGACGTTTAGCATCTCAATCAGCTGTCCTTCAACGGAAGTTTCTTATTTACTTTGCTAGTCAAATTCTCTACAAAAGAGATTAATATAAACAATTTCTCACTTAACTGTCACGAGCACGCAATCACTTTAGTTACGGTAAATATAGTTCTTCAAGTGGTAGCGCCTATTGAACTTCTAAATAATCTTAAGTAGGACTCAAAGAGTTTCCGATATTTGTTCGAGATAACTAAATCAGTTATAAAAACCTCAATGACGGGAATTCCTTCTTGGCAGAGAATTTTTCATATAAACACAAAGTGATTCTCTGTTAAGGACCATTTCAATTAAAGTTTCAGCGAAAGTGCTGCTGGTTGTATTTAAAAGCTTTCAGCCGCCGAACGAAGCAGTTGTTGCGAAATGAAAATAACGGATCAACTTTTTCCGCCGAAGTCAAATTTCAGTCCGTTTTTACTGTTAACAAAGTAAGGTCGCTCTAAAACGTGGTCTGTGTATTTTAATTACTTTTACTTTTAAATAAAACGAACGAACGAAAATATTTAATAAAATCGGAAAAATTTATCTAAATTAGTTTAAAATTTTAAATTAAATTAGAGCAAACAATTAAGAGAAAACTAAAATTAAAAATGAATTTGAATTTTCTACTTACAACGTTTGATAACAGGGATATGTGGTCTCGGAAATACTAGTAATGGTAGTCCTGTAGTAATTAATCATGTGCGGATCCGTTTCGCTCTGTATGATACGATGTATACTTATAAGGCGGGCAGCTGTGGGATTTGAAATAAGTAGTAAAGTAACAGCTGCAACACGTAGTTCCAAACTGGCATTACGTGATTCAAATATCGGCCAATATATTTCATAGATCTGAAGAGAATGCAATAATAAGAAGTTTATTTATTTTATAATCAAATTGATCAATACTAGAAAATATTAATTAGCAAAATTTTCATTAAGTGGTTTTGCAACAAAAAAAAAAAGTATCTTATCAGTGAGATTATATACTATATCATTCTGACTATACAGCAAGAAACAAAGCTTATGCTTGTATTTAGGCATGGCGGATATTAAATGGTGGTTATTTCAATGAGCCAGCTTAACTAAATTAAAAAACCTTAGCAAGTTTTAATTAAAATATAATTTCATTGCCTTGATGCCCAAACATTTATCCAATTCTCAATTAGTTTGCTTGTTATATAAAAATTTCATAACATGCATTTTTTCTTGAGAAGCAAAATAATTGTGAAAGTTATCAATAAATTTTAAATAGAGGATGATTAAATTTTACCCTGACGGATTGGACATCAGAATAATGTCACAATGTTGTATCGAATTGGCTGGAGCCAATTCTTAACCAGCACCTATATAAAATTTTGTATTGAAATTTCATTTTCGAAGCAATATCCCGTTTCTTTTTTACTTAAAAATCGAGTGAGAATTGCTGCTGTGGTTTTTGGGAATGGCTCTATGATATGTTTCAAATATCCAAAATTGTATAACAATGCAATGAAAATCAAAAAGCTGAAATACAACTAATTATTTAATTGAACAAATTAATAGCAATAATTAAATGTTTAATTGATATGAAAGTTATATATATATAGTTATATAGATTAAAAATAAAATACTCACTCTCTCCGCACGGTCTGGAGCCAAAGATAATGTAGTCCATGCTGCTAAAAATTTAATATCCTCATCCTCCTCCCCATTACTAACTATAGGATCCAAATAATTGGCCACATTGCCAACTTGCAAATTGCTTAGCCCTTGCAAATACAACATCTTGCTGTCGTAGTCTCTGGAATCTAAAATAAAGATTTTACAATATTATCCATCCAGATATCGCACAACGTCTTTACCCAAATATAGATTAAAATACTTTTGCACATATTCCTCAAAAATGTCTTTATTGATGCCGCCCGCTATATGAACATTATAAATTAATGTGGCGAAACTTAAGACAGCAGCTTGCATGACGTCGGGCCTTTCTGGTCCAATACTTAAGAAATCTTCACAACCTTTAATCAAGTCATGTGATAATTCAAATATATGAAATGGCATAGAAACTATTAACTGTACTGCAATAGTGGATTTGACCTCTTTCTTCTCGACTACTAAATAGCGTGTCAAGAACACTGAGGCTTTTGTACCAATTCTGGGTATTATCTCATGAAATATATTACGTATAGTTTCCTGCCTATATGAAGTGCCGATATCTACTTCTGTATACAATTTTTTTAATGACTCGTAATCCATTTCCGTCAATAGCTTTATTACATCCGATACAGTTGAGTCATAAGGTTCACTAAATTTATAGTTCGAATTCTCTAAGCCCTCCGCCAAACTATCTAGCAAACGCGAAGCGGTATTTATAAGATGTTCTTGGTGTTGCGGAAATCGGCCACCCGTCGGATCGTTCAGCTCAACTTGTAGCAGCTGCAAGCCGGAAGCTTCATCCACCATAGATGTTTCAATATCTATTGGGTTGTCAATAGTAGTTTCATTCAAGAAATTTAATAGCAACCTAGAATCGTTACACACATCCCCATATACAATTTGTAATATACCTAATATGATAATTAAGAATTTTTTTCAATTACATACTCTGAATTTATAAATTGAGCTTCGCCTGTAGACTCAAAAGTGTGTATAAGCGAGGTCCCCTTAACATGAGCCATACTTAGGAAGTAGCCAGTTTCGGCGTGAGGCAGCATACCAAATATAGCTTCATTGCCACTTATAACATTTTGTTGGAAATCGAACTTGCATGTATTCGTCGGTACATTGCTGCGGGTTACATGTATCGATTCGGCATAAGGTTTGCACGAGCTCAACTCCGGTGTCTTACGTATCGATATGTAATTTGTTTTATTCGATATAAAATATTCGGTTATGCACTCCCCATGTATACCCATCTGGCGAAAGAGAAATATTAATTGTTTTTTGTATTCGTTTATATTAAATTTGATAGCACAGCTGTACCTCATCCACTACAAATGCTCCCGTTTTCTTTGTTTGAAACTGTATCATGGAGGCAATAGCCCTTTTGAAATTTGTCGACCATATTGGATCGCTTTCTTTGAATACCAAATGTGAAATAGTGCCCTCGGGCGTTAAAGCAATTTTAAACGGTTTGTAGGCTGGATGCATATCCTTGTTTTGCAAGAACTTCTCACCCGAGTTGTTAAGTGTGACATCGTCTATAACCAGCTGCAAATAACAAAAAATAGTAAAAATATTTTTAAATTCATTTAAGACTATTAATTATTCGGAAACTCTTTAAATATTGTATTTAAATAGAAAATATTCTGAAAAAGATTTGAAATTATGATACGAAACAATGTTAGTTAAGTTCTATTGAATATTTCTTAAAGTAAATTGTACCGTGTGTAGTGGAATAGTGGCAATTTTCTATTGCCAAGGTCAAGGCGAATTCAACGCGGCAAAATTGAAGGTATAACTAACTATTCCTATTTCTCTTTAGGCTAGAACTCGGGGCCTGATTTTCACTCTATCAATCTTGTAAGCGATTATTAGGAGGTGGCAATAGCAGCAGAAAGAGATAGATAGATAGAGAGTGGAAGTGAGATTTTGAAGTATTTTGCTAGCCACTTCATACATTGTTGTACTTCGCCGCTAAAGCACGACTACAGAGGACTAGCGAGGTAGGCTGTATATCCTAAGATGCGCGGCAATTATTTATTATAGTTCTGAGTTCTAACTGCTTCTCCATTATGACATATTTTCCAAACTCTTCTCCCCCCTTTCCCTTTCGAGCAAATTCCTATTTCTCTTGTAATATGCTAATAAACTTTTCCAATTTTTAACTATAATTCAGATAGTTATCGATAAATATTTTTATATTCCCCTTTTTATTCGATTTCAGCAATTTTAATTTTAGATTTATACACTCGTTGAGCCAACTTTTCCAATTTTTAACTATAATTCAGATAGTTATCGATAAATATTTTTATATTCCCCTTTTTATTCGACTTCAGCAATTTTAATTTTAGATTTATACACTCGTTGAGCCAACTTTTCCAATTTTTAACTATAATTCAGATATTTATCGATAAATATTTTTATTTTCCCCTTTTTGTTCGATTTCAGCAATTTTAATTTTAGATTTATACACTCGTTGAGCCAACATAAACGAGTACAATAAAGAAATTCCCATCAGCAAAATAATTATCACTCCACAGTTTAAGCATTCACCGATCAGTACCCTAATAACGTGCATAAAATTAGTTCTACTTTCTTAAAAATTATTAAAAGTTATTAAAAATGTTAAAATATTAAAATGTTATTAAAATTAATTATTTCGTTTTATATTGATAAAACAAAATCAAAAGCAAGTATGCAATCAGCAAAAAAAAGATGTGCTTTGAGATGAGAAAATATTATAGAAAATAAATTTATTTGTGTACTACACAGGCTGAGACTGAATTGAATATCAGGGGTTCAAAAAGGTTGTGTAGTACAACCCAAACTGTATTGGATGGAAAAGAAATCACAATTAATTGAATTTAATTTTCAAGTGGCAATTAACTTGCACTTTTGAAACAAGAAAAATATAAATATATATATATATATATATATATATATATATGTATATACATGTGTATGTGTATGCATGTTTGTATGCACGTTTATGTGTATAGAAGTATGTTTATGAGTAGAACGAAATTGGTGAGCGAGAATGGCAGATTGTTTTTTAACGGATAATACAGATAACGTGTCTTAATTTATCAGTTAATCGCTTAAAAGTAAGCACTCAGCAGAAGCTTCTATTTTAATACTATCTGCATATACAGGCCGATTTCTACACCAAATAACTGCTTATTGTTGGTACAGCTGGCCCTGACTCTGCTTTCTCAAATTTTGTAAGGGGGATCAGCTCAAATGACATCAGCTATAAAGTGAATTCGACTTGCGTACATTTAAGAATATGGATCGAGACTTTTTTCCCTGAAAAAGCCTTTGCTAGTTATTTACTCCACTCCGAACAGTTTGTGCTTGTCAAATCATATGAAAGTTTGGCTGGCCCTGAGGAATTTGACATACATTAGGTCATTATTTATAATATACTCAAATGATATAGAATCACTTTTAATTATCTGATCAAACTATTTATTTTTGCGGCTGATGTTTTCCTATTTCCCTACAAGCATAAAGAATCAGCAAGGGGAGGGGGAAAATTAATAACTCCACACCTAGAAAACAAGAAGATCATTTTAGGCGGTAAAATAATTTGTTATGCAGTCTTCTCAAATATTCAGGCATGCAATACACAATAACCTCTCTTGATCCCCGCACATCTAGACTCTTAAATTATAAATCCTAAATATAAATCCAAAAATAAATTTAATCACAACTCATGATACATACATTTTTACGTCTGTACATCCCACTGTGGTTCAGATGAGAGATTTTTGTGTGGAAACAGCAATTTTCGTATCTACATTGATCAAGATTCGTTTTTTTCTTCATTAATGCAATGAACTATTCATAACTTCCAAAAACTATTAATATGCAGATAATTTTTTTAATTAAACTTTAGTGAATTTAATTACAATACAAAATTAATTTCGAGCCCTATTGAACATACATTGTTACGTCTATACGGTGCACTGTAGTTCAGAAGATAGATTTTTGCATGGAAACCACATTTTCGTATCTTCCTTGCTCAAGATTCGTTTAAGTCATGAACTGTCTTCATTAATGCAATGAACTATTCATAACTTCCAAAAACTATTAATATGCAGATATATTTTTAAATTAAACTTTGCTGAATTTAATCACAATACAAAATTAATTTCCAGCCCCATTGAACATACATTTTTACATCTGTTCTGAAGAGAGAGTTTTGTGTGAAAACCGGAATTTTTGGTATCATAGTAAATTAGTATAAAATTCTTAAACAATAAATTTATGTTGCCTCGTTAATACAAAAAAATGGAGTCTGTTTGTATATTTATTGCAATATTGATTAATTATTTTTATTATTTATTTATTCACTTAATATTAGAATTATATGGATATACTATAATTGCTCGGACCATGGGCTAAAAATTATTCTAGTATATTTTCAACTGTAAGTCATGTCGTGATCACTTTGACGAATACGAATTCTATTTGATATTCAGTGAGCTTAGTTTGTCCATACTGCGACCCATTTTTCGCATAAAATAAGTCATTCCTTATTTTTTAAATTGGACTTTTAGCATCTGTTTTCTAAACAGAAGTGCATATGTTTCTCTTACATGACCTTTAACCTTTTAAGCTTCGCTTAAAACATTTATTAGATCTGCATTTTGATATTAGATAATATTCGTCTTGCTGCAAAGGTACGTGTTTTTTAAATTAGCCCATCGCTATGTTACATCTTTATCTGAAATCATCCGATATGACATCGAAATCAAGGATATAACTTAATATAACCTCAATTTTCAACAGAATTTCAGATTTAATTAATATTGATCTCATAAAATACTTAAAGCATATCAAACTCTAGTCAAACTTGCTGTCTTCATTTCTTGATTTTCGTAAAAAGTATGTGTATGTTATGCTAAATGGTCTCAATAATCTATTAAGAATACAAATAAAATTCCAAAAAAAAAAAAAAATTCTTAAAATACCTAAATTTGGTGGGGGAAAAATTGTTAAAAGTTATTTAAATCGATCTATAGAAATAATTAAAAAAATTTTGTATGTGTTAAAGGGGTACTATTTTTCCAATGGAATGCAGATATTAAACTGCCACAGATAATTAGGTTTGGTTGGTGACATGTTTATGGGTTATTGTATAATATCTCTTTCCTTAAAGGACTAAAACAGTACAGTTTATTTTCGGTCCTAAAACATTACAGTTTAGTTTTAGTCCTTTTAGTTTCGAACAACTTTAATTATAATTTCAAATATTTTTTTTACAGTGCAACATACATATATTATTAGTCGTTCGTCCTGCTAGTACAATTAAAATATTTACAGTGATGCCCGGTTTCACGGCCAGTTCTAATATGGCTGACGAATTTTCTTGCATCATACCTTTGAAGGCAATTTTGGAACCAAATAATCTCTATACCTGTCTTTCTTAAAACTTGTTTATTTTTCTTTCAATACCTTCCGCTGACATATAAATATTTTAAAATATTAAACAAAATATTGTGCAATACGGAGATTTTGTTTTTAATTTCAGTTGCATTTCAGTACGCTTGTAAGCATGTGTTTTTACTCTGGGTAAGGATATGTGTACATGCGAAGTAGAAATTGTCAACATTAATGTACATAAGTAGTACATAAGAGGATGGATGTTGCTGTAATGTTTAAGGGTGTATGGGACCGGTCGGCGTTGCAGGACCGGTTCTTTTATTTTGAACTGCCTCTCGGAGAAAATCAAAACTAGTGTTTTTAATTAATGCCACTACACGCTGATTTAGGACCCAACGGCTTCAGCGAAACACAGCATAGGCTTATCGCGCTAATCTAATCGGGCAAACAAACAAAAAAAAAATAAATATTGCGCCATTTGTCGCACGAACTTCAAACTACACAGAAACACTCCTCATAGATCATATATATGTAGATCATGCATATAATCAAAATGCATTGATCAAAATCGGTCCAGTAGTTTTTGAGTTAATCGATCATGAATGTACCCGTCATTTTTATATGTACTATATAGATATTGTTTTTGTTTTGTTTGTGGATAAAATATAATTTTAAGAAAACTCGCAGAAAAAAAAATGTTATTCATTCAAATGCAAAAGAAAGATAAACTTTCTCCGCCTGATCCTGCAACACAATAACTTTATTAAAAGCATTATTTAAATGATAAGAATGTGCACAATGAAAGTGAATTTAAATGCATCAGCAATTATGTTCTTCGATAATGAGGCGTATAAGAGCAAATGTGGAACTAATTAACCCCCTGATTATGTATCACAACTATAACAAAACTAATTGTAATTTTGCTGAGTAGTTGTTAGTTGGGTATTATGATTTACAACTAAACTAAACAATTACTAGTTAGTTTTCAGTTGAGTTGCAAAATTTTTGGCTATTAAGGATTACAACCAATGTAATTACTAGTTGTGAGAACTGCCATATTTTTACAACTGATATTTTGCAGTTGTCTTGTGGTTGTCTTGCCGGCGAATTTGCATCGAAATGGAGAAAAAATTGTAAGTTTAATATTTATAAAATATGGAAAAAAATAATGCATAAATGATATCTGCCTTCATCAAAAAAAAAAAACGCCATGCGCAGCATAGTTTTAATATAGGAGGAATCACTTTGCCTCGAATCGTTGGTCGCATACTGTTTTTTAATTCATTTAACACATAGCAAAATGTATCTTTATTCGGGCGAAAATAGCTGATGAATCTGCATAATTAAGTTCATTTCATTGTAATAAATGTTCTATTATGTTCAAAAAAGATTTCTTACTTTGAGTATGTAAAATAGATCCATATTTATATCCATCTTATATTATACTTATGCATGTACACTTTATTTATTTTTACTTATATTTTTCAATCGCAATGCCCTTCTTGAAACGGCAATGAGTGACAAATTGACTGTCAAATTTCCATTTAGTTAAGAAAAGGAACGAGTTAAATATAACGAGTAGGTTGAAGACTATACTAGTTTTGCTTGTAACACATAATAGCAAATTGAAGTTTAGTTGTGTTGTCTTGAAGTAGACTAGACTAAACTGTTGTCAATTCTTAATCAGGGGGTATAAGTGACATTCCCTTAAGCAGACTCCCCGAAGCAGCGTTTGCCAGCAAATTTCCTTCTATTCTTATATAACACTTCTCAATACACATCGTTTTCTAAAAAAAAACTATTTAAGTTTTTAAGTAGTGAAGGAAATTTTAAAAACTTTCTTATCATTAAAAAATTATTTATTTTATGACAGATAAGACTTTAAATCGACGCTACGTATATGGAAGGGTCAAATGTCAAATTAATAATTATATTAAAAGAAATTATTGTCCAAAGACCCCACGTTATTCAATTTGGGTTCCAAATAGTACTATTTGAACAAAAAAGGAACACCATTATTTATATATTTCACACAATTATTAATTGTTAAGTCTTTTTACTCTTAAGCACTCATCCTCCATCAATTTGCAAGATATAAAGTTTGTAGTAAAAACTGCCAACATCTTTACGAGTGGATCTTTTCTCATTTTGGTCTACTGAGATCCTTCGACTCTTTCTTTCATGATTTGAAGGAAAAGAGAGGACCCAACCGCGGCTAGAGCGGAAATACTGATTCACACATGACATGAACTCCGAGAGCAAGCTAGAAAGTATATCATATATTGGCTATTACAGTATGTGATCAAAAAAAAGCTCATAAAAAAAGATATATTAAATATTTAAAGCTCAATGAATGTCGATTTAATTATGATTGACAAATCGTATGTATTGTAGCTTGTTTCATAGCCTTATTCCTCAAAATTCGTTCAAGTCATGAACGGTTTTCGTTAATGCAATGAACTATTCATAACGTATAAAAATTATTAATATAATGCAAACATTTTTTTCTTTATTTTAAATATTA
Source organism: Ormia ochracea (assembly GCA_963402855.1). Lineage (NCBI taxonomy): Eukaryota > Metazoa > Arthropoda > Insecta > Diptera > Tachinidae > Ormia > Ormia ochracea. The sequence continues at coordinate 12,249,188 of OY727105.1, forward strand.
GATTTAATAAATTTAAATCCATATAATGGTAATTTCATTTTTGATCTATTACGTTTGATTTTACGATTTTTGGTAAATTTTAAACTCGTAAAGTATTTACGGCATTTTGGCAGATTCCTTCAGTTTTCACCAGGTGACAAAAAGACATTTTCCAATTCTTTCCGATCATAATACACAATATTTTTATAAAAATCAAGTCGAAGATCAACAATTGCTATAAATTTTTTTGAACAATTTCATTAGTTTTTATTTTATGAAAATTGGTTAATTTCAAATTTAAGTAATTTTATTATTTATTTTTATTTTATTAAGCGACATTTCAACATTTTTTTAAAAACTTCGCCAGGGTAATGCAATATTTTTTGGCGCCTAAATTCTTACTACAATAATTTTTATTTCATTTTGTTACATAAATATTTTTTGAAATCCGGAATTTATGTATCCTTGGAATCTTTGTATATATGTATATGGACATATGTACATATATGTATATACATGGCCATATATATATATATATATATATAAACTTGCGAAATTTACAATATGTCTGCGAAATATCGAAAAAATATAGGTATAAGTATATAAAAACTGCTCTTAAGTCAAAAAAAAAAATATTATTAAAAAAGAAAAGTTATTAAATTTGACAAGCAATTGCCACAATGAAGAAATTACTAAATCAAAATTCAAATATGAAATATTTCTCAGAAACTACACTCTGAAATATCAACATGCATAAAAGTTTTATGTAAATTAATTTTCGTTTTCATTTTTACGTGATAAATAAATAGCAATTAGTATGAGTGGGATTAGACGTATCCGGCCTGTTATTAATTCTTTTCCTATTGGAACAGTCTCAACCAAGGTTGCCACTTTCTCAAAATTTGAAAAATGTTTTGTTTGAATACAATGTAAGGAAAATGATACCTGCTGTGTATTTATGTTATCCCTACATCTCTGCTTAGTGGAACAGTTTTGACTGTCATAATCCTCTCGGAACCGTTCTGATGTCATAAACCTTACAAACAATATTACCGCTATCAAATGCCTGTGCTTCATCCTTGGCAGGGCAAGACATCCTATGTCTTCTACCTACTGTTATTTTTATGTTCTTATATGGGCTATTCTATATTTGATACATGGACATTTGGATATGTCATCTACTTGTAAAGGCGATTAATAAATCTTTGGCTCAGAAATCATGTCTAATCCTTGAACTCCTCTTCCATATTCAGTTCCCAATCAACTGAAAAGAAAAGCTGTTATCAATCAAAAAATGATTCTCTAATTGGTTTCTTAATAATATTTTAAGTCTTAATTTAATAATCATTCGTGTGGTATATTTTAGAGAAGTAGTTAATTATTGTTGCCGAGTTAGTTGGTTTCTGACAGCAATCGAATAATAAAAAGATTCCTTTTAGGTGTGACTGATTTCCCAGACCCCTTCTCTATACTAAATTTAAAATCAGTATAATAACACATTCTCTATTATATCTGCCGATTTAATACAGAGGAAATCATTCACATGTTTTCTTAAAATGTGTGTAATTTTTCCATTGCAATATCAGCCGTAACTGCAGAACCCGGGAATTTCTTTTAAAAGACATTTTTTTTATAAATATATCCTATCCTAAATTTGTCATGAGGACGGTAACCCTATTCTTTTTTGTATATGTTGATTTAATGCAAAGGAAATCACCTACATGTTTTCTTAAAATGTTTGTAATTTTTCCATTGCAATATCAGCCGTAACTGGAGAATCCGGGAAGCCATTGGAAGAGCTATTTTTCTTGAAACACTACTTACTAGTTTTCTTCTGAATATACACTACACAAAATGGTATTATTCTCAAAAACAATTCCTTTTCTATATTTGTGCGATCGCCAATTTCATCCCAAGTGGGGGATGTATGGTTGTGTGTATGCATGGATGCGTGTGTGTATTAGTGTTCATTACTGATTATGAGAAACTAATTTAAACTTACCGCAGCAGCCAAGGTATTATTGTTTTGACGTTGCAGTGTTAATTTACCGCGCACAATCCAGCCAGTTGTAGGTGGCGCTGGCAGTTCTTCTTCCTGTGGTGCCTTCGCACCCACTTGTACGCTGCCCACATATTCATACAGCATTTGCTTATTTAAACCGATAATATTAAAAGCATTTTGCGAAGCCGGAAAGAGCAGAAACAGATCTATAATATAATTTTATTTTATTCTTTAAGTATGAGCTAAAAACTTTTTTTCTAAAAATTTAATATGCTGGAATTATAATGTAGACATTTCAAATACACAGTTCTTGTTGTTGGTTAGTTTAACTTAAAATTTTAATTCTTTATCAACAAAAAAAAAAAAAAAAAATAAAAAAATTAAAATAAAAAAATAAAATAAAATAAAAAAGCACCAAATCACATCAATTATAGATAGGAAAAAAATTTATATATAAATATTTTTTTTTTTTTTTGACTACATGATTTGAGTATTAAATTTTTTTAATATTAAAAATTAAAATATTTTTGTAGAAAATTACGTCAATATTTAATTTATAAACCATTATTGAAATTATTTCGAGGAATTTGATACATACACACCAACACCGAGCACCTAAAGCGCTTCATTTTTCCTTTTATATAAAAAAAAGCGAGTAGATTTTCTTTAGATTATTATTCGAAAAAAAAAAAATTGTTTTTTTGTGCTAAACGGTTTGTATTTAAAATTCACTTTCTGTTTTTAATATCTCATTATTATATAATTTTTTTTAAAAAAAGATCGGGGTTTCTTTCATCTATTGCTGTTTGATTATCTTTTAAAAGTCCAATTTATTGTGCATTTAAAGATAATTTTACTTTTCTTCGATTTTTATTAAAAATTGCAGTTTTAAGACTAGAATGCGTATTGTCGAATATGCCCAAGTGCTGTACTCGCGCTTTAAACTGCTACTGATCTTGAAACTCAAAAAATCTATTTAATTTTGAATATTGTTCCCGATCAAATGTTTTCTTCAACAAAAGTAACAATAACAATAACCATATGCTCTTCAGTAGTTGTATTAAGAGAGTTCGTGCGACTGTGCGTGATAGTGAGAGAGAGAGAGAGAGAGAGAGTTTTTAAATCATTCTCTTTATAACACTATGCTTTTATTTATATTAATTATAATTGAAAAGGATATGTAACGGTAACTTCTCTCATATATATCCCCAAGCATATGGTTGTATCTACATGTGCATTTGCGTATGCATGTGTGTACATACATTTTGTGTCAATGCATAAATTTATCTTTTATTCTTTTAGTTTCTGTAAGTCAAAGTAACTGACCATTTAAATTAATTTATTTCAATAATTTTAAATGATCTGTTTCTCTGCCAATACACACATACACACATTCACAAACATGTACGTAGGCATGTATGCATAATGGTCATGTGTTGTCAGTGACTTTTCTTTCATCCATGTGCTGCAACTGTGAAGAAGGGCTTGGTTGTTTTTAACAAGCGCGGTTTTCTTGCAAATGAAATTTATTGTTCCCCCTTTGATTATTTGCTTCTGTCGTCTCTCCACCTCTTAAAGTTGCATGTGTGTGCTGTTTACAGTGTAGAGTTTGAGGCCATTGATTAAAATTCATTATCAACTTCAAGTTCATGTAGATTAAGTAATACAGCTATTAATTATTCAGATGCAAATAATGTGGGATACTGTTCGCTATTGTTACATGATGCACTTTTTGCAGCGCAAATTGCCTGAAGTCATTAAACTGAATGCGTTGTGTTGCTTGTTTATGTATTAAGTGGAGGAAATGAAGGGAGGCAAATTCAATAAAGTAGATGTTAAACGCAACAGCCAGTATGGCGCAGAAACTAAAAATTCTTTAAAATATTTAAACATTATAAGAGATAAAATAAATACAGGGAATCTTATGAAAATAAACAAAACTTTAATTCTTTAAGAAGTATTCTACTGAAGGTGTGATTAATAATTAAATAATTTCAAACTATTTCAAAATTTATTAGTTGAGCTATAAGTTTGTCCTGGTCAAGATCATGGTTCCGACCAAGATCAAAAGCATCGTTTAATATTTAACATTTTTGCTCTTATTATTTTCGTTTTGAAGATATTTTTTGAAAATAACGTTAAATTCTTTAAATTTAATAAATTATTAAATATTAATTAGATAAACGTCTTTACATACGGTTACGAATATATAAATTATTGCATTTCTCATTTTTTCATTTCCTTTTCAGTATCAATATAAAAAAAAATACCACATTGACCTTTTTAGTTTTGCAGAAAACGTACAAGGTTTTATTTGTATTTATTTAAAAAGTATCATACTATTATAATTTCTTATAGTGTATTTTGTATATTTTCTAAATTTTTTTTTACCCTTTTACGGCACCCCTCAATCACAATAGAATATTCTTTTTTCTTTTATAACAATATAAAAATAGATATTAGAGTCTTTAAGAAAACTAATGAGTTTTGCCATGGCCATGAGTAGTTCTTAAAATTGTAGAAGAACTACCACCATTTGTACTAGGAGTACTATTGTTCTTAGATTCTTCCATCGAAATAGAACCGGCCTCAATATTTTTCAATTGCTGATGCCACATTTCAGCATATAGTCCATTTTCTTTAGAAAGCAATTCTTCATGACAACCTTGCTCGGCTATAGAACCATCCTTTAATACTAAGATTTCATCCGCATGTATAATAGTCGATAGCCTATGAGCAATTATTAAAGTAGTACGATTGTTGCAAACACGTTGTAAAGCAGCTTGAATATTCCTTTCGGTGTTTGTATCTAACGCTGACGTAGCTTCGTCCAGTAGCACTAAAGTGGGAGATTTGAGCAATGTTCTCGCAATGGCTATTCTTTGCTTTTCGCCACCGCTCAAACGTAGTCCACGTTCACCAACCTTCGTTTCATACCGTTCGGGAAATGATAATATACGATCGTGTATGTCTGCCAAACGAGCAGCCTCATAAACCTCATCAGCAGTTGCACCTATTCTGCCATACTCGATGTTGTAATACACACTGTTGTTGAACAGAACAGTATCTTGAGGCACCACACCTATTGCTTTTCTTAAACTCCTTTGAGTAACCAATTTGATGTCCTGACCATCAACGAATATACCACCGGATTGGATATCATAGAAACGGAAAAGCAAACGAACAATGGTACTTTTACCAGCTCCAGAAGGACCAACAATGGCTACAGTCTTCCCTGGTGGTACCTTAAATGAAATGTTCTTCAGCACGATCTTTTCCGGCAAGTAACCAAACGAAACATCCTTAAACTCTATGCCTCCGCCTACGGTTAATAATGGAGCACTGCCAGGAGCATCGATAATTTCCTCTTCCTCTTTTAACAATTCGAACATGTTTTCCATATCAACGAAATTCTTTTGAATAGCACGATAGTAAGTGCCAAACCAATTTAAAGGCATGTAGAGGTCCATTAAGTAAGTGAAAAACAGCACAAAGTCACCAACAGTTAGAGTTTGATGATGTACAACTAGATACACACACAACATGGAGCCGCAAAGGAGGCCCAAGCACAATATAATGTTTTGTGAAGTATTTAAAATGTTTAAAGTCAATAACGACAAGAATTCCTCTTTCTGTAACAGAAAAACAGTGTTATGAATTTTCTTTTTTTATTCAAAAAAATTAACAAACTCACTTGATATTTCTTTATAGCATCTCTATAAGCATTCACTTCATACTGTTCAGCTCCATAATATTTTACTGTCTCAAAATTTATTAAAGAATCTACACTACGCGCCCTTTGCTCATTATCTGCCTGATTCATACGCCTTTGATATTGAGTACGCCATTCGGTAACCAAAATGGTGGCCACTGTAAAGAATGATTGGAATTATTTTAATCCCCTAAATATGTAACAAATATTTTGAATACTTACGAATGTATAAAAACATGGTCAAAAACACTATTAAGCCGAACCACCAATTAAAGGCATAAATAAAGTAAATCACAGCTACTAATAAATCTAAAATTGTGGGTGTAATCGAAAATATAATGTAGTTGAGCAAATTATTAATTGAGTCAGTTCCACGGTCCATTATACGCAAAACTTCACCGGTTTTTCGTTGTAAATGCCAACGCAAGGATAAATTGTGCAAATGTTGGAAAAGATCAACTTCAATTTCCCTCGTCGTATACTGTTGCACTCTTATCCACAAGAATGAACGCAAATTATTAAAGACACCCGTAGTACCGGTACCGCCGCCTTGCAAGAACGACAAGGTGACATAAATTAAAACATAATCCCACCGAAATGCTATGGGCTCAATAGTTAAGCTGTCAACTGAAAAAGAAAATGCAATTATTAAATTTTGCCATTCAAATAATATTCAGCTTGGTAGTACCCAGATTTTTTCGGTAAATAGGCAAATATAATTTCATTACACGGCCAGCTGCCAAAAGAACAATACATAGCAATACAGTAATCTGCAAAACGGCATCTCTCTTTGGCCATAGATAGGGGAATAATTTACGTAACTTTTTAAAACCATTTCGAAAGGCAGAACCTCTTTGGAGACCTTCTTCTATAGGATTCTCTTCGTCCAAGCGTAGATGCTGGTCAGAGAGATAAACTACACCAGGAGCCTTTAGACCCAACACAAAGATCAGCAATGACGTTATGAAACGTGTCACAAAAAGTCCCAATTCAATTTTATCTTCGAGTCTAAAAAGTTACAGTCAAAAACCATTTTTTTAAATTTTTACAATGACTACAATTGCTTTAATTTAAAAATTATTGATTGAGTCACGATTATAGTATGATATGTATACATGCATAGATCCATATTTATGCATATATGTATGTATATAAAATAGAAATTGTTAAATAAAAATACATGCAAGACCATGCGAAATTGCATGAACAGACCTATTTTCTAGCTGATATCCCGAAATAATCAATTTAAATGCTTTTTTAATATTCTGCTGAATTTTTATTTTTATGATAATTTTTAAATCATAAATATTATAAAATTGCTTGTTATTGTAATAATTTGTGTATTGTAATTTTATATTTCATTACTAATTTTTGTTTCCAGAATCCACTGTAAGCAATCCCGTCTAATGGAACATACACAAATTAAGACTAAACATAAAAAAACATTTTTTGTTTATTAATTAAAACGTTATCATTTACATATTTTTATTAATCGTAAGTAATCTTCTGAACAATGAACATACATTTTGTTTAAATGTGAACACACTCTCGTGCATGCCTTTTTCATTAAACTTTTATCTATAGTATGGGGTTTTATCCCTAATTACAAAAACAAAAAACCCTTTACCATAATTATTTGGCGAAAATTGAATATTGACCGAATGTGAAAATAATTTCTTTTTTATTCGATTCTTTTTACGATCCGGCTAACATATCCATGGAACACATCTATTCGGAGTTATACAAACAGTCTTACATATCCACTTATACATATACATACATATATTCTTAGCTATATATACGTACCTTGTTTTTTATATACTTATGCTTTTAGCTTTAGACACTTACGTTTTTAAGTGAAACCACCATTCCTCACTTTTCAGGTTTATAAAAGCTAAAGACTCATTGATAAATGCCAACGTCCAAAAGAGTAACAAAACTAAACCATGACCTCTCGTTGGTAGCGATGGCAACATATAGTTTCTCTCTGTATGCACCAAACAAATGGAAAACAGATAAGACACGCAAATCAAAACTGTGGATACAATCTGAAAATGAGAAAAATAATTATTATAAATTCAGAACAATGTTTTTTATTATTATTTAAACTTACCATGTAACCGTAAATCACAGTTTGCGCATATAATACGAATCTACCCAACTGCAACAGTGGAAAGCAACCCAATAGAAACAACTGACATCCGTAAAGTCTAGACGGCGTACGCAGCATTTCGGGTAGGATACGTGTGGCATATTTTCGATACATGCACAGTTGAATCAGACCGAATATTATGATGAAACCCGCACATACGGAAGTACCAACAGTGTCCATAAAACAATGTGAGATACCATGATTTAACCAGATTTGTGAAAAGGTTATGTTGGGTGGACAATATAACATCTTGGCTATTTTCTCTATATTCAACTAGTTTTAAAGAACTGAAAAACAAAATTTAAAAAAAAAGAAATTGATGCAGATTTTAAGTCCGAATACGACAATTTTTCTGGAAAGGCAAACAAATGTCAAACAAAAGCGCAAAAGAACAAAAAAGCGAGAAAAAATAAATTAAATGTATATCGTTTTCCGCTGGAGGTATTTCGGCACGTTTATATGTATTTCTCTACCTTAGTATGCAACAACAACAAAAAAATAACATAAGGTATTACGTGTTTGGATTTGGACTAGCCCAGTACTTTAAACTTTGATCTTTGCTAAATCATCGACAGTATAATTATATTCATATAATTAAAACGGAATTCTGGATTATCACTTCAAAAGCGCTGGATGCGATTGGCTAATTCGTTTTGGTTCTATTTCTCATTGTGAATAAAAAGTTATTAAGAATAAATATATATATATAGGGAGCGTCCAGCGGATAACGCGACTATTCCGTATACGGGCGGATGGAAATTCTAAAGCTATACATACATACATACATACATGACCCATGTAATGCAAACTTGCGTTATTTCGGAGTAGTCCTGCCCAACCTTCAAGCATTTACTTTTGAAACTACTCAACATCACCACTATATGGAACACCAAAAACAATTCTTTTTTTTTTTGACTTCAATTTTATTCACTTTTTTTTAATAAAAATAAAATGCGTTATTATCTTGATAATTTTTTTTTTTTCATAAATGTTGCAAATAAATCTTTGTAGTCTTGCAGCCATCTTGTACATCCTGAGTAGGCCCTATTAACCAAGTAATTAATTTTGCAACATTAAAAAAGGTTGCCCAGAACATTTAGAAGGTGAGGCTGAATTCCTTACTATATTTTGAAGTCACATACACATTTGTCGGAAATCTCAAAGAATATTGAGAATTTAACATTAATTATTTTAGGACGGAAAAGTTTAAATTTTGTAAATAAATAAATTAAACGACAGAATAATGGAACATTTGCCATCAACAAAGGGTTAATTACTTTCAACTGATTCTGTATGAAAATCTTTTATAATTTGTTTTGGTCTTCAAAGTAACGGTTCTTACGGTAACACATTCTTGTGTTTGAAGTTTTGCAGCGAACACACATATAAATATGTGTGTATGTACATATGTAAATGAGAGTGGATGCAAATGTAGTTAATATTCAATACAGTGATTCTTGTCAGTTCTTATTTTGAAGATGACACAATCACACGTCGGCGCTAAAAATTATTGAAATTTAAACAACATGCTTCATTGAAATATTCTATATCAATTCTATGCTGTCGCTATATCTTGTTAATTATATCACTTACTGCACATACATTTGAATTCGTGTATTCGTGAAAAAATTGGCCGATTGTGATTTAACGGTGTTTAACGGTTTAAAAATTGTTTTCATATCTAGTTGGACAAATCATCCATGTCATAATAAATTGAGAAATTAAGCCTGACTAAATGATAAACAACATTAAATGAAATGATAAATATTAAGCATGATAAAAATATGGGTGTGTGTTTGTGTGTTGGTAAATTAGTATTTTTAAAATCATCTGGGGTTTCAACGTTTCATGGTAAGTAATTATACTTACCATATTTCGGTATTTAAATACACATACATATGTACGTACATGTGTATGTACATGCATATGCACGAAAATAATTTAATTGCGAATTTTTCTTCTCTGATGTTTATTATTTATGTATTATGGGTTCACGTCCAGCAGAAAACTTCTAAACATTATATGAAGATCGTGAGCTTTAACCACAAACTATATATATCTTTATATATAGTGTTACTAGTAAGATCTAAACTATGAATGAACTAAATAAATCCGTATTGGCGCTTTTGAAGTTATTGGGCAATTGCATTGTCTAAAAACTATTCCTAGAATAGAACGTACATATGTATGTAAATTCAACATTTTTTAATTTGTCTAATTTTGTTTTAACAAAGGGTTTCCGATTTTACACATTTCCATGAGTATTATAAATAGATTTACTACATTATCCAGTATATAAATACATATGTATGCACATAATATGTACATACTTAAATCTAATTAAAATAGATTTTATTTACCGTAAGAAAAGTAAGGAAAAGAAAGTTTCATCAATAATTCCTCTTCTATCGAATTTCAAGACGTACAAGGCTAGTATTACTAACTACAAGTCTTAACTCTTCACTGTGTGAAGTCGAGAACAAATTCAGACGAGTACATGGATAGGTATGTCACAACAACAAATTATGCAATTCAGTACATACTTTTCTTTTTGTTCACTCACATTTGTTACTAACAGCAATGACAAGCAAGTTTATGTTAGTTTTTCTTTTAAACTTTTGCTCTTTTTATCTTACACTTTCTATTTAAATTGCTTAATTTCATTGATTGATCAATGTTATTATTGTCCAATTTACGCTTCAACTGTTGTTCAGACAATTATGACGACTGATAAACACTATATTTTGTTAAAAAATGGCAAACAAAATAAACGAGGAAAAACAAAGAAAATTTAGCCGGAATGAAATGTCACTTACTTAGAAGTGCTGCCAGATTATTTGGATAAAAATGTAATGCCAAGTTAATACAAACAATATGTAAATTGACTGCAGTTTACACGATATGTTATAATTCATTCTCAACTAAACATAAATAATACCATAATATTATCTTATAGCAGTGTTTTTTTTTGAAATACTGTGAGCCAAAGACAATGTTGGCTCACTTTTAACTCCTATCGTCTGATATTAGCATATACTCCAACCTACAACAATACTTGAAAATGCTGGTTATTTGTTTGGTAGATAATACACATAAGGTTTAGGTATGCGATAAAGAGGGTAAAACTTCCCCTTTATTTATAATAAGTCATGTTTAAAGCGTTATGAAACTTGTTGTAGGTTTATGTCTTCAGTAAAATAAGTATTTGTTAGGATTTAGGCGTAGGCATATGTTTTTTCGTACTTCCGCCTTTTCAAAATGATAATTTTTTATTTGAAGGTCAATTTTTAAAGAAGTAATTTTAAATTGCTTACTTCAGCTAAGGTTTCGTTTAACTAATGGAAATCTTAAAGACACGTTGTACTGAAAAAGGCCCCATTATTGCAAGCTCAAAATTTTTGTTGGCCCAACCTTTATACATATATTTTATTGACATGAATTAATATTTTGAATCGGTTTTCATTTCATTTATTTAAAATTTTATTGCGCCAATTTATATTTATTAATTTATTTCAACGAATTTCTTTAATTTAAATATAATTTTTATTAATTTTAAACTTTTAAAAGTTCAGAGATTTATTTCGATAATAATTTTTATGATAGCACTTTAGAAGTTTAGTTCTCTTTTTTTTATCAATCTAATAAAGAACAAAAGAAAAAGAAATTAATCATAAACAAGGAACATTGTTGACTTTTAGCTTAATATATGACACGTATAACAACTTGAAAATGAGAAATTCATTAAATATCAAGGCGATTTAGACAAAGTAGCCTCCCATGAAGACTTTTTGGTTAATTTTTTTTTTTTTTTTTTTTTTAAATAAAGTTTAACAAGTTACATTTATACAAGTTGTATTAATATTATGGATGTTTTAATTTTTTTTTAATTTATCTTATTAAATACTGTTTTATAAAATCAATGGAGAATCTTAAAGGATTAAGATAATTTTTCCGCATTTAAAAACAATTCCATTTTCCTTTTCACTTATTAAATACTATAAATAATTATAAAAAAAATATCATGCTTGAAATTTTCAGAAAATATTGAACTACGCTATGTGAAGGGCGGGGCTCTACGAACACTTTTCTTTATTTTTTAACTAAATTTATGATTTTCGACTATTGCTAATTTTAGAAGATTTATTTCGGTAACATATAAGAATAAAAAAGTTGCGTAGAATGCTCTGAAGAGTAGATAAAATTACAAAATCCTAAATTATAATTGTGTGATTTCAGCCTAAAATATATGTATATGTAATTTACATAACTAAAGCTATCTTAATTATAGTGCCTACAAATTAAATAATCACTATAACTACGAACAAGAAATTACGATTATGGAAGAGAAATAAAGCTTTCCTTTAGTTCACTGCCTATTCCCTCTGTCGTTCTCGTTCAAGTGGCAAAATCGCCGGTTTTGGTATTTTTATACGTATTTCTTAACAACTATGAATTAATTTTAGTGAGCAGCGGTTGCGTGACGGGATTAACCGTTGCTTGGTGGTGACGATTGTGATGCTGATGACTCGCGGTCTGCGTTTCACGTTGACTCTCATCGACATCCAATATTGGTTTTTGATTTTTGGTTACTGCTAATTTGCATTGGTCTTCGAAGCCATTTGAGGAGTTCTTTTGCAGCTGGGAATTTTTGCAGTTGTTGACTTTAACTAAGTTTTTATATTGACTAGCGGCTGAATTACAATTATTTAAATTATTAATTTGTGGCGGGGCCGTGTGATTGTTCTCCTTTAAGCATTTTTGTTTGGCTGAAAAGTGATCGGGTCTTAAAGGTGTTTGCATTTGCATATATCCAGGTTTTGTTACGCTAAACGTTACAGCTGATTCTTCTTCGGTTTCCTCTGCCTCTTCCTCTCCCACAACATTGTCGTAAGCTCTATTAGAGACCAGATTTTGTGTTTCTTCACCATTTTCACTTACATTACATTTAAGGCGATTTACACTATTCAAACTGACTGTTTCGCTGGTGTTCATTAGGCTGGGAATGGTGGGTGAGTTTTTTATTCTACATCTCGTTGTCGCTGGCTGTAGAAGACCCGTTAGATTCGAATTGGATTGTGTGGAGGACAGTTGGCTGTAATTGTGCTTGGCAATGGTATGAGACTTTAGAGTGCCCGATAGTGGCAACCTGAAGTTGGCCATTTCCCAGCAACCTTCTTTGGGTTCTTCCCTCAGGGAACGGCTGCTGTAAATATCATTCGCGTGTTGTTTAAATGATTGCATAGGAAATCCTTTAGCGCTCGCTTCAAGATAATTATATAAATCATCAGTCTTATAATCATTGCTGTTCAGTTTAGGGGATGACGAAGAAATTTTCCGTTTTACTTTTAAATTTGGCGAAGTTTGTCGACTGCTAAACATTTGTTGCTGCTCTGTCCGCACCTGATACGGTGACAGTAGTTGTGCGCCATCATAACTTGGTTTATGTAGTAACCCACAACGCGCCACTTGTTTTAAGGACGACCTTCGTGACAGCAATAAGTTTTCGGGTGAAATGTCTGTTTCTACCTTTTGTATTTCACCTTCTAGCCAATACGTTAGCATTTCTCCCTTACCCTTCATAGGCACAAAGCCCCGTTCAGTAGTTATAAATGTGCCGAATTCATCTAAAGCCAATTTAGTTTTCTCACTTATGTGTATCCTTAAAGCTTCACCATTTGATTCCATACGCGAAGCAGTATTTACCGTGTCACCGAATAAACAGTATCTGGGCATTTTCAATCCCACCACTCCAGCCACACAAGCGCCTGTGTGGAGGCCAATACGTAATTTCAAACGATCGTTTGGTCGATGATGTATCTCGAAATTATGTACAGCATCCAAAAGAGCCAAAGCCAGACGAGCAATCTCTCTTGAATGTTGATTGCCATTGCGAATTGGTAGACCGGAAACCACCATATAAGCATCGCCTATTGTTTCCACTTTGTAGACATCGAAATTCTCAACGATGGAATCAAAGCAGGTATAGAGATCATTAAGGAATTGCACCACTTGCATGGGCGTACTTTCGGCAGAAATAGCCGTAAAACCGACTATATCAGAAAAATATATTGTCACTTGATCAAAAGTTTCGGCAACAACCGGTTGCCCACTAATTAATTGAGCGGCAACACTTTGTGGCAACAGTTGATAAAGCAATTTCTCGCACTTTTTCTTCTCCTCGATGTAATCTTGAGTGCGTTCTTCAACTAATTCTTCTAGATTGTTCGCATACTGTTCCATACGTTTAAGTAGATTGTCGACAATGTTTCCAGTTTCGTTGTCTCTGAAGGGAAATGGAAGGCAAAAAGTTATCTCATTTAGATAATCAATTCAAATCTATGTAATTTGGTATTATAAAATGAATTTAATGGCCAGAAAATCATTCAGTATTGAATTTTTTCTGGTCGGGGAGTATCAGCTGATCATGAGGGCAGCAACCACTCAAAATTAATTTCAGAAATATCAAATTGGTAGAAACTTTTATAATTTAATTTTTAAATTGAAGATGAGCTTTTTTTATATATATTTTAATAATTTTTTTTTCAATATTTCTTTAAAAAAAAATTAAAAATGCTGTATAAAAAAATCTGCTTAAGTTTAATTATTTATTATTTAATTGAATGTTAATATAGTAGAAATAAAAAAAAAAATTGTAAAAGGATATTTTTTGCCAACTTACTTGTTTATGTTTCTAATGATTGCCTTCAAGAAATTAAAATCGGGCCTTTCGTTTGGATCCTCCGACCAACATTTTTGCATAACCGTATTAATTTCCTTGTAATTATTTGGTATATCAACAAGTTGCGGCCTAAAAGGACACTGAACAATGTGCGGATATCCTTTGATCAAGTAAATTATTTCTGCAAAAGAAAACAAAGAAGAGAACAGGGGAAACAAAATTAATTTATTACATGTGCGAGGGAGCTTTCACCGCCGCTGTTACTAAATAATAAAATAGATAGCAAAAAGGCACCAAGAGAAGACAATTATATTTTGAATACTTCTGAGTCGAATGAGTTTTATGCGTAAAACTTCTTATAATTTTTTTTTTGTTTTTTTGTTTATTAATTTAACTTGCAAGGCTTTCGGCTTGTGCCAGGAATCGAACTCGCGACCTCCTGAGCATTATTCATTCACCTACGATGGGACTCTACATTGTCAAAAATTAATTTCAAAGTGTCTTATCATAAATGGTAAATGACATTGACTTCATTTGCGGGCGAGCTTAATTCTGGCGCTTTCCATACTCGTTCACACATTGTACAGTCGGCGCAACAAAATAAATAACAAAATTTGTATGTCAAAGTAGCCTGCAGAATCAATTTCGCTCATTTGACATGTTAGTGACTGCTTGGATTCAAAACAGATATCAGACATTTATCACAAATAACAACAACAAAATAATGCCAGATGACCATTATATTGCCCTGAAGGCGGATTCAAGCACTATCAATATAAAAGTAATTGATTTATTTTGGACTGAAAATTTCAGAAATCAAAAGATTTTCAATATTTTTGAATGTTCCCTCATTCTTATTCCCTCTTATTATATAAAAAATTATTTATTAGTTTATGAAGTTTTCAGCCTTTTTTATAAAAAAAATTGTCTTTATTTGTATTTTTTAATATTTCGTCACACGTTGGTAATTTTTTTTTATAAAAAGGATTAATGTTTTATAAGTTGTGGAACTTATTTCTTAAATTTATTTAAGCAATAACAATTTTTTTTTAAAAATATTGATTGTCGGAAATCAGTTGGGTTTGCAAAATCAGCTGATGGCGGATTCGCTTGAAATTCATTTGAAGTCTTTATTGAGTGTATTACTGCCATACAAAAAATATTATTTCATTTAAAAGGCGAGATTGAAAAAATCGGTTTTATGTATTCATAATATGTGTCCCAATTGATATTGACTGTATGAGTGTCCTTTGCATTCGGGACCATGACTTGTTGCAATTCTATTTAAATAAAAAAGTTAAAAACAGACAATTTCTGTAGGTTCAAAAGATTAGTTGTCAAAACAAAATATTGTTATTAGTTTCATTAGAAAATGACATAAAATTACATATTACATAGTTGGACAATACTAATAAAAAAATGATGTGTAGAAGGTAAAGCGATAATTGGGCAATTTGTTGCAACTGTATGCCAACAAGCAAAGGAAGACGAACAACGTCTGCAAACAGAAATATTGCAGCAATAATGCATTTCAAAGCCAATTTTTGCCATAGCGATGCTGTAATGGAAGCAGCCCTCAGCCAAGAATCGAAGTATGAGGAACGAAGTACGCGCAAGACAATCTAAATTTTGCAAAATCTTCAAGTTCGCTTAAAAAAAATTAATACTCGTATCTCACGAACTTGCACTCACAATCCAGAGCAAAAATTCTTTAATATCTTCCATGAAACAATTTCTGCTATTAAACATTTCGCCATCAAAGAATAGGAATTTCTGTCATGTGTTTCTCTTTCGCCACGAAAGAGAGATAAAAACAAGTTTATATATGTGTCTGTATTCTTCTGCTGCTGCAAGTAGATTTAAACCTTTTACGTTACTTCAATTAAAACCGCAATGCGAATCAACATGTTTACGGTAGGTGACACCTTATCAATACATTCCATTTAACATGCTCGAAGTTTTATCGCCATTCTGTCTTTTCACCTCATCAACCTGTCAAATATTCATGTCACAAATAAATTCAAACTGCCAACATAAAAATTGCTCTTTATTACAGTACATAAAAGGTAAATACTCGTATAATCTGGATGTAATTAAACTAAAATCCGAAACCCCTCAACCAGTACCCCACCAAAGATTTGGGGAGAACATGATGTTGGAGAATGCCAGATTTTTGAAATGTTGTAAGTAAAATTTAAGAAGTGAGATGAGCAGCGACACTGCAATTTTTCTGCTTCTGTACGAATATCAATTTTTTTTCCAAGACAGGCATTATCCTGTACTCGTACAGCGATTAAAGCGATAAAAGATATTTCGCACATCAATTTTCTTAATCTTGTTATTTAAATTATTTAATAATAAAAATAATTTGGAAAGCTATTCCTTTGCCAATGAAATGTCGAACACCTCATTTAAATCATTTACAAGACGAACTGTTAATGAAAAGTCTAACAGACGAACAGCTGAACACATAGAACATTTAATTCATTTACATGATGGACTGCAAACATTTAATGCCTGCAATGAAATCTTTTCATACCGTTCAAAGTAAAGAAAACTGACTTCATAAATTACTGACTTCGTTACTTGCCAAAAATCCTTTTTATTAATATTTTACCACCACATTGAAGAATCGCGTACTCCCCAGCTGCCAATTAAATGTGTCAAATTGTCTCATTTTATTTGCAGTGGAACAGAAATCAAAACCCTCTCTGGCCGGGTTGTAATTTTTGGTATTGCTTGTAATCTGTTGAGCAAACATTATGGTTGGGGAGATTCTCGTGTTGATTGGCTGTTCAAATTGGAAAATGGGCAACCGCACCACAATTAGGGAACAATTAATTGTAATAAATACTAAAGCAATAATATGGAGTCATTAGCATTTATGTGTTATTAAGTGAACAGCAGGATACGATTATATCCTTTTGTAACATTAGAAAGCCAACCACTTGTAGTTGATAGTAAACGTCATTGTTAAAGTACTTGTAGCAACAACAACAACAATAGTAATTTGCCTGGGGGGCAGAAATTATTTGGTAGCTTGGCTGTGGATGTCCCAAAAAGTTTTTATTATATAATTAAGTTTATAAATTACACTTAAAGTGTTTTAATAGAGCAGACGACATTACGATTCCGTTCAATCACTATCTTCGATGTATAATTTATCGCTCCAAAACATTTTTGTCTTGTTGGAAATTATTTTCTGTGTCCAAAAATATCGCAAGGATAATTGGTAATGATTTTTGATTACAAATAAAAAAAAAATAAAAATTAATTTGGATACAGCATGGATGTGATTAATGGCGCGATCATATCCATGTTGACACATTCAAATATTTCTTAGTATTAATTAATTAGAGTAGCACCATTAAAAAGGGATGGCAAGGCTATATATAGGTTAGATTTCTACAATAATAGTTGGCAACCCTATAAAGTATACACATTCTGGATCCATATAAAAAGGCAAACCGATTGAGCTTTGTCTGTCCTAGAAAAAGTAATATAAACTCAAGTTCAGCATTAAAAACCATAGTAAAAGTATTTATCAAGAAAAAGCGCTAATATGGAAAAAAGCGCTAATTTGACTAATTTAGCTTGTGAAAATTGCAAATTTTTATTTTCCCTGAATGCCAGTAAATATGAGTGAAATATACTCGTATTCTAAGACATAAAATCAACTAGAAAAAGTAATATAAACCCAAGTTCAACATTAAAAAACATAGCAAAAGTCTTTATCAAGAAAAAGCGCTAATTTGACTAAGGTAGCTTGTGAAAATTGCAAATTTTTATTTTCCCTGAATGCCAGTAAATATAAGTGAAATATACTCGTATTCTAAGACATAAAATCAACTAGAAAAAGAATTATAAAACCCAAGATAAGCATTAAAAACCATAGCAAAGGGCTTTATCAAGAAAAAGCGCTAATTTGACTAATGTAGCTTGTGAAAATTGCAAATTTTTATTTTTCCTGAATGCCAGTAAATATGAGTGAAATATACTCGTATTCTAAGACATAAAATCAACAAGAAAAAGTAATTAAAAACCATAAAAGTTTAGCATTAAAAACCATAGCAAAGGGCTTTATCAAGAAAAAGCGCTAATTTGACTAAGGTCCTCGTTATTTTTGATGGGGTGTAAATTGACGTTAAATTTTGCGTAAAATCAGAAATTTTAAAAAACCATTTCCTCAGATGTTTCTCAAAATCAACCAAAATCGGTTAATAAATAAAATAAATTTGGCCCAACATTTTTTCATACATTTAGAGGTAAGAACACAAAAATAAGCCATGAATACCAAAAAAATCTCAAACTAGGAACGCTTGGATTACCAGCCACAGAAAAATTGGCATTTACTTCAGTACCGTTTGCTTACAGTATAATTGTACTATAGAAAAAAAGCAAATATATCACTTTCACTTGTTTATGAAAAGTTTTTGTAACATCACAGCTACATCATTTAAAAATCATCTAAATGCTTTTTTTTTTTATTAGATTGGCAACCCTTTTTCGCGATTGCTCATGAAAATTGAAAAAGAGTCGGTGTCAACTTGATAAATTGTCGTGCAGAGCTGGAGCTGTGCCGCAGTCAAATATATTTGACACTGTTTGTTTAATTTTTCAAAACTGAAAGAATTGCTTAAGAGAATCGAAATTTCTCTTTTATATCGTCTGGTATTAGTGCTGCTGGAATGTGAAATATCGGATCTGGGTGGAATTTTTGTAGAGTTTTTTTCCGTAAAAGAAATATGTAGCTACAGAATTATTTTAATCACTCAAGTGTATAGTCCGCTTATGCGGAGTTCGTTAGTGAGAGCAAATACATATTTTTATATGAACCCAGTCCATTTCAGTTACAATAAAATGTAACGCACATTGCTTCGATTATACTTTTAAGATGGCTGAACTACAAAAATTCTTATTAATTCTTACTAACCAATTAACGGCGATCACAATATACATCTCACATAATTCTATACCCCTCTTTCCCTTTCTTTTGTAACAGTGTTTCGAAGCGAACTAAATCAATTAATGGCGAATGGTTACAAGAACCCTTTTTGCAGCACCTACATCCAGGCACCTACCGGGTTCTTCCCTACTTGTCTTCTGTACTACTATGCCTTCCTCTCAATGCCGCCACATTGTATTCCGTGCATTCCCTCTTTCCTTCACTCCTTCATTAAGAAACTGCTACAAGATCATTGTTCTGTATCAATTATTATTTTCTTCATGACCCAACACTTAGACTGCCTGTCTCAAATACTAAAAAGACAGACACTGAATGACAAAATAATCAACTATAACATCTAAATTTTGTAGTTATACAAAAGAAATACTCTAGAAATGGCTTTCTGGCTACAAAACAATGGAAAAAATATAATCGGAATTGGCATGTAATGTAATAATAATTGATAGGTATTTAAGAAAAAATATGGTGTGGGAACGGAAGTATGTGAGCAAAAACCAAATGAATTACAATGGAATCTTGTCAATATTAATAATTGATAGATTGATGAAAAAATAAATAAATAAATTTGGAGGTACAAAACTGAATTTTTTTTAGAGGTACTCAAATTTGTGCTGTCAACACTGCTTTATTTGACAATCCATTAAACAGCTGATAGTAGCTTTTTATTTATTTTAGTTTCTATGGATAGATTTACAGCAGAGCAAGACTTGCAAATAAGCTAAAGAACGGATTGATCTTGATATTGAATTTCCATTGTACTATAAAATCCATTTCTAGTGGAATAAATCCAGAAAGCACAGAAAGTTACTGTTTGAGACTCTTTATGGGTTAGCGGACTCATTGTTCTACAATGCTACTATCAATGATGAACCCTATAGGGGCATGTTTAACAATTTTTTTGTCCCTCACAAACCTGGCTGGTATATGGTTCGAATAGGACGTAACTATCTTTCATACATCGCCCGAATCGATTATTTTCTATAGGGTTATGCGAAGTTACTTCTTTATGGCGATAAACTAGAGCCAATTAAATACCTGAAAGTATACAGTGCGCACCAAATAGCAAGGCGCAATAATAGATAAATCCATATATAAATGTTATATTGCTTTCATTCAGTTAGAATTGAATGCAGTTATTTGACATTTGCATTCACATTTGTTCATCTGAAGGGGTTCTTTTGACTGTAATCGTTGCATAGTGGAATATTAGAAGGATATACGCAAATGAAATTTTGCTACAGTGCAAATACTTTGTTTAAATATCGTAAATATTATATTTACTAAACAGTGCCACTGTTTAGTACATCACACTAGTTAACGTCACATAAGCACATACATATATTATAATACATACCTTTATAATTATTTTACTTAAGTTAAGGGATGGTAAAACCCTAAGATAAGACATATTTGTTGAACCAATAAACATTAAATAAAAAGACGTAAATCCTAGACATAATAAATCCTAAATAATTAAGCAATCCTAGACATAAGTATTATGGCTAAGTAAACCCTAAATAATTAAGCAATCCTAGACATAAGTATTATAACTAAGAAAATCATAAACTCATGTCCTGTACGATAATTATAATCAATGCAAAGACGGGTATAAATAAGAACAAACTCTTAGCCTCGCGCTCTTTGCCCTCGTAGACTCAGTTCTATCAACACACAGTCGTACGACTGTATAGAACGCAAACATCTGTAAGTTAATGTTTAAGTAAAAATATATTGTGAATAAAGAAAAGACGCATCGCGTCTAAATAAAAATATATTTTTTTAAATATTATCGAAACGTGAATATTAATTGGCGATCCTGCCAGGAGGATACATATACGTTGTTCCTCCAGTGAGCGGACCATAGTGAACCTTGTCGCAGCAAGGATACACTCAGTTATACGGGAAGGAAAGTGCAAAAAATCCTCATAATACCTTGTCGCAGCAAGGTCAAAAGTGATAAACATAATTCCTCATAGAAGGAAAAGTTTAAAAAAATAATTCCTTATAAAAAAGGAAAAGTGATAAAAAATAACAAAAAGAATTTTTTTTTCACAAAAGAACATTTTTTTCAAACATTTTAACCACGAAAAGAAAAAATAAAATAATTCGTGAAAGTGTAAAAAATAATAGAAGGAAACTAACAAATGAAAATATTATTCCTACTAGAAGGAATAGAAATAAATGGAACGCTTTAAAAAACAAAAAAGAGAACAAGTATTCGACGAACAACGACCAATCGAAATGGCAACCGGTGAAGAGCGTATTGCTGCCCTCTCCGCAAGGCTCAGCGAAATGGAACGATATTGCCAAAAACTAACAGAGAAAATAGAAAAAGACTCTTCTCAGGACACAACATTGGTACAATACAAAGATGTAATGACAAACTATGGATCGTCAGCGGAAATATCCTTGGAAGTTTTCAAAGCCTTGCCAATATTCGACGGTAACCAAACAGAATATAGAGCTTGGAGGGATGATGCCTCTAGACTGATGAGTGACATCGAACAATTCAAAGGATCCAGTCGTTATTCGGAAGCGCTGTCCATTTTGAAGTCCAAAATCAGGGGAAAAGCGACAGACATCCTGACAAATAATAACACCCCATTTAATTTTGAGGCAATAAGGAACCGATTAGACTACACTTATGCCGACATGCGACCTTTATATGTTCTTCAAGAAGAAATGAGAAGGATCACACAAAATAAACTTTCATTGTCAGAATACCATGACAGGATAAATCAGGCATTGAACCTAGTCACATCCAAAATATCAATGTCTGGTGAACACATTACCGCGATTGAAGCAATGATAAGGAACGTTAACGATGAAGCAGTCCGCGTATTTATAGCAGGGATTTCCAATGCATTCATCAGATCAACGCTATATGCAAACAATCTGAATAACTTGGAACATGCATACGCCGTAGCCAGGACAATTGAGCACGACAACCACCATCAAAATTTACGCTTATCATACGACAACAGAATCATACCACCACCGTATGATCAGCCTCAACAAAGGCCACAATACCATAATACGCATCATAATAGACGTCCAAACTATGCACCACAGAGGATATGGCCACAACAAAATTTTAAACAACCAAATTATAACCAACAACATAGGCCAGTTCCAATGGAAACCGACTCTAGACAGATCATACAACCACATAGAAGAAACAACTTTCAACAGAACAACCAACCCTTCACAAACAATCAGCCCTGGAAGAGAACACACAGTGGAAACTACCAACAAAGAATCAACCGATCACAACAACAAGAAGTTGACAACTCTAGCACATACGTCGAAGCAGAACAAAAGGTAAATAATTTAAGATTAGATAATTTAAACTAAGAAGCGGGTTGCCCCATATTACATTAACCAGTGAAATAACAAATAAAAAATATGAAATCTTAATCGATACTGGAGCAACCCATAATTATGTAGATGTTAAGTGTGATTCCTCAGAAAGAATAAAAATTAGACCAGTCCAAATGAAAACCATACATGGTAATACGATAATAAATAATAAAAGAATAATTAAAATAATGAATAGAGAAATAACTTTTTTTGAATTAGAAAATATAGAATCTTTTGATATGATCCTGGGTTTAGAAGGATTAAGATTATTAAATGCGAATGTAAATCTTAGGGACATGACCTTAACCACCATGAGCAGTGATAGTCAGGCTAAGTTAAATTATATTGTAGGTGAAGAAAAGTATGCACAAGAAATTGATCAATTAGTAAGGGAAAATAATGGCATTGGGCCACTACCCTTTACAACGACAGTTGAAGCCACAATCCGAACAAAGAACGAAGACCCAATATGGACAAAACAGTACCCATATCCCATAGCGGATAATGATTTTGTCAATAGGGAAATTAAAAAATTATTATACGAAGGAATTATACAAAAGAGTAATAGCCCATACAACTCTCCAATATGGACAGTCCCTAAAAAGGGTATGGACGAAGAAGGAAAACCAAAAAAACGAATGGTTATAGATTTCCAGAAATTAAATTCCAATACAATTACAGATAGGTACGTTATTCCAGACGTAAACATGACAATACAAAATCTAGGTAAGGCCAAATACTTTACCACTTTAGATCTAGAATCCGGCTTTCATCAGATAAGAATCTCTGAAAAAGATAGGGAAAAAACAGCCTTCTGTGTCAATGGTGGGAAATATGAATTTGTTCGAATGCCATTCGGGTTAAAGAATGCACCCTCAATTTTTCAGAGGTGTGTTGATGATATACTCAGGGCATTCATAGGAAAATTTGCATACGTATACATAGATGATGTGCTTATATACTCCTCTTCTCCTGAAGAACATATGGAGCACATCAGAATAATAATCGATGCACTAAACAAAGCCACATTGAAAATCTCCGAGGAAAAATCTAAGTTTTTCCAAACAGAAGTGGAATACTTAGGTCACATAATCAAGTACAATAGGATCACAACCAACCCTGAGAAAGTACAAGCGATAGATAATTATCCAATCCCTAAAACCTTGAAAGAATTGAGAGGATTTTTAGGAATGACAGGTTATTACAGAAAATTTATTAAAGGATACGCCAGTGTAGCCAAACCATTAACAGTACACTTAAGAGGAGACAACGGACAAGTAGGAAAAAACAAGAGCAAAAGCACTGTCATAAATCTTGACCAGCAAGCATTAAAAGCTATAGATAACTTGAAAACTTGCTTGAAAGAACAGGTAGAACTTTACCAACCAGATTATTCCAAACCTTTTGAACTAACGACTGATGCATCGAACATAGCACTTGGAGCCGTCCTTAGTCAAAATAAAAATCCAATATTTTTCTTGTCACGAACTCTAAGTAAAACAGAAGAAAACTACAGCACTAACGAAAAAGAACTCTTAGCAATTATTTGGTCTCTGCAAAAACTTAGAAATTATATTTATGGGGTAGCCGACTTAACTATTTACACCGATCACCAGTCCTTAACATTCGCAATATCTGAAAAAAACCCAAATACCAAGTTAATGAGATGGAAAAATATAATCGAAGACTTTGGAGCAAAATTGGTATACAAGCCAGGCCATCTAAATGTCGTAGCCGACGCACTCTCAAGACAGCAAGTAAACTCATCAACAATTAACACAGTTCACTCAGCTGCAAGTTCACCCATAAACCCTATTAAAATTGTATCACAACCCTTCAATGCATATTCGGTTCAAGTTGAATTGATACCAAATGCAGATACTAATACTACAAAAATACACACAATTTTTACAAACAAAACTCGATATGAGGTACATTTCATAGATGAGGAAATTTTAATCAGTGAATTAAAAAAAATATTGAACCCAAAGAAATTGACAGCGATACACACAAATTACGAAGCCATGTATACTTTCGGTAAGAAAATAAAGGAAGTATTCAACGGAATGAACTTTGTTTTCACTCCCAAAAAACTACAAGATATCACCAACAAAGAAGAACAAATAAAAATAATTAAAGAAACTCATGATAGAGCTCATCGAGGATATAAAAATAATATTCAAGACATAATTGAGAGGTTTTATTGGCCAAATTTGAAACAAGAATGTAAAGCATATAATAAAAAATGTGTAGCATGCCTTTTTGGAAAATATGAGAGACAACCCACACGAGAACATTTGACAGACTCAGAGATACCAGCAGAAAAAGGTACACACATACACGCGGATTTGTACTACAACGACAAAAACATATTTTTGATATCCATGGACAAATACTCAAAGTACATAGTAATAAGAAAATGCGAATCTAAAGAACAAATGAGTGATAAACTGGAGGAAATAATCATAAATAATTTTCCGAACTGCAAACGACTCATGACAGACAACGAACCATGTATGACGTCACCCTCAGTAAAGCAAATGTGTTACAAATACAATATAAAAAAGGTAGAAACTCCAGTATACAGATCAACGGCAAACGGCCAAGTCGAACGAACACATAACTCAATATCAGAGTTAGCGAGAATATTTAAAATACAAAATAGTACAAGTATAATAGAGGAAGTTTTCAGAACAGTTAAAGAACTGAATAACTCCATACATTCTGTAACAGGATACAGACCTGTCGACATACATCTTGGAAGACTACAATATAACCCAAAGGAAGTATCAAACAAAATCAAAACTGCATCGGAGAAAACTTTACACAGACTAAACAAAGGACGAAAACATCGAACCTTTCAACCGGGAGAACAAATACTAGTGAAAATTTCAGGATTAAGAAAGAAAAATAACGCGAGATATAAAAAACACGTAGTAAAAGAAGATCGCGAGGACACGATCTTAACACAGGGGAATATTCTAGTACATAAAGACAACATAAAAAATTATACACTAAAAAATAAAGATGAACCTATACCTAATATTACTCGTGAGTGCCGTGTTAGTAATAGAGGCGAAAGTAGAAATAAAGAAGATGGAAAACAGGAAGTTCCTGCTAACCACAACTGAAGACGTCTTATTGTACGACGAATATTCATACCTTTTTCACGTCACCAATCTAACAAAAATACTTACACCATATAGACAAATCTTCAGTGAGGAATATAAACCGACCACTCAGGAAAAGATATTAATAAAGAAAATAGAATCATTAACAGACCAACTGAATGTACATAAACGGTACAGTAGATCCCTAGATTTTCTAGGATCAGCACTGAAATTCATTACAGGAAACCCAGACCATGATGATCTCATCAAAATGGAGACAGTAATAAATGCATTGATAAACAATAATGAAAAACAACGCTTAATGAATTCAAGGTTTGAGAAGCTAATAGATACACTACAAGGACATACTCTGGAGAATCATCTTATCATGCAGGAGGTGCATGAACAACTTCTTCTACTTGTTAGGACAATTAACGCCGCAAAAAATAACGAATACCTAACAGAATCGTTAGACCTAAACGACATAAGAGAAATAATACAACACGAATTAATCTCAGTACCAATAATAAACATTCTGGAATATGCAGACATACATGTAGCCAGAACAGGAAGCTTAGTTGTAATTATATACAAATATCCTATTCTCAACAATGACTGTAAGTTTTTTAGAATTACACCTATAAGTTTTAGACATGGGAAAATCCACA
Source organism: Ormia ochracea (assembly GCA_963402855.1). Classification (NCBI taxonomy): domain Eukaryota; kingdom Metazoa; phylum Arthropoda; class Insecta; order Diptera; family Tachinidae; genus Ormia; species Ormia ochracea. Next base: position 12,275,816 of record OY727105.1, read on the forward strand.
CAGACGAACAAATCGCTCAATGCAATAACGACTATGTAAGAGTGAACCTTTGCAGAAATTATTTAGGAATAAATATATGTCGAAAAAATAATGAGACAGATAAATGTATACTCCCACTACTCAACAACAGGAACTGCAAATGTACAATTATACAAGAATATAACAAATCACTATTAGAAATTGATGAAGGCATAATATTATTAGACGGGTACCATAAGGTAGACAACATTACCACAACAGGTGTAAATTTAGTCACGTACAGAAATATTGTCACAATAGATAATAAGACGTATAGGAATATTCATGACCGCATAGCCAAGGCCATCCATAAGATACACGACGAGGACTTCGAAATTTTCAAAATAATAAAATCCGACACTCAATGGGCTTTTAGTAACCTAGACTCACTAAAAAAATATATTATACCTTTCGAACAACACCCTACCACGTCTTTCATTTACAGCACACTATTTTTAGTAACCTTAATAATAACAGTATTTCTGATAGCGAAAATCCTAACCTGCATAACAGGATGGAAACGTGTATCTGCAGCTAATAGATTTGAAAAAGCATTTAATTTAGAATTACAACGCATTAGGAAAGATCGGGACGATCTTGTTTAACCCAGGGGAGAGTTAACGTCACATAAGCACATACATATATTATAATACATACCTTTATAATTATTTTACTTAAGTTAAGGGATGGTAAAACCCTAAGATAAGACATATTTGTTGAACCAATAAACATTAAATAAAAAGACGTAAATCCTAGACATAATAAATCCTAAATAATTAAGCAATCCTAGACATAAGTATTATGGCTAAGTAAACCCTAAATAATTAAGCAATCCTAGACATAAGTATTATAACTAAGAAAATCATAAACTCATGTCCTGTACGATAATTATAATCAATGCAAAGACGGGTATAAATAAGAACAAACTCTTAGCCTCGCGCTCTTTGCCCTCGTAGACTCAGTTCTATCAACACACAGTCGTACGACTGTATAGAACGCAAACATCTGTAAGTTAATGTTTAAGTAAAAATATATTGTGAATAAAGAAAAGACGCATCGCGTCTAAATAAAAATATATTTTTTTAAATATTATCGAAACGTGAATATTAATTCACTCCAATAAAATTATATATTTCTGCACAACGGCTTAAACGTGTATTACATATTTCAATGTAAAAGTTTTTAGATATTTGATGCTAAATTTGGTCAATAATTATGCAGTTGTGTATTGCCTTTAAGCACTGGTTTATTGATTTAAGTGCTTACCTTGTGGCGGTTTTTCATCTTCCAATTTTCCCAAGTAAAATGGCCCTTGTCTAGTGGCAATTTCATGCACAATTATTCCAAAGGAATATACGTCACCTTTTTGGGTGCCTTCAGGGGGCCGATTATTTTCCATTTTTAATAGTTCCGGTGCTGTCCATAAGAGCTCTGAAAGTAAGAAATATTTGATTGTAATATATATTACGGACATGTGTGAACAATCGAAGCAGGCTAATTTCAAAGAATGGAACTACTTGTTATTATTTTGTAACCTTCAACAGAAGTTATGTAAATATTTTCCATACAGACTGTGATTGCAAAAATGTATATAATGTGTGTGGGTATGGATGCATGTTTTAGTCTATGTTTGTATGTATATACTTACTGCTCCAGTATGCGTAACTATTAAAATTTTCAATATCACTGGACATGTCCTCGTTCGTCTTACGCAACGTATGCAAACCGAAATCACAGATTTTAAGAACAAATCTCGAGTCAACAACACAATTTGACGATTTTAAATTGCCGTGCGACTTAATATCGGAATTATGTAAGAAATGCATGCCTCTAACAATGTCGTGCATTAGGGATAACTTAAACATCCAGTCCAGCTGGAATTGATCATTCTCCAAAATGTCTTGCAATGAGCCCTTCGGGCAGTATTCCGTTAATATGAAACTTTTAACCGGATCCAAACAGGCGCCATAAAATTTAACCAAATGTTCATGTTGTAAGTCCTTCATGCGCTTTAATTCCAACATCAGAGAGCGCGTTAAGTTTATATTCCGAACATCAATCGTTTTCACTGCCGCTTTACATCCACGAAAAACGCCTACGGGTATAAAAATTTGCCTATCACCATTTAGCGATCCCATGTCATCGGACATCAGAGTAATCTGCGAGCTGTGTTTAACCAGGGAATGTAATGAACCGCGGAAACATCGGCCAGCCGAATTGTGAAATATAACATCATCGATGGAAACACGCCAAGCCATGGAATTTATTTCGGACTCGGATTTGTAATGCCGGTAGCCGAAAAAGAAGCATACACTCATTATTATCACCATGGAGCCAAGGATTATAGAGAGTATTGCGTAGCCTGGGAGAGCTGAAATTAGTGGAGTAAAAACATGTCAATATATTAAGTATGTTTTAAGAAGACAAAATATCATTTATGAGTGAATTGTCAATATTTCAATACTCACAATTATCCGGGCAAAGTGAACCATCATAACCACATACAGGTCTATCCAATGGCGGCTCTAGGCGATCACCAGACCAATGTATCACCTTACCAGGCACGTATTCTAATTTGTTATGCTGAAAATGCGCAACTATCTCAAATCTGCCAGTCGTAGGATTCATATCCAATAACGAATAAGCGGATATTCGATCGCCATTAGCATCTATGGTTACGTTGCCCGTAATACCCATAAAACTTCGATTCCACATACGCCTCACCATATCAGTGCCATTTATTGGCCTTGTTAACACCAACGGATCCTCCCTTATGCTATCATTCAGAGCACTGGCATACAGCAATACCCCATCAAAGAAAGATGTAACAAATGCTGAAATTGGCTCATCAGCTTGAAACGTGTAATTATATTTGGCAGCGGCAATGGCTTTAATCTGAAATTGTTCGCAAGCAGACGATGGAATAGCGATAACAACGCACCGGAAATGAGGATAGAAAAAGAAAATTGAACATCAAATCGTATATCAAAAATTTGATTTCACAATAAAAGATAAAACTTTCGCATACTTTCAGAGTTCTAAAATGATGCTTTCTTTAATTTTTTGGGGTTTTTTTTTTATTTTTAACTTTGAGTGCAGTAAAAATACCATTTCGGTCAAAAAGATTATTTCAGATGACAATTTTGACAGCTCATATAGTTTTTCTTGATACTAATATGAAGAAGCAATACGGGAATAGAGTACACTTTCTCACAGCACTTGTTCTCAAATTTCTGTGGATTGCCCACATAAATCCATAATGGTGAAAACATGCTTACTTACTAAATAACGATAACTTTGGGTAACTTCTCCCATATTTCTTTCACGCAATGGAGTTTTGAGTACTGTTTCTGAATATAGATATGCCACTAATAGATCTGCCCATCTAGATATGCAACGATTTGGGTCTGTTAAGTAACAAGACTAATTTAAAATGTTCAGGCACCTTGAACGTCTGTATGTTTTCGTTTACCAATTTGCAAACGCTTCCTATAATATATAATCTATTGTTGACATTAAGAAAACAGCTGATTTCGTGACATTTCCTTCAATTTTGGTTCCCTACACATACTTAACCAAATCGAAAGCCAATATTCGCCAGAGATAATTAAAAAATTAAATTTAGATAACGTTTTAATAAAAAATAAATTGGAAGAGGAAATAATTCTCGTATGCCTTTGGTAACAATATTTGTTGTATTGTCAACCCATGTCTAAAGCTGTAAGATTGCAATGCATTAGTGTGGCTCTTGTTCGTTTGCTTGGAAGCGAGTGTTACACAGTTAGATTTAGGTTTGTTAAAGGAGAATCTAAAGTTTGTTATTTAGAGACTAAGGAACCATTCTGTATTTTGCCATGTTGTAGTTGTGGGCTCGAAATACATGAATGTCCTTAATAAAATCTATAAAATTTATATTCCGTACATTGTTATTTAATTTTGAAAATTTAATACTATAAGAATTTAACTTCTTCTTTCTCTCTTCTCTTTCTCGCTCTCTCTCGCTCTGTGATATTCACTAAGTTTCCACACATTCTATTCGTGCAGAAACTTGTAAGGATAGACATTTTGTAGTAGTGGGATTTATTGTTCAGAGTCGTTAAAAAAAGTTCACAATGATTTTCTCTCTCGCTCTTATACTCAGCGAATAAGATATCCGGCTGGTCAACTTTGATTGGCTAATTCTGCAATTGCTCTAATTTATTTAAATTTTTGTTGGCCTTTTTTTTTTTTTTGCAGTGTGTTCTGTTTATGTACTTAAAAGAACACATTCCGTTAGAGAGCTGCCAGTTAAAGATACATAAATTGTATAAATATTTTTATTTAATTTCTTATTCACATACTTACATATATGGCTTTACTCTGCCACTTTATTATTGATTTATTAATATTGTGATACACGGTTAAGCCGTAGAACTGAAATGTTCTGCATTTCGTTACAGCCTTCATAATTTATACAGAATTAAAGTACGTCAAGGATGTTTATAAAGTGAAAAATAATACTTTAAATTCACACATCTCTTTAAACAAGTGACGCCAAAAAAAACTTTTAAAATTAGAAAAAAACAATTAAACATTTAATATTTTCTAAAAGCAGCACTCAGTTGACGGTTCGTACTAATGCAATACTTTGTGTGTGCCGTTATTTGCCTTGAATCTGAAGTATTGAAAGTGTCAGAAAAGACTATGGCACAATGCCACCGCCCGCCCAAACAGTGAATAGTCCGTATAATGCGTGTGAAATTTTTATTTAACATAATTTTATGTGGTTTTCTAGAAACATGTATCGCGTAGCAAACCGTCAAGGGAAATGATTTTCAAATAGCTTTCGCTAAAGTTAATCTGTTGTGAATGGTCGCGTAAGTGGGGAGGGTAGATATAAGTCAGGATATGTGAGAGTTGACATCTGTCAAATATTTATTAATTATCAAAATAGACTATTTTCATATAAACGTCGATGTAGGCTGTCAATAACTGGTCGGCAGGTTGGCTGCTTGAGGGCAGAGTGTGTTCTAAATTGTTCTAAATTCTACACGATTGAGAACACCTCTGTTGCAGATCAGTTTTCCAGGAAAAATTTCACGTACTCTTGCCTTTCTACAGTAGTCCTTGAATGATCTGGAACAGCCATACTTTGAACACTTTAAACACTTTGTTTATTATTTATTTACTGTGAAGTTGTGAAAATCAAAAATTTAATTTAGCGCTCACTTTTGTTAGAGGACCAGAAAACTAAATTTGTTTTTTTCCACACGACAAGTCGAGCAGTTCTCGTCTAACATTTACACAGTCTGTCAGCTCAACATGTGGCAGGATGTAAGCCTTTCGCTTACATCCTGCCTCAGCTGAGAGTAACACTTTATGGTTCACAATATATATTTAACTTCCATTTTCGTCGTAACATTTTCCACATTTAATTTTTAAAAACGTTTCCCTTTTCTTTTTAAGTTTCAAATTCTGACTTAATGAGAAAAATTAGGGAGCTTTTAAATCGTCTGTTTTTATATCGTTTTTCCTTTATTGTTACCAGACCTTCATAGAAGCGGAGTCATTTGGCGAATTGCCATGAGGAACGTGTTCTAGTTTCATCTGATAAAACAACTGACGACTACTTTCAATGAATATGAAAGAAAGGAAAAACAATTAAAAAAAAAAAACTAAAAATGAATAAATACAGAAACGAATAGTGTTGATTAATTAACCATAAAAAAATTTGAAATTAAAAAAGAAAAATAAAAAAAATTATTTTATTTAATATATATTTATAAATTAAAAGTAATAATTTTATATATTTTTTTTTCTTTTCTTTATTATTTATAACTAAGAATAATAATTAAAATATAATGATTAATATTTTTCGCTTGCTGGCGATGAATTTAGTATTATTAATTATTTTCACATTAATTAAATAAATTTAATTTAATTAATAATTAAAAAATCGTAGTTGATGCAAAGTACTTATGCGAACTAATTAATCACATAACTTTAAAATAATTTAACATAGTATTTAAAACTAAATTAAACTAATTTACATTAAATTGTATTGTAAAAGATTTTTTTGTAATTCTCAATTGCTTTTTGATGATTTGGGGGTGTAGCATAACAAGGTTTGGTATTATTTTTCAAAACTATGTATATTCGGTTACTAACAAACCGAATGTGTGGATTTTAGACCGGGTTTATCAAATTAACAAATAAAAAGGTGAGCAGGAAGCATAAAATCAGTTATAATTCCGAATCAAGTGAGAGTAAAGAATATAAAGCGAATGTAAGAAGTTCTTAATGGCATCTTCTTTTCTTTTTGAGAATTTTGTGTTCTCAAAAACGTTTCGTTCTCGTAAAGGATTGTGAGTTTTAATACAAAAATTTTGTCCTTTCGAAAGGCATTGCACTTTTTGCCACGTGTGAATCGCCGGGACGAAAATGCCTTTTAAAACATATTCGATTTATTTTTACGTACCGTTACCAGACAATGTTAAAAAAAACAAATCTTTTGGGCCAGAAGAGTCAGAAAATTACATTTTAATAATTATTTTTTTTTATTTTTAGTATTGTATAAAACGATAGACGACAATTACGGCTGTGTAATTATATGAGATATTAAGTAGAAGAGCTGGTATCTTAGCAACTGAGCTTTCTTGTTTAGGACTGCATACTTCATAGAATATTTGAGAGCTGGCAAATCAGCCAATACTACTCGTAAAAGAAATAGGCCTTTGGCTGCATTACTAACTAATTAATCTTATAAGTAAATTGTGCATTGTAATTCTACTTAAATTAAATAATTTTTAAGCACATTGCACTTCACTATTCATTTGGTTTTTAATAATTTCTTTTTTCTAATTATTATAAAATTTGAGTATATGGTTTTACAATAAATGTTTTTTTATCAGCTGTTAGAAAGATGATGACCTTCTTTTTCCTAATTTGTATTCTTTTCTCGTTTAATACACATAAAATGGGCGGGCAAAACAACTTAAAAATGCAACTCTTCATAGGAATAGAAGAGAAATCACCTTAAATTAATTAATTTGTACAAGCAAAGTAATAAAAGTTGAGCAAGCACAAATAGGATCGGGAAGTAATAACTAATGGTAGTGATGGTACAGTGAGTAAGCAAGGCCATAAATGTAAAATGACACAACGCCTTATAAACCAAACTTTAAGTTCTACCTTCAGGGATAAGTATTAAGTTCACCACTTTTGAATTTCACTTGCCAATCTGCCGCCAAATAATTGTACAGGGTGGGCCAAAAGTCACAATGGGGTTTAAAAATTTAATAACTTTTTTGTTTATTTTTTTTTTATATATTTTTTTTTAAGATTATATAAATAACATCTGGAGAATAAATAATGGAGGGATTTACAACTGAACAAAGAACAAGAATAAGAGAATTTTATTACTTAAATCAGCGATCAATTATTTTAACGCAAAGAGCATATCGTCGCCATTAATAATTTCAAGAAATTCAGAAATTAATTGGCCAGCGCGTTCGCCAGATTTGTCAGCATGCGACTATTTTCTTTGGGGTTATTTGAAGGAGCGAGTATATGTCAACAAGCCCGAGACAATCCTTGAACTCAAGGCCAACATTGTTGCAGAAATTCGAGGGCTACAGCCACAAATGTTGAAAGATGTTATGGAAAATGCTCTCAAAAGAGCCCATCATTGCGAAGCTAATAACGGCGGTCATTTAAGTGACATTATTTTCCATACTTAGCGTAAAAAAATTTCCATTTTGTATATTTCATAATCTTAAAAAAAAAATAAAAAAAAAAATAAACAAAAAAGTTATTAAATTTTTAAACCCCATTGTTACTTTTGGCCCACCCTGTAGATATTGAGACATAACGATATTGCTTGAGGGGTCGGCGGTTAACCATTTAGCTGACAGTTCGAGAGTAATTGGTGAATAATTTAGTATAGCCATGCTTTGGCAGACAAATTTTGAATTGCTGGATTTGCAGTAACTAATAATTTGCCATTAATTTTTGCTAAGTAACGCCTAATGGCCCTAAAAAGGATCTATTACGATTTCATTTTCAGGCTTCATAATTCCAAACAACGTGTGAAATGATAAAGTAATTCCCATTGCTATGAAATGTATGTAACTGGAAGTCTTCGCTATAGACTACAGTTTGAATAATTTATATCATTCGACAGATAATACAATTTCAGTCACCAATTAGCCTTCACTTATAAAACGTTCTAAAACTGGCGTATTGCTGGTGGTAACAGTCCTACTCCTACTGTGCAATTCATCTTCTCCTGTAAACTTCCATCTTGCCACTCTTTTCAGCTGTCCTTGCAGTTATTCATGTTAGTTGTCTCTTGGTGATATGGGGCAGACAACACCACTGTCATTAATGCTACTCCCACCGGTGTCAGTTTTATATTATTATATTTATTTCCCAATCAAAAATATTATCTGTTCGTTTTAATTTCAGTTTTGGTTTCTTCTTTTCAAGATTTATTCCAGAGATTCATTTTAATTTTATTTCTAGTTTTTACCACTTAATTTTTTCGACTATTATTCTTTTTCTGCTTTTTAAGTGATTTCGCGCAGATAATTTTTAGCACTTCATTGAATTTTATTAACAAATCTTTCAATGCACTCATTTCAGATATTAACAACATTTAAATGAGTTTAACTACACTTTTTTTCCATTCCTTTTGAGCTTTATTATATCAATTTGATACTTTCTTTTCTCAAGAAACAGCAAATTTTTTTCTTTAATTGTAAAAACTGCAGAACGACGGCAAAACAATTAAAATAATTTAATTTTTATTAAAGTTAAATTACACTTATTGGCTTCCATCAGAAATTTTAACTTTTAGAACTCTCGATTTCCAAAACTCGATTTGATTTTTTATTTTCTCGGTTGTAGAGAAGTAATTCGTATATGTTAAGATCGCGATTTTGCAGTACTCTTAAAGGCTGTTCTCTTGAGAAAGCGAAGGACATCACGGCCGCTGCGTACAAGCGTCTGTCTGGCCGCATCATTTGCGGTCGTATTGCGCCAATAACCCTTCGGTGTTGTGTTTAATTGTCTCTAGTTTATCTATGTGACATTTGAAACTAGTCTAATGGCAACTAATCTAATGGAGTTGAATCTCACGATCTTGCTGGCCAATTAATTGGACCAGTAGTTGAAAATACTATTGTTCAAAAGGTTGCTTCATTTAACGTGTTCTAATTAAGATAAGAAAAAATTGCTTAACGTGCCCCTCCAACTTTTACCATTCACAGTGAAATGCCGCTCATGATCGCCTACAACAGCAAAGAAGTATTCCGTAAATTTTCGTTAGATTTAATCCACCAAAGCAATTATCGTAATGGTTTACAGTCATTCTACAGTGCATTAATACCCAGCACTGGATATTTGCCAAAGAGTTCTCAGATTACGCCCTTAACTTTGTTGAGTATCAACCAATCTCACATTTATATATGGTTTCAACAGGTAGCGATCTGGACCTTTCTTAAGACTTCTTTATAAACTTCTCCATCAAAGAAGGATTATTTTATTTCCTGTAATTTCTACGTTATTAGTTTACGATACTATAAACTATATATATTATTCTGTCTGGCCACCTGTCTCTCTGTCTGTCTTCGGTATTTTTGTTCCGACCTAAATTGTTCTTACATTTTGCTTAAAGCTAAAAATGTAAAAATCCATCTGCTCAGATGTTTCTCAAAATTAGCCAATATGAAAATCAGCAAAATTAGATAACAAATAAGAGAAAGAACCCCAAAAATTTTTTTTTATACATTTAGCTGTAAAAATCCAAAAATAAGTAACGAATACCTTCCCCTCTCAAACCAGGAACGCTTCTGTTACCAGCCACACCAAAATTGACATTTACTTCAGTAACGTTTGCTTGCAGTGCAATTGTACTGTACAAAAATAGTTGTGGAAATGATATACACACACACATACACACACATTCACACACAGAATACTTTTAGGAATTAACTAAACACCCTGTACCTGAAATTGTCGAAGCCTTTCCAGAATTCCATGTCTACTTATTCGGCAACTGCATTTTTAACATCGTGAATGTCAAGAGGGCTGATTTACGAAAAATCCATAAAACTATATAATAATTAATCACAGAATAAAAAAGGAAGCTCTACTATTAAAGAATTACCATAGTTTTTGAAATCTTCTTAAAGGATACAAATAAAACAATTTTTCCTCAAAAACCACAATTTATCAAGTTTTCAAGAAATCAAGTTTAGCAATGAAGTTCTTGTTTATAGTTGCGTCGAAGTATTTAATGTAAATGTGTGTCTCATTATTATAATTTTGTGCTTGTTATTAGGATTTTCCAGTGGAATGGGGACGAGATACGAGGCCTGTTCAATAGGTAATTAAAAAGAAAAATTATATTCGCTAATAATTGATCTCATTGTTTTGACAAAATGTCGAAAAAAATATTAAAAAATATACAAAAAAAAAAAAAATAATAATAAAATTTAAGTTTTAAAAAAATAAAGTAAATAAGAAAAAAATGTTGGATATTAAATAGTTTTCATTTGAAAAAAAAAAAACAATACAATTTCCAATGTTCAAAAATTACAAAACCAACTCCAATATAGCATATGGACTAGTGTCATGTAATTGTGGTTTAAAGGGAGACGTCAAATAAACTTGTCAATCAGCACTCATAATACCACAGTGTCGTTTGCAGATATGTCATCATCGATTACAAAACAAACTGAAATTTTCTCTGTCATTCAGAGTTCGAGACGATTAAATAATTAAGCGCCATATTAAAATATCAACATTTTTACATTTTCATCAATCAGCTGGACCACACATACACACTTCACAACGTTGATGTTTTTTTTGACCGTCTCCAGGGCATTTAAAATGCAAAAAAAAGGGGGGAAAGTAGATGTAACCAATAAAGCTGGATTCATCCATGCATTTCGTACAATATTTTTGTCACAACGACATTTTTTTTATATGCAACAACTGTTTTTAAGAATTGTTTTAATTTTATATTTACTTTAGGCAACACTGAACTGAGTTGCTAATAAGTGGAATTTTTCCAGACAGAGTTACCCCATCATTTTGCTTAAATATAATAGTTGTTCAAAATGGGTTAATCGTGCTGAAATAAATTCTCAACAAAAAATGCTCGATCCAATAATGTTTTTTGCTCCGTACATTTTAAGTGTAACTGTACTTTGTCTATTTAGGAAGAATGCACCTAATATTATGCATAGTGTAGTATGCTATCGGTATTATGAGTGCTGATTGAGCTCAAGACTTGCTTTAACCTCTAACGCGGCAGAAAGTGCTTACTTGGTTTTTCCCTTCAGTTGTATGTACAATTTTGCAATGTATCAAATTTTGCAAATGTATTCGAATGAAAGGGTTAGTCCGTAATTCAAAGCGTATGAGCTCCTTTGAAAATATTTTCAATTTATGTATACCTGTCTGGTAGATGCTACATTTTGAGGGACTGTTTATATAAATACGAATATTTAGGACTTTTAGATTTATCAAAATTAACCCATAGTGTCCGTATATGTACCTAATAACGTCACTTCTAAATTGAATAAACGTTCTTGAGTCGTTTGTTTTTAACTTTATCCATAAATTTGTAACAGCTGTTTGGATAATTTTTGACAAAAAATATTTTAATAATTAATATTAATATTTCACTTTTCCATAGTTACTATTTCAAGTATATGAACACTTTCCACTTATAGCTTTAAGCTATCATAGAGACTTATTATATTCCAGCTTCTTCTCTATTATATTGAATGTAAAATAAAAAATATTTATATGAAGTAAACAGCTGTTCTCTTAAATACAACTACAATTGCTCTATTGTGGCATCGACTAATTGGCACTGATAACTTATTTAGAAATAAAAAAAAGGTTATATGCAAGTAACTTAATGGTCGGAATATTTTCCATGGCTTTAGTCGGCGTCTACAGTTTAATAAAACAAAGGAGAGATAAGGCGCATTCATGTATATGTATGAATACGTACGTACGTCAAACTGAATGACAGCATGTTTTGTTACAATTTTTTTTTTGTTTACTTTGAAATACTTCTGGTAAAATGATGAAATACTTATATATAAAATATTTTGCCAGCTGCAATTAATAAAAAAATATTTTATTCAGAGAATAGTACTTTGCCTATTAATGGGTCCTTCTGATGAGACTTTTACTGTAATATCATGTATAAAATAAAACATTTTTGTCCGCTTTATTTATGTCCTTTATTCATGTATGCGGAATTTAAATTATAGGGTCACCTTGATTTGCCTCTCTTTTTTTTCCCGCCCTATGGTGACTTTTGAAAACATCCTCGCATTTTAAACACTTTTATCTCAATAGTCCTTTGAACATTTCTTTTAAGCATCAAGGTTAAAACAGTTAATAATAAATTTTCCGATAATAAAAAGAATATTATTATACATGGACTACTATGAACAGTATTAGGTAGTTCCTTATTCACTGTAAGAACAGTTGGGTTATTTCTGAATGTATGAAATAAATAATATTAATTTATTTCATTTAAAAAACTTTTTTTTTTATATATTTTTTGTAAAATAGTAAGAATTAAAGAGATGAATTAAGAGTTAATTTTAATAAAATTTTTTTAAACTGGCTAAATATTATTAAAGGTTGTTTCACTATCCTATGCAGCCGTGTGATTTCTTAAATAGGGAACTTCTGCTGAAACAAAAAATGTAATATAGTGGGATCGAAAAATTTCAGATTTTTATTAAAATTTCCATAAAATGATATTTTTATGCGATCAGAGTTGCATTTAGATCAACCAACAAAGAAGAAATTTATTTCCGTTACATTTATATGATAGTGAAACGCTATTTCATGTGATATTGTAATCGTACGATTTCGTAAGATAGTGCAGCATGCCCTATAGTGACCAAATAACTGTTGGCTCCACTTAATGACATGAAATAAAGATTAAAAAAATCTTGTTTCCATTTACTTGATGCAATAACAACGGTGGACGACCAGTTCTATGACTTTGAAATTATTTTAAGTTAATATAGAAAAGTAAAGCTTTATAAATTTATAGTAATAAGATAATGTAAAAATGTGATAACAAATTAGGTTCGCCCTAATGGTAATATCCTGCCGAAGTCAAACCGGCGCCTTTAAAGCATTGTTATAAATAAGGATCTTGTGCAAGACAAGTCGTAGCCACAGGCTGAAATAGGATGGTGGTTTTCCATGCACGAAGAGGGGAACACATTCAATCTGGTACTTCCAAATCTATTTGTACGAGATAAATTATTTCACATTTCCTTTTATATTCATACGACTTTGTTAATCTCCCAACTTTCTTTGTTTTCTTAAAAAATATTGTATAAAAAATCATGTCTTGTAACCCTTAAATTACTTGAAATGAGGACAAAAACATTTTTTATTTCACTGCAGAGAGCAATTTAACGTATCTTTTTTTTCAACTTGTTTATTTATCAGATTTTGCATTAACTCACCTCATTGGACACTCTTGTATATTCATCGTCATTTGGTTGCTTCGGCGTCACAGTCAGCATTGCCGTGTAGGCTTTGCGGGCTCTTAAATTGTTTTCTTTCGTATCATTTTTATCAAACCAAGGCTGTGAAGTTAAATGGGGGACACTAGAAAAAAAAGGAATAAAAATGTTAATAAAAACTAACAATTTCTTGTTGACAAACCTCATGATGAAAATGTGGCTGGGAAAATTCAGACTGAGTAAATGTGTTAAGATAAAATTAATTTGGCATAAGAAAACTATAAAATAAAATTTCGTATACGAATTTATTTAAAATTTAAATATTACTTGTGTGTTCTTTTTCACCAATTTCTTCTAGTAAAACTAAATAATTTAAATTTTATGGTTTTGCCGAATCGTTGCTAAGCTTTTGATACGGTATCTCATTTACTATGTGTGGTAACGCTGACTATGGGGAGAAAATATACATATATAGATTGGGCAATACTGAAATAGTTGGAGAGATCAGCTGAGAGCAACTAAAGTTGAAAAAAGTTAATATAAAATTAAATAATTTGTTTTACTGATGGCGGCCTTGTTGCTCCACATTTGGAGCATTTGCTTGCCCCAAAATTATGGCTTATGTCTTCATGTTTGGATCAAAGCTTTCACTCTAGCTACATTGAGAATGCGTTATTCGAATCCTTGTCGTATAGTGGGCCATATGTAGGTCCTATAGCGGCCTCATTATATGTCACCGATCTTCTAGCATCGATCTCTACAATTTCACATGTTTGCATTTAATGTGTAATAAGATTATTCTGTGTAAGACATTCTGACATATTTTTAAAAAAAAAAATACGTTTTTTTCTAGAAATTTTTTTAACGAATTTTTTTTTCGACAGGGTAACAATATTTGCGAAATCCTTTTTAAGACAATTCTTTTTCAATTTTTCCGGAACAAATTCTACAAAATATTCTTATTGTGTTATTATATTATATTATATTATATTATATTATATTATATTATATTATATTATATTATATTATATTATATTATATTATATTATATTATATTATATTATATTATATTATATTATATTATATTATATTATATTATATTATATTATATTATATTATATTATATTATATTATATTATATTATATTATATTATATTATATTATATTATATTATATTATATTATATTATATTATATTATATTATATTATATTATATTATATTATATTATATTATATTATATTATATTATATTATATTATATTATATTATATTATATTATATTATATTATATTATATTATATTATATTATATTATATTATATTATATTATATTATATTATATTATATTATATTATATTATATTATATTATATTATATTATATTATATTATATTATATTATATTATATTATATTATATTATATTATATTATATTATATTATATTATATTATATTATATTATATTATATTATATTATATTATATTATATTATATTATATTATATTATATTATATTATATTATATTATATTATATTATATTATATTATATTATATTATATTATATTATATTATATTATATTATATTATATTATATTATATTATATTATATTATATTATATTATATTATATTATATTATATTATATTATATTATATTATATTATATTATATTATATTATATTATATTATATTATATTATATTATATTATATTATATTATATTATATTATATTATATTATATTATATTATATTATATTATATTATATTATATTATATTATATTATATTATATATTATATTATATTATATTATATTATATTATATATTATATTATATATTATATTATATTATATTATATTATATTATATTATATTATATTACATATATTATATTGTATTGTGAGAGTATAAAAAATCCACTACTCATTTGTTTTACGATAAGCACGTATTTCGTTCTCGCTTATGCGAAATCATCAGTGGACTTTAACCAATTGTAGATTGCATTGTTTTTTGATGTAATTATTTGTAGATGTATGTCGTATTAATTTTATATTTTTTAGTTTTATTTTCTTATTGTAATTATAACTTTCTGAAAATTAAGTTTTTCCGGTTTAAGTTTTTTTAGTTTGTCTACCAAATTTAAGCATGAAATCTTTATTAAACGATTAAAAATACTTCCTTGACAACACTGTTAATAAATGCTTTGAAAAAATATTCATGTAAATGCAAAGAGCATTAAAAGGGAATAGCGAAAAAAAGGTAGTGTTAAATTGATATGTAAATGGAGGCAAAAACCGCAAAAATACCTGTCGACACACATCCACCGCACATACGAGGTATGATCGAAAAATAATATTTAGTTCAAATTTTTTCCAAAAGTATTTATTGACTCATCAATAACTATCTTCCCTCTTTAAAAGTGATCCCCTCAGATATAATACAATTGTGCCAGATTTTTTTTCCAATCTTAGAAACACTGCAGAAACGCGTTTTTTGATATCGGCAACAGCTCCTGTTTCAATGTTTTTTATCTCCTCAATCGTGTTAAACCGCTTTCCTTGCATAGGTCTCTTCAGTTTTGCGAAGAGGAAAAAGTCAGGGGGCAAAGTAAGAGGGCCAAGTCCGGTCAATACGTTGGTTGGCATGATTACATTTTGGGAGCTGGTGCGTTGTCATTGCTTCGTGCAAACGGCGCATAAATTCAACGTAGTATTCCTTATTATCCGTACGATCATTTGGCCAGTATTCATGATGCACCACGCCATTGAAATCGATGAAAATAGTCAGCAAAATCTTCCCATTTGAACGAACTCCATGTGCTTTTTTTAGTCTTACCTCTTCTGAACGCTTCCATTAGGATGATTAAGTTTTGGTTTCAATGTCATAGCCATACACCCAGATTCGTCAGCAGTTATGACCTTTTAGAGACAATCTATATCGTAGTTGACAACTTTGAAGAACTTCTGAGCGACGCCCAGAAACAATCTTCGCTGCTTAAAACGTCCGTAGAAAAAGCACACCAAAACGCGACTAATCTTTTTATCTGTCAAAAACATTCTGACAATCCGAAATGCCTGATATTGCCAATATATAAAACAGACATGTGTACCAATATAACAGAAGAAAATTGCGAAAATCGAATTACGTAACTCACGAAATTTGAAAATAACGGTTATTTTTAGATTACACCTCGTACATATTCGCCAACGCCGATTTCATCTAGTATATATATCATCAAACAAAAAGTTGTCTTGTACTCACATTTAAAAACAAATTTAAAAATTTTAAAAATTCTTTAAATGGTTTAAAAAGGAAAAACCTTTTTTTCTATTTTTATACTACAGAAATCAGCTGTTTTCAAAAACTTCACAATTACGTGGGATATTTAAACTATAATTTTTATTGCTCTAAACTTTTCAGCATACTTCTGTCTTTATGTGCTTATTTCTTATTTTTCAATAATAGTTGAGGCACTTGCCACACAAAGAAGTAGAGGGGTAGGGTAAGGCATATAATTTTATAACTTTCTCCCTCTTTACGGCCTGCTAAGCGAAATATGTATTCATTTATGTTTTATTTGTATATCGTTCACTTTTTCATTAAATTTTCGTGATGACGACGAAAATATGTTCGCTGTTATATATTTAAAAGTCGATACAAGTTGAAAAATTTGTGCAGGTATCCTTTCTTTATATAACTATTAAGGGGATATGAGCTCCTCCCACTTATTTCTTGGAATATAAATCATCTGAGCGGATTTTAGTTTTATTTGCATTACTGATTTAATGCAGTAGGGGATACCTTCCCCTCCATGTAGTTCTTGTAATATAAATCATCTGAGCGGATTTTAGTTCTATTGGCATTACCTTTCCACACTAGCCGCTCTTGTTCAAACAGTAGGGAATACCTCCCTTTAAATATAGGACATATATGCTTTTTAGACGGCGACCCTCATTCGAGTTTACTCTCATCGGCTTTGGAATTTATGAATAGCAGAATTAAATCTATAATAAACATGCCCCAGAAAATCTGAAAGTTGCAGAGAGGAATCAAACATCTCTCTATTGCGATTGCGGAGAATTCAACAAATAATAAGAAAGATTTTTTGTCAGCTGATTATTTATCTGAACCACATCCGACAAAGTAAATATTTAAAACTTTTTGTTCTTTTATTGAAATTTAAAAACTTTGGTTTGTTCCGCATATGCAAACTTCTTCCTAATTGCTTATTGCCTATTAAACCGAAGGTTTGCGGCTTTGATTCCTGCCTAGATCCTATGTGTTTTCCTGCGGTCAAGTCAAAAGCTTTACGTGTTGAGTTGATCAAGGGGAAAGAAACTTATGGAGAAGAATGAAATATTAGTAGTCCCGATGTGAATTCAATTTTGGTGAGCAAAAGCCAGTGGAGCAAAGCAAGACTGAATTTATTTGAAAGGAATATTTTGAAGGTTGTTTCCTATATTTTCATGTCTTCTGTTCTTAACGTCAACTTACCGCGAAAACAATTCAATGTTGATGAACACATATTCCCCACTGTCAATCATATTTAGCTCCTCCGCTGTCAGCATGATTTGTCGTATTGATTGAGGATCTGCACACATTATGACAACTGTAAAGATAAATTTAATTCAAAAAATAATTAATTGATTTATTTTTACGCTCGAGCGTGTATTTATGAAAATAATTTCTATTAAAAGTATATTTTGCATAAAATAATTAAATACAAATTTGTAAAAGAATGAATACCAATGACCATGAATGAACATGCACTCATATACATATATAGTATAAACATAATGTAAGTTCTTTATTGCTTTGATGCATCTGACTGTCATTTAAAACACATACATATGTACATATTTGATTATTTACATAATCAGCTGTCTTGGGTATATTCAGTGAGCAATTAATTTGTTTGGCAAGCATAAATTTTAATTAAATCAATTTATTTAAAACTATTGAGTGCTCTCAACTTAGCTTTTACATTCATATATCAAGAAGAGCTATTTCTTTTCTTGTCATTTTGGTTTTAGAGTATAAAAGTTTTTTGCTTATTGAACATAGTCGTACTGGCAGAAGAGTTGCATTTGACAGTTTACTTAATTCATGCGACATATGAATCCCTAGAATACGAAGATGCCTTAAAATGCATAGAGTGAAAAATGAAAAAAAAGGCAGCTGAGCTATTGCAACTGCTTTTACGGAAGGAGTTTGCCTTATACTATTTCTTTATTGTGAAACCGTTTTAGGTTTTATAAACCTTTTTAATATTGTGATGACCCCATTGTTTAAAGTTTTTTCGATGATAACTATTTTAAACTTTAATTTTTACAAAAAGGTTTTTTCTATAATTATTTTATATTTTAATATATTCATATAAATATTTCCCATTGCAATGCTCATCAATATTTCACATGATTTTTTTATCGAATATACTTTTTGTATTTTAATACAATTTGCGCTTTTTATAGTTGCAAAATGCAAATTTTAATTTTTGAAATACAAGTGTTTTATTTTAAAATACATTTTTATTAAAAAAATTTACTTTTCTCAGAATGTGTTTGTTTCAATTTTCCACCTTTTTAGTGTTGAATGTAGTGTGAATCGTTTCTTTTTTTTTTTTTCTTTTAATTTTTGGCAACATCGCTTATTTGTTTAAGGTCAGTGGCGATTCTTGGCCAATATCCAACGCCCAACCACTGACCACAGGCAATAATTTTTAAAACAAATATGGCAGAATATTTCAACAACTAGTGTAACATATTAATAGCAGGGAACTTTTACATAAAAGTGTGTAACGTTTAAAAATGATAACGTTTTGTGAACAGCATGTTAGTTGGGAAAGGGGGGGCCCAAAATAAATTTAAAATATAAATTTTGGTAAATAAGTTTACTTTATATTTTTATCTGTAGCTGTCATAATTTTGTAAAATTTTTTTAAAAGTACTTTTCACATGTATGAAAATTTATAATTAATTTGGCTCAGAATACACCGCAATGGGCAGAGGCGTAGCTGACATTTTTCTAACTTTTTTCAAATATATCTCTTATAAAATTTATCAATGCTAAGAATTGCTTTTTATCCAATTATTTTCATAATTTAAGCCAGATGACAGATATCTTAACATATTTTTTATTTCCAATAAAACTATATAAATTAGGTGGGTTTTATAATACCGACACCGGCAAGCAAATTTTTATAAATTTTTTTATAATTTTTTGTTTTTGATTTTTTTTAAATTTATTTTAATTTTTTGTTTGCGTTCGCAGCATGAGCGTATTTGTGAAAGCGATTTCAGCGAGTGATTTCATCGTGTGAACAGGGCTTGCAGTAAGTGAATCACTGTAAAACCAAATCTAAAATGTATTTTCACGCCTTTGCAAAAAAAACCCCAAAGAAAATTATAAATGACAGAATCGGCGTATTCGGATTTGCTTTGGCACTGGGGCTAACATGTCTGTCAAATCGAATGCATCCTTTGCAGCTCTATTTTTTTACTACACTTTTAAGATTTTATTAGTAGTTTTAGGATGACAATATGCTGCTCTCACAAAAGAAAGTTCTTCTTAAAACACTCTGAATATTTTGACATTTCCAGAGTGCAGGGGTCCAGTTACCACAGATAAAGTCCTTGATAAAGTAACTAAAAAAAAGTTTCATATGTGAAACCAATAACTTTTAAGGAATATGGCATGTCTGGAATTTAAAAAAAATAAAATTTATTTTTATTTCTTTCGCTCTGTTTACTGTAAAGAAAATATTTTGTAATACAACTCTGTTTGCACTGATATTAATTGTGTCTTTATTTTGGATTTAGGGAACAGCCCAGACAAATAATGCATTTGTTAAATTGCAAAGCAATTGTAGTTGTACAATAATGATGCATTAAGTACATTCATCACAGCATGCTAGCAAGTGTTAAATGTCAAATACATATGTCATATGCGTAACACAGCTACAAGGTTATGCTAATTTTACACATTCGCCACAGCAGCCTATTCACGACTATAATTATATATCCTCTGCTGTAAAGGATATGTTAGATGTATGAAACGTATAGCTATAGGCATTTGTAGTTGTGTAGTTATATAGTGTGCTGTAGAGGACATGTTTAATGTATGAAACGTGTAGCTATAGGCATTTGTAGTTGCGTAGTTGTATCATGTGTTGTAGAAGATATGTTAGATGCATGAAACGTGTCGCTATAGGCATTTGTTGTTGTGTAGTTACATAGTGTGCTGTAGAGGACATGTTTGATATATGAAACGTTTAGCTATAGCTATTTGTAGTCGTATAGTCGTACCGTTTCCTATAGAGGACATGTTATGTGCATGAAAAGTGTAGCTATAGGCATTTGTAGTTGTGTAGTCGTACAGTCTGCTGTGAAGGATGCATTTAATGCATGAAACATGTGGAAATAATCGTATTTTCCTCCTTGTATAGTTATAAAACTCAATATATCAATATATCAGATCTTTATTCCATCTTGCAGTATATTCTGAAAGTTAAACACGCCTTTTCGGAATTTGGTGGCAGATATATGTTTACATACATACATATATGTTTGCTTAGAAATAAAAAAACTTTTGCCACTCATTTGTGCGCGTGATTACTTTTTTTGAAAGCAATTTGTTTTCATATTTATTTAAATGTTGTTCACCAATTAGACATGCCATAAATATTTATTGATTCATTTTTATAACGCTTCAATAAAACTACACAAATATTCACAGGCATTTGTAAAAATATTGAAAAGAGACATTTCGTGTCCTTGTAAGAGTTTTTGTTTTCTTTTTGTTTTTACATTAATCATATTAAATTGGGCTCTGTTTGTGCTCACACATTTAACTCTTTCCCAATATTTTTATTATAAAGAAGATAATTGGTGAATATTGGAAAGCAATGATCAGCATTCGTGGACCCCAGGAGAACAATGCTATCACGTACTGCATAACTGTCGTTATACTGTTTGCCACATACATGATAACATTCCACAATTTACTCGTATTTATCTAGAAAACTTGAATACATACTTTTAGTTATATTTTTGTGTAAATGTTTGCTCTACAGTTTGGCATTGTGAACAGATTAATCGTTTTTACCAGACAGTGAGTCGTCGTCGTCGTCTTCGTCGTGTGTTGTTTCGTCTCTTTTACCGTATGACGGCAAGAAGTAACTCATTGGGAGGCACATACTTAAAAAATTGAGTGTGAATTATATTGGCTGATGATTATTAAAAGATTTTCAACGCATTTGTATTTTGGAAAATTATTTTCAATATTAATTATTGGAAGTCTTCATTTGAACTTTTTTGTTTTGTTTATTAATTGAAGTGAATTATTGTAGTTAATAAGTTTAAATCATCGTTATCATTTTTGCAATGAAACGATTAAAATAGGAAAGAAAAAATGTTATATTTTTGATTTAATTTTTTTTTTGACGATTTTCTAAAATGGTTTGGCGATTTTGAACGAATGGTTTGTCATTCCATTTTGAATGGAATGACGAATGGTTTGAAGTTTTTGCATAGAAATTTGTGTTGTTTGACGATTTTACTCTTAGAAATTCTGGCAACAGTAAACACAATATTGGCTGTTTAGGCTAATGAATAATGCGTAGCCTACTAAACCGGAGGTAGCGGCTACTATTCCCGCCTAGACCCTGGGTGTTTTCCTGCAATCAAGCCAAAAGTTTTGCAAATTAAGTTAGTTAAAAAAAAAAAAAAAATATTTGTAGCTTAAAGCTCCCAGTCACTATTAGATATGGAATGTGTGCTGCACCGTTATGAAACTGTGAACTTAAAATGCAACTGTGTGACAGAGCCGATCAGGAAATTTTGTACAGTAATGCGACATCTGAAACTCCATTTTAAAAAGGGTTTTTTTTGGAAGAAGGTCAGGCCGAAATCGATAAGATTTCTTTGTGAAACATTAGACGCAATGCCACGTATAGCGAAATTGTTCAACGAAAAGTCGATATGTAAATTTAAAAAAAATAATTAATAATATTTTGTGAAGAAGCCCAACTATCTTGTTTAATAAAACAATCATTAGAATAAACGGTAACTTAATTTACGAAAATTTTTGTATGGTCGCGAATACGGCTAATACTTGGATCAATATGCCCATTTTCGGCGAGAAATATTCAATGCGAAAAATTTGTCGTTCGTTCCAGTTGTGTTCTTTGTTCTCCATGAAATTGTCATTACTAAAAAAAAGGGAAATTATGCCACTGCTTACAAAATATTACTTTTGTGTGCTAATAATTTCTTAAGAAAATCGGGCTTGGAGCCTATACTTGTATACCGAAATATGTGAAATTTATCTTAAATTATCAAACTCTCCATTACAAAAGTTTTCGCAGTACCAAAGTTGTAAAGAGGCCTTGAATGCATTATAGACTTCCATAATTTTGTATGGTAATTAAACAAAAGATCTGGTAACATTGAAAAAAGTAGCCAGATTTATGTTCCACATTTCAAAGGACATGAGAAACAACTGTATACGTTGTCGAACTAAAAATATTTTTTGATTTTATACGGCTGATTATTTGTACAGCCAAAATTAAACAATCACAGTTGGAATAAGTCCCACAAAATAAATCACCCTGTTAACTGCAAATGGTTTTAGCAGTTTTGCATGCATGATAATACTTTTATTTATGGTTTATTCATGACACAATTACATTCATTTTATTTAACTATTTTGGCAATTTGGGTTGATTATAAATATTGATTTGTATATCTTTCTATTTGTAAACAATTATTTTGGTTATTAATTTCTCAAATTTATATTAAACGTAAAAGAACATTGAAAACATTGTATGAGAAACATGAATTACGGAAGGTTTTCAAATTAATTCAAAGTTAATTTAAATTTGATTGCTTTTAATGGTTGGCAAAAATTTACGACCACTTAAGCTTCTGAGCTTAAATATGAGTAATGAAAAGCTTCGTGTTGTTTCAAGACTTTCGAAGAATTTGGATTTTTTTTTTAACACTTTAGCTTCGTTATTATAACATGTTAATAATTTAAGTTAATTTGTTAACGGAGAGATAATTTGCTTTTGTTATTAGATGTTTGAGCTGAAAATTAGCGATAAGCTAAAGGCAATATCGTCTTACTTTTGACTGCTAACGTAAAATGTGTGACCTCGAAGTTGTGTGTTTTCTGGCCTATAAGGAAAGAATTTCAGCATCAATTCAGTTCAAATATAAATTTAAATTAAATTTAACTTCTATTAATTATCATATACAAATTGCGAGAGCAACTTCCTCTACTGTTATTGGCTAACACACATCAAGAAAAGCTTCTATTTTAGTGCTTTAAGCATTTGTAAAAATAAGAATATTCCTTTAGGTGGTTTTTAAGAGGGCGCTGGGCAAGGCGCTCAATTTTTATTTGTTTATTTATTATTTTGCCTGAGCAGACCTTGTCTGCTCAAAGGCTTGTATAATTCCTCTTGAAACTATAGGAAACTGTTTTACTTATAAGGTGTCTTTGTGAAGGACTACCTTCATCCAGAGTTGAATGACTTCCTAAAGCCAACTCAAATAACTGAAATTACACTTATTAGTCTTTACCAGGGTATCAGATATCCCGACTGATTAAGAGAATTCGTGGTTGAGTGGTAATTATTATTATTGTATAATCATGGAAACAAATAATCAAATTTGGAATGTTTAACATCTATACCAAAATGTAGTCTAATCAAAAGAGAGAAATATTGGCGACATGTGTGTGTGTGTGATGCATTAAAATAGTGCATCACAACATACGAACAGGTGCATACAACTTATTTCTGTTTTGCCTTTTCCAGTGCATGTCTAAGGTGTCAAATGACCGCAACTTGTGTGAATTAAAAGGATGCATAATAATGCTGGCAATAACGGTCATTATGTTATGCTACGTTAGACAACGTTTTCATACTCACTAAAAATAACTTAAACAGGGTTGCATTGCCCAGTTTGCATTATTTATGAGTCAAATTGTAATTCTTAAAAATATTATATTTTCCCATTTTTGTTTTTTAAAATAAATTAATATTTAAAAATGTCTACCAATTAGTTTATCTACTTATCTATCTAGTTTATCTATTAGTCTACCAATTTAGTTTTACTCGAAATTTTAGAAAATGGGTGATATTTGTGCTCCTACTCCCAGTAGGCACATATATTTGGAATGTTTTTGCGGCGAGGGCATAGCAAAATTTCCTAATAAGCTGTTAACAGCATTTAACATTTACCAACAACAATTAATATTAATGATAATATACAATTAAGATTATACACCACATCCTCCTTTTACAGTGTTCGTTGTAGAAGAATCAGTAAAGATTGCCATCAACAAAGACTGCTCTTTTATTTATTTCTTCCGCAACTATCTTCTCTACCACTACTCACTGCAAATTGCAGTAGAATGCCTTTCTTGAACAGAGGCTTGTCTTTGGAGAAAAAAAAAATTCATGGATTTTTCAAGAGAAATTCGAAGTATTATTTATGATCTTTGATTACAGCTTTGCCCAAATTGTGTAAAACAGTGTTGCCTGCGATATTTAGCTTTGATTATTTTTGCGTTTTCATGGAGCCTGTGCGGAATCAACTAAATAAAAAGGGGCACATAATCAGCTGTTGCAGTATCGTCACTATAAACTCCAATTATAGCTTCAGCGAAATTTGGAGGACAAACTATAACTGAGCGCATTATAGTGAAGTATATAGAAATATATATACTGTAAATTACAAAATAATCATATTGCGAATTTTCCCTGTTATAATTATTAAAATGGAGAGCACATCGTTTTGTATCTATGGCCCCTATCCTTCACAGAGGGAATTCGTTGAACTTTCTATATGTGGAACAGTATTCTTATAGAGATCGTTACTTTCACTTCCAATATTGGAAAATTCAACTCTGACGTCTATAAATAATACTTCCTAATCCTCTATAGCATACAAGTATATGACAGGTTCCAATGAAATGCTTGGTATGAGTAGAGGTTATCTCGAGGTCTTAGAGAATTATACATAAATAAAACTTAAAGGGGGAAATAAGTAATTTCACATTTTTTCGTGGTTCCCCCGATTATAGTTCTTTCCATTATATTCAATTTGTATAAAATAATTATACGCAATTTCGCAAATACGAATTCTATATAAAAAATTAATCAGAACTGTAAATTTTTCTATAGTTTTTTTTTTTTTTTTTTTTTTTTTTTTTTTTTTTTTTTTTTTTGAAATCTTGTTATTTTACAATTTATTTTATTTTTGAAATTAATTATCTACTCGCAAAGCCTACTATTACTTGCACAATGGACCTTGATGTCTATTAGCAGCCAAGTCACTTAATGTCAACGCAAACATTCAACTAATTGCAGAGAAAAAATCAAGGAAAGAAAGAAAAATAGAAACAGTAAAATGAAATTTAAATGGAAAGAGATTTATTTTTAAATTCTTTTGATGTTTTCCAATGTACATGTTCTATTTAAAGAACACCATTTTTGATTGCTAATACTTTCCACACGTAAAAGTAATTTCTATTTGTTTTATTTGTTTTTTACATTAACATTTTAATGGTTTAATTATTCCTGATTTTCTATATTTCAATTTAAATTGACTTCCACATTTGTATGCGCCATTTATAACAAGACTTATTTATAGAACTGCAAAATTTATCTTGAAAGGAACACCCTCAATCTGCCAACAATTGAAGTGTTGACGTGTACACGGTCAACCTTTGAATAATGTCATGAAATTATGAAATTGTGCCGTCATGCAACAGATGTCCTTTACCTGCATGAATTCGCCTTGCTCTTAACAGCTGATTTTGTTTTGTAAAGAGCCACAACTGTATCTCCAACCGATATGACACTTCCCTAAACGTAAAATCTTAGTCTAGTAACTTGTGTTAATCTTAATTATAAATTTATCTTAAAAGTATAGCGTACTTTGATCAGATATAAATACAACACTGGTGCTTTATTTAACAGAATTTTGTAATCATTTTTCTCTGTGCAAAAGTAGGTCTAAAGGATGTAGGATAGCTATTTCTGGAAAACATTTTTTAAGCCATCCGCCAACTCTTTAACCCCTCCAGTTCAATTACAAAGGAAAAGGAACTATTATCAGCGGAATTTTCAGCTGCCAGTACGATAACAGAATAGCCAAGGACGCAGGCGAACCCATTTTCAAAATTAATTAGACATAAATACACCACTGGTTGGTACATTATTTAACAGAATTATGTAAAGGTAGAGCGTACTTTGTTCCGATATAAATACACCACTGGTACATTATTTAACAGAATTATGTAAAAGTAAAACGTACTTTTTTTAGAAAATACACCACTGTTACATTATTTCAAAAATTGAATAGTGTGGCACAAAAATGTACTATTTTTATGACCACTAAAAGTTTATGAAAATTTTTATAAAACCACCATTTTCATGCGATCAGAGTTGCTTTTACTTCAGGCAGGCAAGAGAAAATTGTTTGCATCAATTTTTTTATGGAAGGATGACCCCAGCAACACCATTTTGCTGCAATTTTTAAAACAGGAGTGTACAACTTTCAGATTTTCGTATGAATGAATCGCCTGACATTTTAGGTTATTGAAAGGAGGCCTTAAGATACATCCTTATGGTATCCTGTTGCCTTAGAAACAAATTCATTATGTCTGTTAACACATTTTTGTTGTTTGATTATTATTTGCCAAAATGAATAGAAGAAGCAATTTGTAATCTTTCGCTTATTTAAATTAATTTTAAAATGAAATATTTAAAGAAAAATAACTAGAAGGACACAATTAATAAAAAAAAGAAAAGAAATAAAATTAAGCATTAAAATTAAAATATGTTTAATTTAGCAAGTGTAAATTTTGATCAAAGAACGTTTTACTTTTACATAATTCTGTTAAGTAATGGACCAGTGTTGTATTTATATCTGATAGAAGTACGTTTTACTTCTAAGATAACGCTGTGTAAATTTACAATTAAAATTAACATACGTTACTGGGCTCAGATTTTACGTTTAGGGAAGTGTCATATCGTAGTTGGCAATCGCATATAAGGCTTGCACTTGGGGCTGTGAGAGTCATTGTTGATAAGAACCCCATCAAGTACACAGCAAAGTGATAAGGGCGGGCTAAATTGAAGTGGTCGCAGAGAGGTGCAAAGGCTGTGTTTTTAGTAAACAAAGCGGGGATTGGTCTTCAGCAAACGTAAACTGTTTCCCACTATTTCGTGGCGATTAACGAAAGTAGAAACTGTTAAGGCTTAATTCAAGCTTTTAAGGCTTTAATGCAATTATTGTAATTAAAAATTCTTTAGAAAATAATTTTTCCAACAGGCCTTTTTTTTATAAAATTTAAAATAATTACGCAGCATGATTTCGCAAAAATGGATTTTCTCTATTCTATCACAAATTAAATTTGGCTGTAACGTCTCGCATTCTATTGGTATTCACAGCAGAAGGCATTGAAAATAGAAACTAAAAAGGGACTCAAGAAATTTGACCATAAAATATTGTTTAATTTTTTAAGAGAAACCAGAAAAAATTGTCTAAAAATATTTTTTGTTGTTTAATTAAAATGCCACCTTAAGTCAGTTGTAAAAATGCAAAAATATATTTAAAAATATTTAAAATAAACTTGAGTCGAATTTTGTGCTCATTTTTTTAAAAACTAAATCTTTGTGTGTAAAAGTGAAAATTTATTTTAGCCTATTTTTTTTTATCAATGTTTTACCGGCCCTTCTACAGAAGAGTTTATTTTAAATTCGGTTTGATTTATAGAATTTAGTTTTTTCTTTAACAACAAAGACGGACAATTTGGTGACTGATGATATCTATTTTCATTGGCTTGTCATTCCCTAATCCGGTCATTGACCTGCTAAGTTTGTAATTTACAACCGGCCTGTCTACAAACGTAAAACTGACTATAAATAGTCATTAATTATTTCAAAACTGATTTAATAATCACGTAACAACTAACTAGACTGGAAATTTAATTAGAGAAAATAATTGGAATTTTATAAATAATTTTTATTAATATTATTTAGTTAAAAATGTTTAAAATAAAAGCAAAAATTTTTATTTCCGATATTTTGTCAACACGATGGTTGACTTTTTCAAGAATTATAGATTTTACAAAAATTTAAAAATTGTTTTTTCAGTTAAAAAATAAATAAAAAAAGAATATTAATAGAAATATAAATTTTTCAAAATAAATTTTTTTATTTTTTATTAATAATCTTAAATAATATTTTACTCTAAAATAATAAATGAATAAAAATATTAATAGAAAATTGTATTTTTCGAAATCAATTTTCAAAATTTAGTTTTTTATTTTTTATTAAAAATGTCAAATGACATTTTACTCTAAAATAATGAACAAATAAAAATATTAATAGAAAAATCAATATTTCAAAATCAATTATTAAGAAATAAAAAAATAAATAAATAATAATAAATAAATAAATAAAAAAAGAATATTAATAAAAAATTCTATTTTTCGAAATCAATGTTCAAAATTTTTTTTTAAATGACATTTTACTCCAAGGTAATAAAAATAAATAAAATATATAATAAATAAATAAAGAAATAAAGAATATTAATAGAAAATTCTATTTTTCGAAATCAATTTCCAAAATTTTTTTTAAATGACATTTTACTCTAAGGTAATAAAGGAATAAAAATATAAATAAAAAAAAAGAATATTAATAGAAATAGAAATTTTTCAAAATCAATTTTTTTATTTTTTATTAATAATCTTAAATAATATTTTACTCTAAAATAATAAACGAATAAAAATATTAAAAAAATATATAAATAGAAAATTCTATTTTTCGAATTCAATTTTTAAAATTTAGTTTTTTATTTTTTATTAATAATGTCAAATGACATTTTACTCTAAAATAATGAACAAATAAAAATATTAATAGAAAAATCAATATTTCATAATCAATTATTAACAAATAAAAAATAAATAAATAATAATAAATAAAGAAATAAAGAATATTAATAGAAAATTATATTTTTCGAAATCAATTTTCAAAATTTATTTTTTTATTTTTTATTAATAATGTCGAATGCCATTTTACTCTAAACTAATAAACAAATAAAAATATTAATAGAAAAATCAATATTTCAAAATCAATTATTAAGAAATAAAAAAATAAATAAATAATAATAAATAAAGAAATAAAGAATATTAATAGAAAATTCTATTTTTCGAAATCAATTTCCAAAATTTTTTTTTAAATGACATTTTACTCTAAGGTAATAAAGGAATAAAAATATAAATAAAAAAAAAGAATATTAATAGAAATATAAATTTTTCAAAATCAATTTTTAAAATATATTTTTTTATTTTTTATTAATAATGTTAAATGACATTTTACTCTAAACTAATAAACGAATAAAAATATTAATAGAAAAATCAATATTCCAAAATCAATTATTAACAAATAAAAATTAAATAAATAATAATAAATAAATAAATAAAAAAAGAATATTAATAGAAAATTCTATTTTTCGAAATCAATTTTCAAATTTTTTTTTTAAATGACATTTTACTCTAAGGTAATAAAGGAATAAAAATATAAATAAAAAAAGAATATTAATAGAAATATCAATTTTTAAAATTTTGTAAAATCTATAATTCTTGATGAAGTCTATCATAGTGTCGACGAAATATCGTAAATAAAGAAAAGATTTTTTATAATTAAAAAAAGATCTTAAACGCCAAAATGAAATAAAATGTAAAAATTGTTTCCTAATAAATGTTGTTGCTTTAATATAAAAAGGCCCTAACTAATGGTTTTATTTTACATGCCCACAAGCAAATGTAACGAATTTTAATTTTTAGTGGTTGCCGATAATTAAAAATGTTATTCCGAAAGCTAATTAGTTAATAATACTGATTACATGACGTTCACCTAAAGTAAAATAATTAAATATTTTTATATAAATTTCTGCGTATATTGCAGTCATTTTTGCTTTACTTAAATACGTATTTCTACTCTGATTACTATATAATAAATTCACTTATAATAATTTTTCAATTGATTTAAATGGCACACCCTCTCGTCAATATCGGCAGTTTAATATTTATTTAAAAGAAATTTTATCACTGCGCAATGATTATGAAATAAATGTTGGAGTCTTCCATACAAATAAATTATTCATTATTTTGTATTGGGGTGGGGAATAAGAACGTAAGTGACAGCTTTTCAAAGTAAACTGAAATACTATTTAAGGCCTGAAGTCAATTTGTTTATTTGTGGAAATGCTTGAATTTTAATGCTTCACTTTTGCAATAAATTATTAATTTAAAACACTTTGTAATTGAAGCTTTGTAGTCGTGCTACTTGCAGTGATGCTACACATACCTGTACTGTGAATAATTAAAGCCGAATGTATGAAATATTTGCAAAGCTTTGAAATTTGCTATAGACTTCATAACAAATTTTATTTTAATAAATGAAAATTCTTAATCATTTCAGGGCTGTCAATTAAACTAGTAAGGGGCATGTTTCATTATCCTACACGGTCGTAGGATTCATTTACGTGAAAAATTTATGTAATTCTATCCTGTTTTAAAAACTTCCTTCAAAATGAGGTTATAGGGCTTACGAATTGTTAAAAAATCGGTCACATAGATGCATTATTAAGCCACGCCATCCTATTTTTTCAGCGCACTTTGTCCTATTTGAGAGATTGTGTGGGATAGTGAATCTTGGCCTTTCACGGCATTAAGTCGATCTTCGTCCGAGTATTACATTATAAGCTTTTTCGCTTAAAAGCGTAATGTACAGGAATGGCTAAAATCTAACGATCTGAAATGCAGTCTGAAATGCATTTTCAGATTTGAAAAATAAAATAAAGGGATCTTGCTAATTTATTTGTTTTTATATTTTTATTGAAAAAATATTTTTTCTTGGCAAATATTATATTTTATTATTTAATGTTTTTATTTTCGTTACTTTTTTACGATTTCTAAGCTCAAATATAAAAATATTTATTTTCATTTTATTTTTATTTTAGTATTTTTTTTTTATTATTTAATTTAATTTTATTATTTTTTTTATTCAATTTTTTTTATTAATAATTTTTTTTTTATTTTATGTTTTATTTTTTTAGTATTGATGGAATATTGAAAATAAATCATACATTTTTTATAAATAAACAAAAATTTTACATTCCAAATAAAATAAAAAAGAATTATATACGTACATATATACGTTGTTCATATATGCACAAAAAAAGAAGCAAGTAATTATTTTATAATTATTATTTAGATACAATAATAAAATCCTGCTACAAAATTCTGCTTGCCGCACTTTTCGCGTCAGCATGCAGAGTTAATATTGAATCTTTTAATTGTGTCGGTTTTATTTATATATAATATTCTCACGTAATACCAGTATGGAAAGGGGGGAAAAATTGTTTATTTCATTTAGAATATTAATTTTTATTATTAATTCATTTTATATTATTTGTTGATTTAAAAATTGTCTTGCTGGCATTATTTCTGTTCATTGTCTGTTATAAGATTTAAATGGGCGACAGGATTATTTTATTGACGATCTTCTGCAGTCTGCAGGCTGCTGTGATGAATGTGTTCATTTAGCATACTTCGCTTTTAGAAATTCGAATAAAATTATAAACTTGAAAACGGCCATTTTTGCTAATATCTGAGATGCGATATTAGCAATTTTAATCGAAAATAACTCATTTATTTATTTACTATTTACTCTATTTACTCGTCTTTACATGTGTATGTATGGGTATAGGGGCATGTCAATCCGCAAACGGACTGAACAACGCCTTTTGTGATTGCCATCCAAAGTATTGTTAGTGTTGAAACGAAATTTTTCAGAACGAAATTTTTTTTTGAGTGTATTTTATGTGCCTGTGGAATGCCATGGTAATAAGTCATTGTTGTTAAATCAATTTGCATTTATTTATTAATTACTCAATTGCAGCGACACCTAATCACAACTGCGGTTCCGCTAATGTTTCGTGTTTCTCCTAATAAATCTTCTAGTCAATAATTGGTTAGACAGATGTTAAAGTGTTTCCTCCAATTTAGATACGAGTACTTGATATTTTCGTTAGGCATTGATTAGGTTTACATTAAGATATGAAATGCACGTGTTTGTCAGTCGGCCACTTAAATACTAATCTATTAGATTGTCTGTACATCTGTCTGTACAGTTTATTAGATATCAATTAGTAACCCTGTCAGGCGTTCTTAAAGTAGTTATGCAGCGAGTTAAGCTGTCAGCTTTCGATTGCTTTGAGGAGTGCGGGATTGGGAGAATTGCAAGCAGACGACTACTTGTCTTTGTTGGTATACGACTATAAACGAAAACAGAATGTTTCGTTTTGTTTTCAAGCGACAAATGATGAAGCTGTTAATAGTTGATTTCCTCAGCTCTTCATTGCAATCGCAAATTGACAGCAAGAATTTTATTTTAACGACTTCTTTGTTGTCTGTAGGCACAGTAACGAAATGAGGCCAGTGGCAAATATAAGACGAAAAAATATATTCTACTTAACAGATACTTTGTTAAACATTGTAGCTCTGAAATAGCCTCAGCAAATTTTTTTTTCATTAATATAATTAAGAAATCAGCTGATTTTATTGGCAACTTTTACTGATATGCAATTCTTTTACTGATATGTGCCTGAATGCAATTCATTCATGAATGCCTAGAAGTTCATGCATAAAGAGGCGCAATGTTCGTGCACTATCTGATTTATCTGATTAGAAGCTAGAAGAGTGAAAGCACAATGAGAATAAAATATTATTCATTAAAGTAATTAACAAATCAGCTAATTTTTAATGGCAACTTTTACTACCATTCTGTAGAACTTCCGTGCATGAATGGAATCCATTCATGAATGCCCAGAAGTCCATGCATAAAGAGGTGCAATGTTCGGCGACTACCTAAATTATATGATTATAAGCTAGAAGGATGCAAGCAAAATGAAATTTTTTGGAAAATCTCTGACATTCTTAGCGGAATTTATAAAACAAATTATAACCAAAAATGTCACCAGAGTTGATATTCATTCTCGGTTAAGTAATGCCTGCTGTTCTTTTTGTTACTGATAAGCTCATGGAGTTTGACGATGGGGGATTTTTAAAATTTCATTTATATTTCTCATCTTTTGATTCTGGTTGGAATGTTTAACTGACGAATACATATACTCACTAGTGGCTTATTTTATACCAGCAAACAAATTACATCACTGACAATATACATATGAGCACATACACCATACTTTCATTCTCCGATCTTCTGCAGAACTGTTTCATCAGCAAAGTAAAATAATGAAAACAAGGCTAATAGCAGTCATATTAACACTGGAGGGGCTTCTCTATTTATCTATTGCCCAACACTATCTACTCACTACCACTGTTCCAAAACCCTAGAACATTACCTGACAGCTGGCCTCAAAAAAATTTTAATTTCTGCGGAATACATTTATATTATTATTAGAAAGATTAGGCAACGCAAGTTTTCGAACATTCTATTAAATCGTTTGTAAAAATAAAGAAAACATCTGTTATACATGTGTGGCAGAAAAAGAAAATAAGATTTTCTGTGCGCTTTTCTGTGGTATACGGAAAGAAGATGTTTCACTCTCCTGCTCTCATTCATGTGATTCTATCGTATTTTACGAAAGTGCCACACAATCATACGTAAATGATGAAAACAATTATTTCTTTGCTGATTGAAGTGGATGCAACTCTGATCGTATGAAAATTGTCAGTTTGTGAACATTTTCATAAACTTTTGCTTGTCATCTAAATCTGTCATTTTTAGGGCACACTATCCCATTTTTTACGTAGAGATGCCATGCTTGAAAACTTACAATTTTGTGAAATTCTCTTAAATGGATTATTTAAAAAAAAAAATTAAAAGGTTCCTGATTTTCGTAATTTTTGCAAAAATGCCACATGAGTTATTAAAAAATAGTTTGAAGCTTCTTCAGCTTGAAAAAATTTAATTTTTGCGAATTCTTTTATTATAAATTTTATAAGTCGAAAGCAAAAGAAGAAATTAATAAAAATTTGAATATGAGACTTTTAAAAGATTGATTTTACTTACTTCTGGTTTGTTTGGAAAGATTTATCAACATTCTCTCTATATCGGCCTTTTTCCACTGCTCTGTGTCGAAGGCCTGTTGGTAGGAGGATGCCTTGTGCTCATCCAACTTGTCATGTACAACATACATGCAGAAGAAGCACACAGAGTTGCCTTTAATTTTCGTATGCTCATTTTGATAAATCAGTGCTGTCCTGGTCCAATTGAAGCTGTCAATAATGGCGCGAACTGCATTCCCCAAATTATTTGCTTGGGCCCCCTTTAATCTTGTCAAAGTGTGATACGTGGTGGCTTTATTTTGAAAATCCGCTGCATTGCCGCCTGAAGTGAAGACGGGTATTTGCCAAACGCCGGCATAACGGGATATGGGAGCCAATACATATTCGCAGGGCAGGCCCCAGACAGCATTAACTTCTGGCTGTTGCATATAAATTTCAAAAAAGCCTAAAGGTCCGTGAACCGAACTGCAGTTGGTGTCCCTCGATATGACGGTGATGTCAATGCGGGCGTTATGCGCGAAACCCAATCGTTGAACATGGTGAATGGCCAACTCTAATACTGACAGCACTTTCGGCAGAATGCAATCGTTTTTGTTATCCAGTTCGTGACTCGGCAAGAGAGCGGCAAATATCAGCTGTTTGTAGGGCACATTTTTAAATGTTGTGGAAGTGCCATTGCGAAATGTATGCATCCTATGGGGAGCTATAAAATGCTGCTGCAGCTCAGTAACTGCCAACGGATCGTGGGACTTCGATATATAAACGGCATGATTGAAGTTTATTAAAATTTGTTGCAGAAAGAAATACAATGTGATGTTCAGGATAAATTTAAAGTGCATTTTTTAATTGTTTGCTTAACGGTTGTTTTCAAATCCGTTTCTGGTGAAACACTGTTGAGCACTTGTTTAGTTCTCCTTCTCGTTCTTAGAGAGAGGCTTTCAATTTGTTGTTGTATTTGTTGTAAAAAAAGTTTATGGTAAAAATGTGTTAAAAACTTTCTTTCTTTTCATGGTTATTTTTTCGTTAAAAGCTTTTTCGCTTTAAATTAACATTTTTATTTATTTTTTCCAATATATTGTTTTTTTTTGTGTTGCTTAAAAACTCGTATATTATAATCTGAGTTGTTATTCAATTTTAAATTTATCACCATATTTTTTAAGTTGCGGTTGTTTTATTCTCTTCATTTAATTTATCATATTTTCTAAAATTATTCAATATTTAAATATTATTTGACTGAAATTTATACATTTTAAATTCATGACTTAATTTCAGCTCGCCAGCGGGAAGTATTCAATTTCCTCAAAACGAGTATTTGCATGCAAATTTATTGATTTCGTATTGATCTCTCACCTCTTTCCATTATTTTAGTTTTAGAAGACTCTTCATTTTTTATTAAACAATTGTGCATCAAAGTTCATTAAATTATTTATCATATTTTTTTTTTAATGGTTTCAATGTCAAAATATTTTGCCTTGAGTTTATAACTTTTATTTAACTAGTTAGGAATATATTCATTTGCTGTTGCTGGTTGGAAAATAAAAATGTTTATTGGTTTTTGTTATAAATTCATACAACATGTGCGATTATACATTTGAAGGTCCTGTTATCAGGGTATTTCCTGTACGAAGACCGAAAGACTTGGTGACATTACAAATCCTGTACAATTGTTTCTATTCTTTAAAATATGGCAACTCAATACAACTCAATTTTTCTTATCTTAATAAATCTTGAGTTACAGGCATGTGTTCCATAAGAAATTGTAGCATTTAAAAAGCATAACTTGTTTTTGTAAATCTGTAATCGTGACAACCTACACAATGGCGAGCCGTTTGCCCATAAACAAGTTCCGCTAATTAACATTAACTTGTTGGAACATTAACCCCTTCCCCAAGTAAAATATTTAATTTTCGGCTTTCACGACAAACTCTCTGATCTCTTTTTTGTCAAGTGTTCTGTTCAAAGGATAACGGATGAACATGTTAATAGATGAAAGCCTCAGCGGTTCATTAGCATAAGATGCCAGCAGCAAATTTGTTTTAAATTACTTTTGTGTTGTTTGTTGGCATAGCAAGGAAATGAGGCCAGTGCCAGATAAAAGTAGAAAAATATAGTCTACTTAACAGATATTCTTTTAAATATAAAATAAATATAAATTGGCGGCCCGATTGTCCCAGTAAAATATTTTTATTAATATAATTTACAAATCAGCTGATTTTTAAAGAAAAATTTTGCTGTCATTCTGTAGAACTAAAGTGAATGCCTAGAAGTATATGCATAAAGAGGTGCGGTGTTCGCCGACTATCTGAATTATCTGATTATAAGCCAGAAGAGTGAAATCACAATGAGAATAAAATATTATTCATTAATATAATTAGGAAATCAGCTGATTTTAAATGTCAACTTTTAATACCATTCTGTAAAACTTCCGTGCATGAATGGAATCCATTCATGAATGCCCAGAAGTCCATGCATAAAGAGGCGCAATGTTCGTGCACTATCTGATTTATCTGATTATAAGCTAGAAGAGTGAAAGTACAATGAGAATAAAATATTATTCATTAATATAATTAGGAAATCAGCTGATTTTAAATGTCAACTTTTAATACCATTCTGTAGAACTTCCGTGCATGAATGGAATCCATTCATGAATGCCCAGAAGTCCATGCATAAAGAGGTGCAATATTCGGCGACTATCTAAATTATCTGATTATAAGCCAGAAGGATGAAAGCACAATGAGATTTTTTCATCAAATCTATGACATTTTTAGAGGAATTTATAAGAAATATTCCACCAGAGTTGATATTCTATCGCGGTTAACTAATTTGAGCTGTTCTTACTGCTACTGATAAGCTCATATAAATATACTGCGCTTATAAGTATGAATGAACTAGTAAGCAATGCAAATATAAAGATCCACACAAATATGTCAATGTGGAGATCTGGAATTACCAGGATGTGATCGAAAAAGAAGTATTAGCAATTCAGAGAACAGCCAGAAGAGAAGCTAGCAGTGCTTGATGTAATGAATGAGTAATAAGCACTTTTTATTATTGTAGCGTTTATCCTGTGCTTTTATATATATATATATATATTATATATTATATTTGGATGTGGTTCATGCTTTTCTGTTGCTGACATTTTAAAGCATGAAATTTCGCTATATCTTGATATATATAAACCACAATAATCGCGAAAAGCATACATTTTGCTTGAGTTATGTTTGCAACACCTGCTACAGTGAAACATCTGACCGATTTGAAGGCTATTTTTAAAAAAATAGAAACTTTCAAAAATACGGGAAATGCGAAAAAGACAAGAAAACGGAGTAAAAGCTCATGGAAAATATGGAGCTTATTTAGAAGTGGAAATGGTGCAGAAGTATTTTCGGTAACAGTCAGCTGTTTTAATTTATATCAAATTATCGTTAGTATGTTCGCAGATGTTTAAAAGCGTAGCATTTTAAAGAAGTTTTTAAATGTAGTAGGAATAGTGAATGCCACTAATGACAATTCAAAGTTTCAATTCCATTTTGTTTTAAATAAAATAGATGATATTTTTAATCTAAACCAAAACGTTTTTTAACCTGGTGGGGTAATGAAAAGACACCATCTTCGATGGGTTCTACTTGGTGAACCCAGTGCACTTCAAGTCGACTAACGTGGACTTGGTAGTAATTGTGCGAAGTTCTTGATACGCGGATTTAGTATCAGATTGGGATGCAGCAGTCTAAGCAGCTCTTTACTTGGCATTTAATGATTCAGGAAAAGGCAGAATCCCAGTGCTCCTTGCACAGGGTTTCTGGCCTTAGTAAATCCACATTTCGGAATGATGAATCATTTTGGGAGTAGTTATATATTTTGAAATGACTGCAGCAAAGACAAAAACAAAAAAAAAGACAAAAACCAACTGAAATATTTCTTGGCAAATATTTTTATTTTTAAAGAACCAGCTGGTATCTCAACTATTGTTGCGTACTGTCTGTAGTTTACGTTTGATTGCTTTGAAATAAGCCTCACTTATGAGGATGATAAAATTATGAACTATTCTACGCTTCTGTAATGCGTACAGTTTTGCTTAAAAGGACGTTGAAAATTTTTTTCGTATGCATTTCCATGTATGCCGTATAAGAGAAACTTTTTCCGCAACATAAACAAAAGCTGGAAAAACGTGCCCTCATTTAAGACTTTGAAGGAGCGATTTATTCAAAGTGGTATATGTAAGTCAACTATCCTAATGGATTACAGTGGATGCCCAGCAGAATGTGTAATACTAAGAAAGATATATTTTTTTTGTATTGACTAATCGTAAGTGTTGCCAACAATTGCTGAATATTTTTCAGCTCTTGTGTTTTTGTTTTGTTTTTGTTTTGTTTTTGTTCTAAATGAATAGAATTTTAGTTGTTCTCTAACTAAGAAATTTTAAGCTGATGATAAGAGTTGGCGTCGGTTTCCGATATTTTCGGAATTTTTAGCTCAAAGCTTTCGCTAAAGTTTTTAATATGGAGGCTCGTTTCGATTATCAAGGCTAAGAATTTGCAGTCTTCTATTCAATGAAATAATTAAAAGAATTCGTAAAAAGTGTTACGATTCCTTATGGCGTTTTCTTTTCTACAAAAAAAGGCAACACTACCCGCAGGGAGGGCAATTTTTGGTTCTTTTCTCAAAAAAATTTTGCCCTCTGAAAGGGTTGCTTGTTCTTTTGTAAAAGTTTTGCCCTTTCGCAGGGCAAAAGGCATTGCACTTTTTGCCCTGAATAAATCAACAGGGCAGAAATTTTCCTGTAAAACAGATGGCCTTTTTTCTTACACAGCGTTACCAGACGATTTTCAAAAAAAAAGTCTTTTGAGTTGAAAGAGTCAGAAAATTAAATTTTAATTATTATTTTTATATCTGGTGATGTATAAAACAAACAAAAGACAAAAATACGAATGCGTAATTATATGAGATATTAAAAAAAAGGCAATGCACTTTTTTCTAATTTGTGTACTTTTCTCGTTATATAAAAAATTGCATTTTCACAGGGCGGGCACACAATTTTTAATGTAGAAAAGAAAACGCGATTAGCTTGCCTGTTTTGACACTCAAGTATTTGACAGCTTATAAATATTTGCCAATATTCAATAGAATTTGCCTATTCCATAAGAAGCATTTACAACAGATAACATGTTACAATTAGATTCAAACACTCGTCACAAGTGCTGCGTTTACTTAACTTTAGTGTAAATGCAAACAATTCGAGTTTGCTAAATTTAATGGCTTAAATGAGCCCCCCTACTATTTAGTTATTATTGCTTGCACTTAATTTTAAAGTGATCAATATTTTTTATGATTGGCTTCGATTAAATGATTAATTTTTCTTTGCTGTTTAAAGCCAACAAGAAAATTTAATTTAATTGACACGTGCTTGATAAGAGAACAACAATAAATTCCTTTCAGTTGTTTTATTAACATTTTTTATAATCATTATTTTTAAAATGCACAATAAAGTTTATTGCGGTCAATAAACAATGCATTTTTATAAAATTTTTTTTTTTTACATATTTAAAAAATCCTTTTTAACAATAATCCTAATAATAATTAAATAATAATAATTTTGTAAAAGATTTTTCTCAATGGTTTCGTGTGGATGCAGTTGCACAATTTTCGAAAAGTTGTGACCATTTGTTGGCCCCCTGCGTGTGATTAAATAGTTTATTTTTGTGTTTTTTTATTTTTGCATAAACATTTTTGTTTCAATTGGTTTTAAATGCCGCAATTATATATAATTATTTTATTGTCTTCATCAGACATTGTAGGCGAATTTACTGCAAATTCAGAGAAATGCTTTTTAAATTATTGCACTCTGAAGGTAGTTAAATATTCGTTTTATATTTTCCAGCCAGTTTTTTTTGTTCACACACTGTGTATGGAAAAGAAGGAGATGAAGTTGGCTTGCAGCGTTGATAAATAATAATTTGCTTCTTTTGTAGGGTCTTTTAATTAAAAGACTACCACAAGTTACACATTTTAATTCTTAGCCGCCGCCCTGCACTGAACATGTTCGGCTGCGTTGTTTGATACAGTCTTGGCAGAC
This sequence comes from Ormia ochracea, assembly GCA_963402855.1. NCBI lineage: Eukaryota > Metazoa > Arthropoda > Insecta > Diptera > Tachinidae > Ormia > Ormia ochracea. Next base: position 12,316,510 of record OY727105.1, read on the forward strand.
CGCAAATGAGAAATAACGTGGCTGTCCTTTGCCATCCAGTAGCCAAATGCCACAACTTGAAAGAATAAACTTGTAATAGCATTTTTGCCAGAATGATTCACTTTGGCAAACAGTAATTTTAAAATCAATCTTGAAGGAATAAAGTCATGGACTCGAGGCACCACAAGTGGTCGCACATCAGCTCTTGTGGAATCGGCATGTAGGAGAAATAACTTGCTATAACATACCACTCAATCAAAAATGTATCATGCGGCAAATGTAAGTTGCAGTACAAACGACGCAAAAAAAAAAAAATAATATAATTTTTAACAAATTAATTTTCATTAAAAAAATATTTCTTTCCTGTACTTGCGAAACGCGGCCATCTAAAACGCATTAAGTAGCGCACATGTGGAAAAACTAATAAGAAGTTTTCCACAGCAAAAAAAAAAAAAAAATTGCAATTATGTTTTGCAGCAGAGCGGAAAGTGTGATGAAGGGGTTTGTAGTAAGGGCAGCTGGATGTTCGTAGTACGTATTATTGTGTGCGTAGGCATTAGTGCGTATCTGAGCAATGAGATAGATTTTTATTTGTCTTCATAAAATTTAGGTATTTGATTTAAAATTTAAATAATGAAATAAATATTTGTGTTCATTTAAAAAGGTTTTGTGCTTTTACTTTGTTTATACTCGTATATACATTTTTGTTGTAGTTAAATGTTACATATTTAAGCTGTACGTATTATTATCTGCGCGACTGTATATGAAACGATAATACAATTGGCCTTGTAACTAACAATAAAATTTAGGAAAAGTTTATAAGAAAAAGCTCAATTAATTAAAACTAAAATGCTTTATAAAATGCAAAATGATTATTCTACTACAGTATAATCTCGATATTGCGGAAACCTGAAATTCGAGACAACGTGATAAGCCGGATGCTTAATTGGTTTACCATTAAGTATTCCATAATACGGACACCATCCATTTTTTCTACCTCAATAATTCGCTTTTGCAGTGAAAAGCTAATTATCGTAAAAGTTTTTAGTCAGATATTTTACCAAGTTCAGAAAATCTCGTAGATGTTGGGGAAAATATTCTTGAGAAGTGCTTTAATAAAATTCTTTATGAAGACAAATGGGAGACAGACGATGAAGTTCCTTTAGCAAGACTGACTCGCACCTATTTTGCCGCAGTAATTGATTGTCTTGTTGATTTAGCACCTGACATTTATAATTAAAAGGATAAAAGGTAAAGGATTGGTTGAATGACGAAGTAGAAGGCAATGATGATGAGACTGAAGAAGATGATGAGGTTGAATCATTCATTGTATAAAATACAGTTCTTGTTTGAGATATTTTAGGACTAAAAAGCCTCCGAGATGCTGCGTAAAAAAAGCAAAACGATACTCAACTTCGACATATGAAAACATCCAATTATTTTTGCAACAAATTATATAATAATTTTATAAAAATTAATTATTTTTACTTACGTACATAAAATTTATTTTTAAATTAATTACTTGTAACTTAAAAAAAAGTTTGCAACTTTAATTTTTCTCCTGTTTCGGAAATTTTGACATTTTGATATTTCGGATACAACTTGGTTTTTATTTGTACATACTATCGAGACTATACTGTATTTCAAAGTGCCTTTCCTAAGTTGCATGGATTTGATTATGACCGCACTGCAAAAACCCTCCAAAAAAAAAAATTAATAAATTTTAACGTGCCCGCCTTAAGATGCAGCCGATTGTTTCCAAGAAATGACTGAATATAACTTTAAACTTGTTAAGCGTTCCTTCTTAGGTTTTTGTATTTAAGTGCTTGTAAAGGAGAGCCTTCTTAAATTATAAAATTATGTATTTTTTTATAAAGCAAAATGTATTTTTTAAATAAAAAAATTACTTTTTAAATAAAGATTTTTGTAATAGACTGACTAGGCCCACTGTATTTAGTTCACAGAAAACAAGAGCAGGATTTTTAGTTTCGTATTTAGAAAAGGATTTTTTTTTCATAGACAAGTACTTTGTGACAGTAACGCCTCTTCCACAAGTTGCCTTTTTGACATGTAATGATTATAAGGAAGGCGACTAAAAGTTTTTCTTCCTGGCCACCACCCCCTATAAAAAGAACAAGTTTCCGCCCAACTTTAGATGTATTCTTTTTCAAAAATTGAATACATGTCGAGTAGACTAAAATTTTTTATTTATTTTATTTAATTTTTATTAAATTTACACAATAGATTTAGTAAACAATTAACGTAAAAGATGAAAATGTGTCAAATATGTCAAAATGAGAAGAAAAATATGCCACTTAGAGAATGGCTGCTAGTTCTGAAATGCAGTGTACCAGAATTAGGATCAAGAGTTATTGCTACTGGCTAGAGGAGGGGAACTGGTAGTGGAAGAGCAGGCAATTCCTAATTAATCACTATTATGCTGATTTTTGGAAGACGTTTTTATTAACTGCTTTACTTCGCCGTTAAAGATAAGGCTACAGAAAATCGGTAAATGATATACATATATCTGTATGATCAGATATATGTATATGTGATTAGCCCTTCTTTGCTCAAACTGTTCAAAAACAATTTACAAAAGGGATATTAAAGTGCGCGGGAAACATTCAGTGCAATCTTCTTCGGATGATCAGAACTAGTCATCGAACACAAATATGAAAAGTTCTGCTGAGAACTTAGCAGTTCAGGCAACGACAACATCGAACTAATTTTAGTAACGATATCCATCTATTTTAAATAAGAAATGCATTTAATTCCTTTAAGTTCTGCTCGTAAAAGATGAGTAAAAATATGAAGAGTTCTGCTTCTACTGTGGAACCATTCAAGGTTAAGGTTAAATCATGCTTTTTATTGTTTATAATACAGTACAACATGGATACAACAACATTCATATAAAAAGGCCGGTTAGAAAGAAATATAACAATGTTTTCCAAAAGGTAAAATTTCGCGTATAATAAAAATGCCCATAAACGTAAACCATCTCTAAAACATAAATTACTATGAAAGAAGAACTGAAATAACTATTAAAAAAGTTTTCAGATACAGTAATACTAAATTTGTTTACATAAAACATTCAGAATCTAATACAAATAATGTCGCAGAAGTGCAAATATAAAATATTTGGTGTTTAATGGCCATGATTCGCTATCCTATGCAATAGTACGATATCTGTCAAATATTGCATGTGTACTCAAAAAACACAGACAGATTTTTGACAGCTTTTTTTGACAAGACATACAATTTGTAGTGATAATGAATAATTTTTAAAAAATTATCATTTTCATGCGATCAGAGTTGCATTTACTTCAACTAACAAAGCGAACGTTTATTTGTATCATATTTGTATGTTAGTGTGGCACCAGTAATGTCATTTTAAAGCAATTTTTTAAAATAGAATTAAATCACATCCGATTTTCATGTGAATGAATTGTACGATTGTGTAGGATAGTGAAACATAACTTTTAGCATATTAGAGCTAATGAAATTTCCTCAGAATTATTGAACACTGGATACCGAATAAAAGACACATGAGCACATTTTTGGCGTCTTTGTAATTCTTATACGAGCAAATAATACAACAATGTGAATAACTTTCCCTTAACAAATAATTGCATAAGAGAAAAATTCCTGTCCAATATTATGATTTTCCTATAGCCACCGCCCACTGTAAGAATTATTAAAAGAAATTATCAGAGCTGTCAATCAAGTGTACGAAGGCCAAATTGATTGCAAAATAATAAAGCTGCATGCGGAATTTTGGTGCATACTTTCTGAGCTTTGGGTCAGTGTGCAGTGCTCCTACAGAGTGTAGAAATAAGCAAGGAAAGTATACTTAAACGCCGTCATCGAGCCCCAATGCGCCATCTTTTATATATTTCGTTATAAAACTCTAACAAATAAACTAATAAAACCGATTAAACACTAATGGAACAGAATTTTTTTTTTTTTTTTTTGTTTTTGGGCTCCTGCAGCTCATATCGTGGAGGCAGTTCGTTTCAAATTGCCTGCTTTAATTTAGTGTGCTAAAGTTCCCAAATCGCTGGGGAAACAAGTTTGTTTCACAGTCAGTCTGCCATTTGAACCCGCTTATTGCCAAAAAAGGTATTTATATTTTTTTTCTTTTTTTTTAAATTTCGAGACATTTATTTTATTACTTTTGTTTTATTTTTAATTTTTATTCTGCCTTGAAAGAACTGTGGAATTTCTCATTTATTAGCAAATACACACATGCATATAATAATACGTATTAGAAGTATCTTTTGCTTTCGCATATGTATCGCTGTCACTCGCTTTGTTTGATTTTAAGTGAAATTAATTTTTGTGCACAAATAAATTTTGGATGTGGTAAGCAAAAGTTGACACCTGCCTATCAAACGATATTATGATTGATAATGGCTTTTAAACTTACAACAGGGGATTCAAGAAACGCAAAAGTTTATTAATTTTGCCACTAATTAGTGAGTCTATAATTATAAACGGTGACTGCGAAAGCTGATTGTCAACAGTGGATATCAAATAAAACTAAATGGTGCAATAATTAAGGCATATCATTGCATCAAAATGTGTTTGAGAAGCGGGTTCGTAAACAGATTTCACTAGTATCGGCTGGTAATGAAATCAATCAATGGAACACTAAAATCTATAAAAATATTTTGAATTTATAATTTTAAAATTTATATTAAATTTCTATAAAATTTTATACAATCATTTAGTAAATTCGTACTGTCGATAGCATGAGTTCAGTAATCAAGCCATATATTATTTCTAAACGAAATTGACGAGTGGCTTGCCTCCTCCAATAGCGTTGATATGAGAAAATTCTTTTTTGCTTAAATGATATCAATTAAAACTTAAAAAATTTTACTTTGAAAATAAATAACAAATTTTGTACATTATCGCCCATAAAGGTATTGTTTCGCAGTCGAACGATTCATTCACACGAAAATGTATACCTTTTATGCCTTATACTTTAAGAAATCAAATAAAAATGGCGCATATGGCGATACACCCTGTTTTAAATGTATTACGAAAGCAGATGTTTTCATACTTGTCACATACAAAGAAAGTAATTTATTCTATTTGGTGCTGTAAAATAGGTGGATTAAAAATGTATATTGCTAAAGATAAAATAATTAATATATTACAACTTTTAGTAAATATATTAAAAATAATAAAGAACAGAAAAAAAGTAAAATCAACCCTGATCAGACGAAATCTGTCATTTTATGAACATTTCAAAAGGTTCTGTCTTATTGGACGGGCAAATTTTAGGTTACACTATAATAGTTTTCCATAATACATGCCAAATTTGACAAGTGTTAGTACTGTGTGGGACAGTGAAACAAACCCTTAAGCCAAATTTGTTAGATATTGCTATGAAAGGATGTTTATCTTTTGACACCAGAGTTGTATTTACCCGAGTCAGAGATTTAAATTTCAATGCACAAGCATGGCAAATTGTATATCTGATACATGTTTTACTTACTAATAATTTTTATTCGATTGGATACTGATATTTATCTAGCGATACGCATTTTCCTAATAATACTAACGTGGATAATTGCTTTACGAGCCACTTGTTAGCTTCTTCAATAGCCATAGATGATTATTTTTTGCAACGGGCACAGGCCGAATGACGTACTGAGCTAGCTTGCCTCGGAGTGTAACTAATATAGTGTACCTAAGACGCTGCAAGACCAGACAGATCCTGAAAATGCCGAGGCATCGAAAAGGTACCATTATTAGCACTATTAAAAGGTTACTTTATGTTCGAAACCTGTGATGCAACAAGGAGGAATGGCTTTAACTATTATACAGAACAACTTTTAATGGCCTCTCTGAATCACAAAGCATAGAAAGCATTGGAAAATCCATATTGCCCATTTTGTAAAGAACTTAATTCCTTAATTAATACAAATTCATTATTACTGGCGTTCTGTTCAGTTTGGGCATTCAAAGTATATATTCCTAAAATAATCCTCGGGTGTTCCATAAACACGGTTTAAAAGCCTCATGTATGACCTTCATACCCATATAAGTTTGATCTCCTGAAGAAGAATATATATATACCAAAAAGGCCATATTCTTACCAGAATTTATGTGCAAAAGCATTTCGCCCTGAGTCGTACTTTTAAGGGATTCTTAATAATTTCGCAAAGACGTTGGCGAAGTGCCATAAATACAGTTTCAGACCGTAGCCTAATATCATGCTTTTCTGGCCGTATTGGTTTCATTCGCTGACGAGGACACCTTTAGATGCAGTGAAGAAAAAGTCAGAAATTCTATGCCAATTTCTTGACATGTACAAAGAAAAAAATATATATCATATGCGATATTTTTTAAAACTCATTTCTTTTGCCTGTCTTTTTCTTCTCAATATACAACCACGTAACTATGATTTTTAAACCAAGTGGTGGGAATTTCTCGTACCCTGGCTTTTTGTAGTTCCAAGCCAATTAAGTGGCATTTAAGCGAAATGTGATTAGTATGGAGTATATTGCTTGTGTTAGCATTGGCGGTAGCGACTTTAAATGAAATCTATTGTACTGAGTTGAGATATTTTTCGTATTTATTTAATGCAACTTCCCAAGCCCTTGCTAACGTGAGAAGTGACGTTAGCGACTTTAAATGAAATCTACTGTACTGACTTGAGATATTTTTCGTATCTAATTAATGCATCTTTCCAAACCCTCAATTTTGTGGCATTTAAGCGAAATGTGATTAGTATGTACAATGTATTGCTGAGCTGAGCATTGGCGGTAGCGACTTTAAATGAAATCTATTGTACTGACTTGAGATATTTTTCGTATTTATTTAATGTAACTTCCCAAGCTCTTGCTAACGTGAGAAGTGGCGGTAGCGACTTTAAATGAAATCTATTGTACTGACTTGAGATATTTTTCGTATTTATTTAATGTAACTTCCCAAGCCCTTGCTAACGTGAGAAGTGGCGTTAGCGACTTTAAATGAAATCTACTGTACTGACTTGAGATATTTTTCGTATCTATTTAATGCACCTTTCCAATGCCTCAATAAAGTGGCATTTAAGCGAAATGTGATTAGTATGGACTATATTGTTGAGGTGAGCATTCGCAGTAGCGACTTTAAATGTAATCAACTGTACTGATATTGATGCTTTCTTTTCTTGTATGAAGCAGTGATTAAAATACGAAAAACATTGAGTTATCAATTCCAAATAAATCATTTTTATTTTTGGCAAACATTATTCTGTTATTATTTTTATCAAGATAATTACGTTTTTTATCTTAATAAAATTTAATTTTCCACCGTTTTAATTCCAATTTCAGTTTGTTATCAATGTTTTGTCACTTTTTCTTTGTTGTGACGGAATCTCTCGTTATCAAATAGTTTGCATGTTGGCAAAAATGTGTTAAAGAGGTCTTAATGAGGCACATTTTAAATTTATGCGTTGAGATTTCAGTAATTAAATTTCGCTAAGAGTTTTGCGACAAGTTGCAAAACATGTAACAAATTTTTTTATTTCAAAATTTTTTTTTTTTAACAATTTTTAAGCAGTCACCGATTGCCGCACTTTTACCGTGTTTAGAGTGAAAAACTCAACTGAAACTGATTTACTGGCCGTAACTCGACTACTAAAGACACCAACAACAAAATGTGGCCTCTGTTTCGCTCATATTTTCATTGTTCTTTGCCACAGTATACACTGCTTATAATTAAACAATTTTATAAATTTGTTCATATATATTTCGTTTTCACTCATTTTGTCTGCTAATTATAAATAAATAATAACTTATAACGAAAGCCGAAATACTGAACATGTTCGATCTATAATTAGATGATCCGGTTTGTGATTCACAAGGAGAGAGCTGATTAGTATGATTCAATACATTTTGCATTTCGTACTTGTAAACAAATATTTTTTAAAAAATATAATAAATAAAATTTATTGTAATAGACAATGGAAATAATAATTGTGGTTAAAAATATCGCAGGGCAATTCCAACTGTTCAAATATTTGTCAAACTGAAATAAAAAAATGCTTCTTTAGCAATTGCCATCGCTTTATTCGTGCGTGTTATAAACATTTTTTGGCGTTCAGTTCATATTCATTATTTATTTTGATACTGTGAAACTGTCAAATAATGTTCAGTGCAATATAGCAGGCAGCTATAATTAAAAACCATCCGTGTATGACAACCCCATCCTTCAAATCCCCACACTAAATTCACTTCCATATTATTTTTCCATATTTATTTATTTATTATTTTTTAACTTAACGCACTCTTCACTTAAGATTTATAGATTGTTGTTGAAATAAATTGGAAATTAATTCTTTAATTTATATAAATTACATTTTATTCTGCATTATTAATAAAAAAATTGTACTGCGCATCCCATAGTGCACCAATGCCAACTCATGCATTTTACATCTGTAATAAATAAAAAATTACATGCAATGAAACATTCTACTTACATGACTGTGACTTTTACAACTTGTAATTTCATATTGAAATTAATAATAAAATTATTTTTTTTTTATATTGACTTTATGCTGACAAAATAACACCTGCATTATGGAAATGCGATTTCTTTATAAAATTGTGTGGGCCGGATTTATTCTTTTCTTTGTGATACATTTGCTTGCTAATCGTATATTTAATGAAAAAATGTGTTAAAATGATAAGATCTTATAATATATTTATGTATGGGGATGTGGTGGGATGTGTGTATGTATGTATGTAAAGGGTATCTTTTTTTGAGATCTACACAAGTCTCAATTACAATACAACAAACAAACATATTTTCAACAACAACAAACTTACAGTTTTCTGTTAAAAAATATTTAAAATATTTATTTCATTCTTTTCATTTTGTTAAAGTAGAAACTTTTTATTTCAAATTTGAATTTATTACTTTAATGCCATGCTTTACTTTCCTACAGAGTCGTAGCTTTCAGTCATATGGAAATCTAATGCGACTCCGTGCTATTTTAAAAAATCGCATGATAATGGCATTGCTGGCTAATGCAAACAAACTATATCACATGAAATAGCGTTTCACTATCATATAAATGTAACGGAAATAAATTTCTTCTTTGTTGATTGAAGTAAATGCAACTCTGATGGCATGAAAATTACAATTTTGTGAAAATTTTCGTAAAGTTTTGCAAAACGTGGGAATTGTGAAGAATCTCGTACACAGATGGTTTTAAAAGACACGCTATACTATATTGTCAGCAGAGATGCCATATTTGATAGATTGTATTATTGTGTAGGATACTGTACTATGTCCCTAATAGCTTATCTTGAAACCGATTATTTTATAAATATTTTGATATTCTTGTGAATTCCTTTCTTTGTTAATTTCCTTTAATTAAAAAAGTCAAGTCAAAAAAAAAAAAGTTAGAAGACCCCAATCCCAACTATTGAAAATAAATATTAACTTAATTAATTAAATTAAATATTAATTAATTAAATTAATTAATATTAAAATAACTTTGCGATTTATGGTAATTTATATTGCTCAATCTTGTTTAATTCTCATCGATCCCTCGAGAATTACATGTAATCGGTCCCTGTATGCCCAGGCATACTATTTTAGTTTGGTTCATCGGAACGACGTTGTATTTTGCAGAATAGAGTTATTTGGCCAGAACAACCAAAAAACTCAGTTTTTCGAATTTGTATTCTTACTGTATATGCTTGAGGTCGTATATGTGCAGCTATAATTACGAATACGCGCCCATACACAGATAACTATAACTGAATAGGCCCAAAACCCCAGTTTTTGAATTTGTATTCTTACTGTATATGCTTGAGGTCGTACATGCACAGGTAACTATACCTACATAGGCATACAGGGACCGATTAGATGTATTTCTCAATGCGTCGATGAGGGTTAACAAATATTTTATCGACATATTTTACACATATATTTTTATGCTATGATGGTAACAAACACCAGCTGCAAAGCTTTCGGCTTGTCCTCAGGCAAACACTCAGGGTCTGGTCAGGAATCGAACCTGCCCACCTGTTTACTAGGCTGTTCATTATCCATTCGCCTATGCAGGCACCCTCTTAAAGCAGATGGTTGTTATTGAGCAACTTAAATATAAAATCATACAATTTTCCCACAATTTAATTTCATATGAAACAAATCAATAAGAAAATAATCCTTAAGAATATTTCTATTGTATCCAATTACAAATTTCTGTTATTGCCTCAAAGGCTTTCTGTTGTATTCGTTAAAAAGTGGGACAGTAGCGCATTTATTATTGAAAAGCTTTTAACGATTTTCCGTTGACAGCTTGCACAATAATTAATAATTCTTTGGTAAGCAGTCGTTAGCTGATAAATTGTTAATAAACTTTTTGCTGAAGAGAAACTCTTCCAATTGCCTCTAGTCAATAAATAAATAAGCAAGTCGTCATGGTAATTGACCGCCTAGTTTTCAATGTTTTTTCACCTTTTTTAACGACTGTTTATTTTGCTTGCAACTAACTTTTGTTTATGATTGTTTTTACTTTTATAAAAAACTATACAATTTAAAATAATTTGACTAGCAATCACACACACACATACGCATACTAAACGAATCTACTTAGTATAAATGTGTGAGTATTTTTAGTTTATATACGGCAATTCACAGAATTAATTATCTATTTTAATCTTTTTCTTGTCTCTTTTTTCATCTTTTTCGCCATTTAAATTAAAACATCCATATAAATTTAAGTTAATATAATTCAAAGCAATTTTTTAAAATCTGTCTGTGGAAACACTTTGAACGACTGCATATATTCATATTCCATTAACACTATATTTGCTGCTTAATCTCAGGCGATTTGGGGCGTTTGTTGTATGATTTAATTACTTTTGATACAGATTCGCTTTTGAAGTTGCCACTGTGGAAGACTTTAGTGTGAAATAGTATTTCCAAGGGCGCGTTTAAACATATACAAGGAGCAATTTGAAATAGAAAGCAAATAGCAGGGAAAGGGGGAAGCACACAGAAAATGGTAGCGGTTAAATTCTATTCTCTTCCTATTTAAAAAAATCGCTTGAAAATAATGTTGGTGGTGCTACACCATCATACAAATATGATACAAATAATTCAATTATTTTTTTTAAGTAAATTTAACCCTGATCGCATCAAAATTGTCATTTTATGAACATTTTCATAAAGTTTTACAAATCCTAAGACATGACAAAAATAGATCGCTGAGATGCATTTTTAGGATACACTTTCGGCAAACAAAAAGCAATTTGAAATAGAAAGCAAATAGCGGGGAAAGGGGGAAGCACACAGAAAATGGTAGCTGCTAAATTCTATTCATTTACACTAAAGTCTGAAATGATTCCATCCTATTTAAAGAAATCACATGAAAATGATGTTGCTGGTGCCACATTATCATGCCAATATGATGCAAAAAATTTGCTTTAATTTTTTTTAAAGTAATTGCAACTCTGATCGCATTGTCAGTTTTTGAATATTTTCAGAAAGTTTTACAAATCCTTAGATTTGTCAAAAATCGGTCATACTGATGCCTTTTTGGGACATACTATCGTACACTTTCGGCATACATATCATGTTTAGCAAAACGTACGATTGTGTAGGATAGTGTATCATGTGCATTATGTAGCTTAAATGGCATAAGGATTTATGATTGATTTAAAGGATATAATTTGGAACAATTTTTGTTGCATGCATCCATCACAGCACTGAACCGACTACGACCGACAGAAATAAAGTAGAATGTATGCTACATGTTTGCATATGAGGTGAACTATTTGCGAAGGAACTCAGCTATTCCACAGGAACTGCACCTATGACCAACTTCAGGTGCCTGTGTGATCAGCTTCAAAAGCGGCTTGAGAAAATTGTAATTGAGTTCCATATAATGTTGCCATCCACATAAAAACTAAATAATTTAATTCCTGTTCGGACTACAATGAACAGAAACAGTGCTGCCAGTATGATAAAAAAGGCAGTATTCCTTTTAAGGGCAGATAAAACTTGAAAGTAAATATTATAAATCATTGAAAATCCAGAAGCATGTTTTTCCATATTTTTATGTTTAAATTGTATTTTAAAAGAAAAATTTAATTCTTTCAAATGGTGGGTGGCATTGCAGAGTGGCATCCTTGATCTGCAAGTAATGTCAAATCTTAATACTGTGACAAACTCTTTCAAAATATTCAAAACTAGCTGTGTGCTACTTGTATCCTGCTTCGGCGAATGTGTTAAATGCTTCCTTGCAATGGCAACGTACAATCAAGTCTATACACATACAAACGCATTGCAATTGTATAACTGATTTTGAGCTCCTAAGTACTTCCAATGCAGCACAGCGCATAGTGATACCACTTGCAAGGTTCTTAAGAGGATTTCCTATTAAATGATTTTTTCATACTCCCCTGCATGCATTGCTTGTTATCTTGCAGCTCCCCTGCCCGTCTTTTTATTTCTTTTGTTTGTATGCATAAGCACATTTAAAATAAATAAATAAATTCTTTATCTCTTGTTTTATATATTTTATATTTATTTTTATTCATTAAAATTGTCTCTGTATGTGTCGCATTCGTCAATGTTTTCAGCGTTGTTGCAGTTTTTGCTCTCTGTAAATTTAGAAGCCACAAACTGTATTTTTATTCGTTGTCCATTTATTTACTTTAATTATTTTTAAAATACTTTTACAGACACACATACACACATACATTCATACACACATACATACATTCATACATCCAATCATACTTTTGTACAGTCATTGATATGCATATTCATAAATAGTTGTTGTAATTAAAGGACTTTTCACCTCGGCGTCCAGTAAAGCGTTTCGTAGCCACGTGCACAAGTTGGCTTTATATACATTAGGGGGATTCATTTTTGTGCAATAACTTGTTCTGCTTATAAAGCTCAATTGAATAAGTTTCAAAAGTTATGTACCACTAGTGCGTTTCTCATATACGTATGTGTGTAGAGTTTTCAGGTTGTTCAGTAGCCCCGTGAAGAAGAGCCTTTTAAATACATTACGGGTATACACTTTTGCTCTCCCTGCCACTGACTTTAATTCGTGTTGCGTAATTGATGTTTGTTTAATATAATACTTAAGCAAATTAAATCAATTATGTGAAACACAATTTGATTTATTAATTTATAATTTTCAGGATTTTCTGATAATTTTATATATTTTAATCTATTCTTGTAAATACCTTCCCCCGCCTAAGAACCACACAGTATCTTAGCTTAGTCAAAAAATGATGGCGCAAAAGTTAACTTAATTTATGTATTCATGAGAGGTATCTGTGTTTTGCTATTAAATGAATTCTATTGAAACTGTACCACCCTAATGCGCATCTAAAAAATGTCTGCGATAGAACCCATAATAAAATTATAAATTTATATCAGTAGACCTAAGAAATTTCTGATTTATCGGTTAATTTATACTCATAAAATAATTATTAATAGAATGAGAATGTTCGTATAAATATTTTTACTTTATTTATAAATTTTTATACATCTGTGGGGTTAAAAAATATTTCAAATATGTATTTAATATAAAATGAAAATAAATAACTATTTTGGCACTTTCAACGTATTGAAATGTAACGTGAAATAGTATGCAGCTGTTAGTTATACATTTTATCAATAAATCATGCACGGTTTGTTTGATCACAAATTTAAAATGTATAATAAGAAAATAAATAAAAAGCATGTCGTGTGCCCAATTTTATGTAGGCGTTCACTCCTACGCATGTAAGTATACGCGTGTTCCTCAGCATATCTTTGCGCTGGAAACGTGTACCGTCCCATTATTTTCAGCATAAAATTGTAAACAAAATTTGTAAACTGATTACTGAAAAGTAGAATATAAATAAATAACAGAAAAATTTTTGGACAATTTTCAGCTGGAGTCTACTGTGCCTCATTTGCTGTGGGCAACACGCAAGTTTTTATTACATCACTTTGGATTCAATGAAATGCATGAAACAGTTTTCATTGAACTAAAAGTTTGAGGAAAGCGTATTTGTAATTTGGATAATGATATTTAAGGAGAAATTGTAAGGCTGGTTCAAGATTATAAGGTATTCATTTGTCTTACTAATCAGCTGTTTCGTTTCTCACCAACTGAAAATTTGTACGTCTGATTAGATTTGAAGTTTCCATTCTGTTCTTTGCCGAAGCATTTGCCGAAAATAGAATTCAACGTCAAAGGCCATGATTCACTATCCTACACAATCTTGCGATCTGTCAATTATGTGCATGGAGAGTGTGCCTCTGTTGCTGTGGGCAGCACACAAGAATTTATTTTGTTTCAATGAAATGCATGAAACAGTTTTCATTGAACTAAAAGTTTGAGGAAAGCGTATTTGTAATTTGGATAATGATATTTAAGGAGAAATTGTAAGGCTGGTTCAAGATTATAAGGTATTCATTTGTCTTACTAATCAGCTGTTTCGTTTCTCACCAACTGAAAATTTGTACGTCTGATTAGCTTTGACTTTTCCATTCTATTCTTAGCCGAAGCATTTGTGGTATCCTGCGTTCTTTCAATTATGTGCATGAAGAGTGTGCTCTGAAAATACCTCAGAGTGACAGATTATGAATATTTTCAGAAATGATAATTTTTATGCGATCAGAGTTGCATTTATTTCAGTCAACAAAGGAAAGTAAATTTGTTCCCATCATATTTATATAACAGTGGGGCACCAGATTTTCGTGGGATTGAGGAATCGTATGACTATGTAGGATGTACGTATGTTTGATAGCCGAAACTGTGTATGTAATAATACGTATGTATACAATAATAAAGTCACACTGAGCTCTTTAATTCCCCTTTAAATAATAAGCGAAAAATATCTTTAATTTGTATTAAACTGGCAAATATTTATTTTGTGCTGCTTTCACAACTCAGGAGAACCATCTGAGCTATAACTCTTTTGTGAAATATTTTTAATTTTTTTGAGTGAAAATTAAGCTTTTTGTCTCGATTGTGTAAACACTACTTAAAAGTTATGGGGCATTCCATTTAGAAAATATTTTATAATAAAAAACTAGTAGTTTAAAAAGCGGATTGTCTTTCCATTCTAAAATAATAAGTCTCTGCTGGCGATAAAAAAAAAAGTTCTTAGCGATAAAAATTTTATCTTTTTAGCTGGCCCGAAAATATTAAAAAATAAAATTGAAAGAAGCATGACATGCTTTATCAATTTCTAGTTTCAAATTTTTTATATCAATTTTTATGGATTATATTTTTGCGTATTCACTTCACTACACATCGCTTCGTACATTGTTTTGTTCTCCTGCTGATTTGATTTTTTTTTTTTGTATGATTTTAGTATTGAAGAAAATTTTATATAATTTTAATATTTCGGTCGGCCTTTTTTTCCAACCTCTTCATAAGTTTTAAATTTTTTGCCAATTTGAAGAGCAGCAAACAAAAAAAAAATATATATATACTTAACTTCAATTATTTTACTAAATAAATCTATTAGATTTTAAAACAATTTCAATTTGATTGCGCAATATTTTTAAGCAGCCAAACCTTAACAGTAAAATTTATGAAATATATTTTTTCTATGACCCATTTTTTTTTCGAATTTTGTTAAAGATTTTTATTTTTATTGTTAATTAACACGCTCACAATTTAAGATATTTTTAATAGACGAAAGTGTTAAAATTTTATCGTCTGCCTCCTTCCCCTTTTCAATTTGCGTGTATGATTCTGCCCCCCAACTGCTGCTGGTGTGCTGCTCATATATGCGAAGAATCATTGAAATATTCCAATTTGCTTTTCCATTTGCCATGCCATTTGATAGTCAACTTTAACGCAAATATTTTATTCATTTAAATTTAATTTTTTTTTATTTATTTTCGTAATAAAAGTGCGTCATAAAACTGTGTTTGATCGAAAATTAATACTAATTAATTGATATTTACGATGATTTAATAGTAGGAAAGTGAAATTTCACAGTGAGCGCTTAACTTAAGTTTAACGTGAAGTAAAGTGGAGTTTTCATAAATCATACAACTGGCTGAGCTGACGATTCCCCACCAATTATGCTTAGCTCAATTCGCTCAATAATTCTATTTGAGTGATTTTGTCTGTTTGTTTATTGACTAACGTTTCCATGTTGAAAAATTTATTCTTAATTATTATTTTTACTTTAATTTTAAGGACATGCATTTAATACTCTCCAATAATTGGCCACTTTATTTTGTGTTGTAATTAAGCTTGTAGGTTCAAGGTCTCCTACCAATGTGTTCCTGGAGGATATCAAGGAATTGTTAAGGAGTTGTCGAAAAAATATTCGAAATTAATTCCTTAACTAATAAATTAAGGAAAATTTCCTTAATTTAATTTCACAATAGTTGCCGTATGATGTACAAATCGTTTTGTAGAATAATACGTCTGCCAGACGAACAATTTTTTCCATTTTCATTAATAAAATGTTTATACATTTTCAGGAATTTTTTGTTTTATTAAATTTAATTTTAATATGCTTTTTTTTTTTAATCCAATTAATGCGGCCAGTTATCTGCAAATTAAGCAACTTTAAAAACTTCAAATTAATTAAGTGTCACCTGTTTTGTTATCCACTATTTGTCGGGCAACTGCAACTTTAGTATTCTTAATATATTCTAAATTGGCTTTTATTATATTCTAAATTGTTTTATTCTCCAGTGAGATTAAAATATACAATATTAGCACAAAAAATTAATAGATTTCCGTGAATTTTTATATTTTATAATGCTCAAAACACAAACAAAAAATATTATCCAAAACACAAACTGACAATCCAATATGGCCGACATTGCCAGCATATACACCAGCCATGTCTACCAACATAACGGAAACAGAAAAAAAATTCCAAATTCGAAAATACGTAACTCACGAAATTTGAAAACAACGCTTATTTTTGATCCCACCTCGTATTTACAAATTATTTTCTTCTCAAGGGGAAGTCTTCTTGATTGCTTCACTATCATCTAATAAAGCAATAGCCAAGGCGAATGTGACTAGAATTCCGCTAACCTTTTGATATTGTCTTCCACCAAGGAGCAGCTCAATATTTGAATTACTCGAAATTCCCCGCACTTCTATACCATGTACCCAAATTGGTTTAAGGACTGCTTTGTAAAGCAATAACTTATTTTCAAGACTTAGTTAATTGTACCTTATACCGATATTTTGTTCTCTTTTGGCTTTAATAAGTTTTAAGTTTCTAACTTAATCTGCTAAAGGCCATCGCTCACCACTCTATACAATCGTACGATCGGTCAAATGTACTATGTGTGCTGAAAAAATAGCATAAAATGGCCTAAAAATGAAACTGTATGAGAGATGTTTTTGACAAGTCGTACGACTGGCAAAAGTTTATGAAAATTTTTATTAAATGACAATTTTCATGCGATCAGAGTTGAATTTACTTCATTCAGCAAATACAAAATTTGTTTGCATTATACATATATGACAGTGTGGTACCAACAATACCATTTTCATGGGATTTCTTATAATGGAATGCAATTACATGAGATTCTCGTGTGAATAAATCGTACAACTGTTTGGGATAGTGTAGCATCGCATTAACCAGGTGGATGCCAAGATCTATTGTAGCATATGTTCTCCGTTAGAATTATTTCGCGTCCCATGACCCTTTTCTAAGATGGAAGTGGCATGGAACAAAGTATGACATGCACAATCTCCTTTTTCAAGTTTTACAGTAAGTAGACCCCTGTGAATAGCTTTCAAATTAGCATATCGAGCATACGCTCATAAAAAATTATATATTTTTACAAAGCCAGGGTGTTTCTTCTCGTTTGCGATGCGTTAGAAAATGTTCGCAAAATTAAATATTTGGTATTCTTGTTTGCGTTTGCGCATTTACGCAAGTCTGGTATTACCGTACTCTGGTTAGCGAAAGCGCTTGTCAAAACAGTAATATTAACGCAAATATCTATTTACTAAACGCAACTGAAGAAAAACATGAAGAAAAACATGCAAATGCTATATGTGATATGTGATACTTATTTATTTATTTATTAATTTATTTATTTTATAGAACATATAGATTATAAGCTAATAATGAAGTTCCTTGTTTTTAACAATATGTATATATATTTAAAAGATATATGTATACTTTTATCGTATTGAGTGACCTTTTTTTTATTAAGTTTAAGTGTTGTTATGCCGACGAAGTGCAAAAAAAATTTATTTTTATATTTTTATACAGAAATATTTATTTAGACATTAAAAATGTTAACATGATTTTTATGATCTCAAAAACAAATTATTTTTTATTTCATTTCTTATTGGCCTCGCTATAGTTGTTTGATCACTGCTGGAATCATTAAAGTCAACGGCTGACAAAAGTTCTTGCCGGCTTTCTTATATGTATGTATTTTGACGTTTGACAAATGCATAGCGTTGCCATTTTTAATTTTATGATGCCCGTATTGCCACTTTTTCAATATGATTTGCGTTAATGTTATAGAGCGCCAAATTAGGTTATCGTATCGCAAACGAGAGGAATACCCCCCAAGTGTTTGATAGTTTTACGCAAAAGCATTCTTTATATTTTTCAAATACTGATTCTATGCGGTTACACTCAACGCCAAGATTTGATAAAAAAAAGCGCCAATTTTAATATCAATAGTTACTATCATATTATTACAATTAATCATTACAATTTCCTCTGTAGAAAGATTTTATATGCATATTTATTTCGGCAGTTATAATTTAAAAATAAATATCATGCATAAATAATGTTGTAAAGATAAAATTGACAGTGAAATATTGCCAAGCGATTTTTAATTTTTATTATGATAAGCATAAGAACATAAATGTACATACATATGTATGCGTAGGCGCTTTCATTGTCCTTATGAATACAGCAGATCCAGCTAATAACACCATAGCGCGCTTTAAGCCATATTAATCACATTTAAAAGTTTCTCAATCTCATAGAAAACATTTACGTTACACACAATTTCGCGTTATAATCACATTTCACTCAAATACCATTTAATCGTGGCTTGTAAAGCCTCATTTATATGCAAATAATTATCGCTCCTAATTTATTAAATTTTTAGGATTTAATAGACAAAAATTAGCTTTATTTGATATTTAAATCTAAAAATTAATATTCAGCATATTAATTATTTACTTAAAAATTCATTGAAATTGGGTGTGATTGATGGGGTGTCAGCTAAAACACCAACTAGAAAACGACAACTTCTAAAAATTATGAATTATAAATTCTTAGTTGAGCAAAATAGCAGTTTTATATATAAAATTTTAATAACCTAATTATATTTTACAAAATATTTGTTCACAGCTTTGAGAGCCTTCCCCTGCACAGAAAATTATTTAGCATGTTGAACAATATCAGCAAATAATAAATAGATTATGTGTGTTGTTGTGATTGTGTGTGTGTGTGTGTGTTACAGAAACTAAGAAGAATTTTTGTCAAAAAAGGAAAAGGGAAATGGGAAAACAGTCAAGCATGCTTATTCGCATACGAATATAAAAGGACGAAAATACACCTACAAAAATTAGTTGCATATTAATTTCATTTCCTGTTTCCGTTTGTATAACTTGAGGCAACAGTGTGTAAAACAGAAGTATTCTTAAGACCTGCGTGGTGTTTTAAAGCATAGCAAGGAGCAGAAAGTGTTCTTTTCTTTATTTCTCTGCTCTGTCCTAGGCCCTGCTAATATAGTCTTGAGTGCATTGTCTTACTGCAGCTTTCAGTTCAATTTCCTGCGAGCGTTATTTTAGAAACTAAATTAAATTTATCAGGCTTTTAATATTATCCTTCTTCCTGGAAAATATTTCTTCTACAGTATAAAACATGTATGTGATAAGTAATTTATTCTCATCAAATATCTTTCTTGTTTTTTACTCCCTCTGAAAATCCAGCTATAAAAGCCAAACATTTCTAATTGCTTGGTTCTGGAGCAAGATTCAAAGGACCTCCATATCATTTCCAAATCGTCCTGTTCATTTATTATTTTATTATATTAGTCTAGTGGGAAAGCTATTATCCTCCACGATATCAACCATTTTCTTATGCTTTCCATGAAAATGACTTTCACTTGTGAATAATATCCTTTCAATAAGAAATGATACTGATAAAAATGACAATAATTGTTAATACTGTTTTAGAAAAGTATTGGAAATATTAAAATTTTAATTAATTATAATAATATATAAGAAATTTGCTTGGGGAAGATACTGAAAGCAATATGGAAATATTCTGAAAAATAAATTGGTATTCTTATAAAAACGTACTTCCACTTTGCTCTAATAAGAATCAAATAAAAATAAAAGGATAAAAGAATAAAAAAAAGGATAAAAGAATAGAAATAAAAGAAATGGATAAAAGAGTAAAAAAAAGAAAAGGATAAAAGAATAAAAAAAAAAAGGATAAAAGAATAAAAATAAAAAAAAGATAAAAGAATTAAAAGAAAAGAAAAGGTTAAAAGAATAAAAAAGGATAAAAGAATAGAAATAAAAAAAAGGATAAAAGAATAAAAAAAAAGTATAAAAAATTAAAAAGAAAAGAAAAGGATAAAAGAATAAAATAAAAAAAGGATAAAAGAATAAAAAGAAAAGAAAAGGCTAAAAGAATAAAAAAAGGATAAAAGAATAAAAAAAGTATAAAAGAATAAAAAGAATAGAATAGGATAAAAGAATAAAAAAAAAGATAAAAGAATAAAAAGAAAAGAAAAGGATAAAAGAATAAAAATAAAAAAGGATAAAAGAATAAAAGGAAAAGAAAAGGATAAAAGAATAAACATAAAAATGAAAGCATATAGTATTGTAGCAATTATAATATAAATATATAATTATGAATGATGATTTGGCAAAGGAAATTTTTCCAAAAGAAGTGTACAGAAGAGAGGTGGGTTTCATGTATAAAAGGAGTAGAGGGATTAAAAGCTACCATTCTACAGTGTACAAATAATTCCCCAATCTCTTAAAAATGATACTATAAATATATATATATATATATATATTTTTTTTTTTTGTATACAACAACATTTACAAATATTTCGTGAGAAACTTCTCAATTTCATTATTTATCAAAAGGACATTGTCCTGAAGGATTTTGAAAAGGTTTTGCAAACTACTAAATTCATATGAAGGTTTTTTTCAAAATTGAAAACTTTTTGAGAACATTGTGAGGAAATATAAAGGAAAGGAAATATAATTCCTTTATTAATTTGCACAAAAAAAGGATTAGGTTTTAGATTTAAAGGACAATTATTTAGTAGAAATTCCAACAGAACTGTAACATATTCTGCCTTTAAGATAAAAATATGCTGTAACCATAAAAGGTACAAGTTTCCCTACAGCAGTAAGAATGGATTTTATATAAACTTTAAAGGATAGCAAGTTGAAGGTCGAATGCAAACGAGATGGATATGTGAAATAATGTTAAGCGTAGGGAGCAATTAAGGATATAATTATTTATTTGGGAGAGAGCAAGATACCCAAGTGATAACAGTGGATCTTTCGTTATTTTATGAGCACTATAATGGGCTTCTCCCTAGGAGAATGAGTAACGTGAAGCCTACTAAACTGAATGTCGCGAGGTCGATTTATGCCAGGACCCTGCGATGAAGCCAAAAGTTTTGCTGGTTAAGTTAGTTGAAAAAAAAGTTGATTAGCCAAATATTAGAATAACTTTGAGTAGAACTATGGCTAGTTATATTGATACCGATCAGATTTTAAATAGGGCTCCTTAATAAAAGTGTATTTACTGTTACTGACAGAAATGGAGTAAGAACTAACGTGTGCATGACCCCTAGATTGCATGGATTACCGAAATTTGATAAAAGTAATTTTTCATTGATACACACGCAGTTATTCAATTATAAGCAGTTCATAATAAGGAGCAGACTCTGACGTAAGCTCTTACGTAATACAATATTCAAATACTCTTAAATTTGATAAAAGTAATTTTCCATTGATACCTAATTGTTCAATTATAAGCAGTTCATAATAAGAAGCAGACTATGACGTAAGCTCTTACGTAATGCAATATTTAAATACTCTTAAATTTGCTTTGGTTATTCCAAACGCGAAAGTGTCAGATGTAAAACGATGTTAATTCATTTCTACTCGAAAAAGACTCGATGATCCCATTGGGGATCTTATTGGCAAACCTTATTTCTGAATATATATCTGATTATTATATTGACAGTTAGCCATACTCGTGTAACGCTAATACAAATTACCAAATATTTTGTTGTCTTTGGAAAAAATGATACAAAATCTTGTGATGTGCATGTATCTTTCATAACACCGCTTAAGGGTAGTGGCTCTAAACGTAATGTACTGTAATTTAAAATTATGTCGCTTTGGAGCACATGAATAATTAATTGAATAATAAAAATAATTGGAAATAATTTCACTAAAAACAATTTTTACTTTTAGCATGAAGTCATTTCTGCCAGTGAGACATGCTTAAAGTTGTTGTCTGAGGCCACCCATTAGAAATACTTGTATGAATCGTAAATTTTATTGTTGTTGCAAAATTTATTTGCGAAAACATTTTAGTTTTATGTCGTCTGTAACAAAACAAAAATTGGCTTTAAAAATACAACGAAATTATTTTTATTAGTTGTTTTCTCGTAGAATTTATTTTGTTGCAAATAGTAACAAAAGTTTTTACAGCCATTTTCAGTTCTTGAAAGCAATTTTTAAATATTCATATTTTTCGAGTAGAGGAAAAAGCCCAGCTGGCTTATATGTTTCCCCGGCGTTTACACTTTCATCATAAATAATTCAAAATTAAACCACTATTGCCATTAACAACCGAATTAACATAACCAATATTGTATTTGAAAAGCTTTAATGAGCTTGCTTGTTAATTGATAAACTGATATTTCTACCAAAAAAAAAAAAAAAATGCGTGCTTGAAGCATATTAAAGCCCAGTTAACATTAATGCCTTTCATCTATTTTTTGTGGCACAATTAACTTTTAGGATACAGGACATTCTCCCATTAAATTAAAAATTTATTCGAAAATTCGATATTAACTGCAAAATATCAAAGTCATTGTGCTCGCATTTTGAGGGGGAATATATTCCTTGAGAAGGGTTTAGACGATTCGGCACATTCCTATATATCTCTTTTACTTGTTTTTAAATATTAATAATTTTGTTAAATTTTCGAATTTAAGCAAGATTTAACTTCAATTTGCAATGCGACAAAAACGCTAGAGGACAGGCAGACATATGGACAAAGCTCTATAAAGCTCCATTCCTATATGGATCCAGATAAATACAAAAGTTAATAAAATGTATTTTAATAAAGTATTTAATTTCTTAGCCCTCGTAATAGTTTTATAGTTTTTAATAGTTTTTCTTTTATAAAAATAAATATTTAAAAACACGTAAAAGAGATATATTGGGCTAAGCCGAATTTTATACACCCTTCTCAAAGAATATATTGCACAACCATTTTTGTACACTAGAATTCTACTGCATTGAAGTATACGTTAGTTTGGCGATATATTTTTCATTACTGAGAAATATTAAATATTAATATTTCTGTAAATAAAATGCTCGCATGTGCCTAGTTATGCTACTGAAGCTTAGTTGTGAGTGAGACTGCTAGGCAAATGCTAAGACTGGCAATCCGAACTTACGCTCCTTTGTACTTGGTGATATTCATATCTTATTTTTGCAATTTTATCTATAAATCCAGATATCTCTCATTCATTACCAGATTTCTGAGCAGATGGTTTGTTAAATTTTAGAATTTAAGCAAGATTAAGCTCACATAGACATGCGGACAAAGCTCTATCAAGTTGCCTTCTTATATGGATCCATATCAAACCACATTACTCATATCAAATTTATATATAATATTTTTAACTTTTTTGATGGCGAGTGGTATAATAAGGGAACCGAGTAGGTGCCTTTTATAAAAAAGTTCAAAAAATTGTCTTCTTTTATAATTATATATTGTATTTTCTTTTACAGCCAATACCAATTTTTAAACTTTAATTATTTTTCAATTATATATAGTTTGTTTTTTAGGCTTTAGCTCAATTAATAGATCAAAAAGTTTGAATGGTTAATTAATTTTTCATTATAATAATATGTTCGGTGCTCTTCTTCAGGAACAACAAAATTTTGTTCCAATTGACCAACCAAAGCCTAAAAAATAGACTGTATATAATTAAAATATATATATATGATATTAATATACGGAATTTGATGATATTTACTATGACCTTCTCACTTTATTTTGGAATAAATTTATTTCCTACTTTTTAGAAAAAGCGTGCATTTTCGCTAGACACGTATGGAAAATGAGGGCCATGTATTATTATTCTACTCTTACGGGTATTTGTTGGGCAAACAACCCCTCGTTATTTCACTTACCGCTCAAATAATAAACTAATTAATATATAAATGATATAATAATATAAATATTTTTTTTCTTAGCCTTTTCCAAGCACTACTTTACAACTTTGCTTCGATTCACATATGCATGCTTGCGTACTTGTTAAAAAATACTGCCTGTTTACAGAATCCGAACAATTTGCATGCGTAGAAAATTCTCATAAAAAGAATTCTTTTCCTGTTTGAATGCTCTTCTTATCTAATTCCGATTCAAGCAAATTGTTTGAATTCTTACAAACTAAAGTATTGAGCTGAATATTTATAAGAATAGTTTTTAATTCTTTAAATGATTACCGTGGAAATTTTTCTCTCTAAGCATTCGTCTGGTTTCTATAAACACAAGTAAAAAAAAACTTACTGAATCGCTCTACTGTTCACTTTTTATAAAATAAATTTTTCACTTATTTTTTATTTAAAAAATAGCAATAATAACACTTAACATATAATAAGGGATGAAAGCTACATTTAGATATTTTTTTCGCATAAAATTTCCGGAAAAGCGATATTTTTGTAAAACAGAACTTTTGAATTTGAAATTTAAAATTTTATAACAAAATTTTACAATCAAGAAACTTTAGAAAAAGAATTAAAATTAATTTTATTTTATTCAAGAGAATTAGAGACAAAATTAATTTAAAGTAAAATATTTCGGCCAGATGCGTATTGTTTCGTGAAATAATATCTTTTATTGAAACAGAGTTGCAAAAAAAAAAGGGGGAGGGGGGAAATTTTAACAGTTTTTGTGTTTTGTTTCTTCCACTTTCAAACTCGTTTATTACGATATCTTATTTATTTATTTACCAAATATTACAATTATATGAATATAATTGCAATATGTATAGAAGCACTGGCTACTGAGGCCTTTGGCTTCTGGCTTCCCGGCGAATTGAACCCCTGACACCTGCGTAACAGGCGGGTATACTAACCATTATACCATCGAGGGGCTATTACGTTATCTTTTCAGTGTTATTTCTCGGTGATTCACACGATGGTGTCACATTTTCTCATATCTGCCTTTCAGTGGTTACTTAAATTGTTTGTTGGGTTAAGGAAGTAATATTGCGTATTACATATTCGGCTTTATATACAGGCGCACATATTGTTCGTGCGTTTAATTAAAACTATTAAAATACTTAACCACTCGCCTGGTTGGATTCGTTGCCAAGGGATGGGTTAGATATTTTTTAAAATTATTTGTGCTTCTCATGTTTGCAGTTGTTACTCATTAAAATTATAAAATTTAACAAACTTACTTACGCACACACATACATACATACGACAAGAGATATTTAATAAAAATCAATGAAAATTTAAGCAAAGTTCATGTCTGTTCTTAAGTAAATACGAGAGGAAAGCAAAAACTCGTAACGCATCTTGTACTCACGTTACTTCTATACATCATCACGTACATATATGATGTCTGATGTTTCTTCTAAACCAATTTTATTTCTGAACATGCATATTCATATATTTACTTACAAAAGTCTCTCAAGAGTAGTTACATCTCAACAGTGGAATGCCTGTAAATTGTATCCTTTGATAGGGGGCAGTGGACAGAATTAGTGCCCCCAGTATATCAAATAAATAACATTACAAAATTAATATTTTAATTGAATCAACAGAATATGTTGCAACTAAGCATAATTAAATAAATAAATATTTAAAATAAATATCATAAATATTTAGTTTAATTTCCTCTGAAATATTATCATTAAAATATTTAATTCCGATGCTCTCAGTTTTTAAAAAAAAAGCTTAGTTTTAAGAAAAACAAAAATATATTTTTTTCCAGATGTGAAGCATATTTTTAGTTCTATATGTTTTTATTTAGTTTAGTTTCTTATTCCTTAAGCGAAGAGTTTTTGATTAATTTATCTTCCAAAAACTAATTGAGAATTACTAAATAGCAATTGCAGCAAATTAAATGTTACAAGATAAGGAAAGTAGTGGCAAGGCAGATAATGACAGCGTAGTATAAAATAAAATAATAAATGTTATAAAAACTAATAAAAAATAAAAATAATAGCTATCAAGCAAAAAATATTCCTTTTAAAAATAGAAGCTTCCGAACAAGAGACGACCGTATAATCGATGCTCAACTGTAAAGGTGAACTGAAACGTAATTGTATTAAGCTAAGCTGGCGTTTAGCTAAAGCCAAGCCAGTTTCAAAATGTTCTATTTTTACTTTTACAGTTAATTAATGCACACACATGTATATATATGTATGAATGTACAACTTTATATGTGTGTAAGTATATGTATTTTTTTAAATTAACTTTTAAATTCGTTGCGGCTCACTCATTCCGTCTATTCGAATTGACACAAAATTTCTAACAAAATCAATAAAAAAAATTCTGCTTTTCAAAAAAAACCTAAAAACTTTATTAAGCAACCATTTTGCCAATGATAAAATTATTCAGATTATCGTTTGACATGTTCACGAGGGAGTCACTTAGAATCCGTCGTACGCCATGCAACACTGTTTACAGTGGCGCTGGAAGAGCTTGATGCAAAATTTTACTGACAGATCATAGAAAGCTAACTTACTACACCATAAGAAATATATAACTGAAATTAAGCCGTATGGGTCTACCAGTGTTGCCATTGTTGAGAGATTTCAATGTTCTGCTTTTACGCGTTTTATTAAATAATTTTTGGGAAGGTTTTATAAATGAATTTTCAGTTGTTAAATTAATTTTGTATATGTTTTGCCTGTTAAGGAAACTTGTGTCAAAGAGTTCTTTTATGATATATTATCAATAGCAAAGCTGGTTCACAAGTATCCAACAGCTTTTGTATGGGTTGCTGCACTTTACGGGTCTACAGGTCGTTCAGTTTTCTATACAAGTTATAAAAAATACAACACTTTAATAACTGTGTCAGCTGTTTGCCTTTTGAAAAATTAGAAACCGAGAAATCTGTCAAGTGTTACCACCACATGATTTATAGCCAGCAACATGCATTGCCTATGGTGTGGTTTTGCTCAGCTGATCAGCAATATGAGCCTACAATTTTACTTCCTCGGTTTGCATATAGCAGTTAGCACTACTAGTTAGACAATCTGCCATCCTACAGAGAGTGGTAATAATTTAAACTTGTTACCTGTACGCCATTCCGATACGTACATGTATTAATTACGAATTTTATCCAACTTTACAACAATGACAAAGTACAAACAACCGAACTGTCAAACACCAAGGACCATATTTGTAACAATAAGATGACGTACGATACTTTTGTATAAAATTTGACAGAATGGTAAGAAAATTAAATATTAATGAATTAACTCTAGTATGATTACTTGAATTTTTAAGATTTTTAAATTTCATTTTAGTTTTATACACATATAAACTTTTAATTAAGTTTTTTAATAGATTATATATATAATAAATTATATATAAACATTGAAATCAGTGAAAAATTTATTGAAAAAAATGCGAGTTAGGGCTTGAGAAAGTACACTTTTTCGCGTTACCAGATCAAATAAAAAAAGTTAGCCGTGAATGTTGGTAATTTCCAACATCCAAATAAGAATATAAAAATTTGTTATTATAAATGAGGTTTTAAAACTAAAAGCATAAAAAATGATGAAAAAATCAAAATTATTAAAAAAATAAGTAATCAAAATAATAATCAAAAATCAGAAATATAAGTTTAAAAATTTAAAAAACAATTATTGAAGAGAGCGAACTAATTTAGTTAATATTTATCAAATATATATATAGTATTACTTTTGATTATCTAATCTGTAAGTGTAACAATCTAATCTGCAAGTGTGACAATCTAATCTTTAACTATAGAGACGAGTTCGGAAACATATGCCTACGTAGATGCATATCTTTGACAATTGGCAGGCGTTTACGTTGCAGCCATTTACCAATTTTCATATAAATTGCCACCTGTGACGTAGACTTCAAGCTATTTTAAAGCAAATTCATTTTTAAGATGTCCAGATAGCAACTTAAAAGAATGGCTTCATTAAAAGTCTAAACAACGGAAGTAAAAGAATAGCCAAGAGTAGTGCTAAGCAGGGAAACATTGGAGAAGCCTTTGTTAGTAAGTCCTATTGCAAAGGGGGAAGTGTGCGTAAAGGGTAGTTGTACAGAAGGCAGAGAAAATTTTTTAATGTCTCAATTTTTTAAAGCTTTTTATCTATTATGTATCGGTTTAACATGATTTAGAGGCGAATCTCCTAAATGATCGGATGTGGAAAAACAACTTGCATCGATTTACAGAAGTTTAAATCGATAATAAATCGGTATAAAGTCTGACTTTTTATCATATTAGGCCGAGATTAAAACAATAAAAAAAAACAATATAAAAAAATTTGGCGGCCGAAGATTTAGTTGGTTCATCACAGTGCATTCACCTGATTCCTTGCCTACATGGCGTGCTCACTATCAGATGAATACAAACTAATTTGCTAATTGCAAATCCATAATTTGAAATGTCAAACATCTGTCACTGTCAAATTCATTTTGACCGTGGCAGTTTAGATTTTAGGTTTATTTTACTTTTAATTCGCTCGATGGCTAGACTGTGTATTTTAGTAATTCGCAACAACTTTTACAGACTTGTTTTGTAAATCTGTTCTTATTAAATACGTAACCCGACCATTTTTCATAGTATGTGTTTTTTTATTATTAACTAAAAATCTATTTATTTTATTGATTTTATCAATTTAAATAAATATGTATATATTTGACAGATTTAGTGAATTCTTATTACTGTCAAAATACAGCTGAGCGTTAACATAGCTGACTACGACTTTTTACGACTTGCTTGGCTGTAAATTGACACAGGAAATGTCAAAGTTTTAAAAATTGAAAGGCAAAACTTGAAAATGTTACCAGCGTGTTATGAAAAAAAATTCAGAAAACCATATAGCATATAAATTGCCATCTGATAAAATATGGCGGTAGATCAATTATAGAAAGTGGTTTCACTAATCTGGTCCGTAGGCCTACTTTTAATCAGGGTTTTTAAAAGGGCTTTCCCTCAATTTAAAGAACGGGCCACCAAACAATTTCTCAATAAATAAAATGTTTTAAATTTTTACGAAGAATATTAAAATATTTCAAATAGGAAATATTTCAATAGACTTGGTGAATTGGAAAGTTGCTTCAAAGCTTTTGCCACCAAAAAACGTAAGTTTTAAGGTTGTGGCATATGCTTAATCTGAACTACGAGTGCCTCTCCCTGCTTTTTGAGTACGAATCCATAGTTTAAGTCCCAAAATATTTCTTATTTGATTTGTTATTAACAAGTCTGTTAAAAAAAAGCATAGACAAGAATTAGCATGTTCGATCACGTTGCATTATGACTAGAAAGAATTTTATGAAACTTTTTAAATTAAAATTATTTATTTAGTTAATTATAAAAGTCTCAGGATTTTGGTTTCATGCTTATTCTTAAGGGAAAATTATCTTGCCAAGGTGACCATCATCGTATGTAGTACTTGGCAAATATAGTTTGTGCTAAATGAATTACACTGTAGAATTTCAGCAACAGTTTGCCATGCAAAGAAACTTGTTTTGAGAGCAGCATTTCCAAACAAGTGACTGCTCCGCAAATCGCAAAGTATACTTTCTTGTGACCAGAATTCTGTTAGTGAAATGAAATTAAAATGCCTTTTACGTATACTACAACTTTAAATATGCGACTGTAGGCGACCTTCCCGCTGCAAATATTTAAACAACATTCCAAGTTCCACATCTGTCCCTCTCTAGTTTGAACTTTTAACGCGATTTATTGTTAATATTTTGTTTTTTTAAATATTTTCTATTTTCTAGTAATTAAAATTTTTTATGCTTTACTTTGTAAATAAATGCATTTTCAGCATCTGCTACAGTTTTTAATCTTGTGTATGCTGTAAATGTAATAAAATATGAATGTTTGTATTTTGTTGTTGTCGGGTCTTAAATTTATTAAGATTCAAATCCGAAAATCCAAAAGAAAAAGATACAAAATGGAAAAATGGGAAGCAGCGGAAAAGCTTCAGTCGACGACTGCCTTTTTAATTGTATAAACATTTAAGTTATAAATTTTTTATTTAAAGGCTGCCATTTGCACAGTTTGCTGGCAATTTATAAATGAAAGAATAACTAAACGAATTTTTAAGACTTTATTACTTTGCGCTTTGCTAATTAATTGAAGAATTAATTCGCACATTTTGTGCCGTATAAGTGAATGATTAATTGAAATTAGCAGGCCCATGAGTAAGGCGGCATGAGCGAACCAGTTTTACTATTTTTATTCGCAAAGCGTTTGAAACTTCCTTGTTGAATATTAAAATTCAACTTATGAAATTTATCTGTTTTCTTTATCTATTTCTAAGAGTCGTGTCGTGTGTTTGCAAAAAGGCGTAATTGCTTTTTATTGAGAGCTTTTAGTTTAATTCTTTGCTTTGCGATCTTGTCAATAGAAACTTGTAAAGTTAGTCGATCGCTAAAAGTCTGGCACACGAAAACAATTTTCCTACCCGGCAAATATTCAATTTCCTCTTCACACTGAAGCATTTTAATGCGATATAAAACGATAGATAATTAAACTCTTCTAAGTAAAGTAAGTTGTATGTAAAGTTTAAATGATTTTGTACACACTGTAGTAATTTTATTAACATTGTAAAACAAAATGAAAATGTTACACTATGGGCAGCAACATATAATCGTAGTAGTATTCAGGCTGGAGGATCGGGTGTGAATAAACTTTGCTTACATTCTCCACAAAAATATTTTCCACCACATTTTAATTTTTGAATTCTGAATTTAATCACAACTAGACCATGTCTATGATGCCCATAGTGTAACGCTATTAATTTAATTTGGTTGTCTATAGTTCTGGTAAAAAATATTTGTGAACAATATACTATTTCATTGCCATTAATTTTTTAAATATTTTCCAACATATTTTAATTTTAGGATTCTGAATTTATTTACAAATAGACCATTCCCATGATACCCACAGTGTAACGCTGTTAAATTAATTTAGTTCCCCGTCGTTCTTGTAAAAAATCTTTATGAAAAATATACGATTTTATTTCCATTAATTTTTAAGAATATTTGCCACCATGATACGCACAGTGTAACGCTATTAAATTAATTTAGTTCCCTGTCGTTCTGGTAAAAAATATTTCTGAATAATATACTATTTATTTCCTTTAATTTTTAAGAATATTTGCCACCATGATACCCACAGTGTAACGCTATTAAATTAATTTAGTTCCCCGTCGTTCTGGTAAAAAATATTTCTGAATAATATACTATTTATTTCCTTTAATTTTTAAGAATATTTGCCACCATGATACCCACATTGTAACGCTATTAAATTAATTTAGTTCCCCGTCGTTCTGGTAAATATATTTCTGTATAGTATACTTTTTTATTTCCATTAATTTTTAAGAATATTCGAGACCACATTCCAATTTTAAAATTCGGAATTTAATCACAAATAGACTCTGCCCATGATACCCACAGTGTACCGCCTTTGTACTAAGTTCGTTGTCAGTAGTTTTGGAAAAGTAATTTTTTCTGAAGAAAATCTTTAATTTCCATTAATTTTATTCTGGATTAGATAAAGTTTCAAAAAAGTAAATAATCCACCCTTCGGAAACTTTTCACGATCTCACCAATATCTGGTGTGTCAAGCACTGATTATATTTATAATGCTGCCAAAAGTCCAATTAATAGAATTAAACTATTACAATTTATAAAATGGTTATGAATACGAAATATCAGATTTTATACGAGCATACAACGGTAGTGATATAGTATTACATATCGACCCCTAATGCGGAAGAGGTCATAAGTGGCAAAATATATATATTTCAGTATAAATATTTTTCTTATTTCTAAATTGCCCAAAAATTATTACTCAGCAGAGTACTAATTCTTCACTTAAGGATAAAAAGAAATGAATTATGTCGGAATGTCAGAAGGCGCTTTATGGGCATTTCACTGCGTGTTAAAGCATTGCCCAAATGCTATTGAAACAACTGCAGATTTAAGTACATTCCAATTAAAATTGAATTCCTGTGCTTGTGTGTGTGTGTGTGTGTGTGTTTTTAAATAAATGCTTGCTTGCGTAAATGCTCCAAATTAATTAGGGACGAACGATGAACTTATATATAAAAATTCGTTGAGTGAATTCGTCGTCCATTGATTTATAATTATACGAAACAAAGAAAATTCGCTCTCAAAATTTCTATTTTTAACTTTAATTTTTTCTGTGTACTTTTAATGATTGTTGTACTGCTGCAGATTGTTTGTTTATTTTTTAATTATGTGTGTACATTTTACAAAAATTTATTTATTTTTTTGTTCAATTTGTCTTAGTTTATTAATTTGGAAGTCGCTTGTCTTTAGAGAGACGTGTATCTGTTTTGTGTTTGTATTGTGTCTGGTAACTTGGCAACATTAAAAAAAATTTATAAAATTATTTTAAACGACATTTAGATTCAAAAATTTAAAACGAAAATGCCGCTTTTAAAAAGTTTCTTCGCCGTGCGTCGATGTAAGCAGCGTTGCCGCGGTGCTGCTGTGCTGCTGTGCATAATTGGTTACTGATTGGTTACCCCTTTTTATGTTCCATTTGTTTAGGTTGTATTTGCGTTCAAATTGAACTATTTTATGCCTCAAATGCTCCCATTCGCAGCAAGAGACTACGTGTAGCGAATTGCCTCCATCCAGTTTTTATCAGGGAACTTTTTTTTAAATGACATCTGTAGGCAAATGAATAATGCGCAGCCTACTAAAGCGGAGGTGGCGGGTTGGATTCCTGCCTAGACTATAAGTGTTTTCCTGCTGTCAAGCTCAAAGTTTTGAAGGCTAAACTACTTAAAAACAAGATATGAAAAAAATTACTAGAGAGCAAATCTATTTCCTTGCGGTGTCCAATAGGATATTTAAAAAATTTTTTGGAACCACCACATTTAACCAAACTTGCGTAAATTAAATATTAGTTTTGAACGAGACTTTTTCTAAACAAATGTTATTAAAAATCAATTATCAAATAGACTGCAAGTAAGTTCTTGTCTGCCCAAATTAACGACCTTAAATTTGCTTCAAACTGCTTCAAGGATTGCAATTATTCCACAGCTCAAATGGATAGAAGGATCAGCATAACTTAATTTTCGTTTGTTGCTTTTAATTTAATTAGGCGATTTGTAGAGGATTTACAAAACTGCCTTGGCTATATGTTATTGAAAATCGAACTTTTAAATTTTTATCCCCTCTCTAAAAAAGGTCCATAATAAAAAAAAAGCTTGTATCGGGCTTTCTAATTATTGAGTATGTTTCCTTGGCCACATATATGCTTTCATATCATTTATTTCTAAATATATATTTTCCTTTTTATTATATGTGTATGAAATTTGCTTCTAGTGTTTGTTAAAAGTACTTATTGTAGAACTACTTAGTTTGTTAAGAACGAAATATTTTTTATTGTTTTGGTTTCTGAAGATCCCCTTGTTTCTTAAAAAAAATTTTCAATGGCAACGCTTGATGTAAGAAATCGGTTGTAGGGTTGCAATCATTGCAGTGTTTGAAATTATTTCATTTTGGTTACGAAAAATTCGCAGTTTTCCAGCTTTGGCGAAATATGACAATTACGATAGTTTTCCGGAAAGGCATTATTGCCTTTTAATTTTCTCGTTTAAGAGGGCATGGGGGCAAGAAAAGTTACAATTTTTTTTCTACTAATGCGAAAACATAATAAAGTTTTTTTTCTCTGTGAAAGCCATGTGGCAGACTTAGGGGGAAGCAATAATGTTTCATCATTCCTAATATCAAACGCAGCGGTTTTTCGGTATCTGAATAATGAATTGTGGATCTTCGCCGGCTAAGCAGCGTTAAAGCATACAGATGAGATTATGTCCCAATAATAAACACAAATGTATTAATCCATATAAGAACAAGTAATAGGTCACTGATGGAAACCACGGAAAGTGAGGCATGAAAGCGAAAGCTCAACATGTTATGAAATAAATTTATTTAGTCCATGTAATGGATGAATATAGAAATATCTGAAACGAGACTACAAGGAATATCATATGAGGCGAACATTTCGGTTACAGAAGCGATACTCCAATGCACATATGTAATGTAGATCATGCCATATACGACTATGTCTATATATGTTAATACCGCACTTGTATCCAAATCGCATTTATGCCACTTTTCAAAATTCAGAAAAATATAAATAGATTTCAATTGGCGACA
The DNA here is from genome assembly GCA_963402855.1 of Ormia ochracea. Classification (NCBI taxonomy): domain Eukaryota; kingdom Metazoa; phylum Arthropoda; class Insecta; order Diptera; family Tachinidae; genus Ormia; species Ormia ochracea. Next base: position 12,351,131 of record OY727105.1, read on the forward strand.
GCTTTAACGTTCGCCATGAAGTCGTATGGTCGTATGGTAGCGTTGCCTTCACACCAGCTCATTCGCATATAAACTTTTTTAATCTGATTAGACATGTATTATAAGAATAGTCTGAACATAGTATTTTAGACGAATGCTTTAGCATTCACGTCATTTTACATCACTATGAAAGTGAATGCTATAGCATTCACGTCATTTTGCATCATTATGAGAGTTCATGGTATATCGTGTCCGTCCTTAAACGAGCTATTCTTGCTTTCTATAAACTGGTAGTAAGAAATGTGCGAAAATACAATATTCTAAATTTGTGATGTCCGTTGAAGTTTCAGTTTAAGATGCTGTTTTCAAATAACGTACAACTCGGTCGATTTGTATGTGCTAAAAATTTCAATTCCAGCCACTCGCCTGGCTTGTGTAAACATCTCTTACATTTTTTTTTATCGATTTCAATATTTTTATGTTGCATTCTACACTACACTGTTTTCCCAGCAGTGGTAAATAGTTTCTAGAACTACTTACGACAAAAACCATGATAAGTACAACAAATATGTGCACTTAAAAATATGTTTTGAATTTTTGTTACTCACTTCCACTGAACCTTCGTTAAGTGCAAATAAAAACGCGCATACACACACAAACAAACACAAACTTTTTGGTGTTTCTTTCTTTACAATGATTTTAAATTTAATTACAAATCATTTAATCTTTTATCAGAATTTTTATGTTTCAATCACTATAAATGAAATGAAAGCATTTTTCAAAAAAAAAAAAAAAAAAAAATTTATTTGTTTAATATTTTAATGTGTTTCTATTCACATTAATTTTTATCACTCGTTATGTATTTATTTCTAGCGTTTGCTTTTGCTTAAATGCATATTAATTTTTAATTGATTGCATATAAAAATGATAAATTTTATTATTTTCTTTATTTAAGCACACACATTTAACATTTCATTTTAATTTAAATTAGTTGCTTTTTGCAACATCAGATGGATTGCTTTTCATAAAAACAAAACACACACGCACGCATACTGGCACAAACTAAAACAATTGCCTACACACACAGCCACACAAACAAAGCTAAAGAATATTTGCTGTAATAAATATTTAAAGCATATTTTGCGTTCTTTTTTTTAATTCGATATTTTGGTCTTATATACCCATTAGCTGGTTTTCAACTATAATTAAATGAAAATATTTATTGATTGAACACTCTCTTTAATGCAGGAAACAACGCTTAACTTAAAAACTAGACTTTGAAATAGAATTTCTTTTGTTAGATATTTGTAAATACATAAACGTTTTCAAACTGGAAGAATTTTGTTTTGTGATTTTTTTTTGTTTAATAAAAAGCATTTGCACATAAAACTTTGTAAAATTTTATATGAATTAAAATATTTATTTGCTATAAAATAAAAGCACTGACATTAAATTTCTGGATTTGTTTATCACGCAAAATAGCAATATTAAATAAACAAGAGCGACGACAACTTTGTTACTTTTCATCAATTTATTTGTTTTGTTTAACACGAAAACGACTCGCTCAAGCACGCGCCACGCTGCGCTTGTTTATAATGCTCGTTATCAACTGAATTGTTTGTACCATTCAAGAAACATTGAATACAAACTCGTCTGTGATCAACTCATTTCGTTACACTCTTTCCACCAGCCAATCACACTCATTCCGTCTCTAACACTCCAACAACACTCACGGATAGAAATACAGGCAGATACTGACTTGCAAATGTGAGTTTATTAAATATTTAATTACTAATTAGGTACTAAAGATCGCAAAGAGGTTGCCAGATGATATAAAATGGTATGAATCGAGCTTCACTATCCTACACAGTCATACTACTCGTTCCCATAAAAATCTGATGTGATTTAATACTATCAAAATAGCGCTGTAGGGGCCATACCAGCCAAATATATCCAAATGTCGAACTTGCATCGAAATGCGACACTTTCAAAAATTCCGAAAGATATAAATAGATTTTTTTTTGGCTACAGTTTGAAATATCCGAAAATTCCGAAAGATATAAATAGATTTTTTTTTTTGGCGACAGCTTTATCGCTCGCCATGAAGTCATATGATCGTATTCTCTTCACATCAGATTTGGCAATGATTTGGATTTTTTTTGCTCTTTGCAGTTTGAAGTAAATGCAACTCTGATCGCATGGAAATTATTGTTTTGTGAAAATTTTACATAAACTTTTGCAAATGCCACAACTTGTGAAAAAAAATCACTCGCACAAATGGATTTTTAAGACTTTTCCAGCTCACATGTCGTATTTGACAAATCGTACGATTGCGTAGGATAGTAAATCATGGCTTTTAAAGAGGAAAAAAGTTATATATCATTTGGCTTGGTGTAACTAGATGATTTGCAGGAAAAATTCTTTAAGGTTCTCCTAATACGTATGGATTAATTAACACTCATAGTATTACTATTATTAAAATCATTATAAATGCAATAATATCCTTGCAGGAAAAATATGAGTGGAAAGGAATTTTATTACTTTTAGCAACTATTAATCCTAATGGCTTATTAGATCCAGTTTCATGAAAACATAAAGTAAAATTGAAAATGAAAATTGTTTGAAAATTTCATTATTGTCTGTACTTTAGAAAGAATTACAATAATAACACCGATTATTCAAGTTGGAATAAACGAGTATTCCTCGTCCTATATGTAAATAAATCGAACCCGCTACCTTCGGTTTGGTAGATTAGGCGTTATTCATTCGCCTACAGAAGTAATACGTACGTAATAAAATTTGAAACACCAAAGTGAATTTTTTACCTCTTTCTCCAGGCAACGCTAAATTTGAACACAATTCTATTGACTTCGTATTTCTTTTGTACTCTTTAAGTCACATTGAATTCAGAAAGTGTTAGATGAAATGTTAGATAGCTTTACGTGGGCGTTCTTTTATTACAAAATTGCGCTAACTGTAGTTGACATGGGTTTTTGAAATTAAAATAATAAGAAGGTGAAAATGGATAAAATCTGGCATTCCTTTTTCCCGAAACTATTGCACAAAGAAGAGTCTTGATTGTCAGCTAAACTAATTCTAAGGCCGAAAAACAAATGCCAAATAGGTCTCCACATTTCAATGCTTTGAAAAAATTCTAGCCCATCCCTTCCATGCATTTACAAGCTCCCAGCGAGAACGAGCGAGTTTTTTTCTACAAAGCATTGTGCCACCAATGCGGCAAATACGATGCATGTTAAAGCTTTCTGGCTGTTTAGAAGCGATTGTAAAAATCAAGAAACGTGTAAAACTTTCGAAAACTCTTCGAGAGAAGGCCTTTTCGTTCTTTCTTATTTATGTCAATCTGATACAAATGGCGTGATTAAATCGTTCATATGATATTAAATTGTTATATCTGGCAATATCTGTCCCACATGTGTATGGCTAAAGAGAGTATTAGCAAAGTAAGAGAGCATCTGTTGGATCAAATTTGTTAGTAATTTGGTAGATACTACTGAGTGTAGTGGAGAATAAATCAAAAATTTTAGAATGTACTCAGCAAATCTATCCATGCGTACGAAAGCATTTCTGTGTTAACAGTGGTGTGTGAATAAATAGCAGGCAAAAATATACAAACTTAACAAAAACAAAACAAAAACATAAGGAAACCGTTTAAGAGCAGGAAAGCAAAGAAGTTAACTGAGAGCTTTATTATTATTATTATTATAGTACACACATGATTACATACATTCCTACATACATGTTTACCATATATTATAAAATAGTTATATAGTTATATAATATATGATTGTTTTATACTGATTGTTTTCTAGGCAAATATGCTTTGTCTTCAGTGATCGTGCTCTGACTGGACAATAAATATTTACTGTACTACAATTTGTTTAATTAATTAAATAATAAATTAAATCAATAACAAATTAAAATTATTTATAAAATATTAATTATTAAATTTATTAATAAATTTACTATTATGTTATTCATTTTCATTATTAAATTTAATTTATTAAAATTACATTTTTTATATAAACTTTTAGAATTTTATTAATGTATTTCGAATTTTTTCAAAAACTTTTTTTCTTATTATAAAATTTTAAATTTAGTCTTGTTTTGAAAGTTTATTGTGTAAAATAACTAGCGAACCCCTGACACTTCGTAGTGCAAAAAAGAAAATAAAAAAATCAATTCGAATTCATTCGTATCACTAATAAATTGCTTCTAAATTAGTGCTGTGTTGGAAACAATATTTGTTGTTTTTTAATTTTCATCAGATGGCATTTTATAGAGAGCAGTTTGAAAAATTCGTACTAATTCATTTTCAGCATGCAACATATTCTGCAAATGCTCGATAAAATCTCTCCGCAAATTTGATAATATACCACAACGATAGTCGGTTTCCACAGTTGAGTTACCCAAAAAGTATTTTTTGCAAAAATTGATAGTTTTGATCAGGAAGGGGTAACCAAGAACCAAGTCGATGGTAAACTTGGCCTTGAATCTATTGAAGATGGAAATTTTCACGATAGTTCGCTTCATGATAGTACGCTTCACGATAATATAAATGAACAAATATCGAAACGAACAAACATACGTTGAACGTCGGCATAAAATTTTCCCGAAAATATTTATTGCTCCGAATGAAGTCATTTGAAATCCGGAGTCATACGCTGTGCCACCAGTTATCAAATTTTGCAAGGGTTCCAGTAGTGGATTCAATTCTGGCAATTTAATTTGTCCGTATAAACAACACATTCCAGATACCTAAAATGCCTTGCATTGACTGCAAGCAGTAGTCATTGGTCCAATTGCGAACTTGCCATTAGAAACATAATCAAAGTTTCCATCATAAGTGAACGCAGTACACTCCAAAGTACGTCGGACATGAGGATGTAGAGTTGGATTTCGCAGAGCCCTACCACGTGCCATAGTATTTCGAGCAGCCAAAGTATCACTTTGAGATGCTCTACATGCCGCAATATTTCTAGCATTACCTTTACCATTTTGTGTTACAAAATTACAACAATTAATTATCAAGTAATTGAAATTTTATTTATTCAAAATTTCACATATGTTATTTGAATAATGCAATTATTATTAAGAATATAAATAGATCAGCTGATCATGAAATGCCAGTCATACGATGCATTCAAAAGCTAGCGACCTTGGAGAAAAAGTCTATTACAGTATTACATGCTGTTTGATTTAATATTTGAAATATTGTTTATGTTAACATATGTATATGAAAGCTCATTGCTGTGCATAATGCATGCAGTGTTCACTAAAATGGGTATAATTCTTAAACCAATATAAGCATGACAATAAAAAATTAATAGAAAAAAATTTCTTTCTTTCTCTACTTTCCGTAATAGTTAAACATATTGAAAACACTTAATTGAAGGCAGTAAAAATTCAATTTTTTAATATAATCTGTTAATGAGAAGGGAATTCATAGTTCTTTCGTGAAATGACTAATCGTATTTAATACGATTGAGTGCAACTTCCGGGTATGTTACTTGCAAGTCAACTGCTCTTATTCCTGTAATGCTATTGACTGGCCTGTCGGCTTAAAATTGATTTAACTGAAATTCCAGGAAATTGGCTCTTGCAGTACCTCACCTCCACCACATACATCATTCACCCTTTAAATGGTCTGGCTTGCATTTTTCATTTTATCAAAGAAAATCTAATGGATTTATTTTCCGTTATTTGAAAGAATTGTATGTATGAGTTTTTGTCTATTCCAATAAATTTAAAAATCCCTTAAGGATATCGCACACTGTCATAAACATCTCAAGACTCATATTTTTCATACTCGTACACCATCACACTTATCCTTTAGCAAATTTTAGTAAAAATAAAAAGCTAAAGGACTATGCGATTCCTTCAGTTATTATTTCACCTCTTCAGAACCGTTATATCGTTGCTTACTGCTCGGTAAATTCCACCGAAATAGCCTTTGGTTTTTCTGCACGTGTGCACTAGCATGTGTATGTGTGAAATGTGTGTATGTATTTGTATGTTTATGGACACAGGGAATTAAATAGCTTAGCTGACAATTAAACGCTTTTGAAAATATCACACTTTGTCATGTGGGATGTTGCACAAGCACAAACTGTTAAAATTTAATTAAAATATGTAAAGTAAATAAAACTACAACTTTATCACAGATGTTTCATTGTGGGAATGTGCTCTATACTCTTTCGTCTCCTCTACACTTTAAATTTATTAAGTTTGTGTCTGTGTATTGTGCCCTCATACAATCTGTAACTGAAAGATGCTGCCCTCATAAACTGTCAGACTATTTACCACCACACGCATTAACTTGAGGAATTATTGGAAACGTTTTTAAAACGTAACTCCAGCGCAACAGCTGAGTGCTTGTCTGAAAAGCTCATAGTTGGGCAGTTGTACTCAACCCAATAATTCATTGCAAATTCCATGTCCATCTGGCCACTTAATTATTACCATTCTGCTAAAGTCATATCAATTTTTTAATGCCTTGCTATGTTTGGAAACAATGAAATGTGTTGGAATTAGAAGCGAAGTGTGGTATGCCTTCTTCTTAAAGTGACGTTTAGAGTCGCACTTTAGGGATATTTCATTTCTTATAGTCATATCTTGTTGGCAAAGGCCTTGTCACATAGAATACTTCATACGTTGACTTTGAGCTCTCTTAGCTTACAACTGAGTTAAGCTATGCATATTCATGTGAGGCTGCTTACAATCAATATTTGTCCATCATTCTCAAGTACCAAAGTAGCCCATCCTATAACTTTTTGTATACGTCGGATACTTCATATTGGTTCTTCATTTTATATATGACAACTGATTTAGTATACGTTAACAATGTATTGATTGTGATAAGCTTTTCCGTCGCCAAATTTATTTCCTTTGGCAGTATACAAAGTATACGTATGAAGTGTTCTATGTGACTAGACCTTTAATAAGATTGCCCACTACTTACGATAAAAATGTCGCACGTTCAATCTCTACGGCCGTCACTCATGAGCTGATATTTCATGTGACTGTTTGCTTAACATTTACCAGTAAACAATTCTACATTGATGAGAACATGCATCTGAGTACATACGTGTCACCTTTCTATTGCAGTATGGCGGTGGTTTGGCATTACCTCCTAAATAACAGCTTAAGACGAGGTCGTATTTTGCAACAGAAGCGTTGCAATACAGCCTTATACGAGTAGAAATACAACTCTGCCACTATACAACACGCATAATTCCGTCATATTTCATTGCACGCGTAGGGGTCACCCTGTCGTCTTAAGAGTTAGAAAAGAAAATTGGCAACGAGAAAGAGAGCCAGCTGCACCCCAAACAGAGCCGGTAAGCAAGTGTTGCTGAGAAAATTTTATAGAGGAACTTGAACGCTACTAAAACAGAAAATGCACTGTAAAATAGAAATTTCGGTGTGGTTGCTGTGAAAACCGAAAAAGCGATTTCTTTTCACCACCAGCAGCAACAAGCAAAAAACTCTCACTTATTACGAAAAAAGCAATAAATTAAAATGACTTTTGCACATAAACATAAGATTGCTTCTGCGTACGTTTGTAATGTTCCATTCATTTATAAAAAAAAAAAACAGAAGTGAATGAGTTTGTTCGTAACGTTAAATGAAATCAGCATTAAACGAGTATTGCATTAATTTAAGGAAGTGCTTTCAAACTGTGTGTTTGATATTTGATTACTTTCAAAACTTGTTCATATTAAGCGAATCCTGGTAAATAGTCTGTTTGTACCATTGCCATAGTTTCATTGTATGTGTTTGCACGCTTGTGTGTGTGTTGGTTTACAACATTGAATATTCACATATAAATTTATATAAAGTTGCCAATAAATGGTTTTAACTTAAAAAATTTAACTTTTGTTCGCTAAAAACAGTTTTTCTCTCTTTTTAATTGGTTTTATTTTGATAAAATCTATTTTACCTAAAAGAGTGCACGATTATGTCTGTCTCTAGGTATGTGATCTACTCAGACGAAAGAGTACAAACACCAAACCACATAAACCATACAAAACCTCTTCAATACGTTTAATTTTAAATTATGTCTAGAGAACGTAAAGGAAATAAAAAACTACTCTGCACTAAAAAAAAATTATATTGAAAGGAAATGCATTAGAAAAATGAGGTATTTTACAAATCAGCTGTTTGGTGTCTTTTTAAGTGAAAATCAGTATGATAAAAGTATAGTATGTGTGCTGAAAAAAATGACATGAATGGATGGAATCGTATATGATTTTCATGTGAATGAATCGTACGACTATGTAGGATAGTAAGGCACAAGCTTTACTACTTTAATTTCCACCCTTGATCTGATTAGGAATTCTCATTTATTAAAATAAAATTTCTTTGACAAGTCGCAGGACTTGCAAAAGTTTATGAAAATTTTCATATTACAATTTTCATGCGATCAGAGTTGCATTTAACGCCATTTTTATGTGATTTTTTAAAATAGGATTGCATTATATCAGATTATCATATGAATGAATCGTACGGTTGCGTAGTATTGTGAATAATGGCATTTACTTTACTTTGTCGTTCCGTTCTTGATATTAAATAATCATTCTAAATATTAGTTTTTAATTCTTAAAAGATTTTCTTTCTTTTCTTTTTCTTTCTTTCTTTTCTCTTTTATTTTATACAATCAGTAATTAAAAAATATTTACTGAAAAAAACTACGGCATTACTACTACGGCTTTACTAGAGTAAAGTTTGGTTCCTAGGACCAGAATGTGTGTTGTCTAGGCTTACAACTGCTGATGTAATATGCTGCAGACACCTTTTTGTGGCGCAATGTTATCTAAAAAATTTCGCTAATGTTCTGCCCGTTTAATCATACACTGGTTTTCACTGATATATTTCAGAGCCCTCTCGATAATAGACATATCCATTATGATTGAATGCGCCACAAATATTAAATTTCAAAATTGAAACAACCTTTCGTAAAAAGCTGACTTCTCTCTCACGATTAAAAAGTAGTCGATACTATTTTGCGGCCATCAGATCAAATCTGTCTGAAAATTAATGGTGTCGTCGAGAGCAATTATAGGAGTAAAGAGGAGTAAATAGTGATATAATTTGTTAAACGTATTAAATTTACAAAGAAAGTTGTGAAAAAATTTAGTTTTAAGACAAGGAAACCCCAATCAGCTGTTCTAAGTTACAATTGATATGATCTGACAGTGGCACCAGATGTTGGGAATTAAATAAATGAAATATAAAAAAAAATTATTTCATATTTAATGAAATACGTTTAAGTTCAAGGCTGCACGATTTTTATTAAATTAATAAAAACAAATTAAATCAAATTTTTAAGTTTCAAATTTATTACGAATTGAATTACATAATTGCAAATTTAATACATATTGAGTAATTGCATTTTGATAAAATCGGGCCATGAAATCCCATTTGTAATGTTTTATGTACGAGTAAAGAGTGAAAAATAAATTGCAAAAATATTTGCCTGCATGTGCCAGCCACCAAATTAGCAAAAACTTTTGCCAACGACAAACAGGAAACTTTTTTAATTGCTTTTCTACAACATTCAAACTACAGTTCTTGTTACGATTTAAGTGTTCCTTGCTTTACAGTCAACAGCTGTTTTTTCAATTCAATTTTCTGAAAATTTTTGAAACCAATTTAAATATCTAAATAGAGAAGCGTTTATGGTTTTATTGCCTTTATATTTTCTGTGAGAAAATTTAACAATTAATCGTGTCTTTACAAGTTTATCCCCTTAAACTTTGGACAATAAGCATAATAAATCAAGCGAGTTTTTTATGTACCGCTTTGGAAGAGGAAAACTTCTTTTTGTGCAGAAAGACAAAAAAAGTTTAGACATTTTTATTTTGCAAGTACGAAAAGTAATACGTTAAACTTTACAAAAATAAAAAAATTAACAAAATAAACAAAAAGTATTTTTAACAGAGAAAAGTGTTTATTTTTAACACTTCTAGAAGTAAAGGAGTTTGCCAAAAAAATTAAAATTATTAATAAAACCATTAATATTAATAAAACAACTTTTGCAAATAAATGCTTTTGCAACATTTCGTAAAGTTCTTAGTATTGGAAATGGTGTAAAAATGGTAAATTTGAAATTAGTTCATTTTATTGATGTCGTATTAATAAAACAATTAGGGCAGCTGTTTTACTCTTGCAAATAAATGATTTTGCAACATCTCGTAAAGTTCTTAATGTTGGAAACGGTGTAAAAATAGTAAATTTAAAATGCTTTCATTTTATTGATGTCGTATTAGTAAAACAATTAAGGCAGCTATTTTAGTTTTGCAAATAAATGATTTTGCAACATCTAGTAAAGTTCTTAGTATTGGAAATGGTGTAAAAATGGTAAATTTGAAATTAGTTCATTTTATTGATGTCGTATTAATAAAACAATTAGGGCAGCTGTTTTACTCTTGCAAATAAATGATTTTGCAACATCTCGTAAAGTTCTTAATGTTGGAAATGGTGTAAAAATAGTAAATTTAAAATGCTTTCATTTTATTGATGTCGTATTAGTAAAACAATTAGGGCAGCTATTTTAGTTTTGCAAATAAATGATTTTGCAACATCTAGTAAAGTTCTTAGTATTGGAAATGGTGTAAAAATGGTAAATTTGAAATTAGTTCATTTTATTGATGTCGTATTATTAAAACAATTAGGGCAGCTGTTTTACTTTTGCAAATAAATGATTTTGCAACATCTCGTAAAGTTCTTAATGTTGGAAATGGTGTAAAAATAGTAAATTTAAAATGCTTTCATTTTATTGATGTCGTATTAGTAAAACAATTAGGGCAGCTATTTTAGTTTTGCAAATAAATGATTTTGCAACATCTAGTAAAGTTCTTAGTATTGGAAATGGTGTAAAAATGGTAAATTTGAAATTAGTTCATTTTATTGATGTCGTATTAATAAAACAATTAGGGCAGCTATTTTACTCTTGCAAATAAATGATTTTGCAACATCTCGTAAAGTTCTTAATGTTGGAAATGGTGTAAAAATGGTAAATTTGAAATTAGTTTCATTTCATTGATGTCGTTTTTTGAATTGTATTAAATTTATTGTTTTATTGCATACAATTTAATTTAAATTTATATATTTTTTTTTTGCAGCAGACCTTGTTTTCCTATGGAAACCTTGGCTACATCCATTTTTGCTTCTGCAAATTCGAATAAAATTTGGTGGAGTATAATTGAGAAATGTCGGGTAAGTACTCCAAATTATGTGACCACCTCTTAAGATACCTGCATATGATTCGTTATTGCAATTGAACTGTTTATAATTGCAGCTTTATAAAAAAGAACTTTTTACACTTTTTTACACAGTTACCTCGTAAGAAAATTGAGGCACGTACATGTTACGATGTTTGATAAGCGCAAGTATTTAACACAATTTTCTTACCAGTTTATTTAATTCATTCAGACATACACTGAAATGCCTTCAAACATGCAAATAATTCAACTGCTTTAATTTAAATGGTTAAATATTGGCAGAGATGGGATTTTTTTTTTTGGTTAAAAGAAATAAAGATATAAAAAGCATAGAAATTAATAGGAAACGTTTTTGTACGAAATTGTTTTACTTTTCAATATCAGAGATTTAATTTACTTTTACATTGAAAGTATTTTCTATTTTGTATTATAATGTTGATTGCGTTATATGATATGAACGCAACGGATTTCAAGGCGAATTTCGAACTGACTATCGGCATTGTCTTTGCTGAGTTGTTTAATGCAGCCAAGGAACAACGTGTTAAAAGGGACATACTCAAAATATTTGCGCCAAGTACACATGGAATACTACATACGTATACTTTCTACTTAAAACTGGTCCAACTTACGTAGTTGGGGTTAGCGGACACATATTGACATTACTTAAGTTAATTGTCAGTTAAGAGAGTACAAAGTATACGTATGAAGTACGATTTGGTCTTTAGTCTTCATTAATTGCGTTTTTGGAGCAAAGTACATATTTCGCTAAGAAAGCATAGCCAATAGACATCTCCTTCCCCCTCTCTATCTTTATTTTATTCCAAATAATAGCTACTTTGGTCTTTCGTATCTGAAACCACTCTAAGCAATCTCGCATTTTCCGTTTATAAGCTGATGACAATGTGACCTTAAATTATGGATCCAAATCGACATTGCAATTGCCATCTGATAAGTTAAAAGAAAGCATTACTGCTACACAATTTCCATAGATTTCCAAACGTCAAACGTCGTCGTAGCCGTTGAATGTAAAACTTGATGGAAAAGCAGAAAATCAATGATGACCTACTGCTGCCAAAAACAATGGCAGGCCATTTAAAACTGACAGAAAGGAATTTTATTTTTACATTGGAAGACAATAACCAGTCACTGGTGATCACAAGCGAAGAACGATGAGACAATGAATTACGTTCTGCAAATTCGCTCGCCTGACAATCACAATCCTTGCTGACAGAAATATTATTAAATGTTACTCTTTTTAGAAGAACGGAGTGAAAGCTGCCATCGAACTGCACTCAAAGATCTGAGCTTCTATCAATATAAGCTTTCTTATCATAGATTCTCTTTTTCGATGAGCAAGCTCCAAGAGCGCAAGCTGACGGAACATATTTATCACATGTAAATCGTGCATAGCTCTCCCAAACGCGGAAATAGGAAATTAAGGAACACACAATATACTTTATATTGTATTTCAATAGAGGTGTTTGAAACTCATCACTTGACATACTTCCTGGCAGCACTGTAGTTCATTCCGGAATATAAATCAAAGTGACCTGAATACAATCAGAAATATGTGTGAGTGTTGTGTGCTTGTTGTTTAAAGGACGACGTCGTAATAAACTTGTCAGTTAGCAGATGAATTGTGACTAGTCAACATCGTCTGCGATACTTGGTGACGATGAAATAGATACCCTTTAAATTAAAATATCAAAACTTATTGATCTGCTGATCTGATAGATTTTTATCTTCTCCGAGTCACTTTACATTTCATTTCGTTAAAAAATACAACTCGGACAATAAGGCGTGGCAACATGTACGTATTGAATAGTAAAAAAGGGGTATTTTTTAACTGCTTTTCTCTAGAAATTAAATACAACCGGGGGGTGGGGTATGTTGCTTTGAAATGTTTTGTTTTAAAGCATTTTTTAAAATACTTGTTGCAGTCGTCATTTTTCTCTAAGTGTACACCATTTACAGATTAAGCGGATATATTCGAAGTAAATGAAAAATAAAAATGCTTTCAACCATCTAACTTCCTTCCTTTAAGCAAAAAGTGGCTAAAAGTATTACCGTTTTGGTAATAGAGATTTTAACCACAAGTAGACACGTTTTGAAAGTTAAACAAGAGAAGAAAGAAAAAGAAAAATATGTACCGGGAACGCCAACAATATTAGTAAATTATTACAATACATAGCTGATACGAATAATAAATTCGTGACAGCTATTTAATCGTTAAGGACTTAATTTGTTTTTACTCGTTATTCGATGAAAACTTTAATGGAAAATAAATTAATTCCTCGCAAGCACAATAAAGCTGAGGATTAATTTTTGCTTAAATACAATAGCAAGGCTAAGCTTGCATGGCATGGCAAATTAAAGAGGTCGTTGTAGGTCGTTTAAAAAGTCTCAACCGCCTCTTGAAGAGTGGCGTGACAAATAAATAAACTTATTATAATTTTTATAGTAATTTTATAGTATTTTCGATATATTGACTCTCGGCCGGTAATACAAGGCAACCAACATAAATATAACACTTTTGGGGCTTGGAAAGCTTTGCGAAATATTGCATCAAAAGAACTGTCGTATATGTCATATAACACGTCATGCTGCTGAATCCAAAAATTAATCAAGTTTATATCATCGATTGCATAGTCATGGCATGAATTAGCGAAATAGAATTAGGCAACGTTTTCTCTCTCTGTACACACAATCTCTCTGTCATATAATTTTACAATGTTGATGCCAGATTGACTCAGCATTTCAAAGGCAAATGAAAACCTGAGCCCCATTATCGGTAAAGCGTTGCAACCGCAGAGAACAACCGAATATTTCCTTCGCCAATGAAATGTTTTACAAAAATTTATTATTGGCATCGGCTTAGCAATTTCAAATAATATTTTTTCATCGACACGTGGGATGGTAAAGAAAAAGGGGACAATTTCGAAAAATTCATGAGAATTCCTTATTTTTTATTAAGACCCGAGCAGTTTGAATGAGAAATATTGAATACTGTGGAATTGAATTGTATTTGAACATAGAAATTTCGAACTTTCCAACAACAGCATGACTTGTTACACATAAATAATATATATTTAAAGGGATTTTGGAAATTCACGAACTAAATAATGGAATTGGATGGATTGATTTACGTACTCGTATACGCAAAACAATTTTACTTCTCAATAGGTAATTGTTACATTTTCGGAGAGCTTCTAATATGATTTATTATAGTTTATTGCAAAAAATGGCTAAAGAAAGTTGTCTTTTCAAATAAATATCCCCTATTTTGGGCAAATTCCTAAAGCTGGCAACGCTGACAATAAGTAAAACCATCCAATATTTATGGTGAAAGTGAAACAAACTAATGACTTCTTTTAATGATTCGTGGTAAAATATAACTTTTTACATAATAAATTCTTCATGCATTGGCTATATTCTTCACGCACTATAGTTCAGAGTCGTACGATTCATTGACACGAGAATCTCATGTGATTGCGTCCTATTAAAAAAATGGAAAAAACTGGCAATGTAGCCGCCACGCTATCTCACACATACGATGCAAATAAATTTTTTCTTTGTTAGTTGAAGTAAATGCAACTCTGATCGCATGAAAATGATCATTTTATGAACATTTTCATAAAGTTTTACGAATCGTACGGCTTGTCAAAAAATCGATTTCACAGATGCATTTCATGCCACACTATTCTATTTTTTAGAACACATGCACATATTTGGCAGATCGCGTAGGATAGTGAATCATGGCTTTTAACGAGTTGCATGGTGTTACTTGGCGGCTTTGATTTATAAGTACACATGCCTTATTTGGCAGATCGTATGATTGTGTAGGATAGTGAATCATGACTTTTAACGAGTTGTATTTAATTCATGGTGTTACTTGGCGGCTTTGATTTTTTAGCACACGTGCCATATTCGGCAGATCGTATGATTGTGTAGGATAGTGAATCATGACTTTTAACCAATAGTGATCTATTGATTGTGTTATTTGGCGGCTTTAATTTTTTAGCACACATGCCATATTTGGCAGATCGTATGATTGTGTGGGATAGTGAATCATGACATTTAACCAATAGTGATCTATTCATTGTGTTATTTGGCGGCTTTGATTTTTTAGCACACATGCCATATTTGGCAGATCGTATGATTGTGTAGGATATTGAATCATGGCTTTTAACGAGTTGTATTTAATTCATACTGTTACTTGGCACACTATTATTGATTTATTAGCACACATGCTAATAACATGGACATGCTTGGATAGTGAATCATGACTTTTAACAAGTAGCATTCTATTCTCAGAATGAATGATTCCCTGATTGAGAACTTTTTCTTACCGCTGTGAGTGTGCTCGTAATTTTCAAATTCGGTATAACGATTTCAAATCATTGTTTTAGCTTTTAGCATACGAGTAGTACAATTATTTTTATTTGGTCGTGCATATGTGTTAGTGGTTAGTGACATTTTTGAATGTAATATAAAATAACACGACGGAAGAGGAGCAGTTTTTTGATCATTAGGGGAAGCAGACGTGCTTGTGCTTAATTCCATGCATCCATAGTTATTTGGGGTTGGGTGCTCACGTGCTTAACTTTTTCCTGAAATTGCGATATTCGTTGTTTTTTGATTATCTTTCTTGCGCTTTCTAGCCGCCATTTTATAATGAGGCAATTCCAAGTAGTGTCACATCTGTCCCATTTTCATATTTTAAATATGTTTGTAGACAATTGTGTTGCTGAACTGGAGTATCTGTAAATGTGCTTTCAACATTTCAATTTTAAAATGGAAGAAAGATTGTTGTGAAAAGTAAAATGCAATAAATGTATGACTGACATTCTCTCACGTGACGGCAGGCCGGCCGATGTGCAGTTCTAAGTATTCTTTAAAATTTCAATGCTCACAATTTAAAAATGTTTGATGTGTTGACAACTCAGTAAGAGGATACTTCCCAACATCGCTTTTAAATAATTTGAATACTTCTTGTTAGTTAACGTTAAAAGAGACTTTTTGTGAATATTTGGAATGGATTCCTGGAGCATTTAGCTTATTCGAAATAGCGGCTTTCCATTTTACGGTTTCAAAAGTGAACGTAAATAAAACCCATATAAAATATTTTTTTTCATGATGTTTGTTTTTTATTATAAAGTTTGAACGTTGAGAATTATGTGTGACAGGCTATATCACTTAAATGCCCACCGCGTGAGGTGTTAACACATATTGGGCGGTATCTCAGCCATAACTTGACAAATGTTGGTTTTTAAATACACAAGAGTTAAAGGGTTATCTGATTAAACACGGTCTTCGCGTAGCCTTACAAACAAAATTTTTAATGATGTCAAATCGCGTGATCTTGGTGGCCAGTTGATATCGCAACGGCGAGAAATTACGCGGCCAGGAAATGTCTCCTGCAATGAAGCCACACTCGCTCGAATTGTGTGGCATGTGGGTCCGTCTTGTTGAACCCACACATTCTCAAAGTCGTATTCTTAGTAGTAATAGTAGCCAAAACAAACTTGGTTATGACCATAACGCTCCGAATTGACGGTGTCAGTCTTTCCATCGTCGTTTTCGAAGAAGTAAGGTCCAATCACACCTTCGGACCAAAGAGCGCACAATACAGTGACTTTTTCTGGATGTAATGGCCTCTCTTCAATTACTTCAGCATTCTCAGAACACAAAGTACGACCATTTTGTGTATTAACGTACCCACCGAGTGAGAAATGTGCTTCATCGCTGAAGAAAATTTTGTTCGAAGTCCACCGCCTGTTGTTCAAGCAGCCATTCCACATATCTACGACGTTGCAAATGCTCAGCTCAATTCAGCTGTTGTGTGAGCTGGACTTTTAACGGATGTACGAGTAGGCAGTCCGTAATACAGTCCTAATTTCCGAGAACGATGAGGAATCGACACATTCGAGTCTTCGGCAACATTTTCACTTACAGCAGCACTATTTTCAGTGGAACGAGCGAAACGTTGATGGACAGGCCTTACAATATTTGTAACCGCTCCGGCCTCTCCAAATTTCTTCACAATTTTCCCAATTGCTTGCGTAGTTGGACGAACCATAACCTCCTCTTAAAGCGCGATATATGGCTGTGGCAGAATCGCCATTTTTGTAGTATGTTAGACGATCCATTTTCGTCAATGTCAGACTTTGAACTTAAAAGAAAAAAATTGGTTTAACAACTTAGTTTGACAGATGTTGAATTCCAGTCCTATACTTTTGAAACCACGAACTGGATAACACGTTATATAATTTTATAACGTGTTATAATTCAGGATGCAACAACGTTTGCCGGAGAAGATTTCTTTTGCGATATCTACTCTTGAGCCACGATTCTAGTCGTTTCTACTTAATTAAAAAATTAATTGATTCTTGTGGATATAAAAATTTAAATGCTTGTAAAATTGCATGTTTCTAATAAATTTCAAATTTTCATGTTTTCTCTAATGAGATTTCTCTCTTCACTTTGAAAAGATTCTAGTGTTTGCTGACGCATCTTATTCCTATAAAAAAATAAAATTGTATGCCGGTTGAAATTTTAAAGGTATGAAGAAAGATTTCGTTGGTCTGATCAAAGCCTTGAGAGGACAAATGAGTGATGT
This sequence comes from Ormia ochracea, assembly GCA_963402855.1. Classification (NCBI taxonomy): domain Eukaryota; kingdom Metazoa; phylum Arthropoda; class Insecta; order Diptera; family Tachinidae; genus Ormia; species Ormia ochracea. Next base: position 12,368,972 of record OY727105.1, read on the forward strand.
TGGCTTGATATAGAAATGATTTCCAGGACTTGAATTCTGATATTCATTCTTATGTTTCTTCGCTTTTGCACTTTACAGATTTATGTAGACTAAAGTTATATACCCATTTGGATATCTTGTAAGCATTAAAGGTTCCCCTAAAATGAAAATCAAAATAAAAGGAATCCCATCTGAAATCCTTTTTACTAAAAAGAATAATCCAACTTAAAAATTTAATATTACATCGTTAAAATTGTTTATATGAATTAAGGCAAAAGCAGAACCAGGAGAACCAACTGCACCACCAGCACCACCTGCACCTCTTACATAAACTTATCCAAAACAAAAATTATTGTTGCCCTCAAAATGAACTCAGAAATTCTTAGTATTCTACGACTGTATTAAGTATAATTTTAGCTGTTCAAATTAAATTACCAGGGCTTAATAATGTGATCTTCAACTGTAGATAGATTTGCCACTGCGAGCCAAATAAATTCCAGCTTCTTTTTGAAATTAATATTCATGATGTTCCACAATGTTCTGCAGAAATGATTGCAACCATCAGTGCTTTTTGCCATTCCTAATTGAAAAACAAATCCAAATGTAAATAATATAAGAGTGGAAAATTTATTGTGCAACTGATTTGCAGATATGAAACCTCTTTATTACGTGTTTGCATTTTCCTATTTTGCTATTTTCTATTATGAATGTAAAAAGTATTCAAATTAGTTTGAAAAGTGCACGAGCATGAATAGGAAATTCTTAAAAGGTTTTAATATTTTTATTTTTAAATAAAATGTTGATAAAATCATAACGAGGTATTTCGACGTTATATTTCAAGAGAGTCACCTGTACGTTACTCGATAGTAAAGTAGCCCACCAACCGAGCTATTGCAGGTTCGATTCCTGACTATATTATAATTATAAATATAAAAAAAATTTATAATAATTTTTTTTTTAAAAAATAAAAATTAAATGTTTATTTAATTATCTGAAACCAATCGTACGACGCTCACTTGTTATTTAGTGAAGAATCACACACGAGATCAACTGCGCTGCCGTAACACGACATTTTATAAGAAAGCGAAGGAGGAATCGCAGACGAGAACTATTGGGGTTTCATAACATACTTTTTTATAAGAAAGCGAAGGAGGAGGAATAGCAATCGAGAAGAATTGCGGTGGAATAACATACCTTTTTATGAGAAAGCGAAGGAGGAAACGCATGCGAGAACTATTGGGGTTTCATAACATACTTTTTTATAAGAAAGCGAAGGAGGAGGAATAGCAATCGAGAAGAATTGCGGTGGAATAACATACCTTTTTATGAGAAAGCGAAGGAGGAAACGCATGCGAGAACAATTGCTGTTTCATAACACGACATTTTTTAAGAAAGCGAAGAAGGAATCGCAGACGAGAACAATTGGGGTTTCAAACATACTTTTTGATAAGAAAGCGAAGGAGGAATAGCAATCGAGAAGAATTGCGGTGGAATAACATACCTTTTTATGAGAAAGCGACGAAGGAAAAGCATGCGAGAACAATTTTGGTTTCACAACATACTTTTTTATAAGAAAGCGAAGGAGGAGGAATAGCAGTCGAGAAGAATTGCGGTGGAATAACGTACCTTTTTATAAGAAAGTGAAGAAGGAATCGCAGACGAGAACAATTGGGGTTTCAAACATACTTTTTGATAAGAAAGCGAAGGAGGAGGAATAGCAATCGAGAACAATTGCGGTGGAATAACATACCATTTTATAAGAAAGGACTGATGCAATCACAGACGGGAACAATTGCGCTGGAGTAACATGGCATTTTAAAATAAAGACCATGTCAATCCTAACCGATCACACTAAATCCCTTTGAAATGATGCCAAAAATATTTTCTATACAAAAAATGTTTTTATACATTCTAATTTTTGGCAAAAACCTCTCACAGAGTTGCATTTTTAGTTCATCCATTTTTAATTTTAGTTGATTATTACACATTTTTAGCAAGTATGCCGCATTTGACAAATAATGCAATTAGTGGAATGACAAATCAGGATATTTCCCGCCACCAAACAAATACATATGCAACTTGGAATATTACACACAGATGAGTAAGAAAGTTTTCTATGCCTTCAGAAAATTGTCCTCCTGTAAGATTCTTCTGCCATTTCAATATTTATTTTTATTTCAGAGAAAGTAGTAAAAATTATTTGGAATAAATCAGCCAGTTTGCATCAAATTTGAGCAAAATGAGAGTTATTTTCCAGCAACTGTACTGTTTCGTCTGCCGAAGAATCAATAAAATATGAAAATGGATAATTCAAAGAAAACATTTCACGAGTGGTTTCCGAGAAAACCAAGAATTACTTAAAAAAAAAATGCTTGCTAAATCGAGGTGTGAATAGAGGGGTTACCTCAAAAACATGAGAATAAGAAATCTTTTCGTAAATTATTTCAACTGTATATTTTACATTAAAAATGGTGTTAGTGGTGCCACACTGTCATACAAATATGATGGAAACTTTTTTTTTTTTTTTTTGCTGAATGAAGTAAATGCAACACTGAACGCCTAAAAATTATAATTTGTTGAACATTTTCATAAACTTTTGCAAATCATACGACTTGTCAAAAAATATTATCAGAGAAATGCATTTTTAGGCAGACATGCCATATTTGACAGATCGTACGATTGTGTAGGATGTTGAATCATGGCCTTAAGCGAGCTGTTATTTTTTTTTTAAATACCATTATAATTTAATAGAAATATCTTTATATGCAGATACAATTAAATTTCAGAAAAGATGATCACAATCTGCGTTTTAGTGACAACGCTTCAGTATAGGGTGGCGCATAAAGCGTTTTCGGCCGCTGCAATGGCTTTAGCGTGCTGTTAGCGTACAATGGAGTAGTGCTTATGGATTAGTGTTACTTATTAAGTCTGTGCTTTGAATATGACTTTAATTTGAGGCAACTGCAGAAAAATCACTTTTCAGCGAAAATAAAATTGGCAACGAAATGATACCGAGCGGTTTTACCATCTTTTATAAAATATGAATCATATTTAAAAGTCTCAGTTGAGATGTCATAATGTTGTACTGCTGCTGATGTTCTCTATTTGCGTCATGTCGTAATAGATGTCTTCCAGTTACGTCATTTCGTATTGAGATTTTACTTTATTATTGAGATGTCATTTCACCTTGCGATATCTTCCCAACAATAGTACAAAAGAGAAAAATATTGGGTAACGAGCAGGGGTTGGTTCAATAACTACGTATATTTTTGATTGATTACATTATGAATAGTTGCCGAAAATGCTTTTACTCGTTAGAATGAATGCATGCCACTCTAAAAATGTCACTTTGGCCATAACGGGGATGATGAATAGCCAACTTAAAACTAAAAATCTCACACTTTGCCAACAACAAAATAAAGTGTGGTTTTGCTGTGTTACATTGTCGTGTACAGATTTCGTTTTAGATTTGATAATAAATGCTTTTAACTTTTTGCCACGCCCCCGTTGGCCTGCTGAACTGGTTTAAGTACAGATACAACATGATATCTAAGAGAGGGATATTTCATTTCCAACCGGATTTCAATGTGGGAACTGCATATGCATGACTATTTTAATTCTTTACAAAAATGTATGCGAGTGTATTTTAAGGAAATATTGAAAATAAAAGTGGAACGGCCAAATCAGCTTAACAAGAAGCAGGAATCTGTCGTGTAGAGACATTGATTTAGATGCAAGACCACGAATAAGCGAATGATATGATGCAGCTTTGCATGTGAGCAAGAAATTCCTTAGAAACTGAAATACGCATTTATTTTAAAAAAGCTTTTTGCAAATATTAATCTGTCATCAGCTTGTCAAGGGTCTCCTTGTTGTTTATGCGCGAGAATGTATAAAGAAATTCCGCAGGAATCAAAGAAATGAAGCAAGAAAGTGCTGCAAGTTCTCTCTATGGATTTGTTCATTCCCATGAAATTTTCATAAAGGAATATTTTGTGTTTCCTTTAAGACTCCTTCTCTTTAATAAAGTTTATCAAACGTGATTCTAAATGCTTATTTGCATACCATAAAATATTATAATTGAAATTTAAATGCAATAAGCGTCTTTGATTGCACAAAGTTCTGTTAATGCAACTCAATTCAATATCCTTAAGCAGGTACACACAGAGAGAAATTTAATTTGTTCGGAAACTGTTAAAGACATTCTCCCGCGTAATTGCAAAATTTGTCTGCTGGCAAAGTTTTGACTTTTTAGATGAGTGGGAGAAATAGACCAATAGATTAGCTCAAGGTGGCTTTATGCATAGCATGAATGCAGGGTACCCCCTCCCATGGCCAAATACTTGAATTCACACATGTGTGCCATGTTGTGTTAGGCGTTTTAACAAAACTTTTAAAAGAATGTGTTTTATGTCTAAATAGCGAACAAAGTTCAAAAGAAAATTGAGAAAACTTTGTAATAGATATTTTTGACAACTAATATAATTCACAAAACTTTATGAAGGTATTCACAAAATGATACTTTCCTTGCGGTCACAGGAGATTCTGCATTTATCGCATTTCTTGATAAGTTTTAAAAATATTTTTTATTTAAAAATTATTATAATTTAACATTTTTAAATAATAAAAAAGTTTCTCTTTTAGCTTTGTTTAGTTTGGCTTTGAATTTTCTTGCAGAATATTTTGAGTGTACCGGAAAGTAAATGTGGAATACTGGCATAATATTTCTCTTCGTAAATCTCTATGCGAGTATACATGTAATGTATTACTTATGCATGATGGGAATTTACAGAACATTATCATTTTTACTTTTTTTTTATTTGTGGGATTGTCATCATTCCAAAATGAAACGAAAAAAAAGAAAAGTTTTTGTTCTAATAAAATCTCTGAAGATCTGCATTTAGCATGCTGTGAAATGCGCAAAGGAACTTGTGAACCCCACAGCAATTAATTTCAATGTATTTTTAAGGGAAATTAAATTTTTTGCCACTTTGAGTGCATTTTCCAATAAAAGCAAATTATAATATGCTTTTGGTAATTTAATATAACATTAAAGCTTTCAAGAGCCAGAGAAGTGCACATACATACGTAAAATGGGCTCTACGCATGTACACTTGAGGCTGAGCAAGAACATTATTTGCTAATAAATATTTAGATTCATTTAGATTCAGTCATTAATTTAATTACTCATTTGGATATTTTACATCATATAGGTGACCCATGGCGGTTCCACTAGTCCAAAAATAATACAAATATGTCGTTTTAATCGTGCGAAGTCACGCCATAACTTCAGAGTGGCCCCCAACCAACTTTAAAATGTTAGTTTTGAAACTACTCCATACGTACCGCCTAAAGTAGAACCATAATATGCCTTGACGATGTACATTTTTTGTATTTCCTTCAATAAATGAATAAATTCTTTACATACATTTTTACCTCTACCTCTTGCAGGATATAAAATTTTCTCAACGTCTTGCTTCATGACGGCTGCATACAAAATAAATTTGTAACGGCTGCATTTCAGTTATAATGGGGAAAATAGTAGCATGTCCTTGAACTGGCATATGTGTACTATTTGTCAATGTTATAATAAGCAGCCCCCCTAATGATTACGTCACAAAATCACTATTGATAGGATCTTCTCGCTAAATATTGTAGTTAGTTAGGAAAAAAAAAATTCTTCCGCTGCCTTTCTAGCATCTCTTATTTTTTTTTTTTTTTTTTTTTTTTTTTTTTTTTTTTTTTTGTTAACTCATTTTTAATTTATTCAAAGCAGGAACTGAATGCCTTTTGAAAATAATCATTTGAAATTCTCACATTCTGTGTTTACAGTCAGTATTGTCGGTACAACAAACTGACATATAGTGAACAGCAGAAGAACCACGACATGCCGGCATATCCATGTCGGTTTCCAATTGTGGTGTTAAAGCACATCGTTGATGGTTTAATCATTTTATTATTAGCAAATGCAGTGGAAATGATGCTGCCAGTGAAAGTTGCTGAAATCATGTGGTTGTTACTGCAACGTGAGTTACTGTGTTCCTGCAACAATGTGATTACTGCAATCATATTGCAGCTGTGATTTCTTCTGCTGGTGGACTGTGTTAAAGTCTGAAAAATTTGTCATTTTGGTTTTTTGTCCATTCATGACAACGCCTGCCTACAGAATCGCACATTCCCATGCAAGCACTGTACATGATGCGCATTATTATTATTATTGTGTTTTATACAGCACAATAAAATATTCTTAATTTAAATGCCAAAAATAAAATGCCCATGTGACTTTATTCTTTGCCTTCGGAAAAAAAATTTCAAAGTGTGAAGCGCATTGTGCGACCGCTTATTGTTCCAGTCATTCCGACCAGATGTTTCATGTACTTGCTTACATTACAAGTTGAACTCTGGTTGGAAATGTGTTTATTAAAAATATAAAAACAATAATTGTCAAAGCGTATTTCCTTAATGGCATTTATATGTTACACCTGCGACTTTTGTCACGAATTTAGGCTGCTGAGTTTTCATTTTGCTTAAATAGCAGATTTAGGCAGATGTTGTTGCCATTCAATATTTAAAGGGAAAGAATTTGGAAAAGGTTTATGTGAACAAAATTGGATAGCAATTTGAAATTAAAAACATTAAAGCAATAAATGGCTGTGAAGGAAGGCTGTTTCCAAGTAGCCAACTAGTCATAAGCCGGCAAGTAATATGCCACTGCAGGCCCTATTTTAACTGAATGCAATGTGGTATAGTCAATGGCATTGTTACTCCCAACCAGCAATGATGCATACCAATTCACGGTGCTGTAGAGCGTTGCTGAGAACTATACGGTCCATTTTAACACATTGATAATCCACAAGTTTTTCATTATTTAATTAGAAACAGTTTTTACATGCTTGTAATATTAAATAATTTTAATTGTGGCATTTAGTTTCAAATATCCTAAAAAGGTGAACAAGTAACACGTTAACGGTTACAATAACATCCCTGTAATTATTTTAAATTATAATTAATTATATCAAACGCTGCATACTTGGGCCAATAATAAAAATAATTAAAAACATGTTTACCAAAGTAAAGCTTTCAATTTGAACATTTTTAGTTGAAGTGGAATATTTTAATGATTTCATTAAACTATTAAATTTTCTATTTCAAAAAAAAAAAAAATAAAAAAAAAAAATAAAAATTTTGCCTACATGGAGGTTTGAACTCATACCTTTGCAAGTCTTGAAATCCAGCCACGATTGGCAGTAGCTGCACTAAAATCTAATGCCGTTTTCATTTCTACAAAAAAAGGCAACACTACCCGCAGGGAGGGCAATTTTGTGTTCTTTTCTCGAAAATGTATTGCCCTGTGAAAGTGTTGCGTGTTCTTTTCTAAAAAATGTTGCCCTTTCGCAAATCAACAGGGCAGAAATTGCCCTGTAAAACACATGGTTTTTATTCTTGCACAGTGTTACCAGACAATGTTTAAAAAAAATCTTTTGGGTTGAAAGAGTCAGAAAATTAGATTTTTATAATTATTTTTATATTTTGTATCGTATAAAACAAACAAAAGACCAGAATAAGGCTGCTTATTTGTATGAGATATTAAAAAAAAATAAATTTGTTTTCTCAAGCAGATGAATTAGCAATCTGGCAACGGAACATTTTTGTTTACATATTTCATAAAATATACATAAATAGTTTGCTATCAGCTGTTAAAAAAAGGCAATGCACTTTTTGCTAATTTGTTTTCTTTTCTCGTTGTATAAAAAATTGCACTTTCACAGGGCGGGCAAAATATTTTAAAAAGACACCTTTTCACAGGGCAACATTTTTAATGTAGAAAAGAAAACGCCATAAGTTTTAATCACATTCAAGGACATTTGCTTACTTAAGAATGTGCTTTTGACCTCTGCTAAAGCCCTTTTCCTTGACCGCTTAGCTGTCAAGTAATTAAAGCCTAAAGCACTTAACCCTAATAGAACATTGACATTCATTAAATAGAAAAGGGCAGGGCTTATGTGAAATACACTGTAGCGCTGACTGCACTAATGCATGTAATAAAAAAAAAAATACAAAGCGAAATTGCAGCACACGAATCATTTTATAAAAGTACTGCCAGCCCACTGTGTATAAAAGGAATACTCTTCTGACATTATAAATAAATCAAAATTACAAGAATAAACTAAAAAGAGAAAAAGTGTAAAAAATAAGACTCGCCGCCCACTGTGCAAAATCGTGTGCATAAATATTATAAATAGAAACTGATTATAAAAAGTGATACAGTGATGAATGATTAAAAACACATGATTAAAACCCCCCGTTTTCAGGAGGAAGTGCAAAACGGACAGCACAAACTGTGCACAGACTTATAGACAGACAATAAATAAATATAAAGAAAAAATCAGGATTAAGCAGGCATACCAGAGATATTCCACAATGAGTCCTATCGATTTATTGTCGTTCCATTATATATATTTTTTTTCTGTTTTATTACTGTTTTATTGCTGTTTCATCATTGTTTGATTATTCTTTTGAATTTGATTACCATAAAATAAAAGCGAATGTTAACGAATAAATTTAAATTTAAATGTATTTCTGTTTGTAGAGTTTTACTCTATTAAAAAAGAAATATTGAAAAGAAAAAATTACCGAAAATAAAAAATATTAAAAACACAAACACACACACACACACACACAACTATTTGAATAAATTGAACTTTTTATAACGACTAAAATGTTGAGTAGAAGGAATTTATCTGACACTGCAACATTTGCCAGGCAGTCAGTCGAGCTCAAGCAATAATATTAGCAGAAGACTGAGAGAAAGCTGGTTGGGGAAGGGAAGAAATGTGGGTTGGCGTCAGTTGTTGCGTTTACGTATTACGTATAGGCCGTTGGATTCCCAATTAGGGATCCAGCAAAAGCAATAAATTGGTAATTGTTTGTACGCTGGCCGTATTTGTGATCTTTATACAAAAATAAGTTCAAAAATTCGTAACTCGTAAATAATGGTGCCACTGCTCTTGTCCACAACACTTTTCTATTGGGAATTAAAAAAAAGTTGGCAACGTACATATTTGCAGGACCATGTTATTAAGTAAAAACATATTCCTGGAAATTTGTGAGGCTGTTTCGGAGCTGCTTTCTTACAAACACTGTGCTACGACAATCTTATAATTTTACTTTTTAAACTTTATAGAGATTTCACTCAAAAAAGCTACTGCGGTCTACGTTATATAGCAGTAGCCACATGCAGTGTCTACTGCTATACAAACACATACGACTACTCACACTACACAAATAGGGTGGGATGGTTTGAATACGAAAACTTGTTCATTTTCAGTTCAAACAAGACGCCACTTAAAAAGCTTAAAAAAAATATAAAAAATAGTCAATCTAGAGTTTAGTATTGTATTAAGGAGTCGCCAAAGAAAATTATCTTTAGTAGTGTTTAGTTTTTAGATAGAAAACTTTTTTTATACAATTTTTTATACACCATTGACTCCTTCGGCTTGGTCTTGTTTACAAACACATCCATAACTTACCATTCTTATTAGACATGTTTACTAATGACCCTCTTTCTTCTGAACATGTCTTTGTTTTGTCTATTCTGTCCATTTTGTCCAACAGCAGGACAAACTGCTAAATACGTAGTAATTACGTAGAGATTTGCCGTCTAGACAACGATTAGTGATGAACAATAATAATAACTAACAAAGTTTTAGTTTGGAATTTGTCTTGAGAACTTCTCGTTTAGGATATATTTTGTAACAAACAAAAAATCAGTTCATTTTAAACGACAATGCAAGGATGCACTTTTAATCTTTAAAGGACCTTTTGGCCACTTGCAAAACATTTTCGCAGAAAACTTTCACTGTTTAGTCAACACTATTGCTTTGACTGTTTGACTATTTGTCATATTAGGATTTATATAAAAAATTCACAAAAGCAACAATTGCAATCTCTTTGGACTGAAGGACTTCGGTTCAACTTTGGCCTAAAAGGTTCTTCTTGTGCAAGACATCAAGAAAATACAGATTTTGTCTTAATATTTTCCATGTAAGTTTACTCACTTTAAGATTTTATTTAATTAAGTAGTTTAATTAATTGAATTAATTTATTTGATGTAGGCATATCGATTTCAAAGACAAACAAAAATGTTTTTGGATATTTTTCTCGTTGTATTGACGGTTTTTAAATGATAGTCGAAAAATTGTTTTCTCTTTGGACTCAAGGACTTCGGTTCAACTTTGGCCTAAAAGGTTCTTCTTGTGCAAGACATCAAGAAAATACAGATTTTGTCTTAATATTTTCCATGTAAGTTTACTCACTTTAAGATTTTATTTAATTAAGTAATTTAATTAATTGAATTAATTTATTTGATGTAGGCATATCTATTTCAAAGACAAACAAAAATGTTTTTGGATATTTTTCTCGTTGTATTGACGGTTTTTAAATGATAGTCGAAAAATTATTTTCATATTTTGTCAATAAATGTTGTTGCAGTCGTATATCTCCAGTGCTACCAATCACATTGCGTCATACCATGTAGGCTTGGAAAGCTGAGATTTAACGCTTCATTTAACCAAAAACTAAAATTAAAATTGGTGATCTGGAATAAAAGTTACGCTGTTTATATATTAGTGAAAATAATGGAAAAATTCGCTATATTTTCAAATTTTTGTATGAAAGAGGGAAGAATGCCACGCAAGACACTAATGAAATTTGTGATGTTTACGGAGATGATGTGAAAAATGCACCCCGCCCTGGTCGGGCTATCCTTGCAAAAGCCCACGAAATTGTAGAAAAGATTGACCAGGACCGTCACAATAACTAGCCGTCACATCCCTAAGGAACTTAACATTCATCATCATACAAATTTGAACCATTTTAAAAGGGATGGCTACAAAAAGAACATGGTACCACATGAATTGTCTGTAAAAAATTTCTGCGAGTCTTTGCTAAAACGAAATAAAATCGAAGCATTTCTAGAGGGAATGGTAACAAGAGATGAAAAGTGACAAAAAGATCATGGTCCAAGAGTAGTGAAGCTCAAAAAAATGGTTGCAAAGCGGGTATTGATGACTCGAGTGGTTATGCTGCTCCAAATTGGGCGAACGATAGATTCTATATCTTACTGTCGACAACTGATGAGATTGAAGCAGGAAATCGAAAAAAAAAACGCCCAGGACTGATCAACAGAAAGGACATCAGGACAACGCTAGACCATATACATCTTTGATGACTCGGCAAAAACTGGAAGAGCTTAGCTGGAATGTTTTAATACTTCCCAGCCCTAACTCTGCATCGTCGGACTACAATTTATTTCGGTCAATGCGGAACTCCCTTAATGGAGTAAAGTGGATTTCAAGAGAAGCCTGTGAAAATTACTTGTCGCAGTTTTTCGCCGAGAAACCATAAAAGTTTTACTCTGTTGGAATAATATCTCTAGGGGAATAATGGTAAAAAGTGGTCGAATAAAATTGTATATATTTGGTTCAATAATATAATATAAATATAATATAATAAGTTGAAGTTTGATTAGAATTACGAAAAGACTTTTTCGACTACGTTACATATAAACCACTAAAAAATTTAGTATGAACTTTGAAAATGTTGAAAAATCCAAAGCAAGAATTGTACACACGATAAAGCAACTAAAATCTTTTTCATTTCATTTATTATTTGCCTTCATCTCCTAAGCATTCCAAACACACCAACACAAGAGCTTTTACAGTATGAATAATGAGAATAATCGAACTGATTACGTGAGCTTTTTCCGTTTGACAAAAAATTACTAGCACAGCCAGCAATAATTTCGTGATAAAAATAATAACTTGTTCTTATTCACTTAGAAGTGTATATTAAAATGGCTCTTTTATTTTCGCTGCACGTAATATGAAAAACACCCCTGAGATAAAGTGCGTAATATTCTGTGGTGACAGAGAAGATCTTCAGGCTATTTAGCGTACATTAGCAGCTTTCCGTAAAACGACCTTAATTTCTTTTTTAACGAAAACTTTTGTTGCTCAGTGTGTTAACTTTCTTAAATGTCAAGAAATGTTACATATATCAAATGGTGGTCATTGTTATTATACGTCATGATAATGACAAGTTTTCACATTTGGTACGGATCAAATCCTCAGATATTTCATTTACAGTTGGCGAAATTATTAAACAGTTCGGGCAGCGACATCTGCAAAGTGACATTAAATTAAATTAATTTAATTTAAGTCAAACCATTTTTTTTTGTGATTCATTCAACCTGCAAAGATTTTGGTTGGTCCAGGGTCTCAGTAAGAATCGAACTCGCGACCTCCGTTGTTGTAGGCTGTTCATTATAAACTCGCCTGCGGAGACATCCCATACTTTGGTTTTAAGCTATTTTAAATTTAATACAGTATTATCTCGATATTGCGGACACCTGAAAATCCGGTCAACGCGATAAACTAAACCGAACGCTTAGTTTGTTTCCATTAAGTACTCTATAATCCGGACAGCATCCTTTTTTTCTACCTCACTAACTCGGACAGCACTTATTTTCTTCGCTTTTACAATAAAAATTAATTATTGTAAAAGTTTTTTGTCAGATATTTTGTCAAGTTCAGAAAATCTTGTAGAGGCCAAATATTCTTAAAAAGGGCTTTAATAAAATTATTCATGAAGACAAGTAGGAGACAAACGATGAAGTTCCTCTAGCAAGACTGACTTGCATCTATTCTGCCGAGGTAAGCCCCTAGATGGTATAATGGTAAGTATACCCGCCTGTTACGCAGGTGTCAGGGGTTCAATTCCCCCGGGAGCCAGAAGCCAAAGGCCTCAGTAGCCAGTGCTTCTATACATACTGCAATTATATTCATATAATTGTAATGCAACACATACACGATACAACCGTTGGTACAACTTGGGCAGGTTGTAATCAAGATTGTAACGTGTGTGGGCTTGTTGTATGAAGTTGTGTCTCGGTTGTATGAAAAATCAAAATTCTTTGATTTTTTGGCAAGTTGTGCCAACGCGTTGCAACGTTTGTGGGGTAGTCACGCGACTTCGTACATTATTCTCATTTTAATTTTGCGAGAGAAAGACGTGTCGTCGGTTAATTTGGTTTTTGGAAGCAAAGAAAACTAACGGGAATACTAATTAAAAATGGAAGACACAGCTGAAATGAAACTGGAGCACAGTTCTACGATGAATTATTTAATGATAGCCAATATAAGTAAATTATATGCAACTAAAAACAGTTCATGGAAGTTTTATTTTTTTAAGTTTATTAAAAATCTTTTAGATTAAAAAAAATTTGAATGTCAATAAATATTTAATTTACTTAAAGAGCTTTCAATTGTTTTATTGCTTCACAAAATTTAAGCCTAAGTTGTTTTGCTTCGTGGGATGCGTGTTTATTATTTGTTGGTTCCATCGGTAAATTTTTTGCAAAATGAAATTGTACGAAGAGGTTTTATCGTCTGTGGGCACAACACACAACTTGATTACGAAGCGAGTTGTACAAACGGTTGCATCGTGTATGGGTTGCATAATATTTGCAAAATAATAAATAATAAATATTCTGCCGAAGTAATTGATTGACTTGTTGATTTAGCACCTGACATTTATAATTAAAAGGATAAAAGGTAAAGGATTAGTTGAGTGATGAAGTAGAAGGCAATGATGATGAGACTGAAGAAGATGATGAGGTTGACTCATTCACTACATAAAATATTGCAAAGAGAAGGAACTTCTTATTTAAGATATTTTAGGACTAAAATGCCTCCGAGATGCTGCGTAAAAAAAGCTAAACTATACTCAACTTCGACAAATGAAAATATCCAACTATTTTTGCAAGAAATTATATAATAATTTTTATGCGTAAATAAAATTTATTTTTAAATTAATTACTTGTAAATAAAAATAAGTTTGCAACTTTAATTTTTCTCTTCTTTCGGAAATTCGGATATTTTGATATTTCGGACACCACTTGGTTTTTATTTGCCCGGACTATCGAGATTATACTGTATTCAATCTTTTAAAATAAATGTTTTATATTTTTTTTTAATTAAATATTTATTTATGTCCAACTAAGCTTAGAAATTTGAAGAGATTTGACTGCTTCCTGCTTTCGCACAGCATTTCTTCCTCTAAACTTGTACATGCAAAACACTGTACGGGATTTTAAAGTATTTCTTGAAAAATGCTTGAAAAATGGAAAACGTTTTTTTTGTGTCTGCTTTTCTCTGAAGACGGAACTGCGGTAACGGAACTAAATTGAAAGATTTAAAAATATTTATTTTAATAGCAAATAATACTTATTGTTGGCGAAATGGCGAATAAAAAGCTTTTCCGAAATACCATAAAGAGTAATCGAATAATGTTACGGGTTCCGAATAATAAGGCTTTTCACTCAAATTTCCTTAAAATGTATAATTTTCTCAAATAAACCTTTAAGCCTTTTAATTCCACTTGACTTCACAAATACCGTGACTAATTTTATGTCAACACAGCTCTAATTCGACATCGATGTCAATTTTGATTTTGACCTTTATGTCAGCTTTTAAAGGATACCGACATATAAAAGATTATTTTTGTTGTAATGCTTCAGTCATGCCTGATACTCCAAATAACACTTTTCAAGGGGCTGTTTTGTATTTAATTAAGTGAATACATTAAAATCAAGTGCCATGTTCTGAACTAAATGCTGAAGAAAGAGAAATCAATAAAATTAACACAGCGAGTTAATGAAGCAGTGAATCTGTACGATTTGTAAGGTAAAGGGTTTTGTATTTCTTCAAAAGAGCTTTAAGCAATAGATATTCAAAATATTGTAAAATCGTCGACATCACTATGACTTCTAGTTCTAAGAGATCGTGACAACTGAGAGTTGGCAATGATTTCGTCCTTACATCCTTCAGTGTTAGAGATTCTGCTGAGATTGCATGTATTATGGAAAGCAGGGGATTCCCCTCTACGATAACCCCACTCATGGCTAGAAAATATTAGTTGTACTTCTTGTTGGTAGCGGTATTGATACCAAATTAGCCACGGTGTTTGCGAAGTCAAATGCAATTAAAAGCTTTATTTCAGAAAATTATTCGTTTTAAAACAATTTCCTGTTAGTAAAGGCTCCAGTGATTCCGAACATTTTTATTTCCACTTTTATTTCCACATGGGCTTGTATTTTTAAATTTCCTTTTTGATGTATTCGCTTTTGCTTGACAACAATTTCCAACAGATTGTTATTTAAAAATTGCAACAACTTGACCATTAACGTTAAAGTGACTGTGATAAAAGGAAGGTAATTGCCAGGATTATAAAAGGACTAAACAATAGCGACCGGCAATGAAAGAAAAGTAATCGTCCAATACAGAAAACGCAATAGAAATGTCGCTGATAAATATACATATAAATGTCCTTTGAGATTATGTCTGGCAACGTTCTACGGCCATTGTATATTGAAGGATACAAACAGGTATTGCTGAAAGGATTTTTGAAAACTATCTTTTGTATTCAGTAAATAAAATTTATTTCGCAAAATTAATGGCTGAATGTAATTAATAAATGTTTTATAAATTTATTCCTCACATAGTCATTCCAGTTACATATTGCTATGTAAATCCCAAACCATTAACTTGACTAAAAGTTAATAAAAGTCACAATGGCTGTTAGTCAATGGCATCCCCTTTCACCTTTTCTTTTTCATATTGTTATTTGAATCCTCTCATTCATTTAAGAGTTTTTGATTTTTATATTCAGATATTGTGTAATTTGCCAGTTTCGTGTTCAGCCGCCACATGCCATTGAAAGCACTGTGCACAGCTGCAAGGGATCGGGAATTTAAGGTTGTTCATGGTGTAAGCAAAAAAACATCATTTATTAACATCTGCTCACGAGCTTAACAAGATGCGTAGCCTCAATTCTTTTGGATATTTTAAGGTTTTAATTACCAAATTGATTTGCTTTTAGTTGCGTCTATTGCCAGACCCGATATTGCAGCTGAAACAGAAGTATACTTGGAGCGTTCATCAGATATCATAAAAGGATATGTGAGAAAGGAAAAAAAATTCCATATCGGAGGGAAAAATAAATAATAAAATAATCAACAAAGAGGGGTGCAGAAATAAGTAAAGAGCGGCGAGTGTTTTCTAAAGGTATTGTCCTCGGAATGATTACTAGTAATGCAAGTATTGGGACGACATCAGGAAAATGTATTAAGGAGAGCAGGATAATAGAGGGATGAATGTGTTCACAGAGAGAGGTCTTTTGTGAGGGTGCCTCATTTGTGTAATAATCAGATAATCTTTAATGAAACACCTTTTGTTCTCCAAAAAATGTAGGTTTCAGGATCATGGTTCCTGATATCATGGATACATATTTTTTTTAACTAAACCTAACCTGCAAAGCTTTCAGCTTATCCGCTGCGAAATACTTAGGGTCGAGGCAGCAATCTAAGGTGCTACCTCGAGCTTAGTATGCTCTGCATTGTTCAATCGCCTACGGAGGCACCCATTATAGTGCTCATAAGATAACGAAAAACCCACTGTTATCGCTGGGGTATCTCGCTCTCTCTCCTGTATCCTATCGAGAAGTTTCAAAATATTTCTTGCAACATCGCTAGATATACGGCAGTTGTATTCCCTTTGCGTAGTGGCACAAAAGTGGTGGACCCCCGTGTCTATATCTCCTAATTCTGCCACAAGGCATTGCTTGAGTAGACCATCTTCAGACTGTTGATGTTCAAAAAACAAGTGATGAAAACGAATTTGCTATTATATTTGAATAGTTCTTATGTGAATGTAAGTTATGCGAATGAACGTTTTCAAATTACTCGTAATATGATTCGATTAAAAAAATATTCATTTTTATAGACTATGAAGTAAGAATTTATTATTATTGTACTGCCTTCAATACTATTTTTAATACATCTTTTATGTCAACACACTATCAGCTTTAATGCATCAATAATAAAATCCAACCGTCTGCGATGTTCATTAAAATAAGCCGCCATTGCTGGCTTCTGACATCGTTCAATAAGTCGTAAATTTAATTACATGCTTGAGTGTTTTGTTACACTGTGGTGGTTTTAATGTGGCCATTTCCGTTGATGCGCAAGCAAACTATTCCTGTGACAATTTTATTTACAGAAAGCAATAAAGCAGATACATATAGGTATCTGGTGGGGAAACGAGTGTTGCACTTATGGCGGAAGGGGTTTTTAATGAATACGATTGTCTTTAATGAATGTGTCTCAGAAACGTTTTTACTTTGGTTTAGCGGACAGCTTGGACACATCTATTCCGACAGATGCTTGTGAAATTTGGTTATCTGTAGCATAGAGAAAATTGGTCGCAGTCGTCAAGTATCTGCTCAGTATACGGAAATGAATCTGTACGGAAGCGTATAGATATAGACATAAGAAATTATTTGATTTATAAATGGCGAAGCGAAGTACATTCAGAGCGTTATATTGGGAAGTTTGAGAATTTCATGGTGCAAAAAGTGTTAAAATGCTCCGATCATGAATCAGGACTATGGGCTAGTGCAAACGCTGACATGAGCACATACAATGTTCCCTGCCAAATAGATCATAGATCCGTGCAATATTGCGAAACATTAACCAAGATTCTCTAAAGATGTTTGGATGGATTTAAGCTCATTAATATATCTTGCGGGATGATTAGCTATACGAGGGTTGTGTTCAGTTTGTGGTGGGGCTTAATCGGCATAAATGAAGTAACATAGCAATAGCTACCCCCACCTCAGAATATGTATTGAGAACAAAAGCGCACATTGTTTTCTGATTAGTACACCAATGAGGCGCACTCTTCCCACAGAAGATCTCTCTCTCTCTCTCTCTTTCAACACATTCATGCCACCGTTATTCTGCTCTCCATAATACATTTTTCTGATTTCGGCTTTAGAAAAAAACTCGGCGCTGTTGAGATACTTTTGATGTAAGCGAACGTAGATAAGCGAGAGTGCATTAACTTCATAGGCGATTTCTCTTGACGATATCACATTAGATTGACGTCTAGCTAGACAATCAAGCTACCAAAATGCACAATAAATATAGACGATTTTGAATGTGAAATATAATTTAAAATATTAATTTTTGTGTTGTTATTTAAAAAATTATTTAAAAATTAGAAAAGTTAATATTCAGAAGAATATTAAAAGTATATCTAAATGGATTATTTCGAGGTGTCAGGTGTTTCTTAGATTGATCCAACTTCCAATTCAAGATACATGGAAAATTTTGCAACAAGAAGGAAGAAGAATATAGTCAAGAGGAAGAGAACAGTCAATTTTAATGAACGCATTTTCTTGCATCCTTTTTGCATTGACTGATATTTGCCACCTGAAGTGCATTAACTGAAGAAGGATGCTTTGCTAACTTTGAAAAGTTTACTTTGCAGCGCCACTAAGGCGACATCGAAGAATGTACGTATGAGTGTTCAAAAACGTACATAAATAATAAAATAATCTATCATACGCTACCGGATATGAAAATAAATACAGAAACATGAAGTTTTTTTAATTTGATTGACTTTTATCTCTGCTGTCAATTTTTGAAATGTTTTCAAAAGCTCTCATATGCTTTTCTTAGCCATCTTTTTATCAATTTGTAATGGCAGTCATTTGTCAATCAGCGATTTATTTCCAATCAAATTGACGAGCATGTGTGAACATAAAACACTGGTATTATAAAATACTTTTTAGCTTTTTAAAAAAGTGACAAAGTACTGCATACTTTTAGGATACTCGCCTTAGTTTCAAGAGATGTACTTGTAAGTATCCCATAATTTATTATCTGTAAAAGCAAATAAAGTTTTTAATTCAAGCACAGATATAAGAAATACAAATCAAATAAATGATTGGCAATATTTCAATATCGATTTAAATCTGGAGCGTGTTTTTGAAGCCACACGGGGATCATCGTTTGCAATAAGTACGGCTTGTTAGCTGAGAATGCCATGCTGTATTTCTGTTAATAGTGGGAATTTTGATAACAAAAATTAAATAAAGCACTTTATCAACCTGGTGAGAGAATTCTCTAGCCACCATCATACTTCCGCAATTAATGAAATTATATTTTTTTAAATTAAAACCGACCCAAATATAACAGCCAACTGTTTGTTATTCAATATAAAAACTTCAAGTTAAATTTTTTAATTTTGTTTAAAAAAAAAAAATAAATCCGTTCCAGTTTTTCATTACTTGGCTTCGATTTTGTTTATTTCATGTCTCATTGGTTTATTTTACTCTAAAAGAACAAACAGCTTGCAATACGACAAATACGGAAGATTAAAAGCAACAGCCGGTCATAAATATGGTTTTTTATATCCACTTTTGTATCCTTTTTCAGGATGATTGTCTTTACTGAACTTCATACCAGAAGTAAAATGAATAACAAACTTTGCTTCGTTTCAAGCTTTTTATTTCTTTATCGATGAAAAGTTTTATCTAAATTATGCAAAGATTAACTAAAAATATATTCAAATTTATAAAGACTTTAGAAGGAAAAATTTATATTTTAAAAAGCAAAACAAAAAAAAAAAAAAAAGATTCTGGTAATAAATTCGCTTATTTTATTTCATTTTTTTTAACTAACTTAACTTGCAAAGCTTTCTGCTTGACCGCAGGGAAACACACAGGGTCTACACAGGAGTCGAACCCGCGACCTGCGGTTTACTAAGCTGCGCATTATTCGTGCACCTACGGATGCCTTCATCAATAATGGTATAGCCATTCCTATTTAATACAAAGATGAAAGAAAGGAATCAAACCCGCAACCTACGGTTTAGTAGGCTGCTTCCATAGGCGATTAAGTGTTAACCTCCAGGCATTAATGGCTTAGCCATTCATTTAGAAGTGAAATACACAATTCATTACCGCTTTTTAATTCTTTCCACAGAGATATCAAAGTTACAGTTGAAAACGGAATATAATTCAAAAAGTGCATATTTAGATACATTGATAACGAGGAGAGATAATGATTGGTTACTACTCATCTGGCCATTAATTATATTTCTAGACACTTGAAAAATGATGATTATTAATACAGCTAAGAATCTTATAGAAAGGATTTTATCGGTCAATGATTTTGATTTTCATATGAGGAACAAACAAAAGATTATTCTCATCATTTTTTCTGTAAATTGATAAGACAGGATATAGAGAAAAGATCTGTAAAGGGCCATTCAGAAACTTTTTCTTCAGCTAAGATTTTTAAATCATTGGCATATGTATGTGCCTCAAGTATCTGAAAGATTGGAAAAATCAGATATATAAGATAGCTATAAATATAGGACTAACTACAGAACTATTTTATTTAGTGGGCTTAAGGATATGCTAGATAAACTTGGTGATTCTCATATTCAAATTCTATGTATTGGTGGTAGTAATGAGGCATATAATAAACTATATATACAGATACAAAAGATATATATATATATTAAAAACTAGAACAGCTGGACATAAAACATACCAGGACTATGAGAATAGTTCACAGTAGACGACAACATTATCTTTCCCCTGTCGGGATTTAGATCGCCAATCTGATTTTAATTATATTTTAAGATAAGATAAAGAATGGAATTATAGACTATCATGCAACATCTCGCAGAATTAATTTGAAATCACATGGAGCTGATCTTGCTCAGACTTATAAATAAATATTATAAAATATTTTCTATTTAAATTTTCTGCTTGTGAAAAGTTTTTAATTTTTTTATTTCTATTTTCCCTGAAGAAGTTACACAAACTATAAGAAAATATCAAAGCAAAAAAAAAGTTAAAAATATTATTAATTTTTTTTTCACATCTCAAGTTTATTTAAATAATAAATTGTAATTAACGATTTAGAAATTTATTTAAATTTCCTTTCACCAGCAGCTGCAACCACAGTTTATTGTTTTGGTCACAAGGCAACATTGCAAACCACATACGAATGGGAGCACATTAGCGGTCTGCAAAGCGTAACTGAATTTCTCACTCGCTTGCCTATTTTGTTTAATTGTAGAAATGTGATGTTGGTATTTCATTTTTAGAATAGTTTTTCGTGTTGTTGACGGTCAGCCGCATAGTGATTTAAAAGTGTGTTAGCTTAGAAATAACAAAATATGCTGCAGCTTAAAGATGTAAAAGGTCTCCGCCAGTACTTTGCCAGCAAGCGTGGAAACCACAATTGGAACTTTTGCAACAAATGAACAAAAGTTTTTCAGTTATATTAGAATACGTGGCCTTCTTCAGCCTCCATTAAAATAAATTCAATCAAATAAGTATGCATGTATATAAGTAAACATGTATGTATTAGTTAGTTAATACATGCACATATTTTTACCAACCGAATGTGAAACGTTACTGCTGGAATTTCTAAACAATATTGTGGCAGTACACACACATACGAGTACACCTACGAGTACACCTACACGTATGTGTATGCCTGCACACACACCTGACTACCAACAACTTTATTGAATTTCTATTTTATGTTGTTGATTTATACGTAAATTCAAAAAGCAAGTAATGCGAATCTCATAAATATTTTACGGTAACACTGGCAATAGAATAAAAGTGGAACTGTTCGTAGGCAATGCTTCTGGACGTCTCCGAGAGAGAATCAATTTAAGGGCGGCTCTAAATAATAACAAACAGAATTTAAAAATTTGATAATTTGAATTGATTAATTTAAAAGACACTAAACCACAACTAGCATTCGTTTTATGTGCTACCAATATGACTTTGTAGTAATAGAAGAGCGATTATGAACGGATGAGCTATAAATGCATCAGGAAAATCGATCATATTTTTGCAACATTCGCATTTTGAAAACCGTGTTGCCACAAATGCGAATATTAAATCTTATGAGCAACTGCAGTGCTATTCAATAATTATAAAGCATGATGATGACATTTTGCCTGTACCACGATATTTTAGCTATACGAATCCACGACGTTTTATAGGTTTTCTTTAGAATTTGAAGGGAGCTGCAGTGCTACTCAATAATTATAAAGCATGATGATGACATTTTGCCTGTACCACGATATTTTAGCTATACGAATCCACGACGTTTTATAGGTTTTCTTTAGAATTTGAATGGAGCAGCGGTTTTGAGACGCGGTGACTGTCAGTGCCAGTACAACGGGCTACAGGACTTTATGGCAAAAAAATTATGCTGGTTGCATTTGGCGCTTTTCCAAAAAGCGCCAATGACAGTGCAAAGACTTGACGGTTAATATTTTGCTAAAGCAGATATTTCACACTGAAGGAGTATTTATTTATTTTATTTTATCTGCAAATTAACAAAAATGAATACTAAGCAGAATATAATTATATCCACAATGCATTTAGATTCGGTGTAATAATGCAGGTTTCCTTAAATTACGATTAGCTTCTATTCTCCTTCATTTCTCCTTATGGCGTTCTCTTTTCTACATAAAAATATTGCCCTGTGAAAAGGTGCCTTTTTAAAATGTTTTGCCCGCCCTGTGAAAGTGCAATTTTTTATATAACAAGAAAAGAACACAAATTAGAAAAAAGTGCAATGCCTTTTTTTTAACAGCTGATAGCAAAACATTTATGTATATTTTATGAAATATGTAAACAAAAATGTTCAGTTGCCAGATGGCTAATTCATCTGCTTGAGAAAACAAATATATATTTTTTTAATATCTCATACAAATAAGCAGCCGCATAGTACTCTTTTGTTTGTTTTATATGATACAAAATATAAAAATAATTATTAAAATCTAATTTTCTGACTCTTTCAACTCAAAAGACTTTTTTTGCACATTGTCTGGTAACGCTGTGCAAGAATAAAAACCATGTGTTTTACAGGGCAATTTCTGCCCTGTTGATTTGCGAAAGGGGAACATTTTTTACAAAAGAACACGCAATACTTTCACAGGGTAATACATTTTCGAGAAAAGAACACAAAATTGCCCTCTCTGCGGCTAGTGTTGCCTTTTTTTGTAGAAAAGAAAACGCTATTAGTTTCTATATCATAAATATCTCATTTAGAACTATAATATAGAGCTTTTCATCAAGAACCAAAAATTGCCCTCCCTGCGGCTAGTGTTGCCTTTTTTTGTAGAAAAGAAAACGCTATTAGTTTCTATATCATAAATATCTCATTTAGAACTATAATATAGAGCTTTTCATATACCCGTGGCAGAGACTTAACTTACATTGTCATTCAGATGTTTCTATAACACTTACTTTCCAGTACGACTTTACAGATTTATTTAACATTTTTTTCTCCTCAGAAATATTTTTCAATTCCGGCAAATTTTTCTGGCAACACTTTTTGCCAAATTTGTAATAACTGCAGCCAACATCTCACAAATCTTTCAAAGAGACTGCACTTTTATAAATATTTCTTGATTATGTAAGCGTAACTGACATATTTGACAATTTTTTTTTGCATCCTTCTTCAAGTGTCAACAATATCTCATATTGTGCTTTGTTCTAGAATTTACACATACACACACATACACACACACCCAGCATTTCCGTCTAGAGACAAGCAATTGTCAATTAAGTGCATTTTAGTTGAGCAGTCAATGTCAAGTGTTGAAGGCACTGCCTTTAACTTGTTGGCCGAATGCTGTTAAAGTTTCAATTATATGAGTTGGTGTTAACGCTGGTAGAGGGTTGTGGAATAGACTAGATCTTTGCTACTTATGTTGTTATTAGTTTATTCTATTCTGGTTTTGCTAAAATGTAATTGCAAGTAATGAAAAATAAAATAAATATCGCATATTGAGCCTCTTTGAGCGCACTTCCTTTCCATATTGCTTCCTGCTTCTTCGCTATAAATAGCAGTTGGCCTTTGCATTCCTTTATAACTTTCAATAAGCGTTTGTATACTCAAAGGTAAGAAAATATTTAGAGGCCTATGAGTTTTGAACGTCTATTTTCATCTAGAAAGTTTTTCTAAATTTTACATTCACATTGCAAAGCTTTTTTTTTTGCTTTCTAACATTTCTTGTTTGCATTAATAGAAATTGTTTGGCAACCAATTCAATACTTCAATACTGCATTTTCAGTCAATTTTTTGCAACATTTTTCTTCTTTTTTTTTTTGTATTCTTATAGTGTATCCTTTTTACTTGTAATGTCAAATGTTTTTCGTTTTTTATTCGCATTCTCTTTATGACTGTTTTATCTTTAAGGGCATATTTTAGCTACAAGTAAGTGCTGGATTCCGCATTGTTTTCCTTGCAAAGGAAACTTTCGTCTCCCACAACTTCCCTGTTAAAGTGAGTTGAGTTTGTGTTAATAATTTCTTTTCTTGTTTCTCTTTTCCGCCTTCTTTAATTCCCACTTTATTTATTCCAGCATTATATTGTATGGTTCACTCTATATTCACATCACTTTCTTATAATCTTGTTAGAGCCATGAGTAAAATTCCAAGTGAGTTTTACTTAAGAGTTTTATATAATTTCATATTAATGAAATGCTTAAGAGATGAATCAACTTTTCTTTTCATGTTAAGATGGCAAAAAAAAAAAAAAATTAAATAGAACTTACGAATAATAAGTTTTATCGATGCATTATAATTTTGACTAAAAATCGACAGAGATGAGAAAATATTAGAAAATAAAAATAACTTTAAGATCTGCAATATTCAATGTAATTAAAATATTAATAAAATTATTTTTCGTACAGAAGAGGTGCAAAAATATTAAATGGTTTTCCAAATGAGAAACCGAACATTTTTAATGCTCATTGGAGGTATGTGATTGTTGTACCCAAATTAACTTGTTCGTCTTATTTTGGTTTTTATAAATATAAAGAGTTGGCTCAAGATGAAAATACTGAATTTTTATTGATATTACTATTATGTACAGTTCCTAGACCTATTCTATTGAAATAAATTTCATCAACATTTATTTATTTATTTTTTTTTTATTTAGTTTATATTACAACTAGTTAGGCGCGATGCACAATGCTGGCCTCCAATTTTTCTTTTCTTTTGACCTGCCTATCGGAGAAAATCAAAATCAGTGTTTTTAGTTATTTATAATAGAAAAAAAGGTTTTTTCAAAAATCCAAAAACATATCATTGCTGATTCTTTCATATTTTATGTATTTTATAATTATAAAAATTTAAATTTTTACATTTTAAATTACTAATTAACGTGGCTACACATCAATTAAGCACCCAACGTTTTCAGCGAAACAGAGCATAGGGTTATCGCCCTAATGCAACCCATACACGATACAACCGTTGGCACAACTCGCTTAGTAATCAAGTTGAATGTTCTGCCCACATACGAGAAAACCTCTTCGTACAATTTTATTTTGCAAAAAAATTTACAGCTGGAACCAATTAATAATAAACACGCATCCCACGAAGCAAAACAACTTAGGCTTAAATTTTGTGCAGCAATAAAACAATTGAAAGCTCTTTAAGTAAATTAAATATTTATTGACATTCAAATTTTTTTAATCTAAATGTAATAAACTTTAAAAAATAAAACCTCAATGAACTGTTTTTAATTGTATATAATTTACTAATATTCGCTATCATTAAATAATTCATCGTAGAACTGTGCTCTAGTTTCGTTTCAGCTGTGTCTTCCATTTTTAATTAGTATTCCCGTTAGTTTTCTTTGCTTTCAGAAACCAAATTAACCGACGACACGTCTTACTCTCGCAAAATTAAAATGAGAATGATGTACGAAGTCGCATGACTAGCCCACACACATTGCAACGCGTTGGCACAACTTGCCAAAAAATCAAAAAATTTTGATTTTTCATACAACCGAGACACAACTTCATACAACAGGCCCAAACACGTTACAATCTTGATTACAACCTGCCCAAGTTGTGCCAATGGTTGTATCGTGTATGGGTTGCTTAATGTCTATTTTTTAAACACAAAAAAAACTAAATATTGTGCCATCTGTCGGTCAAACTTCAAACTACACAGAAACACTCCTCACAGCCCATAGCGCATGCATATAAAATTTGGTCAAAATCGTTCCAGCAGTTTTTGAGTTTATCGATCACAAACATATATATCATTTTTATATATATAGAGATATAATATTATATGAATATAATTATAATATGAGTAGAAGGACTGGCTGCTGAGGCTAAAGAATACTTATAAACATATTTATTTTGCTTCTATTGGAATGCTTCTTCAATAACATTGAAACTCATAATCTGAGTGTTAAAAACAAAATATTAGAAAAAACCAAATTAAATTACGTTGGAAATTATTAATCATGTACTTTTTCTTATATTTAAAAAAAATTATTTTTAAAAAAAAAAATTTAAATATAAAGAATTTTATTTAGAAAATCCGATATGACACAGATATAGGTTGGTATTTCTAAGACCAATAATTAATTATGGACTTGAAAAAGATTTCATTATTTCTTAAAATAAATGTTAAAAAACGCACACACACAATTAAAAATGTGTGTATGAGTAACAACATAAATTTGTTTACAGACACACAGTAGTATAATTTTTTTATGCCCTGCGATGACATTTCCTGCATTGACTACGAATCGCTTGATGATCGCTAATTATGCACAACCGGATGCTGTAGAGAAGTTTCCGGTTGAGAAACCGAATACAAAATTCAGTAATAACAGAAAAACAATGCAAAATAACTTCCAGCTGGCAATACCGCATTAACAGGCCATAAAATAATGGCAATGCAAACAACAACAACAACAACATAATCAAATATTAGCATTAATAACGCTTTAACACAACAACACTGTATTGGGGCATTACATAACCAAGAAACATTAAGCTGGTAGTTAAATATTATTTATTGTAATATTTGATGCTGTTGTTTTCATTGTAATTAATATATGGCTTATTCATGTGGTATTGCCAACTAGAAGTTATTTTGCATAGTTTTTCAGTTATTAAAGGGTAGACACACGACAGAGTTAATGTGCATTAAAATTTAACACTGACACACGATGGTTTCTGCATTTAGCAAAGAGCTGTTTGTTTTTTTTTATTAATTTTTGTTTGCATTTACATCGGGATCGAATGGATAGATGGCAGAAAATACGTTTAGCAGCTATGCTGTTGTAGAAAAATCAGAAAACAGAAATTACTTTTGCTGAAACTACTACAGAATGAAAACTGTTTTCATACACAGACAGGCAATAGTGTACTCGTGTTGCTGCAAGTTGGTATCGCAGTTGGACACTCTAATGCCGTTTTCCTTTCTACATTAAAAATGTTGCCCTGTGAAAAGGTGCCTTTTTAAAATATTTTGCCCGCCCTGTGAAAGTGCAATTTTTTATATAATGAGAAAAGAAAATAAATTAGAAAAAAGTGCATTGCCTTTTTTTAAAAGCTGATAGCAAAACATTTTTGTATATTTTATGAAATGTGTATACAAAAATGATCAGTTGCCAGATTGCTAATTCATCTGCTTGAGAAAACATATATATATTTTTTTAATATCTCATACAAATAAGCAGCCGCATAGTGTTCTTTTGTTTGTTTTATATGATACAAAATATAAAAATAATTATTAAAATCTAATTTTCTGACTCTTTCAACTCAAAAGACTTTTTTTTGAACATTGTCTGGTAACGCTGTGCAAGAATAAAAACCATGTGTTTTACAGGGCAATTTCTGCCCTGTTGATTTGCGAAAGGGGAACATTTTTTACAAAAGAACACGCAACACTTTCACAGGGCAATACCTTTTCGAGAAAAGGACACAAAATTGCCCTCCCTGCGAGTAGTGTTGCCTTTTTTTGTAGAAAAGAAAACGCCATAAATTAAGGCAAAATCAATTGTGAAATTTGTAGGTTTACTATTATCTAATCATGGTGATTATAATTTCTGAAAGTGTGAACAGAACACTTTCATATGAACAGCACGGCTTTCTAAAAATTATGTGAAAAATTTCAAAACATTTAGAGACTAATATGAGACTAATATGGAGACCTAAAAATTGATAAAATGCGTTTAAATTTTAATATTTCTTTTTTGTTTTGCTGAAAAGAATTAAAAAAATCTTATCTTTTCTGCATTGGAATCTATTTTTATTTTGTGAAATGTTAACAATTTGCCTACAGCTGATTGATTGTTGACGGCATTGCCATATTGAAATAGCGAAATGCAGTTAAAATGTAGATGGATTTACTGCATTAACTTGTCTAAATGCACAAATTAATTAAAATTAAGTCTGCTAATGCACATTAAATTTATTCCGTGTCGAGGCTGTTACTGAAGTTATTATTGGGGTTCATAACCAGAAAGTTATTGCAGTCATTTCATAGCTAAGAAACGTTAATAAAAACACTTTTTCTAAACTCTTATCTGATATTTTAATACATTCCTGAACATCTGTGGTTAATTTGAATACAAGAAAACTTTTTTCCAGAACAAATACGGTTATTTACTAAAGATTTTATTAAAGAATGTGTGCGGACTGAAGCAGAGCATACAATGTTAGGACAACTATGGAACATTATACAATCGCTTGCAGGTCAACTTAAAGAGCCCGTTGACAAATTGCGGCAGTGTCAAAAGTTATATTGGCGACATTCAAGCCTCACATCCATGCAAACCTCATATGCATACATTCATTTAATAAGCATTACCAAAGTGTCTCTACAACTACTTCCAATGAATTAGTTCTTAAAACGTTAATATTAGTGACACTGTATACCTTTTCTGTGGAATATGTCGACAGCAATTTGACACCGGTAGCAAACCTACACCAGCAAATACAGTAGTGTATTGCAAATATCTTTTAAGTCACTGTACCATTCGAGGAAAACTATAATGAAAGCAACATCCACAATAAAGACAACAAGAATCGAATTATTGGAAAACACAAATCCATATGCAAATGTACACGTTGCTAAGTAGGAACTTAACAGCGTAACTTTATAAAGTAAGTGGTACTTCATTCATGATTGGTTAACGTTGACAATGAACAGTTATATGGCTGTCGTATTGAAATTGAATTTGGGAGAAACTAATTAGCTTTTAAGAACGAAAATTTCATCATAATTACTTAAGGGAATCCAGTTGAAAATTAACATTTTCCTGGCATCTGTATGGCGCCATACTCTTTTCCAATCACAGAGATGTACATATGTGTGTGTGTGCACCTTTATAGATTTGCTCATCAATGCACACAGTTGAACAGAAATACGTAATTAAATTCGAAGACGTGGCCCTGCAGACCGTTCGTAGAACTAAATTTGTTGCCATGACAAATTTATAGTTTATGGTGTTTTCTTTTCTACAAAAAATGGCAACACTACCGCAGGGAGGGCAATTTTGTGTTCTTTTCTCGAAAATGCGTTGCCCTGTGAAAGGGTTGCGTGTTCTTTTCTAAAAAATGTTGCCCGTTCGCAAATCAACAGGGCAGAAATTGCCCTGTAAAACACATGGTTTTTATTCTTGCACAGCGTTACCAGACAATGTGCAAAAAAAAGTCTTTTGAGTTGAAAGAGTCAGAAAATTAGATTTTAATAATTATTTTTATATTTTGTATCGTATAAAACAAACAAAAGACTACTATACGGCTGCTTATTTGTATGAGATATTAAAAAAAAATAATTTTGTTTTTTCAAGCAGATGAATTAGCAATCTGGCAACTGAACATTTTTATATACACATTTCATAAAATATACATAAATGTTTTGCTATCAGCTTTTAAAAAAAGGCAATGCACTTTTTTCTAATTTATTTTCTTTTCTCATTATATAAAAAATTGCACTTTCACAGGGCGGGCAAAATATTTTAAAAAGGCACCTTTTCACAGGGCGACATTTTTAATGTAGAAAAGAAAACGCCATTAGTTGGCTTTACAATTGAGCTTAAAATATATTTTGAATATGTGATAAACTTTTTAATAAAAGCAAAAACTCTTGTTATATAGTTTTTTCACTTATATTGTGACAACAAGTGTCTGATAATTGCCTCGAGTCAAGTGCTTGTGAGTGTTGTTCGCAAACGACACATGTTTCAGAGTTCTTGTTAGGAACTCGTTAAGCATTGACTTAAATGTACAATGTGGCATTAATATGCAGTATTGTTAGTTTGCAAAATGAACCATTTGACATGCCGGCTTAAAAAGGAATAAAAGCCAAGACGGTGCCTTTCAATTAAAACAAAGCTGGCAAGTCTTCTGGGTTTGTGTTTGTTTTCGATAAAATTCCTTTAAGATTTAACAGGCCATAAAAATTATTTCTGAAAATTTAAGCATTCATCGGCTTAAAATATGTATGTATGTAGTTTAGTTGATAGTTGGTCTTTCGCTCGATTCGGCTTATCGACAACTTCCGCTTCCGTTTCCCCCTTCATTTGAGTGATTGCATGCATTCGTTCTTATCTTTACAATTTTGTTTGACTTTGTTTTGCCATTGCGTTTACATTTGAAATGCATAAATTATTGCGTATCGGGATTGATTGTGACTACTTTCCTAAATACTTGTAAGTGGTCGTGGGCGATTTTGGAAAATTACGTTTCAAGCACTCATGAAATGGAAATCCAATAAAAAAATAAAGAAATTGCGTTTTTAAATCTTAAACCTTTCAAATGCTTTAAATCGTGAACATTCTATTTAACTGTGATACTGTGATGTTTTTGTCCTTCAATAATTTGATTTTAATCAAACCTTTGAAATCCTGTTTGGTTTTTAACTTGGCGTTCGGATTTTTCTCATACTAAAATAGTATAAGACACGTACACACGCATTGCAAGCTTCGTTTCGTTGGCGACAAGCCTACAGAAGGTTTTAAAATGTTATTTGAATTTCACACAGCTGTAAGTTTGATCATTTAGACAAGGCCATGCTTCACTATACCACATAGTCGTACGATTCATTTACATGAATATTTCATGGGATTCTATCCGATTTTAAAAATTAGTATCAAAATGGCATGGTAGGTGCAACACTATCATGGAAAAAAATTGCTTCTTCGCTTGAAGCAATTGAAATAAATGCAACTCTGATCGCATGAAAATTATCATTTTATAAAAATGGTCATAAACTTTTGGAAGTCGTACGATCGCCTGAAAATGATCATTTTATAAAAATTGTCAGCAACTGTTGGAAGTCGCCACAAGCATTTTTAGGCCTCACATGCCACATTTCACAGATCGTACGATTGTGTGGGATAGTAAATCATGGCCTTTAACGCTTTCCCTTCAAATAGTATCAAATGTTTTGGAGATATTGTTTCTCGGAATGTTTCACTTTTGTTGCATTTGTCGACTTTAGTAAGCAGTTGGCATCGCTCTATTTGAAAACACACTTTTTACCAGCGGCATATCTTATAGAATGATCTTGATCGGCTAACTTTGATGTCTTCTAATTACTGTGCCACTAATTTTGTGTGCATGGGAGTTTATTAAAGTATGTAGTGTTTTCCGCTGCTCTTTTCAAAGAAAATTTTGACAAATACAGTCTACCATTTTTCAGCCACAATTACTGTGATGTCAATTGCCATCACCACGTAATGTATTCGATGTTTAAAAATAAAACCGTTAAGAGGAAGTAAAATTATTTTGGCTTAGAAATAATTGAGATGTAAATCTTTAACTTGATGCTACGCAAAATGTACATTATGGTTGGAAGCACAAACAAAAATATTATACTCGGCAGACATGTTTTATGAATATTTAATTGTTGTTGTTTTGTAAATATTAAATAAAATATTAGGGAAAATAAAAATTAAAGTATGCAGAACTGAGGCATTCGAATCCAAATATATTTCGAAACGATTGAAATAATTTTTTTTCTCATCTTCAACAGTTTTACAATTTCTCATTCACTTTTCAACTGGGGAAATTGCGATATCATTTTCCTTGATCTTCAGAAGTGCAAAGTAATGTGGAAATAACATTTGCGCCATCACAATTTTAACGCAACAACGCTTGTGAATTTATCTCTTCGAAATCTCTTCTAGGGGCAAGTAGAAATAAGTATACGATTTATAGCAGTAAAGAAAATTACTGCGATAGACACATACACACACGCACACACAAACACATACGGACCTAAGAAAAGTATTTAATGTGTTGCGTTACAATTATTATCACGTAGGAGCGTGACTTGTTTTCAAGGAACATTAAGACGCATTTTAAATTATAATACTTTCTTTTTACCTGGAATTAAGGAGGAGTGATGACTGCAGAGAGCATAGTTTAATAGTGCCACATTAAGCACACACGACAACAATACACATTAATTAAAATGCACAAAGGATTATAGCGAGCCTTGGGATATCCTTTAACGAATCTTTGTTACTGATGCATAATGTCGATGAGAGTAGTGACTTGGTTTACGAAAAGCGAAATACTTACAGTCGCAACAGCTCAGTGGTGTGGCGGAATTGTAGCAGAAAGTATAGTCCTTTATGCATATCCTTTGTGACTTTAACAATATTCACTTGAAAATTTATGCCAATAAACGGGATCGAAGGCGGCTTAGAAGCATTGGATTATGCAAGACCTAGTTGGGTCCGACTAAATAAACCAGATTTGCATGAGATCTTGGAAGTAACGCAACTACTCTAATATATTTTTTGTAAGTACTCCGAGGAGTATTTATAAAACGATTAATTTCCAAATACTCCCCTCATGCACTGCCTAAATTAGAAATTATTTTGTAATAAATTGGTTAGAAAATGACTCTTAGAGTTGTCTAAGGTAGTGCTGGTCTGATCAGAAATATATATATACATATATATATATATATATACAAAATTACAGCCAACCTTTCCATACCCACTTTACACTTTTAAATTTTATTTCATTATTGTTAATAGTTTAAGCCAAAAATAATGTTTACGATTTCAAAACATCGTTATACTCACAAAAAATGTACAAGAAACAATATTTCACAAACATGGTAAATATTTAATTTTAATTAACTTCTGAGCGACTAGTAATTCAGAACCGTGTTTATCTTGTTTCCCTCTTTTTTCAAGGAGGTTTTCGGAAGCACCGTATAAGACTTACACACATCGAGTATATGAAATTAGTGAAAAGTTCCTCATCATTGAAAGTCAGTGATAATAAAGCCTTAGAATGTATAAATTTTTTTTATCATCCCCACTCTCCATCTACCTCTCTCTCTTCCTCTCTCTCTACCTCTTTTTCTCTTTATTTATCCTTTCCTCTTTAGATTTTGTTATGACTTAATTGATAAATTTCAGAATTCCGATATTCCATGTTCATGAAAAATTCGAACTATTCAATGCACAGTGTTTTAAAGCATATTTAATTTGCCATAATAATTTGCCTCGAATGAACTGGCCTGCAAAATATTTTTTCGTAAATAGACTCTTGCGGGCTGCCCACCAATAAAGCAATTTCTGTAAAATTGTATTAACTATATACGGTGAAACAGTCAACTAAAGTCTCTCATTTCTCGAAATTATGTATATAAAATAATTACAGTATTATTATAATAAATTGGTGTATTTTGTATACAATTAAATATGTGTTGCCCAACGTACTATAGTAATACGAAAAGCAAATAGAAAAAAAATTGATGTGGAAATTAATACATCACTTAGCACGTTATTGGAATGAATACGGTTTTCATCATAGTATGCTGGACGCAGTTGGGGGAAGTAGGCAGTAAGAAACTCTTTAAATTTTGCTGAAAATATAAGTGAGGGCAAAAGAAAATGTAAGTCCTCGCTGTGGCTTTTTTAGTCCTGCAAATATATTAAATAAATGACATTCACTTTGATAAGACACCCATTCCTCATTCCCTCCATGCAATTCCGTTCTACATTTCCAATATATTTGCGAAATTTTTGAACTGAAGGACTTTTGCTTTTTTGCCACTGCTAATTAAAATTATTTATTTAAAGTTTATTTAAATAATATTTAATCAAAAAAATTTCTAAAAATTTTCAGCAAATGTGGGTGAAATATTGGAGAAAGCGGGAACAATTAATTTTTAGAGTCTTTATTTCTTTGTTGCCATTATTTGTATTTATTTTTCGCTCCTCATGATTATATTTAAATATTAGCTTGATAAACAAATGTTTTAGCGAAAGAGCATGCGAGAATTATTGCATAATAAAAATATACGCCCATGTTCTGAAAAACACATATCGCTTAAATTTAGCGTTTTCATTTTTAAAACGCCAAAGAGATGTTCTGGAAAACGCATATCGCTTAAATTTGTCGTTTTCAAACCGGTAGACCATACTGAAGCGTTCTGGCTCATTTTATTGAAACTGCACTTTAAACACAAAAGGAAATGATGTACAATTTAAATTTAATATATTTTCTCTTTATTTAAGCTAAAGCTTATAACATTTTTTCACAATTTTAATTAAATATATGCTATAAAAATTTACCTTCAGTTTTTCAATTGTCGGTCGCAATTATTTACTTAAAAATTCAGTTTTGTTTAACCTGTACAGAGCTACGAAACTTAAAGCGCGCAGCAATGCTATTAAATTTGAAATTCTTCTGTGCAATTATATATGTACGTATGTTCTTACGCTTGGTCCGGAATGTCCAATGGATTGGAAGAATCCCTTAGTGTTTTTTTTTTCAATTAACAATGCTTTAGATTGTAGCTTTTTCAAAGCCAATATAGCAAGCAAGAACGCTGTAGGCATTTTAATTTAAAATTTATTTCTTTGTTTGTGTTTTTTATTATGATAAACCATATGTTTTCATTATTCGAACAAAACTTCGACAAATAGCAAAACGCCAGCAAATCGCTTCGTTTTCAGAACATAGCGAAATGCGTTTTGCGAAAACGTAAGCGATTTGAAAACGCTGCGTTTTTCAGAACATAGGCGATAGTTAAATGGTTTTTAGTTAAAAATAACTATTTAACTTTAAATTGTCTTGCAGTTTTTCCTTTATTTGGTTTTCACTCACCAGTACCATTAGTTTGAAAGAATGTAAAATTATTTAAGGACTTAATTATATATAATAGGGAAGGATTTAAAGAGGCCCTCGCACACAGTGTTCATCGGTGTTGTGCCACTTGCATTGAAGTTATGTAAATAATAATATTTTCCTGTGGTGTATAGGGCTAAAATTATTTGTGTAATAAAATGTTCTGAACTTTGACCCTTTTAAAATTATTTAAAATATAAGCCGGGAAAGTTCCATCTGCCTGCTGAAATATTAGTTAAGTGATCCGCTAATAAAATTCAAAGCGGTTTTATTTATAAGTTTTTTTTTTTTTTTTTTTGACAAAAATACAGACAGAACAGAGCGAATATATTTTATAAACATTAAATAATAAAAAATAATAATTATTATTTTATATCTTAAAATAAATTGGCCTGTGATGCGATGCAAGCGAGATTCGCGCACATCTAAAATTTTATTTATTTCCATTTTTTCCATGGCACATTTTTATCAGCCTAATCAGGACTTACAATTCATGAATAAAACCTTTCCTTTTTAAATCACTATTTTTGTGTTTTGTTTTATTTATTTAATTTTTTTTTTTTATTTTAAAACTTCTTCATGTGTGAAAATGAATTGCGAATTATTTTCACTTGTTGAGCAAAATAATTAAAATGAAAAAATTTATTTACTTATTACAGTTCCTTGCAAGCGTTTCACTCGTTTCCGTTTGCTCTCAATAGCGCGTGAATAGCATGACAGGACTAAAAGCGGCACTACTGCTGCTTGAAGTTTATAAACAAAACTGAGTGATTTTGTTAACGTCGACAATATTATTGCCGGTACTTTTTTTGTTTTTTGTTTTTGTTTTTGTTTTTTTTTCTTTTTTTGTTGTATGGAAACTGTTTTTGGTGCTGCAACAGCTGGTTGCGCATTCGAAAACTTTAAAAGCTTCTTACAGCAAGACACTTGTTAAAGCATAGACAATAAAAAATATATAAATAAATGTAAAAAGGAAATAGAAAGGAAATAGAAAGAAAAAATATTTAATAATGGAATGTTAAAAGAGAAAGTCGTTGAGAGAATTCTTAATCAAGAATGTGTTTATTATGCCAGTTTGTTATGACATATAAATTATCAAAATTTATTAATTTAATTTATTAATTAACAGAATAATTATCGTTATAAGAAGACCTGAAAAATGCTAAAAAAATTAGTTAATAAGTACATTCCTCTCAGAATCAGCTGATGATCAGCTGGAAATATTTCTGCAATCGTTTTTGCATGTAAATACTTCATACTGATTGTATAAGAAAAATTATTTACTTTTTATGTACTTATTTTTGTGATGTACACATATAATCTCAATTATCATAACATTACACTAAAAACATTATATTTTATTTATTTACTTATTTACTCATTTCAATATAATAATTAATGGAATTTTGTAACAGTTATTGCTTGGATAAAATAAGCAAACCGGCAGAAAAAATGGCCTTTTTGGGTCCATTTTCGCAATAATAACAAATATGCATTTTAGTGAATGTTGCCCTTGAAATGAATTTCTTGGCAATACTTTTATCTTATAAAGGAAATACTTTCCAATATGAAAGAGAATAATCCCAATTGACTATAATTGACATTTGTTGAAACTGACGGTACCACTCAATTATTTTCCTGTTTCACTCTCTTATGCGAAAACATTTTCTGAGGTTTTAAATTTGACGGAAGAAACTTGGGCTTTACACAGCCTGCAAAAGGTCAAATATGAAATATATATGTTTGGATCAGAATCGATGTTATTTATTTATTTAATTCCAGTTTAAGAAATAATTTTATTTTCTTGAATGTGTAATATTTCATAGCGACATAATTGAAATACATAATATGAACTCACTATCCTGTTGCTGTCACTTCTAATATAATTAATTGCCAGCCTGTACCATATCGCATGTCGTTGTGCAGTTGTGCAGTCTGTTGTACAGAATGTGTTTCACGCATTATGCAGAAAAATTAAAATGCCTATTATGTTTTTAATACGAAATGTTCTGTTGAGTAGTAAGTTCACGTGGTATTAAATTTTTACTAAGCGCAGGTGCATAAAAAGCTCTCCCTCTGCCTCTCCCTCTCTCTCGGCTTCTTTCTCAAGTTTTAAGAATTTTCTGTTTTGCCAGCTAATTCATATTAGCAATCATACACAGAAATGAAGACGCATCGCATTATATGAAAGAAAATTCTGAGCTTTTATATTTGTAGTTTCGTTAGCAACTGTACAAAAACGCAAACGGACCACGTCTCATAGTGACAATAAAAAATTATAAATTTTGTATTTGTACTAACAAATTTTTGGGCAACTTTAAAATGTTGAAAATAACGCTTCGGAAAATAACTGAGATGGCCAGCTTGACTATAACTTAATTAATCTTGAAAGCTTTTAAAAAGTTTTGAGATGATAAATCATGACACCCTATGAGCTTTTACATTTTCTTTTTCCGAATTCTCTTTTCTACAACTTAATCAAAGTTATTCAAACCCAAAATTTTATAAACTTTTAAAGCTTTTAATGTTTAAAAGTATATATACTGCAACAAGTTGTTTATTCCGACTACAGCAGGGTCATGAATCTTCCATCGCTTGTAATGGCAAATTACAATTAAATAATTAGAAATTGCAAAAGAGCTTTGAAGAAAAAGCTTTGTTCAAAAATTTATTTATCACTTTTAATAATTCATCACTTTTTCTAGAGAAAAGGAAATAATTTACGAAAATGATAACGACTAAAGTTTTTATTTGAGTAGCAAAAAGGCGGAAAAGGGAAAACAGCTGGAGCACTTAAACCTCACCTAGCAACACGCTTGCAATTCTCGTTCTGTCAACTTGCGTGAAATTTTGCAGGAGAAATTTCTAGCAAAAGGCGCTGGTTTTTAGATCATAAATAATTGTATTGAAGGTAGTCAATAATGGCAGATTCGTAAAGGTAGAAGAGCGAAACTGGCCCTCCTGCGTCCTGAAGAACAAATGCCAAAATATTTCAAGTTTAAAAGTATAAATAAAATATTTGCACATTTGAATTCCCTGAGAAATTTCTAGATTCTTGCGAACGAAATAACGCCCCCCAAGATTTTCACATTACTTGCAACCCATTTAAAATTATTATGATCTCTTGTCCGAATATTTATGTACCCCACTGCTTACGCTAAGCTTGCCCCCATTTTTAGTAATGAAACGTAGTAGTAGTAGTGGATGAACTTGGAAACGCACACTCAATATTTATTATTGAAAGCATAGAAGAGAAATAAAATATTGCAATTACCTGAATTCTTATTACCGATCTCGCGTGCCATTTCTTCTGTGCGGTTGCTTACATTTTCCGTCATCCGATATTGAGCAAATGTCATGTTTTCATTGCGCATTTGTTTGCCCAAGCTGGTCATCATAAGATAGCAAGTATGATGCCCGACCATATTGTGTTGGCCATCGGCATCGTAAAAGAATATTGCACGCGACCATTTATTTCTATTTGTAAAATAAACTGTTTATAAGAAATTTTAATAAAATCAATTAAAAGTTTCATCACTAACCTTTTCATAACAGATGTTGTCAGTTTCGAAATCGATTCGAAACTTAAAATGCCCGTTCGGAGCAACATAAAAAATTCATCGGAACATTTTGTTTTGGGATTCTCAAAATCAAAAGTTGAGCCGCCAACCGTTATAAGTGGCGTGCCATTGCTGCTGAAGTATTTTGCAATGCGGCCAACGGCGGCTAGAAAAAAATAAAAAAGAATTAAAAATAAAAAAAATAAAAAAATTTTTATGGAATTTTTATATATTTTAAATATTTTTATATTTTAATGAGACTATAGTTAAAAGCACAAAATTTGTATCTCTCATTCCAATGTTTAGGCAGATTACCGGAATTTACTTAATTTCTGCTGAACTGACTGCGGCGAAAAATCGTTCTGACAACGACTAATTTATTGTATTGTCGTTCACGATAAGTGTGGTTGTCAAGCAATCGGGATCCATTTCACAAAAGAATACTTTGGAATTCATACCTCATAAAAAGGTAAAGAGGTTTACATTTTAGGCTTATATTTGTTTAAATACAGTGCGGAAAATAATTAATTTATTTACTTATTTATATAGACATAAGGCGAATAACTTAAGTATAAGCTTACGTGCTAGGATAGGAGCTATAACTTCTATGGTCTTAAGCTCGAAAAATTAAAATAATTAATGATCCAATATAATTTCTTCGGACTTAAAACTGGCCATTCAGGCCGCTAATTTTTAGAGGGAATTATTACCACATTTGGTTCTGATGTTATTGGAATTGGCAGATTATCGAAAACGGCACTACGCCCGTTAAAACTAACAGATAATATAATAATTTTTGGATGAAATTTATTTACCCTTTTGTAAAAGAATTTTAATTTTATCATTTTAACTGAAATAAATTATTCGGGTGGTTTATAGTCGCAATCTGATATTTTGATTGGTTTTGAATATTTGACTTACCCAAAGAGTAATCACAAACTGGTCCAAAGATGACATGGGAGCAATTCTTAATTATGCCATCCATAGCTTTTACAGCTGCAAAAGCTGCATCACATTTGTCATCATGTGGCATCCAATTAAATTGTATGAAAGATGGCAATAAGCCAGTGGCATGTAATCGCTGCTCCGCCACATGTAAAATGGGCACGATGCGTTGCAGTGATGCCACATAGTTTTCATCATCGGGCATAAGCACCAGAGAACGTATCGTACAATTATAAGCAGCTGAATAAAAACTTTCCAAGCTGACATTATTTATAGCCGATAGTTTTGTATTGGATCTTCTTGGGCGACAAATGGCTTCGCAGGAGCGACTCGGTTCATAGCGGCAACTGGCCTCCGTGCTTAGGTTTTTGTTGCTCCAAATGAGCAGGGAACCCAGCAGCAAATACTTGAGATCTATCAAAAAGGTTTGCATTTTGAACGCAGGCTTTAGAAAGGGGTTTCCTAATAAAGAAATGTGACTATGGCAACATTGGCAATAACGACAAATACATTTTGTGGCTGCATGTTTGAAATAGTCTGCGCTTGCTATTGTACTTCGTGAGCTGCTGTAGTGGGAACGTTTGGATTGCGCTTCCAGTTATAGCGATTCAATATCAGAGTTCTTGTCTGGATTTATTTATTGTCACAACAGGATGCCACACAAATATTTATTTCTCCAGATTTTTCTGTGCACTTTTTTTCAAAAAACTGCACTTTCCCAAATAAAATTAGTTATTCTCCCGGCAACCATACAATATTCTTGTTAGTGGCCTTGTTTATTGATGTTGTACTGCAAAATGCTGTTGCAGGCCAGCTGGTTCTATGTAGTTTTCAGGTCTTTGTATCACTTTGGGTTTATTTTACAGTTTTCATTCTTTTCGGGAGCTTTTTCTCACTTAAAAGCTTGGAGTACTTTTTTTCTTGCAATTTGCAGTGAATATTTGAAGAATATTTTTCCCATTTAAAAGTCACAAACAACACATACGAGCTTTAAAATAGTTTAACTACCGATGCCAAAAAGTTTATTAATTATTTATTGTGTAAGCAAAACTTTGAAAGCTTTAAGCGAATTTTTTTAAATAATAAAAGAAAATTCCTTCTTAAACATTTTTCTTTCGAAATATTTACGAAAAATTATAATTATTTTCTTTTCAAACTGAAAATGAAATCAAAAATTTTACTGGTGTGTTCAAATATGGCACGCCGGCTGGAAATATTGTATTTTCTTCAAGCAGCTAAAAGAATAAATTAGTTTTCATAATTTTTAGGTAATAGTGTGGCGTGATGCGATTCACTCATATATAACGATAAGTAAATATGAGAATTTAACGACAATTCTAATCGGTTATCATTTTCTGTTATATGGAATCACTGTAAAATAAGCGACAAAACACAAAAGGAATTGGAAATTGGAAATTTGAATTGCGTGCCGACATAAATAAGGAAATATAAAAATAAAAAATTAAAATGTAAAAAAGGGTTATCGCTAAAAATAAGAATGTAGAAACTATTGCCGCTTGGTAGCAGCTGTTTGCTAACGACTGCAAAAATCGTTAAAAATTTTTCAGATTCGATAGTCGAATTTGCGTATTCGATAAATATTCGTTACATTTACGACATTCTGGTACACATGTGGTGCGTGGCATTTTAGCAGTCCAATTGAGTAACGATCTGTGATGAAGCTTTATTTTTGGGGGCCATAATTTCGTAACGTTAACAATGATTTTTAGTCTGTTTTTTCCAACTTTATAACAATTAATGATGGTGTGGGCAGTACGTAAAAGAGTTCATACTTCGAAGTACACATTTACGAGAGAGAAGCTTTAACTCTTATTACAAATTGTCGATTACATAAGAATTTACGTAGATTACATGGGATTTACATAAACCTTTACCTAATATAGCAATTAAAATCTGACTTATTAAAGCACTTTGTGAAAAATTCAGGCGAATTTTTTCTTGTTTTGTGACTACCAGTTGTAGAATACGTAGAACTAATTTCTGGCCATTTGCGGGTTAAGGAGTTACGAAAACCACTTTACATACGAGTATGAGTAAATTTTGTAGAGGATCGAAAGTAAAACCAATGGAAATTAAATCAATAATTTTTTTTTTAAGATTTTTTTAAAAATGTTACCTTTTCAATGTTCCATAATACGGTTCCATACTAATATATGCACTAGCACGGACGAAGGGTCACGTTCACTGCTTGTAGAAACACACGGTGTCTGCACCGCAATTGCTTCTTCTATAAAAAGAGAACTCAAGTACGGGGTGTTGCTGCCATTTTAAATCTACGCAAATTTCGTAAAGTCCAAACGTTACTCGGAACAGGACAACAGCTAAGTTTGAAATAATTTCATAAATTGTCACCATGTTATTTATTCGATTCGATTAATTTCTGTTCATTTTCTCGCATGTGGCGCTTTTCAACTTATTTTGAATAAATAATTTTCAAGTTTTATTGTCAATGTTTTTAACATTTTAATCTTATCTTTAGCTTATGATTGGAAAATAGAATGTTACATGATTTGATTTTATCTAATAAATTGTTGAACCAATTAAGTCTATAAATAAATTAAAATACTGTCGCTAACGATATTCTAAAATTTTTGCAACTAATGAATTACAATTAATTAATTAATTACTGTAAATAAAACAGAGGTAGAGGGTGAAGGAGAAGGAGAAGAATGAGACTGAAAATATCTAAAAAGTATATCAAATTATAGCGGATTATATATATATATAATCTAAAAAGTAAATCTATTTATTTCTCTACATGAGCCGCAGTAGCGAATGCTTAGCCACAATAGCAACGCTTAGCCACTGGCCACTAACTTACTGCTGGCTAGTTTAACACTAGAGGTTCTGAAACTTTAATTCTAGAGTTTTTCAAATAGCAAACAAATTGGTGAATCCCCTGTTCGAATGGGGGTAAGAAAATACCCTGCCCCTTTTAGTACAAAATTATTTCCCTATTTACGGCCCAGGCAGGGAAAGGGACATTTCAAGACAAACTCTTTATAATTTTT
The DNA here is from genome assembly GCA_963402855.1 of Ormia ochracea. Taxonomy (NCBI): domain Eukaryota; kingdom Metazoa; phylum Arthropoda; class Insecta; order Diptera; family Tachinidae; genus Ormia; species Ormia ochracea. Next base: position 12,411,353 of record OY727105.1, read on the forward strand.
ATTGGCATTTCTTCCTGCTAAATAACTTTTTTTTGTAAATTTTCGCGCATAGAAATAGAAATCTATTGAACTTGATGACAGCTAAAATGACATCCACATGGTTGTGTTTTGACATCACATAAAAGTCTTCTACTACGTCTTAGAGAGAAGCTAGGTTAAATCTGAATCTTTTAATCCAGAATTGCCACCTGTGCTTGCACAGGGGGCTTAGTAAACGCCTTAGTTTTAGAGCTAAGCGCACCATGAAGTTAAGCCACATCGGCAGGTATTCACGTACACTGTAGGACTACGTCTTAGATCTTCTCACCACTTACTGAAGTTAATAAAATATTTGGTTTTTAGTGCATGTTTACATTCTTTCATATATTGCGAAAAAAAAAAATTAAACGATCCGCTCAAAAAGTGAATTTACTTGAGGCCTAAAATCGCCGAATTAATTTGCTAAATTATTTCATTAATATTGGAGCAAAAAGTTGGTAGTGCAATATGTGGCTGGTCTTGACACCGATTTTGATATAATCATTTCAACACATTGCAGTTAGCAGGCCATCAAATACAATATTATTCTGAAAATAAAAAAAAATCTTTCATGAGCACAATTATTTCGACGGCTACATATCAATAAAACTATACGATTCGGCATACGAGTATTTCTATTCGTCAAAATATACAAAAAAGTTATTTAGCAGAAAATAACATCAAATGTTATAAATAATTTAGCGATTCTGAAAAACCTTTTTACAATGTTTTTCTAAGTAATAAAGTTATATTGACAAAAATTAAAACCAACTAAAAAAATGGTAACGCAACGAAAAATGAATTATCTGGTGGCACAATAACTATTCGTTATTAGTGAAATCTATGTGAAGTATGTAATTCTTGTTTACTTTAATTAAATTATTTTCAATAATTTAGTGACACCTGTCAATGTCATCTTACTAACATATTAGGCTTCCGCAAGTTTGCCTTTATTTTGTAAACAAAAAACAGCTGACTGAAATTTTTACACGGATAATATCAACAACAGTTTTATGACATTCAACAGAATATTTGCAGTACAACAAATACTCGTATTTCCCAATACAATATTTTGCGAATTGGGTTTGTGTCAGTTTTACTGGCTGATATACTTCTTTCGGAATCCAGCTTTTCTGTTAATATTGGGTTGTCTTCCAATTTGATTCCTAAGCATTTAAGTGCCAAGTAACTATAATAATAATTCACTTCACTCAGGGATCCGTAGCCTTAAGCAAAGTCAATACCTATCGGCAGATATCACCTGTGCAGCATATATATATAAGAGTACTTCAACTCAAAAAACTATATTGCATTTCGTTTTTGCTAACGATTTGTATACTGCATTAGCATAGAAGTTAGCGGCAGCAACATTGCTTATAATACGCGCAGAGTAGTCAACACTGAAATTGGAAGAACCCTCCAAAGTGGTGTTCAAATAAATTATCTTAAGTAAATAAAAGTTAACTGTAAGATTTACTAAAAACACATTTTTATTGATAAACCATAACGAAATGTATTTCGTTTATCTGATTCGATACTGAAATTAATGAAATGTCACACCAAAAGTAATAACAAAAGCTAAACAAATGACAGCGCAATGAGATAGATAGCAAAAGCTTCTTTTAAAAAGTTCTCAACTAATTTAAGCTGGCAGGTCAGAAAAGAATTTTGCTTTTTCATATATCGGTATTGATATATCGGTTATGTCACATCAAAGAGAATACTAAACGAGTAGTTAACTTGACGTTATTAGTGTTCCGAAAGCACCAAAGTCCAAAGTTTCAGCTAACGATATAAAGAAATTCGACACTTTTCCATACTCAGCTGAAATTACCTTCCGATGGTATCTGAGGGGGTCGACTTTAATGATTGAAAAATCCAGTTCAGCATGCCGGCGTATATGTGCATGACAGGGAGGGGCACCGCCATCTATACATATAGGCAGTATAGATATTGGGGAATGAGAAGCTCACGATATCTTTGGCGATCACATCTTTCATGTCGCTTAAGAAATATTCACGTTACTTGGTTTCTCAGGAATGCGTAGGAAATAGTTCACTTCATTTGACATGCGCACGACTATACTACTTACTTTTGGGCTGAAAAGCAATACTATTTTCATATATAAGGTGGTGGGATTATTGGATGTCATACACGTGAGGGCATCCTAAAATTTGATTGTGGGCTTCACTGTTTTATCGTTACTACAATTGAATAAAAACCGCTAGTTTTTCCGAGCAACTGATTTTTCACAGAGAACATATTCTTTTGTGCTTGATACGCTTGCGAATGCGATTGGTAATACGTATTTCAGAAAAAGTTCATTCTTTGGCCCAACGGTTCATTTGTGGAATAATCTCTCTGCAGAGGTCTTTCCCTCATCATCAATTTTTGGAAAATTCAAGTCAAAGCTTCAGAAATACTACTCTTCTTACTCTCCACCGGCTCACTGGGAGCCATTGTCCAAACTGCGAGAAGTCTTACATGAGATTTTTCCTTTCACGATCTAAAGTAAGTTGATCTCTTACGATCTCTTACGACGTGAAGGATGTAATCATTTCCACGCTCCCCACATTGGAATCTCATACTAAGAATCTCGAAAGTTACTGATTTATACCATCCATAAATACGCATCTAGTAATTCTTTGCGAGTTTCCAGCATTTATATCAACTTTATGCCCATGAGCCCATCCATCTTACGGTTCGTTTCCCCACTCTCCGTCATATGAGGAGGCGGAAGATGTTGCTAAGCTCGGCATTTTATACTCTATACGAACTTTTTTAAAAGCGAGAATATGAGAGCGAATGTTCAGTAGGAAAACTTTGGATAAGACTGAAAATCATTCCTTAACAGTATAGAAAAGTTTTAGACTGCATTGCGAAAAGAATTTTCTCGGGCAAGCTCGGAACCAAGACAGCGTCATTCAACTTCGACTTCTGAGTAATTTTTATTTCTAATAAAGAATAATGAGTTTTTGTTAACATTTTGTGATTAAATTGTAATTAACTTTTTGCTTATTTATGTTTAAAATTAATTTGTTATACATATCAAATATGTATACCCACACATACATATGCACACATACATACGCGTTCACATCAAATTAAGTTTTTATACATTTTCGCTGCTTCACAATTTTCAATTGAAATTCTAATCTGTTGACAGAAACTTTTGTTTTCAGCAACTTTTTTTGTTTTATCAATTAATTAAGTTGTTGTTTTAAACTCGACTGAACGTTGGTGTGACTTTAAATTAAACGAAAACCCTTTTAAGCAATATCGGTTGAAATCACATATTATATATGGAAAATATATCTTGCATGAATTAAGAATTATAAAATATAAAAAGGAAAGATCGCTTCGTATCGATTTTATTAATGATTCACGTATTTCGGAATTTTCGCGGCTTTACTGGGGAAATAGCATAATTAAAATCGACCCGGCTGCACGAAAAAAGCAGAAGCAACTGTTTGTTAATAATTTATTTTCCGGAAAGCTCTCATAATTTTAATAGTTAACAGAATACTGAGCAACGAAATTAAAAAAGCAACAGCACGCATCGTTGTTGGCAATGCAACAGCTGATGGCGATGAAGCGAGGTGGCGAAATTGAAAAGTTCAAAAAGTTTTTATAACAACAAAAATAAATAACCGAAAGAAATGCAAGCAAGTGGGAGAGCTTTTCAACAATTTCGAAAATGTTTTTAACATGCACGCCCGCCCATACGAATAAGCACTAATAATAAGTTGCAACAGCAACGTTAGTCGACTGTTACGAGAAGCTTTAAAATTTTAATTTAAAAGTTTACTTGAAGAAATTAAAAGTGACAAATGCAATATTTTATTATTCTTTCCATTCTTTCAGTAAATTGACTTGATGCAAATTGAAGTCTCATTTTGTTTTATGGCAGTTACGTCTTTCAGTGCTGCCAAGTACAATGTGTTTTACACATTCCACAAACGTTCAGATCAGTTTTCGCGTTCATAAAATTATTTAAATGATATGATTGGCTGCATGACAGAATGAGGTATTCCCAGTAGAGGAAGTTACGGTCGTGACGTGTGCAAATTAATTTGTTTGTCTCGTGTAAAGTGACTTTTTTGAATTTATGTCGAAAGGCGGTATAAATCCTTTTCGTTTTCGATATCTGTTACAATTGTTTAATAATTTTAAATGTTCAGCTCTATTTTGGTTTCAGCGATGATGGCGGGGGGGCCGAATCGTCACAACGTCAAGTGGTATCACCACACGACAAAACGACAAAAAATCAATATTTAAATGTGCTAAATCTAATAATATATTCAATCTATTTTTTCAACGGATATTTTATTGTAGTGTAGTAACGGAGAAAGATTAAAACGTAGCCTGCTTTTACTTTTCCCCTACGTATTACTTCTTGCTTCCTCAATAGTGCTGGTACTACATGTCGCAATGCTTTCATTGCCCGCGGCGGCACGGATGACTTTGTAGGTGCTACTCAGATTGTGGTATCTTTGGATTGCCGCATGTCTCTGCCATTTTCACCTTAGTGAGCTGCTTCACTTTCACTCGCCTTAACTGAGTCTCACGTGTAAGTTGCGGCTGTGAGTGTTCATATTTAATGTGGAATAAATGAATTTCTGAAAAAAGTTTAAAAAAAATTAATTTCTTGAAAGAAATCGGTTTTTGCTGGAGGCACATATTAATAAAGAAGCATAGCGGACTGTGCAACCAGTAGAGTTCAATCCTACTTAATAACCCTGCTATCCACAATCGGCTAGTTTTTTCTTCATTCAACCATAAACAACTAAAAGAATCGCCGGCTAAATGAATTTACAATGAAAATAAAAGCTCAAGTTTGCAGTGGAAGGGGAAATTAAATTTAATTCAGCGGCAATTAAATTTTAAGTTGCACGTAATAAAACTATTAGCGAAATATCTTTAAATTACTCATAATTGTGGTAATAAAATTTTGGCCAAAAAAAAAAATTCGTTAATGTTTTATTTCTTTGTAAATATAAAGCGGTTGCCATTAATTTTTGTACACGATGTTGTACAAGTAAAGCATAGTAAAAGAAATGCTGTTCCTACAAATAGGCCTGCACTTGGGTCCGCCACTGGCCAATTGATGTGAAGCGTTCATTTTAAGAGAACTCAGAGAGAAAATTGGTTACAATCTTTTTACTTTCAAATAGGAATACGTTTGTTTAAAGGCCCACTTGGGAAATGGCCGCTTTAACGCCCACCGTCATAGCAAATACCTTCATGGAGTCAGTCCGTGGCATGTTTATGTCGGTAAATGGTCCTGATTAGTTGTATAACAAATGTCGGCTGACGTTTACACGTTGTGGGCAATAAAACGGATCAGACGTGGTACAACAGCTTAAAGAGCTCCACGATTTGCCGAAGATAGTGTAGGTCACTGCCCCATGAAACTGTAAAAAATTTAAAACGTTTTTGTATCAATTAGGTGAATCACATGGCGAAGTAAATGGATAAAATCTATAAAAATATAATGCTTGCAAAAATAATTGCCAAAATATTTTTCTGGTCTCATTTCAGCTGTTAATTTCAGTAAAATTTCGTTTTATCTTTCTTCGGTGTTTCTGTTCAGAGACATTTTATAAAAATATTTTCACATATTTTTAAACAATTTTATAAACATTTGAGTGAATTAGTTCCAGCCTACAGCGTATTAAAAAAAATACTTTAAAGTGTTTTAAAATAGATTTCATGAAATACAAAACCGTTTCCGCTGTACAAAATGCAGTGCTACCAAGTTTAATCTGATTCCATTTTTTATATATAAAAATTTATTTTCCAAGTAGTTCTTCAACTTGTCTAAGTTTATTGATAACTTGGATAAGTTAACTAAAAATAAATATTATATATAAAATAAAAAATTGTACAAGAAATTGATATAATTAAGAAATAGAAAAATCTGTTATACAGTATGTCACAGAAGTATAAACAAATGTTTTTTTTTGACAAATTTATTTTTTATTGTGCCAATAATTGTGTTCAATAAATAAAGTTTTCGAGATGATTTTGAAAAATGTAAAAATTTCCGAAATTGGCAAATACTTCAGACGAGTATATACACTCATGAGTAGTGTCTAGTCTTAAGGATTATTTGTACTATAATTTATTTTTAACTGATGTTCATTCTTCCGTTTTAATTACCGCTCTTAATAACTTGAATAAATTATTTTTAATTCCTCTCGATTTATATTATACGGAAAAACCATTTTCACTGTACTACACGAAGATTAATAAGGACCATAAAAACGTTTTAGGGTCTTAGTTATTTTATATGTCAATCCCTCTAAGCGGTTTTGGGAATTTCATTTCAAGTTACCATTTTCAAATTATTTACATTTGCTAGAAAGAGTGCGTTCATATTCAAGTTGGTGTAGGGTAATCCATAGTCGGCACTCGCTGATTTATTATTCTTATATAAAAGTTCTTATAAATTTAACATTGTCTTCCTATTAGATGACGCCATAATCTGTGAAAATTCTAATAAAAAGTGGCCTGGCTGCAAAACGCCTCAGTTGCTCACTAACAATTACTTCGTGAAGACTTCCCAGTTGACAAATAAAATTTAACTCTCAAGAATATTCAGAGAAAAAAAAAAACAAGGAAATAGAAAAAATAACAAATTTCAAAATCTTTTCAAGACTAAAGTGATTTTAATAAATAATTTTTTTTTATTTCCAGTAAATTAATTTTTCATGAGACCATATATCTTGTCCGTTGAGATCTTGACAAATGTGTTCAGTCAATGTCGAACATTAAACCATTAAGAGCCCAAAAAAATTTCTGGAGTTGCAAAATTGTTATTTTACAATTTTATTTTATTTCAAAACCTAAAAATTGTCCAAATAATTCCATTGTTTTCATCATCAGTTATTGAAGAAGAAAGTGTCATGAATTGCGATGAAGTATATCAAATCAAAAAAACGTGGGAAATACCCGCAGCTACACCCACAGATTCTGGTGTTGCAATATTAACAACATTCTTTACAAGATATCCGTCCAATTTACAAAAGTTTAAAAAATTTGAGAACATTCCAATTAATGATTTAAAAGTAAGTAAATGCGTTAATTCTTGCTAACATTTTACTGGCATTTTTCAATGAGTGTAAAACGGCTTCGGATTAATTGTTTACTTGTTTTACCTCATTTTATTAGCAAAAGTATCTGTCACTTTGGTTTTGACAAGTGCAAAAATACTTATCCTGAAAGAAGACCTTTGTAAAGGTCATGCTATACTATCCTACACCGTCGTACGATTCATTCACTTGAGAATCTCATGTGATTCCATCCTGTTTTAAAACAAATCCCAAGAAAATGGCTTTGTTGGTGCCATACTACCATATAAAATATGATGCAAATAAATTTCTTCTTCGTTAGTTGAAGTAAATGCAACTCTGTTTTCATAAAAATTGGTATTTTATTAAAATTTTCTTAAACTTTTGCGAGTCGTACAACTTTTCAAAAAAATCTGCCACACACATGCATTATTAAAACACACTATCCATATTTGACAGTTCGTACAGTGGGCAGGATACTGAATCATGAGCTTGAATATAATTTTAAATCACAAAATGAAGTTTAATAAAAACTATTTGCGTTATTACTTCTATTCCAAAACGCGTAAGATATAGGAGACCTTAATTGAGCCGCAATAGAAATCACTATCGAGCACTGATATTTCATATATCAGATATTTTTCTTTGGGAAAATGCCGACAATTTTAGAAGATCTTATTTTGTTTTTATATTGCAGACCAATGCCCGCTTTAAAGCTCATTCCACAAACATTATCAAAGTCTTTGACGAATCCGTACAGTCTTTGGGGCATGATTGGTCAGGACCAAAACTAGACGAAATTTGGTCGAATATTGCAAAAACGCATTTTAAACGGAAAATCGAAAAGCAATCCTACATGGTAAGTAAGAGAGGGGTCTGATAAAAAAAAAATTTCCGTAAAGAATGAATGTAGACTTATTCAGTTTGATCTGAATGTATCGCCGACATTTCCAATGTGGCCGAAATCGTTGAAAGCGTTTCGAGCAAAGGCAATTTTTATAACTTTCAACTTATTTAACAACATGTTCAAGTCCAACTTGAATAATCGCAAAAAAGTTAAAAATATTTTAAAATATAATTTTTTAACAAAATTATTAAGTGCAAAAATCAAAAACACTTGAGAAACGCAACACTTCAAATGAATGTGTCAGCTGTTTGGGTGTTTTTTTGACACTTTATCGGAATATCGTAGTTTTTATAAAAAATTGTTTTTTCAATAATTTTCTATTTTAAATATTTTTGCAGCAACTCCGAGAAATCATCTTGGAAGTTCTAACACACGTTTGCAATTTAAATGAAAAACAAACTGCAGCCTGGGAAAAATTATTAGATACAGTCTATTCAATTATCTTCAACACTGTAGATCAATTTAACAGTGGAGCAGAATACAACCAAAGGGAAAAAATTTTCTAGCGAAAACCGAAAACCCCCATTTTCTTCATTCGAAATAAAAATTTTCCACACTTTTTTTCTATTAAGATACTTAATTTAAAAAGCACAACTCGTCTATATTATACTATTAAAGGACATGATTCACTATCATACACAATCGTACGATCTGGAAAATATCGCATGTATGCTTAAAGAATAGGATAGTGTAGGCTAAAAATACAACTGTGTGACCGGTTTTTTTTGACAAAAAGTACGCCTTGCAAAAGTTTATGAAAATTTTCATAAAATGACTTTTTTCATGCAAACAGAGTTGCATTTATTTCAATCACCAAAGAAAAAATTTATTTGGATCATGTTTATATAATAGTATTGCACCATCAACATCATTTTGGTGCGATTTTTTAAAACAGGAAGCAGTCACATCAGATTTTCATTTGAATGAATCGTACGACAGAGTAGAATAGTGAAGCATGGCTTTAACTTATATGACTACAATAAACTTTTCCATAGAAGGACGAAGCGCGAATATAAAGTTAAAAAAAAAGTATAAAAATCAAAAAAAACGTATCTGTATTATTAAAATATTTATAAAATTTTTTTGTAAAACCTAAATAATTCCATAAATTTTACGATTAACAACCTTTTTTCGATAATCGTATCGGCAAAATAAATATAACGAAATTTTATCGAATTGTGAATTGTAAATTTTTTTAACGATATTTGTTGTGTTATTTTTCTTTAATCGGCGGCCGGTTAATTTTAACGGTGTTTTTTGCACACTAATCCATACATACATACATATGTACATGTACGAGTGTATGAAAACTTTTTCATGAAATTGTAATTAAACAGCTTAATAATAATTTGTAAAACAAAATAAAACAAAAACTGCAAATTAAAATTTTTCTTGGTTTATTCTCTACAAAATAAATTTAAACTTTCTGTTTTTGCAACTCACAAAAGAGCTTTTCCTATATTTTGAGAGTGACGCCCGAATTACAGAAAAAGTTTAAGTACAGTTGGCAATAAAAGTAAATACACTGTTATATTGTTATAACTTATGATTTAGTGAGTCACACTGCAGAATCAGTTTAAGTACAGTTGGCAATAAAAGTAAATACACTGTTATATTGTTATAACTTATGATTTAGTGAGTCGCACTGCAGAATCAGTTTAAGTACAGTTGGCAATAAAAGTAAATATATTGTTATGATTTATAAAAATGTTTTTAGAACGGGTGCAACTTAACGGTTTTAAACGGATTCAATATATCAGAATTGGCGAATTGTGAAACAAATTACGGAAACAAATAAAATGGCCTTGACATATTAATTTGTCGTAGGAAAAAGAATATAAATTATAAATAGTGAAGCAAAGTGGAAGTGGAATTTATACAATTCGCCTTCTATAATGCGATTAACTTTCGGTTTTTTTATAAACAGGAAAGGTTCATTTTAGAACCCAGTTTTTGCACGGGGATGACTTCAGAAGATCCAAATATTATTTCAACACTAAGCAGTTATACATTAGGAGTACGTAGGTGCAATGCCGCATGCCCTGACGCAATCCACTATGCTGGACGTAGTTGAACCTGTTAAGATATTTCCATATTATCCATAACTTTACTTCGTTACATACTGGTACAGAAGAACATCGAGGAAGTAAGCATGTGCTGAGATGTACACTACTATCGGTAATAGTGGTTTGCAAGAAGCCACTAAGTGGAATGTCAGTACATCCTTGATACTTAAGTACTCCAACGCTTTGTAAATGTAGGTGATGTATATATTATGGAATCTGAAGCTCTCAATCGTCTCTGGATGCATTCACCTCGCAAATAAAGCATTCAAGTGCCTCAATGTGAAAAATATTTCATAATTCGCTATTGCATTAACTCTATTTACTCTTCTGCATCCGAGTGGAAGTGAAAAGAATTGCTAATGCGTACAGGAGTGGAGAATGTTGGGTAGTCACCTGCATTAGCAAGCTAGGGCATCGTTGTAATTTTGATACTTTCGTGGGTTTTTTTATGTACAATGAAATATGTTCAGGTAAAATCTGAGAACTTGTTGTCCAGGTTGATAAACCACTAAACCCCTGTACGCAGTAAATACCGGATCTATTTTTTGGATGAATGGTACGTTTGTAGAACATTTCAATATCGGAAGATTCAAATCAAATAACCACAGACACTATTTGCTTTATTTACCTGGCTGGGACGCAATGCCTTACACTAGTAAGGAGCCCATCCCCTGCATTTCAAACTTGCAATAAAAATAATTAAAAATTCGTATTTTTCGATTTTATAAAATCAGCCAACCCCGAATATTTGTGAATATCTACAGTAGAAATTGCTAGAATGGCTTCACTACACATTCGCACTCATGAAGTAATGCCCGATTTCTTATCAGAATATGGGTAATAAAGGCAGCCTTCCTGAACGAAAGCTATGTTAAGAGAAAGAGAGTCAAACTCACACAAATTTATGCATATATAAATATTTTCGAACATTAACAGCTTAATGAAATTAAAAAAGTTAAAGTTAATTTTCGTGTACGCGTGCCACAAAGAGGCCAACTCTGCCAAACTTTCTTATACAAAAATTATGCTCGTGGATAATTAAAAAATAATTTTTTTTGGCTTTAATGTTTTATTCATTTGCATACAAATATTTTGTTACAATTTTTTATTTTTTTTTTTTTTTGGTTCAAACCTTTTACCAGTTATTTATGTTATATTACACAAATATAATAATTAATATTTAAATTTAAACATTTACATTTATATGTGTTTTTAAAAATATCTGTTTTAATATTCTTTTTCATTTCATTAAATATTAAAATTAATAATTTGTTCCTTTTAACACTGTGGTGTTGATTTTAAAACTAATTTAATTGTATTTGGAGGTGGGCTAAAGGTTGCAACTACCAGTTTTTTAGTTGTGTGTTAGTAGTGGGGTACATGAGCCTTTTCTTTGAAAAGTGTTCTAAACTTAACAAAAATATTAAAAGATAAATTTATTTTAGTGTCATCAAAACTCTGCAAACAAGTAAGGTTTTGCCGTTGTAAATCAACACTGAAAGGGAAAAAAGCAACTTTGAATAGTCCTAAGGTTAATTAGTGAATCAGCTGTGTTATTGAAGGACATGTTTCATTATCCTTGACACAATTCTTTCATACGAAAATCGGATGTTGTTCGATCTTATTTTTAGAAATCGCATGGAAATAGCATTTTAGTTGCCACACTATTATGCAAATAATATGTAAATGAATTTTCTTTTTTTAGTTGAAGTAAATGCAACTCTGATCTCATGAAAACTATCAAGTTTATTTATATCGTACGATTTGTCAAAAAAATCTGTTACACAGAAATATTTTAAAGATTGTGTGATTGTGTCGGATGTTGAATCATGGCCTTAAGTAAATTTCGAAAATAATTTGCGAGGTGTATATGCTAATATGGAAAGACGGGGTTGCGTTTTCAGAAATTACGCTCGTATCGATTTGCGTGTAAGTCTGAAGCATTAGACCGAGTTTAAGGAAAATGAGTTTAAAGTAAAAGAAGCTTTTACAATCAGCTGTTTTCTTGCCTGCAAGTTCGTATCAAATTTTAAAATTACATATGTGTGAATGCATTGCTGAAAAGTGAGGATGTATGAAGAGCTGAAAAAAATTTTACAAGTGAGTCTATTCACACGCATACAAGTATCGATTTGGCATTTTTAAAAGAACTATCTGAAAAACTTCCTCCTTGCGTTTTTGGCTGTGTACTTTTATTATAATTTTGTAAAAGTTAAATAAAAATGTAATAGAATCAGCTGTTGATCTAGCAGATTCTAGAAGAAGACATAAAATATTATGACACGTTAGATTTTTGTAACAACCACAAACACTTGTAACGGATTTCTAACACGTAAATGTTGTAATACACAGTATTATAGTGAGAAACGGTCATTATATATATTAGATTTTATTTGATGATTTTCCTGAATTAACAATTTTATTTTAGTACACTTTAAAAAAGGGCTCATTTTTACGTTACTAATTAAAAAGTTATAATAAAATCTGTATATAAAATGTACCATACGGTGTTTTAATAAAATTATTGAAAATCCTCATTTCGAAAAATTTCCGTCTGTGTTTAAAATTCAGTTTTCATGATGTGATTCTCGTTGGTTTTATTGTGCACCACTGTTTAGTTGATCTACAGTATTGAAGATAATTGTGTAGGCGGTGTCCAAAAGTTTTTCCCAGGCAGCTTGTTGCTTCTCATTTAAATTGCAAAGCTGTGTTAAGACTTGCAAGATAATTTCTCTCAGTTCCTGTTGAAATATTTCAAATAAAAATTGGTTAATTAACACTCCGAGCATTATAAGTTTTACGAATATTTTGGATTTTTTTATAAAAAAAATTTAAAAATATTTATTTAAATAATGTTTTTGCCAATTCCAAATTAGTGTCTGCAATTTGGTAAAAAAAAATTATTGAAAAGTATTTTCTATTCATTTCAAAAATTTATTAATTTATTGATCGTGAAGAAGCCTCACAGAGTAGGAAAGTATTGAGAAATAAGCCATGGTGGGTATTGCGAGTATTTCTTTGGACTTAGTGGTCCTTTAGTACGCAAACTATCGTTAACAACATCAATTACTCTTAAAAGGATACATGAGAAGTAAGTTATCAATTCGAGCCCATTCACTTGAACATGTAAGGCTTCAAGCGGTTATTCCAGTTTGATATGTATATATTTTTTTTATAACTTGCAAAGCTTTGAGCTTGACCTAAGGAAAACACCCAGAGTGTAGACAGGAATCGAACCAGCGACCTTCGGTAGGAGGTCTTAGTAGGCTGTGTCTTATTCATTCGCGTTCGGAGGAAACCCCAGTAAATAAAAAACAATATGAAATATGAAAACATACAGTGGCCAAAATGTACAGTGGTCAACAATTTAGATCAAACTGAATACCGTTCACAGACAGCTGAAATCCAAAATAAGGTACAACTGTTACAACTCCCATAAAAGTTTACATCCATTCGTTATGGAAAAACTTTTTTACCAGATTCCCTCTCTAACTTACCATGTAGGCTTGTTTTTCGATTTTTCGCTTGAAATGTGTTTTTGCTATAGTCGACCATATTTCGTTTAGTTTAGCCTCCGAACAGTCCTCACCTAATGCCTGTATGGTCTCATTGAAGGTATTGATGATGTTTATTGAATGTGCTCTAAAGCGGGCGTTTGTCTGCAATCGAAAATTTTTTTTCGGTTAATCGACACTATTTTATAAAAACATATTATATATGTAAATAATATATTAATAATATATAATAATATATTGAATAATTTCCCGGCCATGTTGCCTAAAACAGTTTTAAATTATCTCGCTTGTTTTGCACAATGACAAACGATCACGAAAATTAATACCAATCAGGAACCAACAAGTACAAAATAAAAACAGCGAGTTCGTGCCTGCCAAAGAAAATAATTAATTTATCACTTCACATGACAGTCTGATGTGGCCCGATCCTATATCAAAGAGTTTTATCACAGTGGCTCGATTAAATCCATTATTCACTATTCTACACAATCACCTCTTTTGTCAAATATGGCATCTCTGCTGAAAAAATTTGATAGATTGGCATAAAAATGTCAGATGTTCATAACAATTTTTATGCAATCAGGGTTGCTTTTACTACCATCAGCCATTTTTTAAAATATTGGGATATTACTATCAGATTTTTTATGGATTAATCGTACGACCGGTTCGGATAGATGTGCTACAATGTACGTGAATTCCTGCCTATGAGGCTTAACTTCACGAAGCACCTAGCACTGAGTAAATTAATGCATTTACTAAGCTCCCTGTGCAAGCACAGGTGGCAAATCTTCAGTTTTAATCAAGCGCCTTGCTAAGACGTTCGGCATTGTCCAAGCCTTACCAATAGGCACTTCGGAAGAATAACTCTCCCGCCATTTTGGGGTTGAACCACATCTGTCTATTCAATTCATGCACGCAATAACACTCCAAGAATTGCAGAGAGGCCGCCCTCAGAGGGGAGAACCATCTGCTGTCTACTAGCGTCCGTTTAATAGCAACAGCACCTAGATAACTAATCGCTTGATCGGATCGTATCGAGCGTTAGCAACAATGCGATACCAGCCACTCAAGAGAAATCTCCCAAGCAACTTTTGGTATCAACCACAAGCCACCACGTGATCTTCTAAGAGGCCTCACCAAAACCCGGCCACAACTTCATTTTATGTTGTTAGGCCAAAGCGAACTTGGTCTATGGACAAAGTCACTAAAGCCGCACAATTTATCCAGACAGACAAGTTTTACCGCTGTCTGACCGGGTCGGATAGTGAATCATGACTTTTGAATGAATCACACAGTTGCACTTTTAGTAGTCGTGCCACATTCGCCACTTCGTACAATTGTGTGGGATAGTAAATCACTGACTTAAATGTCATATTTTTTATGGCTGTTATAAACCTCTTCTTTGTATGCCAATGTTCTTTGTAATGTTGAAGGAAAATATCCTTTGACTTTAGAAATAAGAATTTTATAGATATAGATATAGATTCAAATTTTAAAGAAATTTATTTAACTCCGTTAAGTTTTTTATTTAACGCTGATTAGCGTCAATAAAAAGTTATTGACACAAGTTTTTATATTTGTAAACATATAAAATTGAATAAAGTTATTATTATTATTTCTGTTATTAATTACTATTTTATAAAAAATATATGATGTAAAAGCGATCACTGATTTTTATAAAATATTTATAGTTTGACTTATCGCTTAATTCCAATTTTTATTTCATCATCATCTATACTTCAGATGGTCTACTTAAAGTAGTTGTGATATGTATGTATGTGTAGGTGTGTGTGTGTGTGTGTACTTACTTTCAGTTCAGGAATGGGTATGTCCCTAAACTTATAAAACTTTTGCAAATTGGACGGATATTTTGTAAAAAACGTTGTTAATATGGTAACCCCTGAATCTGTGGGTGTGGCTGCGGGAATTGCCCATGTCTTCTTGATTTCGCTAATTTCATCGGCATTCATGATATTGTTTTTATTTCACTGACTGTAATATGACTTGATGTTAAAGTTTTTTTTTTTTGTTTGGAAACCTTCAATTGCCGGGCATTAACCAGTTAAGCTGAAAATAAAACAGCAAACAATAAATTATTAAACATTTTAATTAATTAAATTTTTTTTTTTGTAAATTAGAATGAAAACAATTTGATAAAAACAATTTTAGCTGTAGTCCCTCGGCGTTGATGTTTTCTTGTCTTCTTATTAGTTGTTTCTGAAAACATCAGCCGCTTCAGTTCATAATTACATTCATTCCGAATGCAAAGAAGTTGAGATGTTATAAATTGCCAAAAAAAATAATATTTTAATCACAATTAATAAAATTCAATTGAGAAAAACAATTAATTATTTTGCTTCATAACAAGTTGGACATTGTGACTGTACAATTCGTACAATACAAATTGTCGCCAAAGCAATACGAGCGTGTATTTCGCCATCAACACGCAATTAAAGAGCCATTACGACAAGCACTTCTTTGAAGCACGTGGCAAATTAATTGGGAAACGTAATAAAGAACGAAGAAGAAAATAATTAATTAAATATATTATTTGGTTATAGTGATAGATTATAACAATCATGACATTACGAAAGCCGCATTATTAAAAACAACTATGCATACACGCCACACCCCGCTGTGAGCAAATAAATTTTAAATTGGCATTAAAAAGTGTCTTGGAATTTGTTTCAGCTTTTGATACACTTTTCATTTGACCTTGATTTCATCTGCTCTACAATTACTGGTCACGTAATCGTCTACAGCCAGCTGACTTATGCAGCTGATGTCAATACAGTACGAATTCGATTTGCGTAACACTGCCACCATAGCAGACTTCCTAATTGGAAATGTCGCTGGCTGCTACTATTTCTGTCATGTAGCCATCATGTCTTAAAGAATCGTCATTGATTATATTTTAGCCCCACTTCCGATCAATATCGTTCGCTTGCATTTTCAATGATAAACAGCTGATTTGTATCACATTAAAACTTCCCACCATGACTTCTCATCTAAAGTTGCGTTGGGCATTGAGTAAAGAGCATTGAGGGAGTAAAGATTTTGAGGAAGCCACAAGCAATTTTACCACATTACAGTCTTTAAAAGTTCAGCTTTTCCTAAGAAACACTCCCGATAAGTGCAACTTTTATCCTTTTATAAAATTTAAAGGAATTTTCTCTTTAAATTTATTTCTTCGGAAATGTAATTTTAATAAGTAATTCAAGTTTCAGGAATGTTTTAGGTAATGCATAGTACATTAAGAAATATTGGAACGAAGACGCTTTACTCTTGACGCTCTTACGGGATAAGATAGCAGAAGAACAAGATCCAATTTAAATTTGTTGCTGTATGTTTTACCAGATATAAATTTAACTGCTGCTGAAAATGCTGAATGAATCAGGGAAGCCTATTCAGAGCAAGAAATTGTAGGAACTGTACAAATTGAGCATAAGCAAGAAGCTAAAGTAGATGACGTCATTAAGTGTTTTGACACTTGTATGCAGTGGGTAACAGAAAGTGGCATTCCTTATGAAAAATTGATCGCTCTTCAAAACAGCAAAGAACCGATTACCCCAAAAACTAGAAAGTGTAAAGCTCAACATTCCTCAATATGGAGCCCATCATATTGTCATATACAGAACCAATATTTGTTGAAAATACTTCAGAATACTAAATTATTTTTTTTTTTTTTTTTTTTTTGTTTTTAACTAACTCAATTTGCAAAGCTTTTGGCTTGTTTATAGGAAACACTCAGGGCCGAGTTAGGAAACGGTTTAGTAGGCTGTGCATTATTTATTCCCCTGAGAAGGCGAATGAATATTTTTAAGCAAAACCATGGTGTCTTTTTGGTACAAGCAACAACGCCGGTTTCTTTACGGTCGCGCAAATCGAGCTCGTACTGTAGTGGGTTTACCGGCATAAACGCACAAATCCATATTCACAAACATATAGGAGTAGTATTTTTTCATATCGTAAACTGTTCATTTAGCATATTCCGAAAATCTTTTTTGCGAAAGCAATCAGATATCGCTTAACGGAAGTAGTAAATATAAAGCAGCAAAAACTATAGTAAGCGCATATATATATATAGTATATAGTTAGATCTTTACACTGGAATAATTGCAACATATATCATATATGTAGATAATAATAAAAGCTAAAGAGGCAACTCCGCATCAGAACCTGATGAGAGAGGAACCAGTGCAAATATATAGGTAATGTATATATTCATCTCGCTCACAGATGATACGCTCATGCTGCAACGTAATCTGTTGTAAAGCTACATTAGCTTGCCATATTTGAACACGTTCAATTCAGATATATTGACATGAAAAAGAAAGCACAAATTGAATTCAAATTTCATACATCAGCACAAGCATATGTTTGGTTGTATAATGCACATCTACTTGTGAGTACCCCTAATACGCATAACCTTGCGAAGTGCTATTTATTGCATCATGGCAAAATCCTTGTTGCTTTCAATCCCATTCCCATTACGAATTTGTTCATGAAATAAATGCCATCAACAAAACTGCTACTTTTTTGTTAGAGGGAGAGAGAGAGAGAGAGACAGAGAAAGGTTAAATTGTAATCAGTTAACAAATAAGCTACACTCAAGAAAAATATATAAACAATTAATCGCTTATGCTTTCACTCAGGTTATATTTCTATTCTATTCTATATACATACATATATTTCTATATTTGTATAATATTTCGTATAGATTAAAAAAAAAATTGAAAATATAATGGTACTCTCGAAAATGGTATTCGAGAGTGTTTTGTGGACCTACGAAATAAAAATATTTAATTGTGAAATAGCTACTTGGCAGGCTGTCTGTACACACCGTACTCTTCATCTCCATTGACTTTGTTATCTTCCGATAAGATTTTAGGAAAAAAATTAGGCAATTTTACCGATTTATTAATGGCAATGGAGAAAAGTGACCTAGTCCGGATAGACATAATTGTAACCTTATTATTATTAAAGCTTAAGATTAAGGAGTAATACAGCTGACATTTATACTGTTTGATGTAAAGGGTTGTATTTTGGCAGTATACATTCACAACACCGAAAGTAAATACACTAAATTTTCTTGTCCTGCTTAAAATCACAATAATAAAGAGCAATATGTGCTGAATTAGGCCACTGTTTAGATATTTCAGTGAAACGCCAATTATTAATTACCAATTCAAATTTTTAAATAAAATTTGGTGATTAGAAGCACAAATGCAAATAAGTTGAAATTTCCACCTCTGACTTGGGTAAATGCAACTCTGCTATCAAAATAAAAAATAAGCAGATGTTAGAATCTATAAAAATTAGCAAAGAGTTACATTACACCTAAATCAATAAGTGATATACATTGTATTTCCATTTATTGAGCAAAGGCTCAATATGCTACAAACATGATTTTAATTGAAGACTTCAGTCCAAGGACGACGGCAATTACAAAAAAACCTCATGAATACGTTAATACTTTACGTTGATATTTCCTGTGCTAAAAATTATTACAGTTTTTATGTGATGAAAATGTAATCACCGGCCTCTTAACCCATTTGGACCCAAGCCAAAATCACAGGGAAATTTTTAGTTTTTTTTTATATTATTATTAAATCCATTACATATAAGTAAAAAAACAAAAAAAAAAAAACAAAAAAATAAATAATAGTGCAAAAAAATCACAAATAATGTTAACAGCATTGTCGTATGCCCGAAATAATGAAGTCTACCAAAATTGGCACGGTGGGCACTAATGGGTTAATGGTTAGCAGTGTACTAATAACGCTTATAAAGTAAATAGCAATGACATCCTTGACATCCAATATTGCTATAATACTGCTCTATCTATATACTATTTTTCAATCTGCCTTCTCTACCATTATGCCTCCCACTTAAACCAACACAATGTCCTGCATGAATAGGGGCCAAAAAAATCATACGAAGCTGAGATGGAGACTCAGCAAAGAACTGAAAAGGCATTTCAGCATCAGTTGCCTCCGGAATAATGCACTATAAAGGTGAATGAGCATTGACGTGTATACAACAATAAGAAAAGCAGGCATAATAAGGAAACCCCCAAGGATGAAAATCTATGTATTAAAAATAAGATACTACACTACTCTTAATGCCGGAGGAAGAGAAATTATACGTATCCAAATACATTGCCAACAGCAAGAGACTGAGCTTACATTTAATAATTATTGAAATAAATATACTGTTTCGACATGCCCCTTAATTGGGGTAATTTAAATAAATTAATTAAGCTTAAATTGTGTCTTAATTTGTCATGCAAAGCATACAATTCACAAATTGGAGAATGCAACTCTTCTGAAGGTTTGCTTCGTTTAGTACTAAATGATATAAAAATGTAAATGTCAAAAGAGTAGGAGTGTTTCTCTTGATTTATGTGTGACCCTCCACAATCGCACTGTCTCTCGAAAATGGCCTATGTGCTGAAAAAATAGCATAGCGTGGCCTAAAAATGAATCTATGTGACAGATTTTTTGGTAAAGTCATACGATTTGGAAAAGTTTATGAAAATTTTCATAAAAATAATCATTATTATGTGTTCAGAGTTGCATTTATGTACTTCATTCAGCACAGAATAAAATTGTTGCCATTATATTTGTATGATAGTGTGGCATGGATGACACCATTTCCATGCGAATTTTTAAAATGGGACGGAATCACATGAGTTTTTCGTGTCAATGAATCGTACCACTGTGTTGGGTAGTGTAGCATAGCCTTCAGTTTAAAATTTATGTCTGACCAGAGCACAGTATTGGCCTTATTTTAGTAAGTTAAAGAAGCATCTGCCAGATAATTTCTGTTGCTTTATTCTTTCATTCCACTTCAGATCGCAAGAAGTCCAACAAGAAATCGTGAACTGAAACTAAATGCTGAAACGTGCACCGCCTTAATATTAAATGGTGGCACGAGACTACAACAGCTCCTTTTATGTAACTAAACATATATATTTGTATCTTGTACAAGATATGTACACACATGCATGTGTATGGATCTGTATGTGCGTGTGTGTGTGTGCGTGTTCATTTACTTCTATCCCCAGAATAGATTTTCATTCCTATTAATGCAATTTGCCCACGGTTGATTAGTTAAGACAATGTGAAATGAAATGGAAGGAGAGCAAAATATCCAAGATTGACAGGTTAAATGAAAATGAGATACAAGGATTTAAATAATAAAAAAGGAAAACATTTTAGTAACATTTTGTGAAAAGTTTTTGTAATAAAAGTTTAAAATTTTACTTCAGAAATGGTTAGAGAAAATCTAATAATTGAATTTGATTTTTTCTTTTTTTTTTTTATTTGTTTTTGCAATTATTTTACCTTTTTGTATTTTTTATGCTTTTCCTTCTGCTTTCTTTAAAGCGCCTATTGTTTTTTTATTTGTACAACAAGGACATTTAAAAAATCCATAAATTGTACACTTCCGTCGCTGTAGTTGGTTTCAGTTTAAATAACTTTTTGCAAAATTGCAATCTTAAATTTTTATAAATTCATTTGTATGTGTGCATTAAGTTTTACTGCCATTCACTACAATTTTATTTTATTATTTACGTTTAATTAATTTATTTAATATTTTAATATTTTAATAAAATTTTCCTCCTACTCTTTAGCGCCGTTAACCGCTCACGTATGCTCGCAAAATTACACTGAATTAAATACATTTAAAATTTACTTCAATGTGCTGGTAGTGGTGTTTTGTTGCTTCTTTTTCAGTAGCATCTGTCCCAGCAAACAATTCTTCAAGTGTGCAATTTATAAACAAAGAAGAAAAAAAAATTAAAAAATACTTTTCCGGGTTGAGCAGTTTCTATATGTGAAAGAAGGAAAGACGGTAATATATTTATCAGAAATCCTTGCGAGGAATACCCTGCAGTTCTGAAAAATCAGGAGCAAATAATTTTTTATTAAACTGAATGAGATTGCAATCAGCACAAATTATTTACTTAACAAGTAAAATTTGGTATTGAATTAATAAAATTCTTTAATTAAAAAATATTTTTTATTAATTATCAAAATTTTTTTTTTTTTTTTGAAGATAAAAAAACCCGTGATTTTATAAAGTGACAAAGGAATCTGTGAGGATATTATTAGATTTTGATATGTACTAAGAACGAATTTAAAAAAATATATATAAAATACGTGATGGAGTTAACCTCTCTTAGGAAACGAGTAGATGCCAGATAAATAGTATTCTTCATTTTATTTTTTGTAAATAAAGTATAAAAATTAAAAAAAAATTTGCACTAAAATTAATTATTAAAATTATTTTTCACTAATAATTGCTATTATTTTCTTTGAGTAACTCACCTTTAAGAAAAATTTCTTTATTACTGAATTCTAATTACTTTCAAAGGTACTTGGCAGTGCAGCTTGCTTACGTATAACTGGAGGTACTAAAGTTTTTCTAAAAAAAAAAGGAAGAAAATTCTGTTAAAGCTTCTCTGACGATCTGCAAATTATAGATTATAGATTCAATTATTAGATTTCTCTAACCATTTCTGAAGTAAAATTTTAAGCAAAACTAATTTTCTTTCAAAAGTCATGAAAACATAAGTTAAAAACCTAAAAAATTGGTAAAAACCAAAATGAGAAACTATTAAAAATAATTTCGAATAAAAATTTATTTCATACACAAATTTATCAGACGTATTTAAAAAAAAAACAAAAAAAACAAAAAAAAACATTTGAATTAATTCATATAAACAGTCTTCTTAATTTTTCTGAACAATTTCGTCAACTAATGTGTGCTGGGTTATTTCTGCTTTTCAGTTTAATTCAATTTATCTCTGAGTTCAGGTTCAAATTTGATTTGAATTTAATGACTACGAGAGGCATTTTACGATTTAAAATGCTTATCTCTGCTGTCGGTTTTGTGGCTGAGCAAATGGTATGGTAGTTTGTGGAGGTAAAGCTTTTTTGTGTTGTGTTTTTTGGCGCGCATTGTAAGCTCTTTGAGACTGAGGTGAGTGAGTGAAATTCCCAATATAAGAGACAGTAAAAGTTTTTGTATAAAATATAAAAACCACTAATTTTAAGGAACAATACGAAAAAGCCTAAAAGTATGCAATTAAAAAAACTTTAGTCTTAAGTTAGAGTATCTAATTAATTCATCAATTTTAAGATCACGAAATAGTTCTTTTTCTATTTTTTGCTATTTTATTTTTATTACATAAAATGTGAATAAATCCTTTGTAAAAGTCTCATGTATGCCAATCATTTCACAAAGTTTCTTTACTATTCCCTGCATCCCTAATCTTACCGTTAACATTTCCTTGCTTTCTCTTAAAAGCATTATTTCTCTTTAATAGGCTCCAAACAGCAATTGTTGTGTTTGCTCAAAGTCCACATGTAGCCCATTTCATGATGGAATAGCAAACTTTATTCAAATAAAGGATTTGGATTTGTTTTTTTTTTTGTTTTTTCGGCAGGATGAACAGTTTTCTCTTCTCATTTTAGCTTATTTTCTTAAAGCTGTTTTAAAGCTTTTATCACACTACAGCAACGTGATTAGTGTTGCAATAATTCAAAACAAAGATGTTGGAAATGAAGAGCCAATATATGTTATCAAAAGCTGCTCATGGTGCGAACACAACTCGTACGAACGACGCATCTTGTGAAGCGAATATACCTCCCACATATAAAAAGAATACTGTTAACCGTGTCGTTACCCGAAATTCATCATACGCTTCGATCTCTCTATTAGATCTATTTCTACTGCATGCTCGGCTAAGGGCAAACCCGTTTAACCAAGTTTGTTTGCATTTTTGAACTCCTCTATTAAATAAAACAATTTTCTTATGTTGCTTTTGTCTCTTGTGAAAATAAATAAAAAGAAATTGGGGAATCCCCCCGATAATAATAAATTTCGTTAAAGTATTTAACATAAATATACATCATTCATTCCCCCAGCTATTATAAATTCCTGGTTTGTATTGTGAATCTTAAACTACGAATTCATTACGTTACCCAATAGTGATTACAGCAGATCTTAGGGAATATTTCCCCCTCGTCTCTCTCGCCTAAAAAGTGGCCATTTTAAAATGAAGACTATTAAGACTAGGCAAGCATTTTCTATCGTTACTAATCATTCAAAAATTATCTGAAGAACAAGTGCGGGGAATGAGAAAGGCGATTAATGGATTTAGCTGAAACTTGCCAGATGTAAATCCCTGGTTTTTATCCAAAAAAAAAAATGTTTTTGAAGGTGGGCCCTTTTTTATTAAATCAATGCCAGAGTTTTTATCTTTTCGGTTTAAGCAACGTTTAATCGCCTAAATATATTAATTAGTAAACGATCAAAATATTTTTAAAGCGAAAATTTGGGGTTTGTTTAGTTGTCTCGCCATTCTGAATAATCTTGTATGTGCGCAACACGCAGGAAACGGGAAAGTGTTTTAAATACGTATTGTAATTCCTTCCTCAATTTGTTTAAATTCTTATGCAATATTAATCGAGCCTTTTATGTATGTATTTTCCAAGACCAGCAATCAGCGGTTAGCATTACTCATGGAAGTGGTGCTGGAGAAGACGGGCGTTGAATATTAATTGAGCCTTTTATATATATATTCTAAGACCGCCAATCAGCAGTTCGCATTACATTTGTGAACATGTTGTCCGAACTGCTACGCCTTCTTTTACTTTTAAGCGGTTCTAGGCATTTTGAATTTCTAATTTCTAGACATTCACATTTTGAGATAATTTGAGAGCTTTCATTTTGAGAACTTTTTTTTTTCTAATGGCCGTTTTTAAAGCAGCAAATAATTAATTAAATTAAATATTTATCATAGATTAATTATTTTCATTTCTTTATATTTATATTTTTTTTTTTTTTTTTTTTTTGGCAGCGTTCCATAATTATTATTTTTTTTTATCTTCACTTTATTTGTGTTGATTTTGCTTCACTTTCAGATTTCTTACGTTTTGTTTCAGCTGATTAAAAATGCCTCAAAAGTCTTAAGTGATTAATTTGCTTGCTAAGAAGAACGTCTTCACTACACAATTAGTAATTGTTAACTGACGCATTTTACAGTTCGCGCTTTGTTTTATTAGAGTTCCGACTACTTGAGACGTCTGTCATATTTAGACGTCACCATTAAATAATTTAGAAATGCTAAAGCAGAAGAAGAGCTTTCAAAATAAAAATATTTCAAAACTGTTAAAAACAATTTTGTTAGCGAATGGCGGCTAAGAATTACACTACAGAGATAAACTGTGTAGACGTATCGTCACCTAACGGCCAAAGGCTGTTGAACTTTACAGCCGAAAAAAGCTAAAATAAAGCTTTAACATGATTTTTAATGATAAAAGATTTATGGCAGAAATTTTTTATTCATTTTATAAATCAAAATAAAAGCTAACAATTGCGCAATTTATACCTGACTAAATGTGCGCTACCTTTAAGAAGATATATTCCATTAAATAAGATTATGTTTATATGAAAATACAACTCAGTCATCTTAAATGAAGTTTTAAAGCGATATTAAACGTAATTAGTGATGCCAATAATAACAAAAAAGTGTTGTGAAAATTAACGTTTTTCCTATTTAGTTAACAGTAAATAATATTGTTTAATTAATATTGCATGTGAAGAAAGAATCGAATTAATTTTGAAATATATAAATGTGTCAGAGTCGCTGTATTCTTAAGGCCTTGATACACTATCCTACACAGTCGTACGATTCATTCACACCAAAATTTGATGTGATACTTTTCCTTTTTTAAGAATCACATCAATGCAATGTTCCTGGTGCCACACTATCATACAAAAATGATGCAAATGATTTTTTCTCCGTTGATTGAAATACATGCAACTCTGAACGCAAGAAAATTGTCATTTTAAAAAAAAAATTTTTTTGCTTTTCATAAAAAAGCAGAGACAGCATATTTGACAAATCGTATGACTGTGTAGGATAATGCATCAAAGGATTTATAATTAAGTAGTTGTAATGATGTAACGATCCAGCTGAAAATTCGTTTAGAGTAAGCTGGAGGAAAACCCAGAGAAAGGCCATTGTCCTTCCTTGAATAGTATGTGCTCTGGTACCTAAACCGCCAAATTAAAACATTGAAACATTTACCAACAAACTGCAGAACTCAATTGTGTATCAGTGACAGCTGTATCATGCAGAGTTGATACTGAATATTTCAATGATGCCACACATTAATGCATTTAAATTTGTTTTTGTACAGATTTATAGTATAATTTGACGATCTTATTTATTTTCCATATACTGTTATTTCTTATTGTTTGACAAATAAGATTTGTAGTCATTTAGCGTGCTGTGTTGAATGCACTTAAGACATAATGCAGAGTTGCACTTGGTTGAAACTTTATGCCAACCAAAATCTCACATTCCACAAGATGTTATTCTCCAAATAGAGTTACGTGATTTTCGAACAGGGTATCACGAATTATATACTAAACTATCATGTTTTAAATTCGTAAATACTCTGGAGACGTTCAAAGACCGCTTCAATCAGTTCATATGGATGAGTGCCTTTTGATTGCACATTAAAGCGAGACGTGCAAATAAACTGATCAAACAACGCTCTTACAGCATTCATAAACATGTCGTCATATATTACAAAACAAATGGCATTTTCTTTCTCAGCTATACGTGGAGACGATCAAATAATTACTCGTCAAATTAAAATAACAATCAGAGCGTACAAACCACCCGTACATGTACCTCAAAAAATTCGACCACAAGTCAAAAACGTTTACTTATTTTTTTATAGCCTCCAGTCCACTTCATTAAAAGTTCATGATATTATAAAAATTAAGTAATTGATTATTAATTTATTCTAATAAATAAAAAAAATACACAAATATGCTTAAACTGCTGAAAACGTGCGTGACAGTAATGCCAAAATATTTACACAATGGGAATATTTTAGTTTATTATTGATTAGATATTATTTTTAATTGTTTAGTGTTTAATGCTTAAGAAGCAATAAAACAACATCAGTATAAACCTTGGAGAAGCTTTACTGAACTTTTAATTAGTTTGGTGAGGCACAATATGAAAATGGTATAAAGTTATTAAAAGTAAACTCACGAACTGAACACAACCAGTGTTGGCCACTAGCGTTTTGGAAAATTTTAAGCGTTGAATCTTAACTGAGAATTCAGTACTAAATTCTTTGAAGATTAATTTATTTGTTAATAAGTGCTGTCGTACTTTTGTTAACAACTGTGTTTATGAAATGCATAGAACGTTTTAAGAGATTTCAGTTTAAGCTTTTTCGCTGTCGGTTTAATTTGTTTAAAACTAAATAAATCGAATGTTCGCTTGTTCTAGAGATGTAAGATATACTAAAAATATTTCTTATTCTTACTTCTCGACGTAGACAACCACGTAACGGAACTAAAACTTGCATCTTCAAGGGGTGTTTCCAACACAGTGGAGAAACCGAAATTCACACCATCCAAACTGATTTAAACACCTTTATTATCAAAATGGCAACCGATGTTAATAAGAACAACTCATTCTCAGATCTTATTATTCTGACAACGAGCCTGAAAATTGTTCTCGCATACTATTCTCATTTCGAGATTCAAACGTCCTCGTAATAAAATAACTTTCGAAATATGGAAATTTATGAAAAATATTTTATAAATCAATAGGGCTTTTATACAACTGAAGATGAAAGTAAAAACGTCTTATATTAATTAAAAAAAGTAATATATGGACTCATTTTCGAGATGAAAATCTTTAACAATTAAAAACTGAAGCAAATTAATAGTCCTGTTTGTGTAAATTCATTGAAAATTCATCTTGCGTTTTTCACTTGCTCCCTCAGGTTCTCTTTTTTTTTTTGCTTTTTTAAAAAGCTTTCAACACCTGTACTTGATATCGGCTTCAAAATAATATTAATAATATTTGTGTGGTTACTAATATTTTAGTTTGTTAATTGGATTTCAAGAAACTTTTAACCTTCTCATCATTAAGGTTCAGGATTGCATTTACAGTTTGCGGACTTATTATTACGTTTTAAATAGAAAGCTACAACGATTGAATAAATCATCTTAGTCGCTCTTTGATTCTTAATATAATAACGTTTTATATGAAGTAGTGATGAACACTATAATGTGCACGATCTGACAAATATGGCAACTGTATGTACTAAAATTGCAACTCTGCCACATACTCTTTAACAGGTCATAGGAATGTGGGATAAGCACTGCACTATTGTGATGCGATTTTTAAATTAAAATGGATTAACATCAGATTTGCACATATCAGTGTAGGATAGTGAGGCATGCCTTTAAATCCAATATTCACTATCCTATTTAAATTATTCTATGGCATACAAAAATTATTAATGTGGCATTACCAATTTGAAGTTGTTTTCCAAAGTATTACTGTTACTAAACTTTAAAACTCTGTGTGTGCAGGAAATGTATCTAAATTAAAAAGAAATTAATGTAGAATACTAAAAATCCCTATATTTACTCCGGTCGCACAAAACAACCTTTATTTTTTTTGCTTTAAGAACACCGGGTGAACATCGTTCACTTATATGAAGCACAAAATGGCTTCTTAATGACAGCATAGTACTTATGTGTCTAATTTCATAGAGAGCGCTTAAGTATTCTGCCAGACATCTCCACCAAGTTTTCGACCCACTAACTTATGTTACATTAAGAGGTTAATGTAGCACCAGCCTCTTTTAGGAACATGAATACGTTCTCCCAAATTTCGGAAAATTGGTATAATTTTTATAATTTTTTTCAACACTTTCAGATACATATATTTCTTATTAAAAACAAATCGGTAAGCCTGAAAACATCAATAGAGGACAAATAATAAGCAAATGACGTTTCTAAAATAATTTTCTTAAAATGAATTTAATAAATATTATTATGGTTTGAATAAAAGAAAAACTGAGCAAATTTAAAAATTTCTGCTTCGAAGCAACTAAAAACAACAACAACTGAAAAATAACTGAATTGGCAACATTGTTTTGTAGTTATAATGTCCAAAAATACCTGCATTCTATTAGGCCGCGTGTCCACTATTAAGTCTCTTGTCTTCCGACAAAATAAGGTTGACGGCTGACATCGCCGTCTATTTAATTAAAACAAAACAACAACAAAATAAAAAAAGAAACAAATATTTTTAAAATTATAAATTTATTACTTTGAGTATAAAAATTAACTCTATACTATTTTTTATATATTTTTTATATATAATCTCCTCGTGTGCGGTATTTTCTATTCACTATTATAATACATATATAAATAAAAAAAATCATTATTAATTTTTTTTTAATTTTTTTTAATTTAATGATTTAAAGTCGTAATTTTTAATAATATTTATATCAATAACGATTTATGTATCTATAACTATAAATTATTTTCTACAAAATCCACTTATTTTTACATA
Organism: Ormia ochracea; assembly: GCA_963402855.1. NCBI lineage: Eukaryota > Metazoa > Arthropoda > Insecta > Diptera > Tachinidae > Ormia > Ormia ochracea. The sequence goes on from OY727105.1 coordinate 12,440,350, forward strand.
ATAATATATATGTAATATGTATATAATAATTATTAAATATATAATACAATTATTATTATTAAATGATATATATATATATATAATTATATTCTAAATAAATATTTATTGATTATTTTAAATGTATTAAATTGTGTAATATTTATATAAATTAGTTATTCAATTTTGATTTATTTATAAATTAATAATAATAATTTTATTGTATATACATATATATTTATTATATTATACGTATATCTAAACCGATATATATATATATATATATTATATACAATATATATACAATATACAATATATATACAATATTATGTAGAATAATTATTATATATAAGATGTAAATATTTAATGGATTAAATTTTACTTCAAATTTTTACTTAAGAGCCAAAACTTTTTTATAAAATATTTATTCATATAAATAAGTTAAAATTATTAAAATAAGTTATTATTAAAATAAGTTAAGTTTAAATATTAATTTAAATCATCTTCATTTGTTAATATATTATAAATTAATATTTCGTAAATTATATATTTAAATAATATTTATACATATATATTTTATTAAATATTAGTTAAATATACAATTTATGAATTTTTTATATTTATATATATATTAAATTAATGATTAAAAGTTTAAATATAATATTTATTTAATAATTAATAAATATTAAATATATATTTATATGTTCAATTAATTAATATATATATGTAAAAATATTTTAACTTTATAAAAACTAGTTTATAGAAAGTATAAAATATGTAAAAATATAAATAATTATTAATATAAAAATTACTAAAAAAAATTTTTTTAATCTTAATAATTTATAAACATATATGTTTTTAAATAAAAAATTATTGCCAAATGATTCCAAAGAATGAATTTTAATATTTTTAGGAAATTAAATATTTATATTTAACAAATTAAAAATTTATAATTATATATAAATATTTAATGATTTTATTATTTTGCTACTTATCTATAACTATATATCTATATATATAATTAGCTATTACCTTTAGAGCTTTTTGTTTGTAATTTTTTTCTTATAATCTTTTGAGTAAGAGTGACTTAATCCAGAATAACTTTCTTGTTTTTCGAAATGTGCTTTTTCACTATTCCAAACGAATTAATTTTTGACAATTTTTATATATGCGAAAAAAATTCAAAACATAATTTCCGCAAGTAACTTCTGGAAGTCTCTTTTGGAAGCAACTTCTGGAAGTCACTTCTGGAAGCAACGTCTGGAAGTCACTTCTGAAAGCAACTTCTGGAAGTCACTTCTGGAAGTCACTTCTGGAAGTCACTTCTGGAAGCCACTTCTGGAAGTCACTTCTGGAAGTCACTTCTGGAAGCCACTTCTGGAAGTCACTTCTGGAAGCAACTTCTGGAAGTCACTTCTGGAAGTCACTTCTGGAAGCCACTTCTGGAAGTCACTTCTGGAAGCCACTTCTGGAAGTCACTTCTGGAAGCCACTTCTGGAAGTCACTTCTGGAAGTCACTTCTGGAAGCAACTTCTTGAAGTCACTTCTGGAAGTCACTTCTGGAAGTCACTTCTGGAAGTCACTTCTGGAAGTCACTTCTGGAAGTCACTTCTGAAAGTCACTTCTGGAAGTCACTTCTGGAAGTCACTTCTGGAAGCAACATCTGGAAGTCACTTCTGGAAGCCACTTCTGGAAGTCACTTCTGGAAGCCACTTCTGGAAGTCACTTCTGGAAGCCACCTCTGGAAGTCACTTCTGGAAGTCACTTCTGGAAGCAACTTCTGGAAGTCACTTCTGGAAGCAACTTCTGGAAGTCACTTCTGGAAGCAACTTCTGGAAGTCACTTCTGGAAGTCACTTCTGGAAGTCACTTCTGGAAGTCACTTCTGCAAGTCACTTCTGCAAGTCACTTCTGGAAGTCACTCCTGGAAGTCACTTCTGGCATTCACTTTTGGAAGTCACTTCTGGCATTCACTTCTGGAAGTCACTTCAGGAAGAAAACTTGATAGTGGACACATGGCCTTACAGTTAAAAAGAGGCGATGAAGGTATGATAGATTCGACTCAGCCAAATATGTCTCTCTTGTTTGTTTTTTGTTGGTTCGGTCAATAATCAAACATGTGACAGGATTTCTTCTTTATTAAAGTGGATGAGCTTATTCGGCCTTCTAATAAACACATACAGCACACACACACACACACACGTACAATAATACAGGGGTTTAGTAAATATTGAAAATATTCAGCAATGCCGAATTAACGTAAACAAAATTGTAACGCGGAAATTGTTTTTATTTTATTTCATACCATTTTTTATTTGATAATACGAGGTGCCTCAAAAGAAACTCCAGATCATTTATTGGTGCAAGAACAAAAATGGTTCGAGCACAGGATGTGATTACTTCTCTATGAAATTAATATGCTGGACTGCGCCTAATCCTGGCTTAAATCCACAGCCATACATTAATATCAATGAATTACGAAATCAGATGTACGTTTTTGTCAATTTTGTCTAAAAAGTTTTTATAAAAAACTGTATTTGTCAAATGTAATTTTCAAGAAATATTCAATGTCAACAATTTATGCTGCCATTATCTATTGTGTTGCGGGACTCAACAACAGTTGAAGTCCATATAGCCTGCTGAGGCAAATGTGTTTCATTGTTTAGTAACCCAAAATGTTTCTCACATGTACGTGTGTTCGTGCTGGGCGAACTCATGAACACAACTGCTAGCACGCACCAACAAAGCATTTTGCTTAGAACACAATTACGGGTATCAGCTGATATCATGATGCATTTGAATCAAAAACCTGGCCAAAAAGGGGAAATTCAAATTTATTGTGTTTCCCAAACTATGATTTTATTTTAAATGGCAACCTGACCTTGACCTGGCCTGAATGCCGGCCTTGCATACACCGTTTTGTTAAACAGAGATACTACACCTCCTGTCAAAATTCAAAACAAAGACAACACCTGCCAGCTGCCCTCCACATTTTACCTGTTCTGAATTCGCTTTATGTATAATTTGTTAATACGAGTGCTCTCCAGAGATACAGTAAACGCTAAAAGTGTGCAGTTGTATGTGCAATTGTGTGGATGGGTTTGCCTAGACATGAGTTGTTGTTTTTTCTCTCACAGCTCTCGCCATGTGTGCTAATAAAACTACAATTACAACAACTGCTGGTCGAGCAGACGGCTTATTTGGGAGTTCTACCTTTAAATAATCAAGTAAAATGAGAATAGTGATCTCAAATCAAAACACGACACGTTTGAAACAAAATGTTAAAATATTTCAAACAAATTTTTAAACGCGTAAAAACACTTCGAGAGGAAGAAACGGCGTACACAAAAACATAAATTAACGGCATAAAATTAAAAAAAAAAAAAAAAAATTATATAAAAATATTGTAATTAAATTAAAACTAAAAAAAAAAGTCATAGTGAAAATTCAAAACGAAAAATGGCTAAAGTTTGACAAAAAGAATTAACAGAAATTGTAAAAAGAAGAGAAACTATTGATTTTATAATGGCAGCTACAGTAGAAACGCCTTCCCCAATAGTGGAAGATGAAAAATGTGCAAAGACCAGGAGGTTCATATTGGTTGGAGTTGTAGTCTCATTGGCCATTATAGGCTGGCATTTGTACGGTATTAAATGAAAATGTAGGAGAAACGTAATAAATTTTTATTAAGAATATGATGGCATAACATTTCCAGAACATTTTATATATGATGACTCCCATAAAGATCACAGCACTCCCAAAGAAGATGAAATGCATGAATTTACGCAAAATCTTTATAAACTGGAATTAAAACAAAATCCGTATTTAGAAAAGGTGAATTTTCAGGGTAAAACGAAGGCCTCGCACCGAGATGACAGAGCACCGCAACCGTAAGTTGTTGAAAGCATTTGTTACAGATTTTCAACAAAATCTGTGAATAAGTATTGAGATCTGTATAATCGAGAGTTTTATAAATGTGCATATTAAAAGCCGCTTGTAAATAATTTTATTTCTGGTATAAATTACGGACATAGTCAAGCAAACTATTTATTAAATAATTTTTTTCCCACCAACCAACGTTTAAATAAGAAACGTTAGTTCAACGTTTTTTAGAGCACAACTATTCAATATGTATGTGTGTGTTTGAGTGTGTGTGCCTGTGTGTTGTAAAACAAACTGTTTAAAAATGTTAATTCATTTCCAAAATGTTTATCTCTGCCTTTAGTTTACTTCAATTGAATGAAGAGTTGCTGGGCGTAGAAGATGCTAAAACGACACTTTTAATGCGTCGTTTGTTTGATAATTATGAATTGGATACCGACGTAATTGAACAAGTTACGCCTGAAGAGGAACAGGAGGAGCTGGACTTTCTCAATGCCGTTCTGCAAACACCAATTATGAAAGAAACCATGAAATTCTTGGAGTTTAAAGGTAAGTTTAAATACGTCTATTTTAAACATTTTTTATGTTTTAATTAATAAAATACAATAATTTGGCAAAAGACATTTTCTTCTAAACGACTTAACCCTGGTGTTACCAACAAAAAAAAATCTATGGAATATATTTTAATATCCGATTCACTGTAAAACTGGAAATATGTGACTTACTGTAACCAAGCTAAACTCGTTACAAGGATCGCCAACCAGAAAGTGATTAAAGAGTTTTTACACGCTTATACTTGTCTACAGTCTTGTATCATGGCATACAGAAACTCACTATCTAATAGGATTTACTCGCATGTCGAGTTCATCTGTTCCGAAGTTCGCAAAGTATTTTTGCATTAGGATTTAAAAGGCGAAAATATGGCATGTTGGGAAACAAATGTTAGATGCAAACGAAGATCGCAAAATATATTCGACAACAAAACAGCATTCGCAAAGTACAAACAACTTGACCAGCTCAAATCGCATCAATTTCAAATAATGGTGGAATGTACGATGACGTCATTTAAAAACATTACATGCACGTCAGTCGTAATTAATTGTTTTCAATGCTTAAAAATAAATTACCTTTTTACAATCAAGCTCAGGATATCCAATTTGATTCAGCGCAATCTTCTCTGCATCCTTATATATTGGTCATGCGCTTCTCCATCATCAAACCATTGAGCCACAGAATACATTTTTGGTAAATTACGCAAATATTGTACAAATTAATCGCAATCACAAATTTCTTTTTCTGTTGTGAACTTAACTTTGACGTTTACTTTGGCCCAGCGTTGCTATTTTGAGCGGCGTTGCCACGATTTAAAATAAAATGCGAATGCGATTGCTATTGCGAAAACCTTAAAGAATACCAATTTTCTATCACATCGCATTGACTTTCGCATCGCATTGCCTTTCGCAACGCCATACAGCATAAGCCTGCTGTGTACTGAAGTATGCTGTGAGTGCAATAGCGAAACTCAAAATGTGCCATCATACATGTCTGTAGACAAGTATGCATGTGTAATAGCACTTTAATATCATGGGTTCGATCCCTACTCAGGCAGTCACATATTATTATTAATATTAATTATTAATTCATATCTTAATTGTTTTTGGAATATGGAAGTGGCGAAAGGATTGCCACTGGTCAAACAATTCACATCGCTTTTTCCGTGCAGGTTTTTCAACGGAAAAGTAAGCTCAAATAGAAAAAAATGTAGCCAGATCGTTATTAGAGGTATTGCCAAAAAATTCAGTGTTTCCTCCTCATACATCCCTTCGTCTGAAATTCTCGACAACTGTTTTTAAAAGGAGCAGCTGCCTACAAGGAAGAAGTTCTTGAATTAGAAAATACATGAAATGCAGGCAACCAGTGGTCCAAAAAGTCAATGCCACATATGCCGTTTATGGGACCCTGAAATAAATCATATTACAAAATAATGCCACAAAAATATCTCAAAGAGCAAAGTATGGTGGGCCTAGCCATTTGTCATGTGTGATAGCTTCAGATGATTTGGCCCATTTATTTGTAATTAGAGCTGCATAGATCACAAACGAAACGAAAGTACGGAATAAACGAATCATTTTGTTGGCTCTTAGTGTGGCGCTTAGTTCTAAGCTCTGACGTTGGCATTTCTAACATCGTTTTCAAAGTCTCATTCGCTTTACTGGCATATCAGCAGTAATTTTGTTTGATGTGTCACATATATTTTTTTATTTCTAAACAGTTCCTTTTTGATTGTTTAGTTCGTCAGTCATGATGGCTTGACTATGGAATGACATGTGTAGTGCTTCCGAAGTATTTCAATGCAATCGCTTGCAACCGCTAATTTCTAACATCGTTTAAAAACAAAAACGAAAAACTGCTAGAAAGAACCAAATTGTACTTTTGTACGTTAATTTAAATTACAAATTTATAAAGTATACTTTAAGGCGCATTTAAACGAAAACCGTAATGTATGTAAGTAATACAACAAAACGGATAAATTTTTCAAATTCATCCAACAAAATCCAGGATAATATTTAAATAGACCGTATAAATTCATAAATTAGTTCAGTACGTGAGTTTAGCTGTTTTTCCCCGCGGCAGTAGTTGCTTGATTTATAAATTCTATTTATGAATAAATTACTATTTACAAGGAATATTATTTTAAAAAGTTTTTATCCAATTGCCAGGAGCTGTGACAAACAACTATGATTCGCAATTACAGCTGCTGAAAGACATCTGGTTTTTACAGTATTCACGTGGGCAAGGACGGATGGGAAGCTCTGGTTTTGAGCATGTTTTTATGGCAGAAATGCGGGATAATAATGTTTTAGGTCTACATAATTGGGTTTATTTTCACGAGCAGGAAAAACAGGGTTACTTAGACTATAAAGGGTTCATAACTAAAGTGGATTTGGAAAAGGTAAATTAAATAACGTCAAGCGAAAGCTACAAGAGCTTATTTAAAGCTCTTGTAATTATTATACTCCCATAATATAACATTATTTGCCGTGGGAAATGCAACTCAAATTATGAAAAACTTGCTTACAAATTCTTTCTAGGACTTACATTATCTTGTTGCTGTACGCTTTCTATTTCACAATACAAGCAAACCATACAATACACTTCTAGTGGGGACCTCGCCTGAATTAGAACTAAGCTTGTATACCATATGCTTTCTATTAAGTACGGGAAAGCCTTGCCCCATACAATTGGGTCATGTTAAATTTAATATTATAACACATGCGTGGGACTGGCATGGCAAGAAAACCTTGGCCACAGCCTATCCTTCCACAGAAAGGAACTTATGAACTTATGGAACTTATTAATGAGGCTTTCCTTTAAGGTATTCATAATTTATTTTCTCTATAATTTATTTATAACTTTCTTTAAATTGAAATGATTACTGTGAATATTGTACAGATGTGTTTTAAATAAATGACTTAAAATATGCGCCCCTGAGCCAAAATGCTTATTTTACATACATACATATATTGTACTAGAGTACACCACCAGCGATTTGTGGAGATATTGTATATGTGGCAGTTTGAGCTGGTGATAGAGTCGTGTCCGTTAATGAATCATTGTTTTGTTGATCTTCATCGAAGACCTCATCACCATCGATTTCGGTGTATGTATCGGAATCAGAAGAACGCATTAAACTTGGACTACTTATCGAAAACTCCAAATCAAAAGGATCTAATAAATCAACGCTTTGATTTGTTTTGAGATCCAATTGGGGATTGTAACTACTTTTTGGGTGCTGGCGTGGAAGACTGTTGTAGCAAATTTGATTTTGCACTGGGCACTCCTCCAATTGTACTTGATGACCCCACAGGGCCTCCGCTCGTTCTCGATTGGTTTGGGCTCTCAGTTGAGCTATTTCTGCCAACGCTGGGTCCTGGTGCGACTGTTGTTGATGTAGGTGTGGCAGCAGCTGTTGTTGCGGGAGTGGATTTTGTTGGTGCTTGTGCTGTTGTCGGTTCAGAGGAGGGGTTAATATCTGCTGTTTGTCCTCCTGTGGGGTCGTATTGATATGCAGAGGGATCATAATCTGTGGCATTGTAGTCATAGCTTGTATTGTCATAGCCTTGGCCTGTGGCATCATATTGCGATTGATCGTAGGTTGTATTATAGCCTGCGGCATCATATTGTTGCTGATCGTATCCTTCATACCCTGCGTAGTCGGGTGCTGCATAATCTGTTGCATTTGATATGTCTCTTCCGGCCGCGTAGTCGCCTGTTGTGTCATTTGCGTTTGTATTGCTATTTCCAACATTTGGGTCTTTTGATTGCAGCAGCTGCTGTTGTTCTTGCTGCTGCTGCTTCTTTTTCTCTCCTTCGCCAATGTTGTCTTTGAGATTTTCGTCATCGTTGTCATTGATTGTCGATTGGTAGTCGTATGCGCCATTGGAAGTTTCATACTTGGACTTGTAGTCTCTATCATAGGAAGCTGTTGTTGAACTGGGTATTGCGCTTGTGATGTTTGTATCAGCCGCAGCTGTTTTCCCCAGTATCGTGTCGTAGCTGTAGGGATTGGGTTTGCTGCTGCTGTATTCGTCTGCAATTCCTCCTCGTGAGTGCTCGTTGTTGGTTGTGCCGGACGAAGTCGGCTTGTAGTCGAATGTGGCTAAATATCAAAAGAGATTAAAGGCACCATTTAATATGCACAAAGATTACTTTATTTAAATCCAAAAATAAAAAAAGGAAAAAGATCCGAAAATTGGAAATAACTCAAAAAAAAAATAATATATATATTTTATTTTAATGTGTATAGAAGGGGACAAGAACATCAGAAGAAATTATTACTGAGATGTGGTCCTAAAAGGTTTTTTACCGTTACCACACTGCTAGTAATTTAGATGTTAGTAGCATAGTTGCCCAGTTCACTGTATACAGTTCAAATAATTAAGTACACAAGTTTGGTCCTTAGCAAGGATTTTATTCCTGAACTGTAAGGTGGTTACTCCGACCATGCAATGTCAACATATTGAATGCAATAAATGAAAATTTTAAATTTAATGCAATAAATGGTTTCATCACATCTGGCTATACAACTACAAATGACGCAACCATTGTCGCCATGTAGCGATGTAGTATAATATTTTTAAGGGGCAACGGGAGTTCAAACAGTTGAAATTTAAGATCAGAAAAGGTTTATATTTAAACAAGTTGCAATTGCTTCAGTAGTCTCTATAAAAAAGTATTTGATATTTTGCGATCGCTAGCCTGCTGCAAAGAATGAGTTTAAGTAACACTAGGCAGTGAAACAAAAACTTTTCTTTGCGGTTCCGAAAGCTCAAGAGTTCTACTTTCTCTTATTGGAGGGTAATGTTTTAAGAAATATACCTATTGAGTTGGTTTCCATTGTGATATCTGAACTTTTCTTTTTTTTTGTGGAAAATATTCAAGTGTCACTCACTTAGCATAACTTTTGTACTAAAGAGTACATGCCAGCGTTGCCATTGTTATGAGTTTTCTATAGTGCGTTAAAAAAATATTTATAAAATATTGTAAACGATTCTATAAATTGATTGGATTTTGCTAAGATATTTTCTAAATGTTTATCGGTTTTAGATAATTAATATATTTTGTATAAGATAAGAATTGTGGGAAAAATTTTTATCAATGGCAACGTATATAACTGTTTCCTTCACTTGTCATATTAGCCTTAAGGCTAAGCCACATAGAATATGTCATACGTATACTTTGCACTTTTTCAACTGTAACCAAGTTAAGCTAAGTATGGTCAAATCAACCTGTTTACAATCAATAGCTCTCCGTTAAACCAAAGTACGTGAGTTGCAAAACTTTCGCCATTTTGTCTGCATTCAATACTTTGAGGTCGTTTGGTTTTTACCACATTTTTATTCAACTTGTTATTTGTAGTTGTCTTAGCTTCATGACTTCATGTGTAAAAACAGCTGATTTATTATACGTTAACAAAGTAGGGATTGCAACAAGCTTTTCCGTTGCCATAAAGTATACGTATGAAGTATTCTGTGTGGCATAGTCCTTAAGAATTCCACGAATTTCTACATATCTCAGATAACAGTCTCGGTTAAGTGGCATGCCAAATGACTGCCACTGCTCCTGTAGGGTATCAACCGGAGACAACGTAAATAAAAAAGAACAAAACAAATGAAATATTTAATCATTTTGAAGTTTCAACTTACGGTATGACAAACATATTTTCAATCATAACTTTACCTTTGCCGGTTGATGGTAAACTACTGTAAGATGTTGGCGTATTATCTAATTTACCAAGCCGATCGCTGTTCAACATACGATTTGTTAAATATTCAACATTCGATTGCAAGGACGATATTTCCGTTCTTTATTGGCAGTTATTTTTTCAACATTTTACAAATATCACCAGAATGAAAGAAGGCCGAAAATTTATAAAAGGAAAATAGGAGAGAAATATATAGAGATAGAGAGAGAGAGGGATAGGTAGAGAAAAAATTTGGACAGAGGAATAGAAAAGAGAGAGAAAAAAGTTTGGTTTTATTATTTACAAGTTCTTCAATACAAACCTTTTGTGATTGCAATTGTTTAAATAATGTATTATTTGGTGTAGATTTATGCTCTTCTCGACCAGTTTCATGATCACTTAATTCAGGCGATGGCGCAAGACTCTCAAAACTATTGATCATATGCAATTTGGTGTTAAGTTCTTTATAACTGGACCAAATATGTTTCAAACGATCCATTAGTTTTGAGTTCATATCACGTAAATTTTGCTTTTCACCACTAAATAAAATACAACAATAAAAAATAAATCACAATCACAAAAATAAACAAATAAAAGGAAAACAGAATTAAGTAAAATGTGAAAAAAAATATTCAATATTTTGCTGGTCGATGTATGGGAGTTATCACAGAGTCTTTCGTCGTGTGGTGGCGCACTGCACAATTCATTTATATGAATTCCTTAAGGGTAACCAGCTAGCCTAGCCGAAATTTTGTATTTGAGAATATCGAAATAAATAAAATTATTCAATTCGTTTAATAGAAGTCTGTACCCCAAGCCAAACCACAATGAAACATACAGACGAGATTTCATTTATAGTCAGTAACGCTTATAATCACGCTTATAATGGCGATATAGGCCATTTCTCATAAATGCCTTGGCTTAGAAGAAGGGATTTATATGTAAATAATTGGAGTGTAAACCATTGGAAAACACGCTACAGTGTTGCAATCCAGTAACTTTGACACACTTGTTTAAATTATGTGACATGTCAAATTTACTTTGACAGCTGCATTGAAAAGCTACTGGATAATAAAAACGAAAATTCTCGTGCAATTTTTTTTTTTAAATATATTCCTTTAACGTCAAGGGTAGCAAACATTTTCTCATATTTCAGAGAAACAATTTTTTATGTATATACTGTATGCAAATGAATTGCAATTTCCATCTCTGGCAATAAATGGAATACTCCACATTTTAAAAAAGTTATAACTTTTTAACAATAATACAATAATTTTCAAAAAAAAAAATTATAATTTAATAAAAAAAAAAATAATAATTTAATAAAAAAAAAAAAAAAAAAATTTAACAAAATGAAAAGTTTTTGCAAAATCCACTTAAATGAAATTAATGCAAAAGACATAAAAATCAGAAAAATTTAAACAAAAGGAAATAAAATATTATTCTATAGTTATTCTATATTACAATCTGTTCTTTGAGTGGTGACTATAAGCAAAGTGTGGAATATTTTTTATTAATTTAAAATTTTCTAAAATTTCCTAATAAAGTTTTCAGGTGAAATGAAGTTTTTTTTCTAGTACATGCTTTCAAAGAATGCTCACGAAACACCTGCAGATGGAAGCCCTGCTCTTTCACTCTTTTTGAACTCCATAAAATTTATGCAATTTAGTGCCCAGTTTGGATCCTTCAACACTTAACAATTTTACACATCAATTATTTAAGCGCAGAAAAACGTGTTACAATTTGGAATCGTTCCAACTGCCATAATTGTCTGTATGAGACCGTATAATAATTTGATAATAATTTTGCAGTTGTATTGCTGCATTGGCAACTGCCACTTGTCGTAGTTTCCCCGAATACATGCAGGTGCAACTGCAAAGAAAAATTCCCTTGAGAATAGCTACAATCGCATTGGAGGTTATAGATTTTATGACCCTGCTGTTATAGCTTGTCGGCTTCTAAAGGCGCTGACTCCGTACCTTTGTGGGGAAAAGTACAAAGTTTTTTTCGAATCTGTTTCGTAAGAAAATAAAAACTAATAAGAGGACTAAGTGAATACCTATCAAATAAATTATTTTGAACTCACAATTAAGAATATATAATGGATATTAAAACAGCTGATATTACTTTCCATCTTCTAAAAGCATTCACATATTCACTAGTTGCCAATGCAATGGATAAGGGAGGGCTTCATTATGTTCGCTTAGATATAAGCTATTTATATATGTATTGAAAAGCCTATGGGCAAGTCTATACAGAAGTCCTGCCTATATTGCTGACAGGATTTTGAAGTGCCGTGTCATACAAAAGTATTCGTAAGGAAAAAATAGATTGCCAAAACATTGTGGTGTATTAAACTTAAAATATTTAACTCTTTCCTTATCAAGTAGAGAATAAAAATAACGAACTCGGCATGAATAAAAATAAGAAGTATAAATAAGTTTCGAGTCCGAAAATTTTAATTAATTTCTCATTTGTAACACCTTTTTCTTATACACTGTATTTGAAAAACAACTTCAGCAGATCGGCCTAGATGTCGGCTAAGTTAGAGGGCACAAAATAATGAAATACTGGGATGCTCAAAAATTGTGCGATGAAATGGTTACTGGAGTTTTGCCTTGAAAAAAATGATGAGACTCAGACAGTGGGATCTCGAAGCCAACTGTATGTTCATGAGCACAATTTCGAGAATGTGTGTGTTGGTGTTTAATTAAATAATTAAAAAAAAAATCAATATTAACCGCTTGGTGGTTTAAAATTTCGTTGCAGATTCTTGATTGTCCCCCTCAGGAGTAGCAACGTGAGAGCTTATCTCAGCTGGTTTAAAAGATTCCAGCATCTCTCCATCGCTTTTGATGGATTTTTCTATTTGCTTCTCACTCGACTCGTTAGCCATCATTTGACTCTCCCGTTTTGTAGATTTTGGCAGTAATCTAACATTTATATCGACTGTAACGGGTTTCGATTTCTTAATCGCTTGCTCTTGAGCGGGTTCGACGCTGGTGATTTTGTCTTGACCTTGCTGGGTGGAAGGTGGACTTTTTGCACTTTTTAGACATTCTTTGTTATTACAGCAGGCTCGCCTCATATGCTGAGTCTGGCAACAAATTGTCTCAGGTATTTCAATAGCAGGCCAAGGAGGGGTTAATTTTTCACCATGTACAATTTGGGGGCACTTGTGATACGACTTAATGGTTTGCTTTAAAACAAGATGCTGTTGCAACCAGGACAACGGCTCAGTTTTTTTGTGATCCATTAAGCGGTCATGTGAATGGCACCTGGCTAGTGTATGGCATTTCAAACGCGGTGATTTTGTATACTTCGATTGGTTGTAGTTTTGTGTGCAACAGCCAGTGGGGGAACTTGAAAAGCTCTTACAGCTGTAACTGCCATTTTTGTTTGTACTAGTCACTTCTACTGGAATTGTGTTATCTAGTGAGGGATTTTGAACAGAACTATCCCTCTTCATTGAGGAATGATTAGGATCTAAAGAGAGTCTTTTTGTATGTTCATGATGCCACAAATAACAATCTGCTGCTGTTGCTCTCAGTGGTTGTGGTATAGTGGTTCTACTGGTTTTTGGTAAACGTTTGCCATGTTTAGTTGCATCAGTGGGTAGTTGTGACCTATGAGCAATAGCGTGCCTTGAATGATGACTCTTATATAGTTGACAGTGACATTTTGCTGCACTACAAGGGGAGGGGGATGCAAATTTTGGCAATGGTGGCATCTTAGCCCATTCTATATCCAAACGTTCAGTGCTGCGTGAAATATTCGCCCAGATATTCTCATCATCAAAACGAAAATTGTACACGCTTCCGTTTTCTTTCAATTCCTGTTGCCCTTTTTCCTTCATATCTGACTCCAGCTGTGCTGCTGGCACAGGTATGCTTTTGTCCGGATTTATTCTCCCCCTTGCTCCATCTTTTAAGGTCTCCTGCTGCTCTAGCAGCGGCGAAGCTGCATTCTGCCGATGCCATCGCTGGTCTACTTGCTCTTGCTGCATCTGGTTGGGCTCTTTACGATTCGTTTAGCGAAATGGCAGCACAAAAAATTTACAATGACAGCATGTTAAACCAAAAGTGCAGTTCTGTTTTGTACTCTTATATGTGTGTGTTTTTGGTATCAACTTGTAAAATGAATTGATGTACGAGTGTGTATGTATGTAAATCAATAATGAAGCAAATAATAAAAATGATTTGGAGTAGGTTAGGGAAAGAGTAAAAGTGTTTGAATGGCCTGAAAGTAACCTGTGTTCCTGTTTGAATATTTCTTAGTAAGAAGGGGGATAATACTTTCCCTCCTTTCTGTTGTTTACTAAATACCACTATTAAATACATAATAAAATTGTTTTCTATTTACTTGTGCTTAATGGTTGTATCTTCTAGTTTGTTTGTTAATATTTTACATTCATTGGTTAATTTATCCATGAGTTGCTTTTGGCTTTGTATCATTTCTTCTAGCTCATTAACAGTCCCCGCTAAAATTATACAACATTGTACAAAAATAATTATATAAAAGTTAAGAGTAGATGTTTTCTTCTTATAGATTCAAAGCATTGTTTCAAATTGCATGGCTTTAGCTGGCTTAACAAATCTGCTGCAACTCATGAATAAACTATTGATTTTCTTCTCTCATATAGTTTTTTTTTTATTATTTTATTTCGTTGTAACCAATTGTAAAAGTTATTGCACAAATAATTTAATATTTCGTTAATTTTTTATTTTTTTTTTCGAGGGGGAAAATAGTCATATTATATTTTTTATTGACATAGATGCACAGGAACACAAATCAATAGCTTACCCAGAGAATTGCTGAGTTTAGTTCAACGCCATGTGCAAATGTGTAGTGCTAATAGCGTGTGCAGAAAAGAAAGTGGCTTCAAGTGCAAAAACGAATAATCAACAACTATTTTATACGAAATGTTTACTTTGGCTTAGTCATTTTAAGTTTCCAAAAGCAATACCTCCTCCATTAATCGAGCAATAATTAGTACTATTAAATTATTAATTATCGCTCTTCGCTGCAAATCTATGCCTTACAGGTAACTATTTTAGTTAGCCATATGAAGTGGTAGTGCGTGCAAATGGGAGGCGTATTTATTGCAACTAAAAAGTGACTGGCTTTCTACCCCACAACTAGTTATCCATTTTAATATCTTTATATGATTAAAATTCCAAAAAAGCAACAAAAGATTCAAAAATTTCTTGGTGCATTATAATTTATAGCTTCTTTTAATTATGCCGCGACTTTAAATATCTAACTGTGCACGATCTTTTCTTCTATGGAGCGAAAAGCTTTACAGGTGCTTAGGAAACTAGTAACTTTTAGATCGGCCTCTCTTTTATTTGAGCTTTCATTGCGTCAATATGCCAGCTGTTTCAGACTTGTAAATAAATGCATTCACAACATCTACTTCCTGCATTTTTTGTATTGCAGATGTTGGGAATATAGTAAACTATCTTGTTTTAATAAATAAATAAATTCATTTTTATTTAAATATGTATTCCTTGTGATGAAATATGAAACAGGGCAACATTTAGGCCAGATATTTAGACTCTATTCTATCTAAATTTTAATAATTTGGTTTATTTCGAAACATGTTAATTTTTTCTGCAGACAGTGCAATTAAATTAATTTCACAATTCGTTTTGAATTTAATTGTGTTTTTGAATTCGCAGCTTTTAAAATTTGTCTTCCATTTAGTATTTTGAAAATTTTGCCTTTTTCCCGATTTTTCTAGTGATGAAGTATACCAGTCATGTAAACACATAAGGAAAAGTGTTGTTTCTTCACTTCAAGGTACTTTCGAGATCCGGTGATACAGAAATAGTATTGCCAGCTTAGTCGTTTTGATTTTACTGGCGCATAGTCTTTTATAAGATAAAAGATTTTAGCGAATAAGTTTCTTAAACTTTCATCAATCAAGCACTTGAATCAGTTCTTGACAGGTAGTACTCAGGAGATGGGCCGCACTCTAGTAATACATTACGGTGGATTCAGCTGATATCGAAAGTAGCAGGTATGGCGGTATTGCGGCCCTGCTGATGCTAAAATTTATTTATTGCCAGTTAAGTAATCGGGGACCACGCCCTCACCACTTTTCATTCATCTCAACAATAGTGAATGACTACACGAGAGAAATTAATTACATTTCCACACAAAAATTAGAATAAGTATGGAGGGCATAAATCAAATGGAGGGTATTAGCAATATATGAAAGAAAAATCATTCCACATTATTCGTTTTCATTCAGTTTGTTAATTAAATGTTGCATAAATTAATGATTTGCTTTATTAAATTTATTACGCGGCGAATCCAAGCCCGATTAAGTAAACCCTAAATAATAGTTGGAAATTATTTTTCTCAATTGCTTAAAAGCGGATTTTTAGTGGTGCATTTTTGGCAGTGTATTTTTATGGTACCACAAACATTTATAAAGGAAGCACAAAGAGAATAAGTTGCTTACCATGCTGTTCTTGTATTTCGGAAATTCGTTTATCTAAATCCTTTTTAGTAGGACGTATTTCGTTTTTCAGTTCACCATAAGCCAGCTAAAATGAATTTAAAAGTAGGATTATTGCTCATAACATATACTAATCGTGAAAAGCATAACTGACCTCCTTTTCCAGATTGGCAATTTCATCATTTAAGCGCAAAACTTCTCTCTTTGAATGCAGCAAATCTGCATCGGTTCTGTCCAGGCGTTGTCTTAATGAATTAATTTCAGCATTTAAACGAGCTGCTTCAGTTTTGTTCTCACGCGACGAACGATCCAGTTGGAGGCGTAAAGAAGTGATTTCTTGTTCCAAGGACTGCTTTTCGGCATTAGCTTGAGCCATATCGGCCAGGAAGGTAGACCGATTTGCTCTCAATTCCATTTTTAGCTCTTCTATTTGAGAGTTGCGATTGGCTAAGTCCCGCTTTAAGTCACTTTCAAAACGTTTTTGCCTTTCTAATTCCAGCTGCAACTTCGCCACTTGCTCCCATTGTGAGCTGAGATCTCCACCCAATTGATCAACTTGATTATTGTAGCGCCTCTCAGCATTGGCCCGTTCATCGGCCAATCGTCGGGCCATTTCATGTTGTAGTTCTCTCACACGTTCGTGTTGGCGATCGAGCTCATCTCTCAGATGACGTACTTCCAACTCTGCCTGTGATCTTTCCATTTGCACTAGATCATGCATGTAACGCTTAGAAGATTGTGTATGCTGCTGAGACTTGGCTTCATCTAACGACTTATGTAATTGCCTTATCGTTTCCTCTAAGGCCGTTTTATCTCTTTGCAATATATCAATTTGTTTGCGATGAGAATCACAATTTCCAGCAGAATTCGTAAATCCTGTAGAAGCAGCACCAGCCAATTGCTTTTTCAAATCATCATTTTCGGTTTTAATACGTTTCAGGTCAATATTTGCCTGCATCAGTTCAGCCTCTAGTTCACTAATGCGGGCTTCGTACACAATGTTAGGAGCTGAGCTATACCGGGGACTTTTAATTTCCTTTTTACGAGTTACGGTACTCTTTTTGCTGCCATACAAAATATCATCACTGTCGGAAGACGGACTGGTTGTAGAAGTAATTTTTTCATTTTTTCCCAAATTATCCAACTCACTACGCACGTGCTCAGTTAATTCTTCATTTTCATTAAGGACATCTTTCACTTTACCTAACAGATTGGATAACTCATTGCGGCAATATTTCGATTCCTTTTCCAATTGTTCAATGTAGTCTTCTTGTTTCTCAATAAAATTGAAAATCTCTACTGGAGCCTGAACACTCTCTACAGATGGCATTGTTATTCTGGGCACAGCACCACAACAGTCCGCATACGGTGTATTATTGGCGTCTATAAGACGAGGAGAAGATTCTTGATGTTCGCCAGCTTGAGACATTAAATTCTCTTTCGATGCTACACACCCACTAACATTTTTCTTAAGGCGAAAACTACCACCAGCCAGGCGAGATTTTTGGTTAGGCGATAAATATTTAGAAATATCCGCAAAAACTGGACGATCTATCATCTAGTATTTCACAACAAAGATAAAAATACATGCAAGACCCCAAAACAGTTACTTTTCTTAATTCTCTTACCGACATATTATCCGAGTAGTTGTCCGCTGAATCATCATTGAAACTCCTCAAGTAGGCAGCAGGTGTTGGCTTCGGCACTCTATACGAATCGGCCAACATCAATTTAAGCCTGCCCACTGCCTCATTGTAAGCATAGTTTGTATAGTCCATAGCTTTCGATTTCTTCTGAACACCTCCTCTGCAGGGTCTCATAGGAAAAGTTCTGTGTTTTATTTAAAAAAATTTATAATTTTATTTAATTAATTTTTTTTTTTTGTTTTATTGCTATTTTTTTATTTTGATAAACATGTTTCTTCTTTGGCTTTGGCACTCCTTTACAATCATACTCTGCTGAATTCCAACTGGTTACTAAATTTTCTGCAAGTGAAAATTGTTTGTTGGCGTAGCTGGTCAAGTTTCGTTACTTTGGCAACCTGTAAATTGGTCACACGCCACAATGATGCACTTTCTTACAATCTACCACCGTTTTGACGCAGAGAAATATTGCATTTGCGTGATATGAGTATGGATTGTGGCGATATCTTTTTGCGTATGTTGCTTAGACAGGGTGAACTGGCTTTGAAGCAAAGTACTGAGTGTGAAAAGGGTGAGTTTTGAAAAAGAAAATACTTTCAACTCTGAAATTAATTAAAAAAATGTTCGTTTCACTTTGTTACTAAACTATTCTCTTAACAGGTAAATCGATTAGGGGAATAAAAAAAGTTTATATTCTTAGTGCCAACTAAAATGATAATATAGATTCATTGAACTCGCATATATTTGTCGTGAAATGAGGGTTACCAATTTATATTTATTACTACAAGTTTGTTTGAGAAAGTCATCAACTACTCGGTTAGATCCCATTCCATTGCCAGTAAAAATTCTTATTTTTTTTTGTATGATTTGTAATAGATCTGCCTTTAATTCTTGTGAGAGTGGAAGTGTATTAACAACCATCAGATATGGTATATCCATTTTCCATAGGCGTAGTGAAAGAAAGTATGAAATGGATACCAGCACCACCTAGACGACCGGTATACTCCAGACTACCCCTGTCTCTAAAGTGCAGACCAATGTACTACAAGGATATGACCCCTTTTTTTAGAGCTATCCGTAATTAAAAGGTCCTGCTCGGATGAAGAAACCCCTAAATTCAAACTCAATTTCCGTGAAGCATTGAAAATATTTACTATGCCACCCAAGAGCACTTTTTTGTCACCGGCAGTCTGCTTTCTCTCAGGAAGAAATCCTTTCAAAGGCAAGTGACTGCCCATCTAAAGATAATATATTATTATCTGATGTCTGTTACAACAGAATTCACTGTATGTAAAACAAAAAGTCTAAATAGTCATTAAATTACTACAAGGATTTTTGTCAAAATGCCACCCAGTAGGTGGACTTTCCTTACGTTGTTCCGAAATTTTTGTATTGTGCCCAACTTACTTAAACTTTCTATGTAAATTAAAAAAGCCTCAAGGGGTCAAAGGATGCCTCCGCAGGAGAATGAATAATGCACAGCTTACTAAACCGGAGGTCGTGAGTTTGATTGCTGCCTAGACCCAGGCTACTTTCCTGCGGACAAGCCAAAAGCTTTGCAGCTTGAGTTGGTTGAAAAAAAGGAAATTAAATTGATATAAAAATATATTTTTATTTTGGGAATAGTATTGAAGAGTGTAACATCATATAATATTTATCTTAAATGATTCGAGGTAGCGTTATGGTTTCAAAGAAGGCGACGTTATACCTATTGCGGTTAAAGCAGTATGTGTTCCTAAAGAAAGTAAATTAGTTTCCAAAAATGAAAGTTATACTTGTAGATCTACTCTTAGTGGCCTCTTAGTGGTTTTTGTTATAGCGGTCACGATCAAAGGATAAATGTGTTTCCATCACAAGAAATTGAACAAAGAATCCAGGAGAACTCGTATTTAAATATGGCATACATGGCCTTTGATACTGACAAATGTGTCACGTCGTGCTTAAAACTTAACTTATCTGTGTACGATGCAATACGTAATATGGCCGATTTTGCGCCCTACCGATTTATTAGATTATTTGTCAGCCCAAATTTGCTCCGTAGGTATTCTTATATAATTTTCCACCACTTATGAAAATCTCAATTTTTTATTTTCCTGAGTTGCCAGCAAATATAAATGAAATATGCTCGAATTCTAAGACATAAAATCAACTAGAAAAAGTAATATAAACCCTGGTCTGGTCTGACTTCCGCTTTATTTTTATTTTATAAATATCCATTCAGCAGATGCAAAATGATAAAGCTCTTTCGGCTCACGTTCTTAACTGATTTCTCTATTAACTTTAACAATAAGTAAACCGAATTTTTTTTTCTCGAATGTGATAATTCAAGACAATAATTCGCTTAAGTGAAATAAATTTAGGAAAATGGAAAAGATGGTAGGAAAGTGATACTTTGACCCCACTGTGGGAAAATATTATAAATTTTTATTTGACGCATATTTTTCGGCCCAGTAGACAAAATCCCCTTCGCAACTTTGACACTAATAGTTCAAAATTATATGTAGCTAAACTCACTTATGCCGGGACAGAGTACAAGGTGTCAAGTGTGTTGGACTAGAATAAATTCAAATTGTTTTATATTTAAATATTTAGATAATTTTAGTTTTTCAATACGAATTATTATTAATTTTTAAAGTAAAACTTTTTCCAATTTTTAATTAAAGTATTGAAAGTACGCGAACAAAGTACACCCACACCGCACAGCGATTAAACTTTGTGCAGTTGGCAGCACTGAATATCATCATAATTGAAATGCCAAAAATCAGCAAAGATGCTTGCGAGACTTGTTCTATTGGGAATAAGTTGAATAAATTTAAATTAAAGTCGTCCCAGGCTGCAATCATACATAATACGAATCAAGTGTCGTAAACACGCATCTGTAGATAAATGAGTGCGGATGCGTCCAAACTTAAAAGGCTTCAGAAAAAGACGCTTACAAGTAAGACTAGGAAATTTTATTTTCGGACTGCATGCAGCGAAAATACAATGGATGCACTTCGTGAAGGTAAGTCACATATTCTTCTATTGAAACGCCTGATAGTATTGAAAGTTTCATTTACAATAAAACTGGTTGGTTTCCAGACATATAAATTTGAAATATGATAAATTTAAATATTTCGTTGATTTCTTTAATATCACGTATGCAACTGCTTGAGCAAATTAAAATAATGCACTAGTGAAATTATTATTCAAAGGAACCTGCCTTGTTTTTATCCTTTTTGAACGTACTGGCCCACTGTTAACACTTTCCTTATCCGAATTGCAAAGCGAATGACGACGTGTAAATTTTTGCTTCCACTGATCACTGTTTATTAAAGTTTTACTGTCCGTTAAATGAAATTCCCGTTGAGAGTTCTTTTGCAAATGACGTGGGGTATTCAATTGGCTTAAAAGACTCGTCAAATACTGTTCACTTTTCATTGTACACGCCAAGCCAATTTAAAACGAAAAGTTAATACCAAATCAAACGCACATACGCAAACTTGTGTTACACCACTTTGCGGCTAAACGTACTTTATTTAATTGCCGAAGTTGCGGTTTATTTTTGCAATTGTTGGCAAAT
The DNA here is from genome assembly GCA_963402855.1 of Ormia ochracea. Classification (NCBI taxonomy): domain Eukaryota; kingdom Metazoa; phylum Arthropoda; class Insecta; order Diptera; family Tachinidae; genus Ormia; species Ormia ochracea. Next base: position 12,462,122 of record OY727105.1, read on the forward strand.
ATTAATTGCAAAAGAACCCCATTTGGGGTTTGCCGCTTACAAACATCAGTAAAAACCACAAACAAAGTGACGATTCACTGTGAGCGGAAACACTTGGTTGGAGGTTTAGCACTTCCTGCCGCTTTTATACTTTAGTTTCACTTGTATTTCTGAATAGAAATTCTTCAGCACTGTTGTTTTAAATGCAAGCAATTATTTCTTTAGCTTTGCATAACTTTAAATTAAAAGGACTATTAAAAATAAGGGCAACCCCTTGCAGAAGCGACATGCGAACTCTGAGTTGTTGAATAGTCTGTATTCACTGGTTCGCTACCGAGCGAGCGTTTTTCTTCACTTTTGCCGTTCGACTGAAATCTTGCCAGGTTGCTGTCGAGTCTTTTATAGACTACTTGTCGAGTATGTGTGCGAGTATGTGCATGTGACAAGCTGTTGTCTCTGTCCTTATAGTGTTTAATTTGCTATTTTTGTACTCTCTTCGTGGCTCAATTGATAGGAGGTGTGTCCCTTTGCGTTAGGCCCTGACTTTTTTCAGTTTTACAAATATTGAAATGTTTTGATATTTTATTGTTGTTTTTGATTTTAATAGTTTTTGTACCATGTTGTGCTGTTTCCATGTGTCTAGAAATTAGAGCATTCCGTAACAATATTTTTATGTTACGCAAAAGGCTGTGGAGAAAGAAAGGTGTTTTTAAGAGGAGGTAGAAAACCATTCCCTATAACAAAAGTTACTTGAAATGGAAAGGTCCATTTCTGCTACTGGCATACGAACACACAATTATTTCATTTTTAAACATTCATATTTTATATATGTTTCAATATTTCATCTCAGTGTGTTTATCCGCTAGCGGAAGAGAAGTAACAATAAGTAAGCAGTATTGCAATTGCAACGCTTATAACGATCAAAATTACAATTACAGCTAATAGGCGCCAATAAGAAACAATAATTCATTAAAAAGTCATTTTGAGTTCTATAAAGGGCACGATTCACTATTCTACACAATCGTACGATCGGTCGAATATAGTATGTGTGCTGAAGAAATAAAATAGTGTGGCCTAAAATGCATTTATGTGATAGATTTTTTTTTTAAAGTCGTACAATTTGCAAAAGTTTACGAAAATCTTTATTTCCATGCGATCAGGGTTGCATTTATTTCAATCAGCAGAGAATCTAATAAATTTATTAAAATATTTCGTCTGTTGCTAAGCACTGCAACGGAATCTTTTCATGCAACGTTATTATCAAGAAAGCACAGGCAATGATTGACGGTTTAGCCATTCAACATGAACGGCTCAAAAAAAATCGAAAGTGTGTACATCACTTAAAATAAATTTGTGAGCGGTTAAAAAAACTCACATTTTTTTACAATTTTGCATTCTTTTAAAATCTGTTTATTTTTTTTTAATAGTAAAGTTTATTGAAAATGATGATATAAACTTTTTTCAATTTACTTAAAAAATATCTTTTTTCTTGGAAATCTAGAAAAATAAAATTGTTTTTTTTGAACTGACTTAACCTGCAAAGCTTTCGGCTTCTCCGCAAGAAAACACGCAGGGTACGAGTAGGAATCGAACCTGCGACCTCCGGTTTACTATGCTGTGCATTATTCATTCGCTTACGGAGGTACACCAACTCATGGGAAAACTTGACAAACTGTTTGTTGTAATCATATCCAGAGATGGGTATGGTTCTTCAGAACTACAGGTATCTGTAAAGACCATCATTCACCTTTCTACACAGTCATACGATTCATTCACACGAAAACGTTATCTGATTTCATCTCATTTCAAGAGTTTGCATTAAAAAGGCTTATCAGTATCCCGAAAATATGATGCAAAGAAATTTTTTCGCAGCTTATTGCAGTAAATGCAACTCTAATCGCATGAAAATTGTAAATTTTTTCAAAATTTTTTAAAATTTTTACAAACCGTACGACTTGTAAAACGTGAGGTAAAATTTACCTCACACATTTTTAAGACACATTATCCTATTTTTTTCAGCACACATGCCATATTCAACAGTTCGTACGATTGTGTAGGATAGTAGATCAAAGCCTTTATACCACTCAAAATGCTATTGTTTTGAATTATTGCCTTCTGATAGAAATTTTTAACACTAAAATTTCCGTAAACTTTTGCAAGTCGTAAGACTTGTAAATTAAGACACACTATCCTATTTTTCCAGCACATGCACCATTCGATAGAAGGTTTTATTAAAACCATGACAGTTTGAGGATACGATTTGTGAGAATTTCCATTTGGTTTGTATCTGTATGAAACCAAAGAAAAAGGTCTGAAAATTACTTTGCCGATGTGATTTGTGTCCCCATTTTTCCACAACTCTGTTTCTTGAGGAAATAAATTTCTGTTTTAATTTTTACCTTATTACATGCCCACTCCCTTCTTGTCATAAATTACCCAGTAATGCAAACATTCACTTCTATTTAGCAACAATTGCGACTTGAATAGTTTGATCGATACATTTATTTGAATTGAGTTCTTCGACTTGTGTCACTTTATTCAACCAACATTTAAATGGTGGCAAACGAAAAAGAGGGGGGAAAACCAAATTGCATATTTTAGTAAACATTTTGTGCATTTTTCGAATTATACAACTTTTTAGAAAATGAGGGCAGATTAAATTAGACGAACGAACACATTTTGCTAATCATACACAAAATGCCTCTACGAGATTATTAATCCTTAGCCAAAAATAAATAAATAAATATATTTTATACTCGTAGAACAGAAGCGTACAAATTTTTGAGGATATATTCTTATATTTAAAATTCCTCAAAACAACGTCTTTGTAAAAAAAATAAAAATAAAAATGGCTTAAAATTTGAAGATACTGCTGAATATGACTTTCTACAACTTTCTAAGTTGTGTTCGATTCTTAAAAATGAATTTCCCTCAAAGGGGGTGTTGCATTGCCCCAACCCAGAGCGAAAGTTATTGGGTGGAAATGTCCTTCTTATTTTTCATCTTTCTTCTTATTTACATCTGTAATATTAAAGCATAATTACTCTCAGCTCCTGGGGCCTATAAATCGGTATGTGCATGCTTCTATTATATCTACAGGTATGTACAGAAGTGGCTTACAAATATATACAGGATACTCCCTCATTTTCCAATGAAGATATTGTAAATAGATCATCTGCAATAAAAGGGAAGAGTATCTTTATACAATTTGTATTTTATTCTCGTCAAATATAAAATGAAATTTTTATAGGTCGCAACATACATTTTGCAAAGCAAGAAAAGGACACGCCATTACAAAGGACAAGGAAGGAGGTCAATCTGCACTACTAAATAATTATTTGTAATTATTTCAACAGAGAGAAATAACGAAAAAAAGTTTTAGATTTTCATATAAGCAAGAAATAGGAAAACTATGGCAATGTAGTAGTAAATGCCTCCTTTCGTCACAATTCGTGTGGCCGCTTGTTGGCCTGCCCTTCTACCGAACTCCTGCGAAAATAATTCTGTGCGTTTGCCAGTTACTTTTTAAATCTGCCGATATTTAGAATATAGTAATGCATATATGTATAACTATATATGTATATATATTATATGCATATTATTATATATTGTATATATTATTATGTATTGTATATATTTACGTACATATATCATAATCCATGTTGAAAGGAATGGCGTCATTATTTGTGCGTTCACCAATATTACTTGGTTCTCTTATAAAAGATTTTCCTCGTAAGGACGATTTTTTCATTACTTGAAATTTTTATAACAACTTCACAACTTGGCGTTTATAAAACTCCTCTCAGTTTGAGAACCCATTTAAGGCGCTGACAGTTCCTTGTATTTTATTTAATGGAACAATATAAACTAATATTTAGTTGTTATTTAAATTCCACTATAATAAAATAATAATAAATAAAAATAATATAAATAATAAAAATGCATTGAAATGGATTATTTCGTTGTATCCGGTGACTCCTTGTAATGTAAAAGATGTAAAATAAAACTAGTTTTCATTTCATTAGCAAGAAATTTAATTCGGGGATTCCCAAATTTGCAATTAAAGTTTTTATTTTCCACTCCAAGTTGCGAGGGAAAATAAATTGGAAATCTTAATTTAACTTAAGACGTCTTCTCTTTTTTCATTATATATAATGAAGTTGATTATGCGAATGTTATCGGCATATAACTCTAACTGTATTTTTAGAATTCTCAAATGTTTTTTTTTGTTTTTAGGAAAAAAATAAAATATTTAATAAAAAATAAATAAATTTATATACTTATATTACATAATATAAATAATAACTCGTGCAAAATTGAAATGCATTGCATTGTATTTATTTTTATACAATTTATGCCCATCACTGTTCTGTATTGACATTGGAAGAAATTTAATTCCCAGATAGAGATGTAATATTAACATACTTTCAGGCATATTCTCCAAAATATCTTTTTCATTAGTTCTAGTTCTATTATAAAAATAAATGAATACAAATGCCGAGCCATCCAAACCCATGCCGTTTTAAATCAATATATATAAATGCAATCAAGGGCAAAAAAACCTTAAATCATATTAATAAAGTCTATATTATTTTGTTTTGGGCAGACTGTCTTTTCCCTTCTGCACTATTCAAATCAGTTCAGTTTGCTACTTGAAAGCTCTTTGATGTATGAGAAGGAAAAAGTTTAATTTAAAGAAACTGCAACTATCAACAGCCAGACGAAGGTCTCTTTGCTCTTGCCTTATTACGATTTGTTAGCCTTAAACTCATATTTCATACACGACACTTGAATTTCGTGTTCATCATAAAAACACGCACCGACATGCAAAAACGAAAAGCACAAGGAAAAAATCTAAAGAAAATAAGTATTTCATTTGGAAGAAAAAATTACCCCAAACTATACTTATGAAATATACAGGGTGTTTTTTAGAGCTGCGCAACTTTGAGTTGGCAACACTGAGGAAGAAATTGCTATCGATATTGAATTTCTATTCAAAACTTTTTTCTCTGATGAAGGCTTTTGTTTTTATGGGATTTAGTGTAGTGACAATCCAAAAGCTTTATTCTCGATATTTAGAAAAATACTATCTGGTGCTACGGAATCGAAATATGGGGTACTGCCTCTCCGTCAAATGTGGACAAAATTTAAAGACAGCAGAACAGAATTTTACGTACAATTACAGCAGCGGCCTGGCATATTAAAAGCTCGAATATACACAAAGATTTGGATGTTCCGTTGGTCAAAACCGAGGAAGATACCTAAAAAGGCTAGACACGCACCCGAATGTATTAGCCCGTAATATCCTAAACGATAGGGTTTATATACAATTGAGTAAGAGGGATCCTGTTGCCGTTAGCCAAAACTTGATATGCAAAAAGATACAATAAAAAGGGCTAATCTGTCCAGCGGAATACATCTCATTTTGTCTAGCAATATCTGGACATAATTCATATTAATTTTTTAAAATAGGGAGATTTGAATAAATATTGTCAATTAAATTCAATATGGCGAACATACAATAAACAAGTCTTGAAAAAAAATACTGTTTGGTGGTCCTTATGGATTACCGGAGTATTTCGGTATAGAGATGTGATAAGAAATTTTTTCGTACCATAATAAATAGAAATGAGGTTCCAAGAGAACGGAGCCGAATATTAGGGACTGCGTGCCACAATTAAACTTTTGATAAAGAAACATATCACGTAATAGTGCAACAAATCCTCGACCGAGATTGTGCACTTTAACCCTATTGGATTATTTTCTTTGGCGTTACGCAAAGTCACTTGCCTACGTCGATAAACCAGACCTAATAGAAACGTCAAAATAAAGCATTAATTGTATTAACATTTTAATGTCATAAAAATCTGTAGCAAAAAACCTTGCCGTTGATATTTAAAATGTTTTCCGTTATTTTATAATGCATTGAACTTGTAGCTTTAAAAAAAACACCCTTTATGAGAAAAACACATGTATGAAAGTTAATGGAGCAAATAGTTGGCAAATGACGGAAGACAGTGGAATGCAAGCCAACAACAACATCGACAATGTCGATTGTAAATTGTTGCATTTGATACGTGCATTTTTGTTCAATGTGGTCATTTAGCCCTCAGGGTGCTCCCAACAATTTTTCCTGATGAAGATCATTGTCCGCTTCGTTCACTTGTCTGACCCTCTCCCCACTAAGTGTATTCTTATTCTATTCCGCTGTCATCGTTCTTATGGTCGTCATCATTTACAATTTCATATGATGCGGTGGTTTCATCGAAGTACTTTTTAGTATTATTTTGTTAGAAATGTACGCGTAAGCACAACACTCTCATTTACTTTCCTACGTAGTCTCTTAGCATGAGTTGTTAATGGATTCATTCTTTAACTACAATTGTGTATTAATAGTGGCCTTGTTTCCAGAACTCATTCAAATGCATTTTGCGACGTGGAACACCATTTGAAATTTTCTTAGAACAACACAAAACTTGACCAACTTTCATTTAAATATAAAGAAAACTAAATCAAAAATAATTTAAAACGTTTCAAAAGCTTAAAGAACTTTTTAGCCTGAGAGCACAATCTAGCTTTTGCTAATACCTGATTCTCTAAGTTGGCATTGTACAGTTTAATGTGATTGATTTATTTCTGATAATACCATCAAGAAAAGCAACTGTAAGGAATACATTACATTAAGAACACATTACTTGAATGATCTGCTTACAAAAAGTGTCTTAAACGTGAGAGGTCATAAAGAGGAAAGCGCATGGTGTTGTGAGCTTAAGAAATGCCTAAGTGGGAAGTATAATTTAAATACCTAAAAAGAAGAAGTACAGAAAAATGTAACCAAAACAAAAGCACCTGCAACTGAGACACCTCTAATAACAATTACAACAGCAGCAACAATGAGAACAGCAATTATTAGAAAAGTTTTCAAGCTTCTGATTAAACCTTCCTCAAGTCAAATTTGAAGTTAGTTATACGCCAGCATCCATCCGTTTATCTATGCAATGAGTCAATCTGTCAGTTTGCTATTACACTCGTCTATTGCTTTTCTATTAAAATGGAAAAAAGTGTTGGGACAGTCCCAAATTGAGCACGAAGTAGACTGAAATTTGGATAGGGAATTTTTATGAGAAACTGCAATCTCTTTGCAAAAGTTACGAAATACCAAAAACTTTTTTTTTTTGTGTTGAATATCTGCGAAATACATTTAAGAATAGATTCATTTTTATATGATATCATTTTATATGCTGCCACCTTTTCTTGGCCCTTTTACACAATTGCAAGTTTTCGTATCCCCAAAATACCCATCTCCAAGGAAAAACTTTAAAAAAGTTTTCATTTTATATCGATGTTAATGAATTGCTTGGTTTTCTAAGGCCAGCACTTTGGTGCCAGTTTGTATTTGGTAGCAGTTTATTGTAGTACTAGGGAAGGAGGATGTATTGTATTGTATTCAGATGTGAAAGCACTTGAAAAAAATGTAATTCTTTCTCCCCGTTTTATTACTGCCAAAAGTACCTGGTGAACTTATTAACTAGTTCCGCCATCTACACTCTTGATCTTCCATATTTTGAGAATTTGTTTTATTTATAATTTGGCACACAAACACCTACAAAATAATTTTAGCTTTAGTATGCATTCGCAACTTGTATGGAAATGAATTGTGGCGAAGCAAAAACTTAAAAAAAATTACACTTTTTTGAAATTATCCCGAAAAGATTCTCCGTATATTCGATTTTACATTTTTGTAAAAAAAAGAAAAATTTTCAAAATGTTGTTTTTGTGTTCATGTTAATGTTCGCTTCTTCGAAAAACTTTTGACTAAAAGCCACCAACGCGATTTATAATATTCGATCGCAAAAAATATCCAACGGATAAAGTATTTTCATCAAAAATAATATAAAGTAACATAATTTTTTGCGTAAATCAGTAATAAGAAATTCCTATTTGGAAATAAATACCCAAGAAAGCGCGTTAAAGTAGAAATTTTTCAAAGCGAAAAACTAAAAACAAAATAAATTAAGAAACAATTTTGATCATATAATGCACAATTTTTTGTGCATTTGAAGATCTCTATTTTTAAATATTTCCGCAAATTCATCTCACCATTAAAGTAAAGTTTTTCTCTTTAATGTTATTCTCTGTAGCCAATTTCGAATTAAGCAGTGTTTGCGCATGATCAATAAAGTATTCGTTTGGCCTACGAATATGTTAACTGGTTTATAGCAGGTCGCTGTCCATTCAGTTTCTGCTTAGATTCCAATGCTAAAAAGTAATTTTATTCAATAAAATTTAAATTTATTACAATAGGTATGAATTTGTTCTAGGAAAAGGGTAGAGAGAGTGAAAAAGAGAGAGGATAAGAGAGAGAGAGAGTAACAATAAAAATGATTTGAAGAAGGAGTTTAAAAATTTTCTTGAACAGCCGACGCACAATGTCGATTGCCTGTATTTTAAACGACAACAGCTGTTTTGCAACCCAAAAAAATATTCAGCACGTCTAGTCGTTCGACAATGACAACGATCGACTACGTAATCGTTTTCCTAGGAAAACAGTCAGTAACAGACAGTCTTCAACAATGTTATAAATGAATTTTCTTTACATTGAATAATTCAATTATGTTTAATTAATTCAAAGATCCTTTTTGAAATAAATTTATTAGGAGAGGAATAACTTTATAATTACTTATACGTATGCATATGCAAATACGTTTAAGGCAAGTTCAAAAATTGGGGAGCTGCCTTTTTAGAAATGTTTTCACAACTCCAAAGAAGTTTTTAGCGATTTTTCTTATAACAATGGCGATTATTAAATGCAATATCGTCTTTCAATGATGAGTATAAGCGTATATGCCTTTTCCGCGTTTTGACCCTTGACTACAATGGTTTTAGGCACATTCTCCTTTATTCATTTGGTTTCCAGGGAAAATCAGGAAATTCACCTTTGTATTCACTGATTTCCGTCAATTTAAGCTGCGCAAAATACAACAAACATATATTGAATCTCATAAATGACAAACAAAAGAATGCCTATTGCTGTTACGCATCCTATTGTTGAGTTAAACTGCGCCGACGCGTTCAAAAGGGTTAAGGTACTGCCGTTACTCTCGTAACATAAACAATTTCACCACTAACTGACTAATAGCATGTACGTTTCCGTTGTTTACAATAACAATTCAACTCACCACACAATTGAAAGTTGAAAATCTTCTTAATGATTGAAAACAAAATAAAACTCAAGATATGAATCCATGTAAACAACATGGCTAACAAAGAGATTGCTCTCTCATGCAAAGAATTCTCTTTTGATGCTCATGTAACAAATACACAAAAATTCAAATGACAGTATGGTTTTACCTGGTGTCGTGGTATGAGGATATGTCGGATCGAGTCGGCGAACGGTATTCAAAAGAGCAACAATCATAAAAATAAACGAGTGTTTAAATAACAACAAAATAGGAGGCAAAAATAAATACAAGATAATGGAAAGAAGTGTAAAGGTGTGAATAAAATAGAAATTATATTGAAAGAGAATGCACAAAATATAGCAAATTTATTGATAGCAGAGAAAGAAAATAATAAAATATACGAAAAGAGGTACGAGAGAATTGGTGCCACAAGTAAAATTGGAAATTAATTAAATTAAATTGAAACAAATCAAATTACATACACACACATACGAAACGTCGCGAAAAGTATCATAAAAACCATGAAGTTTTTTCTTTATAGAAGTTAATAAAAGAATTGCAAATCAATTGTTTAAAATAAATAAATTTTGCTTAAAGTTCAATTGAGGAGTTCAACTAAATAAGGATTACGTTTACAGGATACATTCAACAAAGCAGATATCAGATAATAAGCAAGATGGAATAGGTATGAATGAAAAAACTTCTGAAATATGTAGTTGGCACAAAATGTTGTTGTGTTCGTGTGTTTTTAAGTGTTAATCTCGTAAAACATGTAAAAAATATTTATTTATTTATTTTTTGGTATTAACTAAATTCCGCTTCTCAGTGTGTAAACCGCATATGTTTTAGCTTTTTTCTACTTGAATTAATTACTGGTACACCAAATACTTTTCACAATGTTAAATAAATGTGTGTGTTTTCCTTTGACAATTATTAATAGTGTTCTTGTAAAGATTAGTTTACTGCTTTACGTGCCTTGAAAAGTGCTTGAAAAGTGCTTGAAATGTGCTATGAAAATTATTGTTGTGCTGCTGGTTTTTTGTTTAGTAATTTTTTGCTTTTGTAAAACTTGTTAAAGTTTCCAAGAGTAGTTGTATGGTTTCTTCTATTCAATTTATCCAACAGCAACATTTTTTTTTTTTGTTATTGTTGCTGCCGTTCCGTACTTTTGTGTATGTATGCATGTATAGCCGTCCCACCGATCTGTACCAAAACAAACAGGTTTGAATGTTTCAGTTTTTGTTTTTTGTTGCTTCTTAAAGTTTGGTTATAAATTGTTATTTCTGTGTTGTGGCCTGTTCTGTGTGTGTGTGTGTTTGCCAGCATGCATGCAAGTATCAGTATTATGTTTGTAGAAAGTTTGGCTCGTTTGTCATAAATCTTAAACTTTTCTTACTTCAAAAATTGGTTACTATTACTATCCAAGTTATTTTTTTATTAATTTGTTTACATAAATGCATACATACATACATACATACATTCATTCATTTACATATAAACTTTAAACTTAATTCAACGTTAATTTCAAAGCCACAAATGCCACAAATGCCACAATCTTATGGGAAAAGCTGTTCGCTTATAATTTAGTTTCGGAAAAAATTTCCCTGCCTGTTAAAGCAGACAACAAAAATATGCAGGAATATTTTACTGATTTTCCTTTGGCCGTTTTCTTAGCTATTGATCGTTTTTCTAGTTTTCTCTAATTGTTACTTTTTTTTGCCAATGACTTTATTTTTACAAATAAAGCTGTTGAATCGGTTAAGAATATTAAAAATGTAACGGGAAAGCATAAAAGCAAGAAAAAAATGATGAAATAAAAAGAACGAAAGCATGTTAATTTTATTCAGATTCAGCGATTGTTTCTATTCAATAAAGTTTATTTAAAATATCAGACTTTTTTCATGTTATGCATAATTATTCTAAAAGAGATGCATAATTAAAATGCTTAAAATAAAGATACATGATCGGCGGAGATCTGCTTTAGCATGCGATGAAATGAGCTCCAAATAATCAATTTCAATATGTTTTAAATGTTCCGCTGTTTATTCATATTCAGATACATGTTATTTTCCCTTTTTTTTTTAAATACGCTCTATGAAAGTTACTACTATTTTACAGTCAAATAACAGCAAATTATGGTCTTGTTAAAAATTAAGAAACAATACTTTCAAATGACTTTTAATTATTTTTTAATCTCCGAAACATTTAAAATAAAACCTTTTCAACCTTTTTAAGAAAACTTGTAAATTTACCATTAAAAAATTTTACTTTTGTAAAAAAAAATTTGTATTGAGCTTTACGAGGAGTTAAAGGAATTAAAGGAGTTAAAGGAGTTAAAGGAGTTAAATGTTCATATTGAGCTTTAATCTATTACTTCTTTATCAATACGATCGATTGCAAACTTGAACCAGAATAGTTGTCTCTATTGAGCCTGTTCTCAACATACTCCGTTTGGCCCTATTGACCCTATTGACATATTTTTATCGCATTTTTTTATTTTTTTTATTATAGACACCATATTTGGCAGCTTTACCACCAAATTAGAGGATCCCTAAAAGTATCTATAAAAAGCAAAACTTTTTGCAATTTATTTATTTAATTTAATTTATTTTTCTTGTCAACCGAAATGTGAAAAAACATCTGCAATTGATTTTTGATAAAAAGTAAAAATAATTCTTATAGGGTATGCATGTCGAAAACACAACGTAATTAAAGCAACCGAAAGAAAGCTGCTACCATGAAAGCTTCAAAAGCAAGAGTGTATAAAAACTTAAATTACATATATCATGTATTTAATGAATTTGTTGCATTTTAACATTTTCTACTTTTTCATTGCTTATTTCTTTTGATATTCTTAGAACTAGAGCTCTTGTTTGTCAAGCAGGTCTCAGTAGGATTACAGTCAAATTTCTTAACTTAACATCCAGAATATTGATCAGCCCATATCATGCCCCAAGAAATAAAATACCGGTCATATTTAATGTAGAACATTTTCGTAGAAATTGGAAAATTTTGTGTGATAAAAATGTATGTAAATATTGTATGATACGTAAAACCGGATAAGCTCAATCAATAATTCAATTTTATTATATTTGTGTTGATACTATACGGTTTTTTTAAGCTTATAGAGTTTTACTAAAAATTATCTTACGTGTAATGTTATAAGGTAATTCTGCTTATTATAATATGCATGATCCTTGATCATGGCTGACTTTCAGAACTTGAATTATTTTGCAAGGCTCAGAATGTCCATCTACCAAACCACCAGCGTCCCATTTTTTCTTCTTCTTGACAGTGGGAAATATAGACTGAACAAATTCGTTATGTTGTATTTATATATAATTATTATACTTATAAAGCATACACTAGACAAGCTGCTCGAATGCCCACCACTATTAAGTTTTAAATACTCAAAAAAAAAAAAATTAAAAAAATGTTTTTTTTTCTTTACTAAACCTGAATAAGATCCAACTATATAATTTGCAAAATAGAATGTAGAATTTTATTTAGAAATTCCTGTCAAATTATTGCGTATTCAACGAGTTACTATGAAATTGAGTAACGTTTCTTAAATTGCAGCTTCTTATATGTCGTGCAATGAATATTTTTATTAAATTCATTCCACTATAGAACATTCCTACCATTACCGTTCCAAACTTTGTAGAAAACTGTCAATAAAAAGAAAGGTTTTTTTTTTAACTAGAATAAGATTTTTTATATCTACCTGTGATCTCTGAGATATTTCTAATCTTTGAAAAACTTTACCTCAGGACGAAGAAACATATCCTGAAATGTAGGAAACACGTTCATTTAATCCTTTGGAAGACATAAATTCTAAACAAGTACTTTCTACTATAATTTTTTTTCCTTATTTTTTTTTTTTTTTTGAACTTGCAAGCTTTTTAGTAGGCTGGTTGTAACAGTGAAAATATTGAAAAATTTATTCCAAGCTTTTTTCTTTGAAAGGAATGCCATAAATTCCAAAAGTCAATGACACACCGCTGACATTCAAATTGGAAAATACTACAGAGGTGTTTTCTTTGTAACAATGAGACTATTTTGACTAAATAAAATAATCCTGTACGTAAATCAATAAAGTAAATTTCTTCCTTTTTCACAAACAACATCGCAGCCGCTGCTAAATTACCTTGGAAGTGTTCACGAAAGTTTCTGTAAAAAACAAACAAATTTCAGAATTTTCTACCCTACTTTTTGCTTAAATTGTATAAATTTTTAAAAAAAATTAACAAAAATTAAAAAAAAAAGCATTTGAAATTGTCGTTTATTATAATATCGTTGTAAACAAATTTATTTATTGTCAATATTTTCACTGTTAAGATGTTGCAGGTTTTGGCTGCAATTTGGGTTGAAAAACACACTCACTGGTGGTATTTTTTCCAATAATCAGTCGTAAATATTTAGTTATGTATGTATGTATGTGTGTATGCATGTGGCTATGCATGTATGTATTGCAGTTGTTTTTTGTCCATGTATTGGTTTAGCAATGCTGTTTGCCTTTTTTTGTTTGCTGCTTTAGATTTTATAATTTTTTTTCACTGGTAATGGACAATCATATTTGAGACAACAACTGCAACAACGGCAACAACAGCGACAATAAATGCAATAGCAAATATAACAACAACAACAATTAAAACAAAAGCACAAAAAGTAATATAAGTAGTAGGCCAACTACATGTAATAAAACAGCAGTGACAACTTTAAACACATGAAAACATGAACACGAAAGCCACCAACAAAACCAGCAGCAACAACAACAATAACAACATATAACAGCAACAACAACAACAAAAACAATAGTGCACCTTTAAAAAGCATTGGGAATTGGTTTCTGGTTTCGCTTGATGTTTTTCTCTTGTCTCTTCATGAGAATTGGGCAAGATCATATCAAAGAGAGCATCGAAAGAGAAAATTTAAGTCATTTTGTTTGTTTTCTGAGCGGCGGCCATAAAAAAGGAAACGGAAAATCTACATGAGAAATTGAATTGGTAATTTAATTTTTCGTTTAATGGTAGCATAAGACATCTTCCTAATTATTCTTCGTAAACAATTTACAAATTATATTATTCTCAATTTTTTTTATTTTTTTATTTTTTTATTTTAAGTTGTTACATTTAATTTAAAAATACATTTCACAAATTATTTTTAATTGCTATGAAATAAATCATGTCTAATAATAGTGGCAACTTCTGTTCTAAATATTATATTATTTTGCTCCTTTTTTATTTGATTTTGGGGTCTTATTGTTTGAACTTTTAAACCTTTATAAAGTAGTGTTCTTGTTATCGTATCTGGATTAGCTTGTTGCGGGGTGAAGTCATTAGCATTTTTGACCATTTAAGGCTGAGTTTCTCTTTCTTTCTTATCGTGTCTGGTCTCCCAGTTTTAATTCCTGAATGAAATCTATTGTATGCAATTTCAGTCTTTGCTTAATATTGAGTGCTTTAAATGTGTTCAGCATATCAATAATTGCTGTCATTCTATTACATTTTAATATTGCCTGCATTGCTTTATTTTGTATAGTCTGTAGTCTTGAAATATGCTGATCATTGCAGCTGGGGTATGTTATAGTGGACGCGTATTCAACATCTGATTTAGTAACTGTGTTATATGTATATGAGTACATTACATATGTTGATGTTGCCATATAGACTTTGTTTCTTAGTCGTTTAAAGATAAATAAATAATTTCGGTAAATCCAGCGCTTTTATGCTAAGAATGCAATTTTCTAGAGTGCCAAACCATATAAAATTCAATCCGCTCAATTTTATCATTGAGCCTTATCGCAAAATTGTTTTAAATTTCCATTCAAAAATGCCAAATAGTTTGCTGTTGCTATTAAAAGCACAAAGTTTGTAGCAACCGAAATTTGCAAACCGAAGTTTTTAAAAGATAAATAAAATGAAATAAATTAATTTTTTTAGTTTAATATTTTTTGTTAAAAAAATTAAATTATAACAGCAAATTTGGCGAAAGAAAAAATAAATGTCCTGTCAGTTCCTCATGATGCATTATCTTCAACTTTAGGGTAACCTATTTCTCATAATTCTGTTGCGAGTATAATGCTTTTGAAGGCTAGTAGCTATTCCCTACGTGTTGAGAGTTATTTCATGTTCTGCGATAATATCACAACTTCATATGATGTTTGATTCAAACACTTTTCATTGAAAGAATGTGAAACGAACCGAAATGTTTTCACATCGCTGGCTATTCCCATTTTGTGAAGTACTACTAACGACTGTCAAATGTGAAACCATAATGCGTAGTGAAACCAACAGGGAAAACAGCAGTATCAATAAGGGCTAACAGGGAGGCTAAAGAAAAGATTTCTGCAAGCTTATTCCTTTTGTAATATATTTGATATATAATATATATATTTAATATAAATTTGCATACTATTGGCAAAAGCATCGCGTGATTTTGGCCTGTTTTTGCGTATTAATATCAGTAGAACTCAGGGCTGCAATTACTTTGCCCTTCAGATATATCATATTATCAGGAAATTTAATAATTGCAATAAATTTCGGTATTGTACTGTTACTAACCTGTACTGTGCTTTAATTTGATCTCGTCCAATTTGCTTTGGTAGTGAGTTTATCTAGTATGGCTTGTTAACCCCAAATCGTGCAAATTATTTACAAAATTCCCAAAACTAACACTACTGAATTTTTATATTTCCAATAAAAAGCAATTTGATAACATATAAAATAATTAAATTTATTAAATTACAGTACATTTCACTTATAGTCACTCGCCACAATTGTTTACTTAGCGATATATAACAGAGACAATGATGTTACAGATTGTAACATCTATGCACGTTTTTGTTTTGTCACAGCAGGGTTAAATTAACATATATTAGAAATTTTAGAAAATGTATAATTTTTAAAGTGTATAAGTTAATAATAATTAACTTTATTTCAATTTAAGTTTGTTTTTGTCCCAACTGTATTTAAATCTCACTGCTTAAAACTTCATTTACTACAAAAACAAAATACATTACGACAAAGTTCAAAATGATTAACAACAACAAAACATATCAAATTAAGAAGTGAGCAACTAGAATTCATGAAAACAAGGAATTTTAATACAATTATAAGCAATGAGATTTAACGGGAATAAATTCTTCAAATATTTGTGTAGGTAACAAAAATGACAAGAAATAAGAAGAAATGAATTATTAGTAAGTAGAATACTTAAAAGCAAAATTATTTTTTGGCAGTCTATTGGAGTCATTTCGCGAGTAAGGATCGCAAGTGTGGTATTTGATTTCTCAATACCGAACAATAGACTCCCATAGAAAGTAAACAAGTAAATAAAGTAAATTATCAGAAAGCACAAAGCAAAGAACAACAAGTAAAAATTCTAATATTTTATATAAGAAAAATAATAAATGATAAATATTTACTTATATAATAAACATAATCATGTTTACTTATAAAAATATTTACTGGCGCCCGAGCAGGGACATGTTCACTTATAAAAATATTTACTGGCGCCCGAGCAACTGGTACAAATATAGTGTACTAAAGGAACCCTAAAACAAACAAAAAATAATAATAATTAAGCCTGTAAGTGTCCGTCCGCAGGCGACCGTCCGTATAAAGTGTCATAAGTGAATCCTTAGTAGAAGTACGAAAAGGACAAAATTCGCGTGATCGGGACGGTATAGTTTAATAAGTTTACAATTTAAAATAAGGAAATAGACACAACAAATAAAAAGAACAGTAAGCAAACAAAAAAAAAAATTAATATTATAAAAAGAAAAGCTATATTAACTTAAAAGTAATAAAGAACGCTAACCAAAAGAATTTTAAAAGGAAACATAAAGACTTTAGAAAAGACCTAAAAATATAATATTCAACAACAGCTTTGTACCTGCCATTTAAAGCTGCACCGTAGAAGACAACCATTCAAATATCTGGCCGACATCGATAGCTGCAACGAAGACCAACAGAATAACATCAATCAGTCAACAGAATGTGTCCAACTCATCTTATACTGTAGGTTATTATATTTCAGAATATTTTTAAGTTATTTCATAAGTGACAAAAACCACCTTTGTATAAAAAAAAAAAAAAAAAAAAAAAAAAAAAAAAAAAAAAAAAAAAAAAATAAGGAAGGAAGAAATCTTTTATCGAAAGCACCAATTTTTATCATAGAGTAGAATTTTTTGTTTCCTCACAAAAATTGTTTCCAAAATTTGTGAAAAATCATGTCTAATCCCAATAACCTAGTAAGACCTCCTGTTCTTAACGTTCCAAATCCAGCAGCGCAACTCAGCGAAGAAGTAGAAAACAGAATAGCCGCTATTTGCGCGCAACAATGCAGAAACATAGTTCAATCTCTGATAAATCCAAATAATGACCTTAACCACGGGACAGACCAAAACATTGAAGACAGATACAGAAATGACTTGAGTGACTTAGATAAAATACCCGACATAGTAAGAAGTCTTAGAGATTTCTCGGGTAACCCCATGGAATTTAACTCATGGAGAAAAAAAATATAGAATGGTCATCGACTACAGGAAACTGAACGCAGTAACTGTGGCCGATAGGTATCCTATTCCAGAAATTAACGATGTTCTATCAAATCTAGGTAAAAACAAGTACTTTACGGTTATTGATTTAAAGAGTGGTTTCCACCAGATTCCTTTAAAGGAATGTGACGTAGAGAAAACCGCCTTTTCAGTTAATAATGGGAAATTTGAGTTTGTACGACTCCCATTTGGATTAAAAAATGCTCCCTCGATATTCCAACGTACTCTGGACGATGTGTTGAGAGACTTCACTCTACTCTTTCCGAGATGATGAGATGTCTTAAGTCAGATAAACTTCACAATTCGTTCCATGACTTACTCACCAAAACATTATACGAATACAATAAATCAATCCATTCTACTACTGGTAAAAGACCGATTGACATATTTTTTAATGAAAACTTTAATAGTGACCCAGGAAAAATAATTTTGGAAAAAGAAGAAATAATAAATCGCTTGACTGAAAAACAAAAACAGGACCTGAACTACCATAACAAAAATAGACAAGCACCCAAAACTTATTTACCAGGAGAGAACATTTTCGTTAGGATCAACAAGAGATTGGGTTCAAAATTAACGCCAAAATATAAAAAAGAAATAGTCAAAGAAGACCGAAATACAACTGTATTAACAGTGTCAGGCAGGACTGTTTATAAAAGTAACATTAAAAAACAATAAACAATTTTATGTAAATGAAGCTTTCAATAAAAGAATAAACATCTTAACCGAAATCATTAATAGAATGTCGAATTATGTAAGAAATAGTGTTTACTTAGAAAATGAAATAGTTATTAATTTACAAAATAGAATAAGATTAGTTAAGGAAGAGTTAATAAATTGTAAACCCATTAATACTTGTATCCCATATTTCTGAATGATTGGGGACAATCAAATTAAGAAGGGAGGAGTTAATAATAATTAACTTTATTTCAATTTAAGTTTGTTTTTGTCCCAACTGTATTTAAATCTCACTGCTTAAAACTTCATTTACTACAAAAACAAAATACATTACGACAAAGTTCAAAATGATTAACAACAACAAAACATATCAAATTAAGAAGTGAGCAACTAGAATTCATGAAAACAAGGAATTTTAATACAATTATAAGCAATGAGATTTAACGGGAACAAATTCTTCAAATATTTGTGTAGGTAACAAAAATGACAAGAAATAAGAAGAAATGAATTATTAGTAAGTAGAATACTTAAAAGCAAAATTATTTTTTGGCAGTCTATTGGAGTCATTTCGCGAGTAAGGATCGCAAGTGTGGTATTTGATTTCTCAATACCGAACAATAGACTCCCATAGAAAGTAAACAAGTAAATAAAGTAAATTATCAGAAAGCACAAAGCAAAGAACAACAAGTAAAAATTCTAATATTTTATATAAGAAAAATAATAAATGATAAATATTTACTTATATAATAAACATAATCATGTTTACTTATAAAAATATTTACTTATATACATGCTGCATCAAGATCACCTCCTTGTGAGGCTTTGCACGACATCTGTTACCATATGAAACCTCTGCAGTGCATTCAGTAACTTTTATCGCTTTTGGAAAGACTTAATTAACTGAAAAGCTTCACTAACTTATTGGTGACAATCCTTTTCGAAGTTTAATCTAACCTGATATTACACGGCAGCTTTCTAAAAAATTCTGAAAATTTTTGCTTTCTTAAAAATATGAAGCAATATTTTTTTTATTTTTATTTTAAGTATTCAAAATAAAATATCACGTTGAGACAATATATATTTTTATTTATTTTTTTTTTACCAACTCAACCTGCAAAACTTTCTACTTATGCGCAGGAAAACAAAAAGGGTCTAGACGGGAATCGAACCCGCTATCTACGGTTTAGTAGGCTCAGCATTATTCGTTCTTTTACGGAAGACTTGCTGGTTGCTTACTATTTTTATTTATTTAACTAAATAATATTACAGTTATATAAATATAATTATAATTTGGTTGGAAGAACTGACTGCTGGGGGCAGCACCTCCCAATATTTCTTTATGCTTATGGGAGGAAAAGATCAAAGCCACGCTCTTAAAGAAAAAATCCAAATAAATACATGCTGCTTGGTTTTCAAAATAGGTTTTATAAGGTAGAAAAGAGAATCAGACGAAATATATATATATATATATATATATATATATGTTTTTATATCTCAATATCTTTTCTTTTTGGTTTATGCGTACAAAATAATTTTTACGAATATATTTCGTGAAACATTGGATTTCCTCACAGAGCAATCGTGGCCAAATATTTCGATTGTGAATTATGAAATAAATTCATTAAATATATTTTCATATGAGCACACACACACACGGCCCTTTAATCATGCGCATCTCTCCATCTAAGGCGGCTTCCCTATTTTACCTCATCCAACTCAGATCTTCTAAAGAGTTCCCCTAACCAGTTATTTGCCCCTTCTTGCCGTTACCGTATTGATTTAGCATTAAACGTATTGTAATAAAATGTTGCAAATGGCACACTAGAGTTGTACAGCAACTGAAACGGCTGTTGCACGAATGAACAACAAAATTGCACGCAATTTGTTCCTTTTGTACAGAAGTACAAGAGAATGGAAAAAAGCAAAATAAATAACAAGGGAAAAGCCATTACAAAATACCTCAATATTAAAGAATAAAAAAGAAAACACCAAACAACATGTTGGAATGTTGTTGCAACAAGTAAAAAATTATTACACGATTGTTTTTTATTTAATTTTTTCTAACAAGTAGGTCTTTTAAATGATTTTCTTTTACGCCTGTAGTTTATAAACATTTTTGGTTACAATTTTTCTCTTTATAACGAATTATGATTATGTTTTCATTTTGATTAGTTATCACAAATTAAAAACTCATGCCATTTATTGGAATCCTTTTTTTTTTTTTTTTTTTTTTTTTTGGTACTTTTAAGCTGAACGCAGCTGATCGTATGAAGAGGAGTAACAAATTTATACAAGTTGCTTTCATTGTCCCTTGAAAGTTTAAACACTACAAAGGCACAGCGGGTCTGAACGGGAGAAAATACTTTTTGTTCTTCTGTTTAATATTCGTAAAAAGCTTAATGGCGACCAGTTTTGAAAAATGTCAGTTGGGCAAAGGCAATATTTTACATACGGTTTCCTGGTGCGTGAATGTCGCAAGTGTGGCAAGAAATTCAGATTGCAAAACATTTATACGCATGAAAAGCAAATAAATTTTAAATAAAGAAATTAAAAAGAAAAAACAAACATTTTTTCCCCCTCTTTTTTTTTTTTTTTGTTTGCATGGAGTATAGAAGTGAAAGCTTTTAATTCCTTAATTGAATAAAAAGTATATACGAGTACACACTTGGCTAAATCGGTTTTTGAGGCACAAGGTATACGTGTGCTCATTTTCTACATCATATGCTTTGCCAAAGAGAAATATAATTTGAAAGGATCATCAGCAATATAAAATCGCAAACATACTTCAGTTCACATCTTCAAAAAATTAAGACCATACTTGACAGCTGATCAGCAGTTAATGATCATCTGTTCATTGCATTTGGAATGTACTGTAAATTCTCTTTTGTTTGGTTGTATGCTGGCGGAGTTAAAGTTGATGGACGCGATTTGCAACTCTGTAAAAAAATGCATGTATTTTGTTTATATAAAATTAGCTGTACTGTTAAAAGTTTTACTTAAAATGCCCTGATTCACTACCCTACATTATTGTGCGATCTGTCAAATATGGTTTAGGTGCAGCCTAAAAAGAGATATGTATGTATGACAGAATTTTTGACAAGTGAAATGATTTACAAAATTTCAGGCAATCAGAGTTGCATTTATTTCAATCAGCAAAGAAAACATTTGTATTCATCATATTTATTTTGTTCCTGTGCGGGGAAATGGCGTTTCTATTCAAAAACCCAATTTTAAGTTCAATTTAATAAACTTGTAAACGAAACGGTTGCCCAATCCAGCTCCCAATTTTTTGAAAAATATTCTCAATCATATACGAGTTTAATGTTTTATATGACTTTTTCCTTTTTCCTACGCTGCCACATGAAGCCATCTGGCATATTATTCCCTTCAGCAAATATTACGTGGTGCTGAAAGGTTTCAGGCCTTACATAGAGCTTAACGCTTCTAAGTTAATTTATTTTTTTAGCTTCTATGGCACCATACTTCAGAGGCTTAAGTCCATAAGTACTCAACATGAAAATTGAAAACAGTTAAAGAGTGGGTTTACGAACTTAGGAAGGGGCGAACGAGCACTTCCTATGAACCACGTTTAGGACTTGCCGTTGGGGTCACAACTCCTTAAACGATTACAGAAATTCATAAAATGATGATGGAGCACTGCCGAGTGATATAGCTGAAGCAAGCAGGATCTTAACCGATAGTGTTTGCAATATATTACATGAATATAAGACCATGGAGAACCTCTGTGCTGCGTGGATACCGCATTTGCTAACGATCCATCAATAATTGATTGTGGTTGTGTTAACTAAAATCAACATATTTACCAGACTTAGTCTGCAACGACTCAGTTCTATTTCCTAATCTTAAAAATGGCTTGGAGGTAAAAAGCTTCAGAGCTACTGGGCTTTCCCTGTGATGATGTTAATGAGTATTTGGTGAGGCTTGAGGAATCCCACCATAAAAATGGTATCGCTGCTTTAAAACAACGCTGTGAAAAATGCATTGATCTATTTCAGGGATTATGTTAAAAAAATTAAACGAAAACTTTTCACCTCACCCTCGTACAAATTGCTAAGGCTTCTTTGGCTGCCCTTCTTAATTGATTTCTGTACTGAATGTTAAACGCTTTAACTTTAAAAATATTTAATGTTTTTAGTGGAATTTGATAATTCAAGTTAATAATTCATACAAGTGTTGTTCCTTTTTAAATAAGAATGCAACGGGGTGCGAGAAAAGTGTAAATTCGTTTAATATATAAAATGCAGTACAACTTTTACTTAAATATTTTTTTTTAACAATTTTTTCCCAAAAATTAAAAAATTGCATGCCACAAATTTATGTATGTGCGAGTGCATATATGCAGACATATTTTGGAAGGAAGAAAAAAAGAGAGTGAAAGAAAGAAACGTGGTAAGTATTCATGCTGTTGCACAAAGTATATTTTGCTGTTGCATGTTGGTTAGCTTTGCTAGTAAACACAGCAAACATCCAACACAACACCCAAACGTTGTGAGTAAAGTTTTGTTTTGCTTGCAGTTGGCTGCATATTTTGTAACTCTTATTTTGCTTTTCAGTTGTACGAGCCATCATCAGTTTAAGCAGTTTATTCTTGTTGCAACAAAAAGACTTTCGGAATGTGGTAATAAAAGTTGTTGTTGTTCTGCTTGCTGTTATTGCTGTTGTTGTAGTTGTAGTTGCAGTTGGCTGCATTTCAGTCTTACGTTTGCAAAACCGAGCTTTTGTGGCAAATGTTTGTTTTAGTGTTTGTGGTATATTTCGCTCCGTGTAGGAAATGCTTGTATCGTTGTTTACAAAGCATACCAAACAGTCGAGCAATAAAAAATCCAACTTAAGCAAATACAAACCTGTTAATAAAATAAATGAAAAATCAACATTAAAGAAAACGCTCTTGTTATAAATTGCTTAAATCAAAAAAAAAAAAAACAAAAAAAAAACACCAAAAAAAAAAACGAAACTGCAAAAAAATTACCAAAAAAAAAAAAAATATATAAAAAATAATGAAAGAAAAACTACAACTTTTAAACAATGTTGAGAAAAAATGCAGCGCAAAACTTTGCAATTGCCATACAGTGCAACTTAAATGCCAAAAATATGATTGCTTATATAAGAGTTAAACGCACACAAATGCATATCTAAATGCACATTGTATGTATGTATATGTGTGTACATATGTATCTTTTATATATATTTTTACACTTATAGAATTTTTAAAAACAATATTTTTCTTTTTCTTATTTAATTTTTTTTAATTTTAATTTTTCCTTTTTTTTTCGTTGCAGATTTTGTCTGAAAAATAAACTTGGAATAATTTTTAGTAAATATTTGTTTTTAATTGTTAAAAGCAAATAAAAAGTGAAAAATATATGGACAAGTTTAAAAGTTGGAGCAACGAAATGCATTATGTGAATGTAAGTTAAAATATACAGTTGAGTAATGATTATACGTGCAATCGAAAAACAGTGTGACCAGAGGTTGTATTGAAATTAACGCATTCCAGTTTTCAGGAATTTCATAAATTTCTCTTAATCGCTTTTGGAACGATATGCCAAAATTTGTGTATGGTTTTTTACTAAGTCGCTTACTGCTCTCTTACCTATTATGTCTTCAAGTTCATAGATCAAAATAATTCACCCTGTAATTGGAAGGTGAAAAATAGAAAAGAATATAGATTACAAGGTATAAATTATTTCCTATCCATGTGTACCGCATGGAAAATATACGAGAAGAAGATATATAATTGAAAACCCAACGATGCTACATCATTCATTTTCAATTTGCTATAGGCAATTTTTATTCATTTATGATAGAGCAGTTACTTGATTGCATTTGGAAAATATTAACCATATCGTCTATATCGATATAACATTATACGTTCTAACGATGTTCTGACTACTCTTATAAGCCATGTCTAATCAGATTTCAAAAATAATTGCCTGTATATTTTCGTAACTTTGTGAAATTTTTAGCATCCGCGAACGTCTTAATAAAGGAGGGGATAGTGCCTCTCTCAACATAAAATACTAATGTTGGGCCAAGTTTGTGGCTTGTTTCACTGTTCTGACCTTTTTCGCTTAAAATTTCAACATGTAACATACGGGAATGCTATGAGACCCGTCTCTGTTGTAATAACAGCCTTCGTCTATCCTTTATATAACTGATACTTTATTATACCAATTTTTATAGTAGTTTTCGAGTCATTTTAGCAAAATCTGGTGTTGATTATAGGCGATAGGTATGGAAGTGTAGGAATAAATTTGGTTCAAAAATTATGGTACCGTTGTGCTGCCTATAGGGAGGTATTAGGTATTAGAAGAAATCATCAGACAAATAACATAAACAATAGAATAATAGAGTGGTTGCTGTGGAAAATTGGAAGAAGCGACTAGCAATAGTATAGTTGGGCCGTAGTATGAATACCTGACAATCTTAACGAAGTTATTCCTAATGGGGTTCCGCAGCAGAGGATATAAAATACATTTTTCTCTTCCTTCGCATCATCGTATTTGAGGCGCTACTCATTATGGAAACGAGCCATAAAGCACTTGTGATTTTCGCAGCTAAGTTCTGCTGTTAATACCTTGGAAGTTGAGGATCCTTCTGGTTTGTCTAGCGTGTTGACGAGAGCGTGACACCAGTTCGGCATGCCCAATAAACTGCGACGCAGCCAACACAGAATTTATTAATATCAGAATCTCTGAGTAACCTTTCTTTCTTTGACAGATTGTTCGCATCTAAATTAGTATGCTTACATACCCCTGCAGCATGTTGAGGGTAATACGCTGCCACAGTATCAAGTAATATGCGATACTCATGAAGAGGACGGATTTTATTGCCGTTTGATGTCAGTCCTGACATTATTAGCACAGTTCCATACGAATTTATGCCTATATAGCAATAAATTTATTCGGTAGTCTAAACTAGATTTTTATACCGAGTTCCGTCGTATAAGCACAAATTGTACCTGCAGGAATAATCATAATGCATGCTAGCAAAACCTATGCCTTAATCACTATATGAAGTCTACTGTGTTCCGAATTTGATTTACTGTAACCCACAATGGCAAGCATATCAAATATTATGTTATGCAATATGCCAGATTAAATGTATCTAATAATGGAAAAATATGCTCTTGATAACAAAGTTTAAGCAATAAAACAGCGAGGTCATGACACATTCAAAAGCTCATTTCATTAAGATCGACATTAGAGTGCGCTTCGAATTATTAGCCACAACCAAGGTTAGCAACTTGTGATTTATAGTAGAAAAATGCAAACCCGCTAACAAGCTCAAAAAGCATGAAACCAAAAATGTAGAACAAGAAGTAGCCAACCCACACAAAAGCTTTTCAATTTAAAATTATCTCATTCAATAATCTTATAAGAAAATTGATTTGCTTTTGAAATATTTTTTCTTTCATTGTTGAAACTTCAACTTGTATACTTGATTGAATTGTGGACGACACACGCTGTCCTGCTTCTTTTTTTGATACTGTGAGCTTATAGAGTTCAATTTTCATAAAATCATTTCAAAATCACTTTATTCAAAACCAAAAGCACGTCATGCACGCCCACTGAGAAAATTTTACAATTAGCTAACGCCAGATGACGCCAATACTAGAAACCTTTAGCAAGAATTTAATTTGCTTAAGCCGTACGAATAAGTTTTAATTTCATTTCTTTGTGGAAGCTGGTTGTCCAAAAAAAAAGCTTTAAAATATTAAAAAAATGTTTCAAATGGGCGCTAAATAAAATTGACACTTTGTTTTACAACAAAGTTGCAGTTATAAAAAGCAGCGCAAATATAACATCGGTGTTGCAAAGTAGTGCGCTCTATCAGTGTCTTAAAAACTAGTATACTTTCGTTAGGGAAATTATTCTCTAGATTTGAATAAAATTTATTTGTTGTGCTCTTTGCAAAGTTTTTCAAGATCCACTTTATTTGCACTTTTGTAATTCTCAATTGATTACTGTAATATATACATAAAAGTGTTATTTTGGTTTGAATTCAAAATTCACGTTAATACAGGAAATATTATAGTAAAAATGATTTGCTTGAAAAGCTCCAAATTCATACCTTGTGGAGCTGCTGCAAGCGGTACTAAATACTATTTTGTATCTTTATTAATTTCATATTCAAACTTCCATTTAATGATTCATTGTTATTTTATGGTGAAAGTACTTTCTTTGGAAATGTGTACATCCAAAGGATGTGTGCAAAGCACTAGTGATGAGTTTGCAAGAAATACGAGCATACTGGTACTCCCAAATCATGACAAACAGAATATACACTTTTTATGCGAGTCTGTCTGACCCTAATCTCAGGCTGGTGTACGTAGAATAATAATACTGGTTCGATGGTTTCCCTGGCATGATCTTATCGGAGCAAAAACTGACCAACAATGATTGCCAACAGAATTATGTAAAATAATAATAAAAAAGTGTCCATGATAATTTTTTTAATTCTGCGATCACGGACACTGTTGTAAAATTTTCGACACCCCCTCTTTTGTAATAGAACCCCAAATATTTAAGAAATAGTGATTAGCTTTGTTATTGAAAAAAATTACAGAAATTTGATTCGAGTCCTCCTTTAAGGTTTATCTTATTAACTCCACTGCAATATCCTCTCCCCAAACATGGATTCTCTTCTAGAAGTTTTACCATCCATACCATGGTAAAATAAGCGCTACACCTAATTTTTCATCTATATTTCATTGATGAATAGCCACCATAGTAAGGCTAATTGCTAATATGGAAAATATTCACTTCCTATTTAAATCCAAATTATATTTGACAGTTCTGGACGATAATCTTCGTAACGCAAATTGTAATAGAACGGCAAAAAGGGTTGCAATTTAATGTTTTTACGACACGGTTAAAAGCAAGTCATGGAAAAGTATAGTTCTTAAATCAATATGAAACGATAACGACTATCATAATAAGGTCGCTTATCAATTAAAAAATTAATAAAAAAATTATATTTGCAATAGATATTTTCGGAACCGAACTCATCGAAAACGGAAAACTGAGCAGACATACAAAATTCCCATTGAACAGAAACAAAGCAGCTGATTCTTAGCAGAGCAAAATAGAATATACATGAGCAGGTATCACTATATTAGGCAACCGTGGGAAATATTTACACGAAAATCTGATAATAATACCCTCTTATTTTAAAAACTCGTATCAAAATGGAGTTGCCGGCGACATCCTACTACACGAATATGATCCATACAATTTTTCCTTCGCTGATTGTAGTAAAAACAACTCTGATTGAATGATCAGGGTCATAAAAATAAAAATCTGATATTTTTAGCTCACAGTATTCAATTTTTTAAGCAGACATGCCATATTTAAGAAGTCGTACGACTGTGTAGGATAGTACAATACGGACTTGACCAAGATATATTTTTTTAGTGTCCAAACTTTTTTTTTTTATCTGCAGTTCATTTACACTTTTAACGGCTTCCCCCTGAAAATTTTCATTGGGAAGCACCTCCTGGCCTATTAACCCTAGAAAACAATACAAAACTAAATTCACAAAGAGCTCTTAAATATCGAATTCTTGACTCTTAATATATATATACATATAGACGTATTATACATTTTTTTCCACTTTCCTCTTCACCTTGATGGAATATAATGTAAATGGTACTTTTACAATTTCCCTCTATTAAGCTTTTAGGCTGCTAAGAGCAAATAATTCGAGAAGATATTTAAAAGATCGTCTACCTAGTAATTATAGTGGTAGATATCTTAGTGTGAAACAAAAGCAAAAGATGTGATATACATTTTTGTCTTCCATGTAGGAAAGACCAATTTTTTCAGCCAGAGTTCGAAAGGCTTATGTATGTTCGTAGTGGCATGTGGTTGTGGTGGCCAACTTCAGTACTTGAAGCCTTCGTAAGTTCAGGATTGTTCTGGTTCTCGAAGCGTTAAAAGGATAGGATATAAAATCGAGAAAGCTAACAGTCTCCATGCCATTATTATAACGATTTCTCCTTAATACAGGCCAGCCCAGAGATTGCGGAGAGATTTCCCATTAAACAGAAGCTCAATCGGTACGAAAGGAGAAGTGTCTCTGTTAATTTATGGAACATTTAAGGAACATTTTCTTTCCTCTTCTGTTGTTAAAGTTTTGAATGAAAGCTTCCACAGTTCAGAAGAATATTTTAACTCCTTAAATTAAGCCACTCTTTAAAAGTGTTAAAACGAATAACACTTTTGCCAAATCTGTTGTCACTGTTGGTGCCCAAGTTTGGTAGTTGGTGGTATTGTTTTAAAACTTCTGCTCATGGCGTTACTGTTGATTTTTCTTATTTTCATATG
Source organism: Ormia ochracea (assembly GCA_963402855.1). Lineage (NCBI taxonomy): Eukaryota > Metazoa > Arthropoda > Insecta > Diptera > Tachinidae > Ormia > Ormia ochracea. The sequence continues at coordinate 12,490,870 of OY727105.1, forward strand.
CTATTTCTATAATATATACATGCAAGCATATATACATTTATTTAGTGCTTTTTTTAAATATTTTTTTCCTGCAAAAATATGCAGACAACAGTCACCAACAACAACCCACATGTGTCAGGTTAAGAGTTGAAATTAAGTATTCGTTCAGTTGGTTGTGCTTTTTTCACTTTTGTTTTAAAGCTGCTGCTTCTTTGGTATTTTGTAGTTCTTGAATTTCAAACAGTAGCCGATTATATTTGCAACCCACATACACTCACACACATAAGTTAATACTCACACACCTCAACTTTTGCAAGTCGTGTTTGAAATGACAGTAAAGTTTATGTGTTTCAGTCTGTTTTCTCTTTCTTAACGTATGATTTCTCTTTCTTGTGAATACGTACGTGTAGAAGTTGTTTTAATTATTGTTATTATTTTATTAAACAAAACAAAAAAGTTTAAATGTAACCTTTATTTAGCACTTTGTTGCAATTATCTTATTTAAATTCATTACCAAGTGATTTTGCGAGGCATTTTACTAAAGTGTTTAATTTAATGTGGCGCCATAAGGTGAATGCTTAATTGCAAAGTTGTCTTGTTGGAATACAAATATGTGTCTGGTGTTGTAAAATGAATTTGTTATACAAATATTTAAATTAAGGGTAATAAAAATTTCAGATGGAAAGAGGCCAGTACTCAGGAGACCGCTTGATAAAAAGGTATAGTGATAAAGAAGATACATAATTCACTGTGTGAACAGTGACAAAGGATTTGTCAGTTTAGCATTTCAACAACAATTGAAGTATTAGTTGTAATATGCTTAAAGGTCGCGATGCACTATCCTACACAATCGTACGATCTGTCAAACATGGCATGTGTTCTGAAAAAGTAGGATAGTGTGGCCTAAAAATGCAACTCTGTAACAGTTTTTTTTAACAAGTTGTATACCTTGTAAAAGTTGATGAAAATTTTCATAAAATAGCAATTTTCAAGGGAGCAGAGTTGCATTTACTTCAACTAAGAGAGAAAAAAAATTTATTTGCATAATAATTGTATGAAAGTGTTCCACCAGCAACGACATTTTCAAGCAATTTTAAAATGAATCTTGCAACTGTGTAGGATAGTCGAGCCACTTTCAAAATCAAGCAAAGTAACCCCAATGATATTTTTTTCTTTGATCTCACATAGATTTTTGAATCTGATCTCTTTTGATCTCCACTGCACGAGTAGATGTTTTATTCGAATAACAACGTTTAAACTATATCAAAAGCAAAATGCAATGCAATTTGTGAATGTCATTGTTCGATTATTCGATTACGAAAGTTTAGAATACAGTGTAGGATAGTAAAGCATGGCTGTAGAAAACACTTAATCCCACATTTTTAAAAATCTGAAAAAGTTTTTCAATAATACAATAAATTCAGGTTGAATGTTGTTTGTTATGTGGATTTGAAAAACATATTAAATTAAATTAATGTCATTCAATTTCATCACGGCGACCGGCTTCCGTTTAGTGCAAGAAATTTAAAAATTGAACGTGTAACTCGCCGCGACGTAGTTTACTTTAGAGATTATGACATACGTGAATGCATTACTATGCCGTACAATATTCACAAAAAAACTATCGGTTACCTAAATTATGAACGCATTATGCGGCCCATACATTATCCACATTGTATTGGCATCACTTTCTTTTCGTCTTACTTTATTTCAAAAAAAATGGTACACAATTAATTTCCAAAAAAAAGTCAAAGACGACTATAAACAAAACAAAAGCTTATGGATAAAATTGTTTACGCTGCTCTGTACTTTTGCAATGTAATTTTATTGTGCAGTGCTGCCAACATTAATTGCGCAATAAAAATTAAATATATTGTGCAATCTTCGAATTATTTATGGCAATTATTTTGTATGTGTGTGTGGGTGTCTGTGATAGGGACTAATGTTCTTAAGTTTAACAAAATTATTTAAAAATTATTATATAAGATAAGTATAGGAAATCTATTGTTCACATTGGAAGCCTACTGTGAATAAGGAGCAATTGCGTAAGTGATGATCCTTCCACTTGCTGGGATTGAAATGTAACGTAATAATTATTTATTATTTTTTTTTTTTTTTTTTTGTTGAATTGTGATATATTTGCGATCAAATCTGTATATTAGCCGTAAATTTTTAAAATGTCTCTCAAAGTCATAATTATCCCACTGTGCAGATGGTTGCTTACACAGAAATAATTTTTTAAAGTTTTTATATGATATTATGTTGAATTTTAAAACATAATTAGGAAGCCATGTCTCAGTCATACGGGTGCAGCTCTTAAGCAACTAACCAGCACCCGTAAATTGAAATCTTGCACACAATCCAAAAACTTTGCCATTTTTTTTTTTGTTGATTGTATGCCAAATGAAATAGCATCATTAATATAAAAATCATTGAATAATCTTTTCAAAATTTAAAATTAATTCCAATATTTAGTGAATATCTGAGACACAATGGGATTAAATTAAAATATTAACTATTTATTATACTTTCTCTGACACGAATAAATATTAATTCCTTTTATTTAACATAATTCCCCCTCTTTTAAATAATAAATGTAATTTTGTTTATAAAAATTCATCTATTATTAGCATTCCTCAGCTCACATGTTGCCAAACACTCCCAGTTGTGTTTAAATGTTTAACTTAAACCACCTACAACACATCTTCCAAACAAAAACCTAAAGTAATGTCAGAATATGAGATACAAACATTTTCAACACTTAAAGTAATCAGTGAGGTATTAAATAAAGAAGGAACTGGCAGAATTTGTTGGATGGCCTACTTGAAGTCCATTTAAAAGTAGGCAAATACGAGATTTTAATAAGATTTTTATTTGAATTTAAATGAGAATTATAAATGATAAGTATAAATGAGACTTTTAAGCTTAGTTATGAAATCGTTGGATTTTCATTTAGAAATCGAATCAAACGTGACAGAGAAGTGAATGGAAAAAACAAGATCAAGTGAATAATATTTCTCGCTCATTATTATGACGAGTAGCAATATTTTATTAAATAAATTTTTATTTCGCTTTTTACTACTCTGTGTTGCTTGAAATTAATTAGAAAATAATTTCATGAAGCCATCAGTATTCCTGTCTCTTCCTTTAGATCACCGCTTTGATGTATTCCTTGATATATCCCTTCCACTTTATGTATTTAATTTATTTATAAAGTAATAATAATTATAATTATTAATTATTAAATACATGATATAATTATTATTAATTTATAAAAAAATTTATAAATAAATGAACATTTAAATATACAAATATATAGATATATGTATACATATATATAAAAAAATTACCTTTATAATAAATAATTTATAATTATAAAAATATAAATAATTAATATTATAAACAATATAAAAAAAAAATTATTTTAATTTAATTAATTTTTAAAAAAACATAATTATTTAATATTTATTATTTAAATATTAAATTATAATACATAAATAAATACATTATTTATTATTTAAATGTTTATTATTTAATAATTATTATCTATCTGTTGTATTTAAATTTTTATTAAATATAAATGAAATATTAAATTTTTTATTTTTAATTTTTTTTTATAAATAAATATTAATTATATTTTATATTTAATAATTAATATATAAATTACATATTCATATATATATATATATATACATGAATATGTAATATGTATATATATATTTTTATATGTAAAAATAAATTATCTTTATGGCAATAATTATTTATATTTTTCAAGGATTTAAAAACTATATAAATATAATAATATATAATAAATATAATTTTAAAAAAATAAATAATTATTAATATAAATAATACCAATTTTTTTTACTAAATTTTTAATACTAATTTTTTTTAATTTTATGAACTTATAAATATATAATTTTTTTAAATAAAAAAAATATCTGACACATAATTAAAAAAAATTCCTTAAAATGTGCATTATTTTTGCGTAACCAATTAATAATTAATAAAGCTATAACAGTATATAAATATTTAATTAATTATTACACTGTTAGGTTTAGATGAATTATATATATGTATATGTATATATATATTAAACATTCGTTAATTATTATATATCAATAGTATTTAAATTTTTATTAAATATTTAAAATTTATTAAATTGTTTTAATATTTATATAAGTTAATTATTAAATTTTTTACTTTTTTATAAATTAATAATAATTTTATTTTATATTTAATAATTAACAAATATATTATATATATATGCACATACGAAAAACAGATAGGCACGGGGCAGACATAGGATAAATAACTTAAAAGTTATAATTTACCAAAAAGCAGCAGATTTTTTTTTTATTTTATCTAAAATTATAACATTATTTTTTTTAAAACAACTGTAGTATTAAAATTATTTAAGATGCCTAAGATTGATATAACTCCAACTGAGGATTTGCCTATTATGGAGCAAATACAAAAGCTTATAAAACCTCCTCCTAACGAGGAGGAAAAAATGGGAATACGTCCAAGTGTAGTAAAACATCCATATTATAAACGACCAGGACGGGGTCATAACCATGATTTGTGTGATGCTTGTGAAGAAGGAGGAGATTTACTTTGTTGCGATCGTTGTCCATCTAGATTTCATTTGCAATGCCATGATCCGCCTCTTACGAAAGATGACATACCAACTGGTCAATGGTTATGCCATAATTGTCGCATGACAATAAAAGCTGCCCCATCTTCATCCAAATCCAGTTCAGTAGAACGGTCGTCATCTGCTCCTAACATAGCCAACTCCCGCCCTAGTAGTAGTATTTAATAGTAGTGATTTGAGCAGTACGGAGAAATATCTTTCAAAACTACCAGTTGGAATTCAGGGTGCATTGGATCCCAACAAGAGACCTACACCATTAGATGAAATAATAAAGGCAGCAAGTATTTTAAATCCGAAGCAATTTGAGCTTCCTAGGGAGTTAGAGATACATACACAATTTCCTGGAAACTACAAAATTGAGCCCGTACGTACGAATGGCAACGGTAATAATAAAAAACCAAACTGTCGTCGTAACTCTAAACCTTATGAGTTGGATACTCAAGGTTTGGTACCTATGCCCGCAAAAACTTGCTTTTATTGCTAACGCTCATGTAAAAAAGCTCCACTGCTAGCATGCGATTATTGCCCTCTTTTTTTCCATCAGGACTGCTTAGATTCACCAATGACAGCATTACCAACCGGTCTCTGGATGTGCCCAAATCATGTTGAAAAATTAGTATCAACAATGTTATATATATATATATATATAATTTTTGGGCAAATGCGGCCAGCTATCGGGATCCTTCTGTAGAACTTTGCCCCTTTCTCAATACTGAAATACACTCTTTACACATATAAAAACACCGGCAACTCTTTTTCAGTTCGGCATTCCCAGTGTTAAAACACCTTTTTCCCCGATATTTATTTTGCTTTAATTATTTATTTTATTTTATGCACTGATTATTGAAAAATTTTACTGTTTTCAGTTTGTAAATGAAAGCGCTCTTTTTAATCGCTTGAAAATCAGTTAAAAGGCCACTCAAGTTCTAAAGCAAGAAATTTCGAAATTGAAAAAAAAAAACAAAAACATTTTAAAATTAGCTTTAATGACTTTTCCTAAAAACTCCAGCACACACAGATGTATGCAAGTGCATACATACACACATACATACATATATAAATTTATATGAAATGGCTCAAAGAATGCTTCAAACAATATGATTTATGTATTTCTTTTTATAAAATGTTTAAAGCTTTTAAAGTGCTCGACATTTTTTGTGACAGAACAAGCTAAGAAAACTTGAAGGAATGAAACGTATAAAATTTATTTGATGTTAAAACATTTTATGTTTTAACTTTATCTGTTTTCCTTCCTTTTCCCCCTTTTTTGTTTTGGTATGCTTTTTAAGTGTAAGCATGTCTTGTTTTTTTTTTAATTCACTTTTCTTTGTTGCGTCTTTTACACACAGTTGCGCAAAAACATTTGTCATTCTGGCCACTTTGCATTCCTTTAGGACTTCAGCGTTAAAGCTATTTGGCTACGGGTATGTGCATTGACATTTTATGTAAAGGGTGGTCCAACCATAATGCACGCTGTTAATTGTGAGTCACTGTCGGATGAGAGTCCACTAGTAACTCATGAAAAGTCGATGCAGCCACATAGAGTGAGTGTTTGATGCGGTTAATGGGCTGGCGGTGTCATCGGCCAAGCAATTACCGTAAGTGATAACTGGCTTCTTGTAACGAGAAATTATAAGGATGTGGAACTGGAGGATATTATTTTATTTAATATTTTTTAACCAACTGAAATACTCAGTGAGTACACAGGAATCAAACCCGCCACGATCGGTATAGTAGGCTGTTTATTATCCATTCGCCTACGGGGGTACCCGTATAGGCGGTCTACTGGCGAAACGCCTGCCACGAAATAAATGCTATTTTGTGCAGGAAATTTAATGGCCTTATTATCTCATGTAGCGGCGATGCTAGTGGTCTTCTTTGCTTTGAGGATATCTTACAGTCAATAAGCCAAGCCAAATTCGAAAGCTTTGCCATGAGATAATTTTGCACATTAACGACATTGAGCCCCAAATTATGTTTCGCTGTCCTAGCAAATTTTATAAAAATAATGCTCTGAAATTTTTTATTTTCCTTACAATTAATATCGTACATTTTGTTGGGGCCACCCTCTAATGCTTGCCTTCCTCCAATATATATAAATATATATTTATTAATTGCTATAATTTGCCAGATACCCAAAATAGTAGATCCTATTAAAATTGTAAAATTTTAAAAGATAATTTAAATGCAAGAATGTTAATTTTAAGAAAATTGAAATTTAAAGTGCTCTACCACATTTTAAATTATTAATTCAAATTAAACACGTTCACTGTCAGTGGGGTGCTCTTAAGACCACTACTGACCCTCAACCTTAAGGGGAATTCATTGAGTCTGTTAAAAATAAAAATTTAATTTTGTTTGCTTAAAGAAACAGGAGTAACAACTTAAATATTACAAAACTGGATGTGCTTTCTTTTAAAAAAATTCTAAAAATAAAAATAATTTAAAATTCAAAAAAAAAAAAAAATGCGAAAGACGTAATATGTCCTGACGTAAGAGCTTAAGTAATTATGGACATAATTCAAGTCAAGTGACACTTAACACATTTAACTTTAAAATTATAAAATATAAAAATCATTTTTACTGTATTCATTTACTGAATTGTATTTGAGGATTTTTTTCAAAAAATTTTAATATCGAGTGCCATTTTTGTTTGTTCCTCACCTGCCTCAATATTAAAATTGAACTGAGGGGTGTGCATACTATCAGAGGAAATACGTGTGTCGATGCTGTATTCTTTTAACTGTCAGCAGAATAAATTTTCAACCCATTAACTTTAACGGGACCAACAAGGCACTGCTTGACTTCAAAAACCAAGAAGTAAAGGGGTAGAGTGACAGCATAAATAACGAAGAAGTATTAAGTATTTCTTCAATTATTGCTGAAAAAGGTTTCTCAAGTTGTAATTCTCAATAGGTTCTTACGAATGAAGGCGAACAAGGCACTGCAGGACTTCAAATACCACGATGTAAAGGTTTAGTGACAGGATAAATAACGAAAAAATATTAACTACTTCTTCAATTATTGCTGAAAAATGTTTCTCAAGTTGTAATTCTCAATTAGTTCGTGGGAATAAAGGCGAACAAGGCACTGCCGGACTTCAAATACCACGATGTAAAGGTTTAGTGACAGCATAAATAACAAAAAACTATTAACTATTTATTCAATTATTGCTGTAAAAGGTTTCTCAATTTGTAATTCTCAATAGGTTCTTGGGAATGAAGGCCAACAAGGCACTGCTTGATTCCAAAAACCAAGAAGTAAAGGGGTAGAGTGACAGCATAAATTACGAAGCAATATTAACTATTTCTTCAATTATTGCTGAAAAAGGTTTCTCAAGTTGTAATTCTCAATTAGTTCTTGGGAATAAAAGCATACCAGAGCAAGTAAAGCAAGCAACATAAACAACAAAATCTATTTACAATATATATGAGGAAATGTGTTCAAACCAGTTTCTGGCTTGTATTGATTCTTTGCTGTTAAGTGAAATAAAATATTTTTAAAATCGCATACTTCCTCTTTCACTGGGCAGAACTAGTCTGTCACTGCTGGCACTATATTGTCAGTTATAGAGACAGAAATGAATTTAACGGTGGGCGTGTGTGTGTGTGAGTGTATGTTGCAGTCAAAATAGCAATTCGCATATAAACATGGGCCTTTTTTTCTAAGATTTTGCAGTCGCCAAAGTGCTGTTGCGTTGATTGCGTTAACGCTTGAAATGATTTTACGATTTTACCAAAAATGTTATATGATCCCATAAATCCTGCTTGAATTGATATTAAAACTTGATAAAAAACAATATCAATTCGGCCATTATGGATGTTGTGTATTCAACTAATTACAATCGGCCAAAACTGTTGCGTATTTTGTTGAAAAGCTCTCAAAGTGGTAAACGTTCACTGCAAACCAATTACCGCAACATTTTATCTAAAGTTCTTTATAGACTTTAAAGTAGATACATGCAAGTAAAAGTTTACTTTAATTTGTAAAGCAAACACAAGGCAGTTGCATATTCTGCATGCCTCATGCGAATGCATTTTTATACTCGTATAATATGGACTTACAAAAATATTCGTTTGAGTCGCTTATATAATTTTTATTTTTATCTCTTTTCAATGTATCCAAAGTTGCATAAACATTTAAACTTGTATGTGAATGATGTTGTGAGTAAAAACCAAATTTTATTTATTTATTTTTTTTTATACAATATGAATGACACTTGATTTTTTAGTTTGGAAATATTAGTTTTTATAAATGAAATTGAGTTGGAATTGCTTGGCCGCGCCCATCAATGATATGCAAAAGAATACTGGCTAGTTGAAAATTAATGAATTCTTAAGAAATCGTTTGATTAAATAAATTTATTGCTATAGATCCCTTTGATTTACAAACAAAAAGTGTAGATTTCTAAATTATACCAAGAATAGGAAAATAAAAAACATTTTAATGATTTCATTATTTAACATCACTGCCATTTAAACGAACGCATTAACATTTCGAAACTTTTACATGACATACATATGTATGTATGTACATGGAAACATGGAACGGCCTCTACTCAAATAAAGCACACATAAAAAACAACTTTCGTCCATAAAGTTTTCACGGGCTCGGTGAAAATAATTATTGCCAAGTTGGCGGCAGAAGGGTCTGTCTATCAGCCATCTCAACATGAAATATCATTTACAAAAATTAAATGTCAAATAGCCTTTCTAAATAAATCCAATAATAATATTTAAAACTTAATATTGGTAAGCAGTACCTTCTTATAAAGAATTGGGTTACTTTCAAATTAACCATGAATCTTGTGTTACAATAAATAAGACACATTAAAATATAAAAGCGGTGCGCCTCTGTTTCTGTGCGTGTTTGTGTGTGTGTGTGTGTGTTAATTTCTATCTACCAGACCAACAAAAGCAAGATTATCAAATTCTAGGAAAAAAGCTGAACGGCAAAGAGAAAACAAAGAGGAGACAATGGTAAGAACAAACGGTTATCAATAACACCATTCAATAAGAAGCTGCTCAAGTGTGGGAGCGTCAAAAACTATGTTGTACAAGTGTCGTAAATGAATGGCGGCGTATGCATGTGTATGCACATCTGAAGAAAATAACAACTCAATCTGGGGACAGTATCAATATGTCTTCATGAAAAACCTGCAACATAAGAGAGATTCAAGAACTGGCTCAATGTCCTACACCCACTTCAAAATGACTTTCAATGAAATTTATGTAAAACGTCACAAAAACTTTCAGAAATATTTGAGACAACACAACCTCTGGCGATTAGGATTTCATTTAGTTTGTTCAATTTATTTATTAAATGTTATTATTTATTTTATGGCTCGAAACATAAAAGAGGTCACTCATACATACATACGTACACATTTGAAATAGTCTATGGCTGGGCAGCCTCATCGGCTGTAGGCTCCCCTAAACACTCTAATCGACATCGCCGCCAAACGGAATACGAAAAATAAAATATTTATCTCAATAACTACCCAATCAAGAATTTATTTACGTACAGAACAACGTTTATGCAAATAAATTATTAACTTTAAATGTAACAGATCAGGTCTTCAATGAAAAGGAAGGTCTTGGTATGCTTCATACCTCCGAATTCTTGCAGTTCTTAAACAAGCAAATGAGAAATATTAACAATCCATTGTTGTATAATTCCTTTATATCATTGCTTGAGAAGAGTGAACTGTGCCGGAATAGATAAACCAAATAGTCATTGAGAAGCATTCCTCATAGGAATGCTCAAAATCTCAATTACTGAGGAAAAGTACAATTTTTAACTAATAACACCGTGCTCGGTTTGGTAGCTGATGTCGATAAAGGCCTAGTTCCGCTATCCTGCACCGGCGCACGATAAATTCACACAAAAATCTGTTAATGATGGCCTTCTATTTTAAAAAATCCCATCAAAATGGCATTGCTAGGTGGATACACTGTCATACAAAACTGGCCCAGATTCACTATCGTAAACAGTCGTGCGATTTATTTACACAAAATATAAAGAGTGATGCCCTTCTATTTTAAAAAATCCCATCAAAATGGCATTGCTAGGTGCATACACTGTCATACAAAACTGGATGTGAATAAAGGCCCAGATTCCCTGTCGTAAAAAGTCGTGCGATTAATTCACAGAAAATTTAAAGAGTGATGCTCTTCTATTTTAAAAAATCCCATCAAAATGGCATTGTTGGCTTCACACTGTCATCAAAAACAGGATATCGATAAAGGCCCAGATGCACTGTCGTAAACAGTGAATTTTCTGCGATTAATTCACAGACAATTTAAAGACTGTTGCCCTTCTATTTTAAAAAATTCCATTAAAATGGCATTGTTGGCTCCACACTGTCATCAAAAACAGGATATGGATAAAGGCCCAGATTCCCTGTCGTAAAAAGTCGTGCGATTAATTCACAGAAAATTTAAAGAGTGATGCTCTTCTATTTTAAAAAATTCCACCAAAATGGCATTGTTGGCTCCACACTGTCATAAAAAACAGGATATGGATAAAGGCCCAGATTCACTGTCGTAAAGAGTCGTACAATTCATTCGCACTAAAATGTGATATTGATTTCCAAATGAGCGAATATACACAAATTATTACTTTGCTGAGTGGAGTAAATGCAACTCTGATCGCATAAAAATGATCATCTTAAGACAATTTTTATAAACTTTGAAAAATCAAAATGTCACATTTGACAGTTTGCACGATGCGTAGAATAGTTAAACAAGTGCAACTTTCGGCGCCATTCCATATAGCATCAAGAATAGTAATTTTTCAGCGAGGAAACATCTAATCGCCATTTCGCTAGTTTTGACCAGAAATCTGGCAACTATGTTCATTGGTATCATTCTTTGCGCATTTAAATTAAGTAGAAATATAAATCACTATCAACCGCATACGCTTGCTTTGTTTAAGAGCAAACTTTGTTACTTTCTAGTTCGAAATTCCTAATTTGAACGGGGCACGTTTTACCCAACAATCGAATTGGAAATTACACAAAAATTGCTATTGTCACATAAATATTTATTATATAGAAAATCGAAACGAACTTTGTACAAGATAACAAATTATCTGATATAAATAAAATATTTCTAAAGCCACACACGAGGTGTCTGTTAGTTCGCACTTAAAGCGACATCTTCACCATAATTAACATAATATTGTTATAAATTTATAATCAATAGTTTGATACATTAATAAATAAAACGAAATAAAATTTTAACATAAACTATTTCACATATTAAAGCAACGTATAATCAAGCATGTTTGAATCTATACTGCATAATAAGTTTGTTTTTTTTTTAGCTCGAATTTCTTGTAGGTTCGATTCAAAAGCTTGCGCTGAAATTGTGAAGAATAAATTTTTCTTCTCAGAAAATTTATGTTTTTGAGGCATTTGGAAATTAATCTTAGATGCTGATATTACTATATTTGTAAGAAGACATTAAGATGTTCGTATAAATTGATACGTAGTCGTGCTATCATACTGTCAGTAAAAACTTCCTAATTCATTTTACAATTGTTTTACACAGATATTTGGAAAATGTGTACTGTTATAAGCGTACGCACATAGAATACGTCATACGTATACTGTGTTCATATTTTAACTCACAACTAATTGAAAGATATTACCGTGTTTACAACCAAGTACAAGGATTAATGGATATGAAGTTCAAGTGAATGAATAGCTTTACTCTATTGTGAATGTTAGATTGTGAATGCTAGATTGTGAATGCTGACTTTAAGAAAGTTAAATCTTAGGCAAGGCCTTTTCAGTAGAATATCTCTTAAGGCTTCGTTTCACTATCCTGCACTGTCGTACGATATATTCAAACGAAAATGTGATAGTAATACCATCCTATTTTAAAAAATCGCATTAAAATGGTTTTCTGATGCCATATTATCATTTAAATGTGATACAAAAAAAAAATATGTTTTCTGGTTGTAAAAGAATACATTTTCTTTGTTCAGCGGATTGAAGTAAAAGCACGAAAATTATCTTTTTTTTTGAAAATTTTCATAAGGTTTTGCATTAAGTACGATTTGTAAACAGTTTTATGTCACACTATTTCAGCACACAGGCCAAATTTCAGAAAGTGTAAAACTGTGTAGGATAGTGAAACGAGGCCTTTTAGGACATTCTTCGCTAAAAATTAAAAACAAAAAAATTGGATTTGAAAATTTTTCCAAAAAGTGAATTCGATAAATCTCCGCCGTATTCTTTTGTTCTTCTACGGAAAAGTTTGATGTACTCGTATAAGTAAAGGTCAAGCTTCACTATCCTACAAAGTCGTATTAATCATTTTCATCCTATCGCACGAAAATGGACGAACGAATGGTTTGCTTTAAACAATTATGAAGCAAATAAATTTCTTCTTTGTTAGTTGAAGTGAATGCAACTCTAGCCCCTCTAATTTCAGCGGTTCAATTCCCCGGGAAGCCAGAAGCCAAAGGCCTCAGTAGCCAGTGCTTCTATACATATTGCAATTATATTCATATAATTGTAATATTTGGTAAATAAATAAATAAATAAATGCAACTCTGATCGCATGAAATTTGTAATTTTATGAAAATTTTCATAAAGATTAACAAATCGTACGACTTGTCAAAAAAGTCTGACATATTATAGTAAAGCTTGGCCTTAACTCACAACGAGTACATCGGAGAAGCATTTTTAGGCTATACTATCCTAAGCCGTATTTAACAGAGTTGTACGATTTTATAGGATAGTGAAGCACGGCCTTTGAAATGTCTATTTCATTAATGCTTATATGTTTATACAATATTTGTTGAAGATCATAATTTAGCTAATTTATTTGATAACGCTGTCACTGATATTACCCCCCTCTTTTTAAAGTTTATGCTATAAAACGCTTATTAAATTGTCCTCCATACTTATGCAACTGCATACATGCATTGCTTTTAGTTATTAGTTTTATGCGTACGGAATGACTGTGTATCATAGCGAAAGCCACCTCCACCGCCAGCATCACCGTACTCGCAGTCATCTGTTTAGTATTAACTCCAGAGGCATAAAATGCCACAAATAGGCGTCTTTACTGCATCGGCAAGGGCTTTCCGGCATTGCTTACACATTCGCATATGTTTAAGTATAAATGATGCTTGATTGTATTCTCATAGGTCCAATCGTTCGTTGCTGGAATGCTTAACGGCTTGACTTGCTGGTGGTTCTATTTGTTTGGGTTGCATTTATAGTTAGCGATGTTGATAAGCGTTCATACTAAGACTCAACAATAACAGCAACATACTTTATGACTGTTGCTATGATGAGCAACTTACAACAAGAGGAAAGGAATAGTCTCACACTTCCATCCAAACACATTTCATGTGGCCGGTATGTAAATGTTTACGCTGTATACGCAAATAAGCACACATACTGCTGTACTTAGTCGTATCCACAATACGCGTGCAGAGTGCAACCTTCATCGTATGGAAAATGTTTATTTCAGTTGTTGTTGTTGTTGTTATTGTTGTTGTTGTCGCTTTATTGCTGCTGGTGGCGGGCTTGCAGCAGCGAAACTGCACTTACAACAACTTTAAACTGTAAAGTGTCGCCGTAGTTTGTTGTATGTACATCTGAGAAGAAATTCCTATAAAGAGAGAAATAAAATAAAGTACATCCATGATGACGGAGATGTTGTTTGGGAATACATATTGTCGATGGACTTTTCGATCGATAAAGAATAATGGTGGCTGTGCCATCGAACTGCAGTAAAACTCTATGGCCTTTTACGAACAATTTCCCCAAAGCTATGGAAATTCATGCAAAGTTTGTTGCTTATTTTATCTTCGATGTTACACACACACACACATACTGCATGATATGAAATGTGGTCATGTGTATGGGGGCATGCATACATCTACATATGAGCATATCGGCAACTACAGTGTGAGAGTTTATATGATATACAAGCACTGTTGCCGGAATTGACGATTTCTCTGCATTTTGGCGAATTTCAGCTTTCCAAATATGCTAGTGGACGATTTGAAGAACCAAATTGGCGATTTTTCTAATTTAAAAAATTTGGTAACTTTTTTTATAGCATTTTCTTTTCTACATTAAAAATGTTGCCCTGCGAAAAGGTGCCTTTTTAAAATATTTTGCCCGCCCTGTGAAAGTGCAATTTTTTATAAAACGGGAAAAGAACACAAATTAGAAAAAAGTGCATTGACTTTTTTTACAGCTGATAAACAAACATTTTCTGTATATTTTATGAAATGTGTATACAAAATGATCAGTTGCCAGATTGCTAATTCATCTGCTTGAGAAAACATATATATATTTTTTAATATCTCATACAAATAAGCAGCCGCATAGTACTCTTTTGTTTGTTTTATATGATACAAAATATAAAAATAATTATTAAAATCTAATTTTCTGACTCTTTCAACTCAAAAGACTTTTTTTGCACATTGTCTGGTAACGCTGTGCAAGAATAAAAACCATGTGTTTTACAGGGCAATTTCTGCCCTGTTGATTTGCGAAAGGGGAACATTTTTTACAAAAGAACACGCAACCTTTTCAGAGGGCAACATTTTTTTGAGAAAAGAACCAAAAATTGCCCTCCCTGCGGCTAGTGTTGCCTTTTTTTGTAGAAAAGAAAACGCTATTAGTTTCTATATCATAAATATCTCATTTAGAACTATAATATAGAGCTTTTCATCAAGAACCAAAAATTGCCCTCCCTGCGGCTAGTGTTGCCTTTTTTTGTAGAAAAGAAAACGCCAGTAGTATTGCATTTAAAGGCTATGCTTTACTATTCTACACAATCATATGATCTGTCAAATTGCAATCTGTCAAAATTGAAAAATTGTATAGTGTGGCCTAAAAAAGTATATGTGTGCTAGATTTTTTTTCTTTTTTATAAAAGGTAATGATCATGTTCATAAAATTAACATTTTGATGCGATCACAGAGTTGCATTTATTTCAATCAACCAACAAAACATTTGTGTTTGTTTTAATTAGACTAGCTAAATCAACTTGCAAAGTAATCGGCTTGCCCGCAGGAAAGCACCCATTTGTCTGAATCGAGCCCGTTACCTCCGTTTTACTAGGCTGTGCTTTATTCATTCGCCTATGTGGCCACTCCGCATGATCGTAGTACCAGCAATGCTATTTTCATAAGATGTTTTAAAATAAAATGGAATATCGCAAGATTTTCGTGTGAATGAAGCATGTCCTTTCAGAGTTAGTTTTTGCTAAGTTATGGCTTTTTTCTGTTCAACTAAAGGAAAACAATAACTCATACTTTAACCGATTGTAATTTTTAGATTTTAAAAGTATTTTTGATGGAGAGCAAAAGAAATTTTACAGAATTCTCGAAAAATATATCCGAAAGATATGAAAAAGATCTATTGCCTGCACAATTAATGCAGAATTGTGTCAGCAATGTATTTAGGCAAATTTGTACAACACTGTGATCGTAAGTCATTTGCCATGCCACTCTGTAACTTCTCTGCCCCACCGTACATCTAGTTAAGTGTGACCACATTCATGTTACAGATATTTTGTTATTGATGTTGCAGCTCTAAATTTTTTTGAAACTTTTTTTTAACCGATTTTCGTTAGGCATTCTTTATTTTTTTTTATTTTTTTGTTTTGTTTGTCAAGCAACAAGTTTATTTTCCAACAGTGAAAAAGCGACAAGCTCCAGCGAAATAAAGAATAAAAATAAAATGAAATTGGTAAACGAAAGAAGCTTCACTTCAAATCTTTCGAAGAGGGTTTGCTGTGTCATGTGGCTCTTGTTTCAGTTTGTAACTTTAATGTTTGAGGTGGTTTTGTAGTTATTAAGATAAAGATTTGTATATGAATGAAAACTTGGGTTGGATGTTTTTCGCCAATAAAATACTCCAGCTCCAGCCACAATATTGATCAATCGCGCACAAACACATGTAAAATGGAGGCAATTTTGTTTGATTCATAACAGCAGATTAACAGAAAAAGATAGAATTTAAGATTCATGGAAGTGATTTAAAATCAGATAACTGTCAAATCATTGACAATCTTTATTGAAAACAGCAAAAAGGACAGGCAAATGAAATAAGTCGCGTAATCGTATAAACGAAAAGTTAGCCTGAAGAGTGGTGGTTTGTAAGCCCTCGGCAAAAGTCCTTATGAAAATAAAAAAAGTGTTTACACGTACTGCAATTGCTTCGTTCCATTTGAATGTTATCGTCGTTAAATATCAACATACGAAAACTGATGTTTTATTTCACAGGATATGATATCCTACTCATCCTCACGTATTTGTATTGAAAAAGCGTTTAAAGTAACATTTATTACACTTATTATTGGATATGCAGCAGTGCATCAGGAGCTTCATCATGTTTTTGATTTGTATATTAACTAATTAGACATGCTCCTGATTCAGATCGAACATTTTGCAATAAAGATCAGATTTATTGAGTATCTGAACTGCACTTTGTTGCATAGTGATACCGTGGCATCTAATAGTTATTATCGATGCAGTATAATATGAGCAGGCATCAAGGAGTAATTCCAATTTAGAGATCCTTTCACGAAACTAGAACAGAGTACAGGACGAGCCCTTAGGGGTAGCCAGGGAGTGCTGCAGCACTGCTGGTGACAAAGTGCTCAAAATGACTTTGCCGATTAAAAACTGCTATAGAAGACCGGCGATGTCATTAATGTTTTTGTTTTTTGCCAGCATGTCTGTATCACATAAATTTTATACACGATTGCTGGATGTTGGGATCGATTCCACGAACCAAAATTTTTCTATTTACTGCTCATGCCGTCTTAAGAAACAGAGCTCGTCAAGGCTAGAAAGAGTGCTCATCATGACATGAAATTGGTCTATTGGTCTAACCAGATAAAGCATTTGTTATATAATTTTTCAGAATAGTATTTAATAGTCCAACTGCTTTCTCTTCATTTATTCCCCTCCAAAGCACTGCTCTTGGGCAATATTTTTTTTTTTTTTTTTGTAGAAGAATATGAAAGTGAAGGTAGCGAAAATTATTAAGAGGCTACAACTTTCCCTTTCTATTCATAGTCCGATTGCCAAAAACATACTGTTAAACTTAAGGTGATCAGCCCAAGAAGGGCAAGTTCTTTACAGCATTGAATACAAGATATCGCAGATATCACTCTTTTATTATACTGGTAATAGTATTTCGCTTCAATATCGCTCATTAAGTTTATAATTAGCTTAAGTTGGCCAAAGGTGCAATGGAGCTTTTGTAGCCATGTAATTTTGTTCCATCATCCTGCATCTATTTGAAATGTTTTGTGGGGTATGTGAAAGCGCATATCCACATTATAAAGTCGAAAATGTTCGTGATACTCTCGAAAGTGATTGAACATTTGCAACTAAAAATATCTGTAGTTGGCTTACGTGAAAGAAGTCAGTGAGGGGCACTTGTCATATAATACAATCCTACATCAATTCAGCAGACAATCGATAAAATAGTTACAGAATTAAAAGAAAGTATTCAACATTAGTGCATTACTTATTGTGTTAACTGTACTGTACTCTTAAGTACTAAACTCTTTGTGCAAAAATTGTCTGGGAAATAACCAGTTAATAAAGCTGAGATTTCCTCAACCCCACAACATATTTACTTGCTCTTGAGCAACATGCACGAGTTCGGTGACTCAAAGCTGGAACAACAGTTCAAATTTGTGGTCTAGTTCCACAACAGTAAGCCGCGAAAGTGCTTTAGTTTTGCGAATTGTCACCTCAAAGTTTCAAGGCTTACCGTGAACTTTAATAACTTCAATGCGTTGTTAAATAGTGTAACGTGACATCTTATTCTTGATATCGTTAGCAGTTCTCAGCTTTCAAGTGGTTACTGGTTGACTCCTGACAGCTGCTAAGACAGACAGAGGAGAAGGAAATATATAGTATTTTTATTCCATTTCTTTAACTGCAAAATTTCAAAAAATTTTCTTCAGGTGTATTTTATAATGAATATGTGCATCAATCTGAGAAAAGATATATGCATAAATGAAAAATTTAATCAATTATTTAGCCCCATGCTGACTTTTAGCTCACCCTATAGTGTCTTCGTCATACTGTTTAGATGCCGCTGCATACGTTAATCGTGCAATCTGAAGTCATTTGTTGCATAGACACCACACCGCACACCGGCTTTTCCGCACATTCCACACTTGCATGAGTGTAACTGCAAATACTCTACGCGTATGCAGATGGTTGTGGTAACTCGTAGTAATAATCATCCGTGAATTTCTTGTATTCTTCGTATTTCTTTTCCTGAAGTGATCAGAAACACCTACGCCCACGCATCTCGCATACTTTTTTAATGCACATTTGTTGAGACTTACTATGTGACAGTTTTAGAAAATATTCTGGTCTTGTTTTGAGGGGGAAATCGTTGGCAGTCTGTATGGGTATTTCAGTTATAAAGAGTTTATTATAAGCGAAGAATTTCACAGTAGATCTATAAAACTAATGGCCCATAAATTCTCATTTGGAATGTAGTATTCGCAACTGGAATGCCAACACACTACCACAACGCCAAATGCCCAAATGGCAAACAACCGGCACATCGGACAGCAAGCCATTGAAAAAAAAAACCTTTATGATGGAGGGAAAGGGGAAAATAGTTGCATTTCTCAAAACGCTACAAATCTATGAAACTATTCACTTGAAGTCGGATTAGAAACCACAAAGTTATTAAGAGATTTCTGCAATCTAGCTGGGGGCTCCACTTCGAAATTATATTCATCTTAAAAAGCATTATCGGAGTTTCTCTTCTTTTACTAAAATTGTTTTCTTACACGAGTCATCATCGGTTTTAAATGACAGAGTTTAATAATACAATGAAATCCACAGGACCATAAATATTCGTAACTTAGATCTGGCATTGTCGAATGTAGCACTTGAAATTGGCGTGCAACATCGTGAAAGTGTAAACCCTGCAAAGGCCATCAGCTATATTCTCCCCATGCTTAATAGATGTATCCGAGAATCCCATTGTTAGTTAAGTTAACCTTCCCTCTGTAGGCGAGTGAATAATGCGCAGCCTACTAAACTAGAGGTCGCGGTTTCGATTCCGAAACTAGAACAGAGTGCAGGACGAGCCCTTAAAGATAGCCAGGGAGTCTTGCAGTACTACTGGTGGCAAAGTGGTCAAAATGTATTTTATTCATTGCCCCACTTTGCCGATTAAATACTGCTACAGAGGACCGGCGATTGGCATTGTCGAATGTAGCACTTAAAATTGGTGTGAAGCTTCGTGAAAGTGTAAACCCTGCAAAGGCCATCAGCTATATTCTCCCCATGCTTAATAGATGTATTCGAGAATCCCATTGTTAGTTAAGTTAACCTTCCCTCTGTAGGCGAGTGAATAATGCGCAGCCTACTAAACTAGGGGTAGCGGTTTCGATCCCTACCTAGACACAGGTTGATTTCTTGCAAACAAACCAAAACCTTTGCAGGTTGAGTTGGGGTTGATTAAAAATATTTTCAAATCAAAAATTATAAAACTAGAAATGACGGCAGAGAAGAGCAATGCCATGGCAATTTATATATGTTGTCTGGTACAGAGTTGAATTTAAATCCGATGCACTATCGTAATTGCTAACTTTTGGTCAGGAAAAATAAGTGCCCCCATCACACTGTATCTACCGCAGAGTCGAGATTTATACACTTTGAGTTAAAATAAATTGTTAGAATTTAAAATTGGCATAGTAATCGACACTAAGTAATCCACTTTAAATAATCGACTTTAAGTAATCGACTCACAGCCAATAGACCGCAAAATAAACGAAATTCATCATATTCACAAGTCCACAATCTATAGTCCTTCTCATTAAATGAAATAGATCCGAATCCGTCAAGTTCATTAACAGTAGTCTAGAAAAGTAAATTTAAAAAAATCGGTTCTAATCTGAATACTCAAACAAAACCAATTGGGAGATAGGGGAACGTATAAAGTTTAAAAACCTACACTCAAAAAATATGTCAGTTGAACACACAGAATTTACAATGGTTGTCGTATTGCAGCAAAGCCGTTTTCTGTAACAATTCGTTAACGAATTCTTTTATTGACGGTAAAAGCATAAACAAATAGTTACACTACACGTGAGAATTTGAAGATAACCAAGAGCGCTGGAAACGACCGAACCTCCTGTTGGTCATAAATCTGCTAAAAAGGATTTGAAGTCTACTTTGGTGTGTGAGGAAAACATACTCGTCTTACAGATAATTTTTTAATTTAATAAAAACATCTGTATGTTATTTTTTTTTTACTTACTGTAAGTAAATCATACCTGCAGGACTCAGGGGCTTCCCCTACTCATACCACATTTAAATCATATAAGCATTTAATCCTGGTTAATTACGTGTAAGGCGTTATTTATGTGGGCATGCACACATTTTCATTTCATGCAACTGCAAGATGAATACCTTTCATTTAGAGTACAGAGACACAAAACTCATATCCTTTAACTACAGGCTTCAACTGAAATCTCCTAAGTACGGTGTCAAGAGTAACAAATATGTACACTGTTGAAAACGCTTTACAGTTTCCAGGAAATATTTAATATGCAGCTGAAATTCTTCAATTGAGGAGAGTAAAATTTCTTGCAGACGAGTGTGCTATTCAACAAAGTGTTTCCAGGAACTCTTTTTTTTACACATCTTAGCTTGTGCTCTTCAAGTGATATAAAATTTTTTCTATTTTTCAAAATTAGAAGGAACATTTTCAAATGAATTACAAGTAATTTTTTTTTACAGCAGAGTGAGACGTTTATGAAGGATAATTTGCCTAATGAGCCACACAAGGCGGCCTTTAAAGAATGAGTGTATTTTACAGTTTTCTTCTGGTCCAGCCCTTTGAAATGTTTGAAAGGATTGAGAATATTTTCTGTTTCCTTGGCGTACCAGTGCAGCTCAAGCCACCCACTAAGCAATTGAGACTCAGTCGCTGGCTTTCTAGTTGTCGGCAGAGTTCTAAGCAAATAAGTGACGTTATAAGAAAAAATTTATGTAAATAAAAAGTTTAAAACTCTCAAAGAGTTCTGTTGAATTCAGTTTCTTATCACACCAATAATTTGTGAAGAGGGCACAGATTGATCTTTGTCTCATGCATTGAGACTCACTTGCAGTCTAGAAGCTCGTTTAAAGTTAACAGCTGTAATTAATACGAACATCAATGCTTATGCGGTAGAGCTGCTTGTGGCTTCCCTATAAAGCGTATAAATTGGCAATGAGCCAACTTGGGCGGTGTATTCATGGATGAACTCGTATATGACAGTAATCGCGTATATGACAGTAATGTAGAAGTAGGTTTGTATTTAAAGAGGTACTAAAAATGGTCCCAGCAAAACATTGAACTTGGAAATTGTCAAAAGTGATTAGGACACAATATATCGTTTCCCTATCGCATTATAGTTTAGGAAATCTTGCAGCCGAATCACAAATATATAAAAACAAACTGTTGCCTTTTACAGACTTTTGACCATCTTCGCTATGGTAACATCTGTAACGTTATTTTCTCTAATTTTGATAATCCTAATGTGGAAATAACTTGCCTTCTTTGTATTTCAATTTATTTTATTGAACAGCTGATTCCTTCACAGGACAATCAATTACAAAATAACGAGATCTTCAGGAAATAAAAAACTGGTACATTTTTCTCATGGATGTACTCGTGCATGGCAACAATCGCGTATATACTCACATATACTTGTATGCATGCATGTACATACATAGAGTGTCTATACCTGTGCATGCGTACGTACAAGTACGTTTTTATTTGAAAAGGTACTAAAAATAGTCCCAACAAAACATTGTACTTGGAAACGATCAAAACTGATATCGTTTCCTTGTCGCATGATAGTTTAGGAAGTCTTGCAGCTTAAAATTTATACGTTGGCGTCTCAAAAGATCATTTCTGAAATGCCCCCCAAAAGGGCCTAACATGTAGGCACATACATGTAAATCCATTTGTAATCTGGATAGGACACTATTGCTTCAACATGGACACAAATGCTCAGTTGCAATTTTTGTTGGTGCAATTTTTATATAAAAGATCACATGCACACACAACTTATAGCCATCTTGAAGTCTTCTTCCCCCTTCCCCAAGCTACTTACCACTGATACAAATTGGTTAGAAATTATTGAAAACACTTTTGTTGTGGTTCCTTGATTTATTATTTTTAATTTATAATTTTTATTATTTTATTTGCAGAATTAATGAAGAGGAACTTTTAGAGGAACTTAGAGAATGACTCATCAAACAGCTAGACGATCTGCAGCGCCCACAAGCATGGAATGCCCATTGGCCTCGCTGGGACGTACTAGCAATACGGTAATGGACTCTTTGAGTGGCCTACACCAGCCCACCTTTCATCACCCGTTAAGTTCAAGCCCTCTCGATCCTCAAGTTTATCAAATGTCTCGAAAATCTCCAGATTTGAGTATAGATACGGACACAGATATTATATATCATACTAGTGCGATATCGCAACCAAGTGATACGGTCGATGGCCTGAGGGGTAACTTGGACGATACGCAACAAAGTGCCAAAAATAATACGCTAGAGAGACAGGTGACAGGTCAACTTTATGATTTGTCGCGCTCTTCGTCACAAAGTTCTCTAGACGAACCACAGCCAGTACAAAACAAAGCCGCGACCTTTGAGCTGAGAGGACGACAACATGCACTAAATGGATCAATTGTATTACCGACATCTGCCTCGGTGGGGCGTACAGCGCAACAGCAGCAGCGTTCCAATTTATGTGTGGGCGTGAGTGCTAATCAGCAACGTAATTTTTTAGCCTTAGAACATTTAATACAATATGGCCGCCATGAACGGGGCCCCAGCGCTTACGTGTTACATAGTAATAGCGCTGATACGGAAGACTCCAGTGATACTGCTCCCGGCACAAAAACAAACCGCTTGACACGCCATCAAAACGGTCGTGCTACTGTTGCGACAGCCAATCCAAATAGTGCTGCTCGAAATGCTCAATATTATTTAAAAAAGGAAATGGATGCTTTATATTTGGGTAGTGCCATACGGGGCTTGCCGCTGGGCTCTGAAGCAAGTAATTATCAAAGTGAACGTTATTATTTAGAAGATGGTCTGAGAAGTATGTGTGATTTTAGTGATGGCAATGAGAGGTTGCATGGTGAGTGCTTAGAATATTTTTCAGGTCTTTATTTTATTTTTTTTTTGTATTCCTATAATTCCCATTCATTTCGTAATATTTTTTAAATATGTATGTATATATTTACCATTTTAGAAATACAGTTTTGTTCAGATAGATTATGTTAATCAGGAAGGAAGTGTCTAGATTGCCAATATAGATTTGATTAAAGTGTTCTGAATTTATCTTAACTCTATTGCGACCACTTTTAGGCCTTGCAATGGGAATGGTTCTCCACCTGTTTTTGTGTTCTTTTTTTTATAAAATAATTTACAGTTTTCATGCAATAGAGAATCTCAACCCCACCCCCGCAAATTATCTAAAACGGTTAAAACGCTTCAAAATGGCCTGCGCACGTTTCAAAAATATTTTTTTGAGTGTATAGGCCATATTGAAAAAAATTTACGAAACATTTTAATTTTTCGCTAAAACTTTTCGCTGTAATCACTAGTAAAGCTTTCGCTTTTTTCAATATATTTATAAAGAAATTTTTAGAAAAGTGCAATATGAGCTGTTATTTTGCAAATTAGTATAAGTCCACTTTAAAGAAAATGAGGAAATGGGAGTAAATTTAAAATAAACGCTAATTTAAGTTTGTATTATTGTAGATGCTTCTAACGTTGGATGTTATAATCTGGCTGTTTCAGATTCCCATATCATACATCATCGAGCCTCAAGCCCGAGTGAAACCAGTGGTTCAGATCGTTACCTCTTAAATCGCACTAATTCACCCGCCAATGCGTTTAATCCTTCGCACCTCATAGAAAATTTTTCCGCTTCGAATAATAACACCTCCTCGTCGAATTTGGCACTGGATCAGCGATACCATCAAAGCAAAGTGAAAAGCTTATCCGATGGTTTGTGTAATTTAGGCAGATTTTCTCCTAGTCTAGATCAGGGTTATGCTACCTTAGTATCACCCTCACCAACCGGCCATCATCCGAATACCATTACCACGCACAGTATAGTTCATCATCCACCACCAGCTACAATGTCAGCAGCAACTGCCATCGTCCGCCGACACGTTGAGTCTGGTCCACCGCCATGGTCTAAAAAGGGGCCCTTTCGGTCGGGCCCCTTTTTCGATCGCCTACCAGATGAGGCGATTTTAAAAATTTTTCAATGGTTTGACAGCTGTGAGCTGTGCAGTTTGGCGCGAGTTTGTCGCAGATTTGAGCAATTAACATGGCGCCCAACATTATGGAAAGTTATTACTCTAAGGGGGGAAAATTTGAACGGCGATAAAGCTTTGAAAATGATTTTTCGCCAACTATGTGGCCAAACAAGAAATGGTTCGTGTCCGGAAGTGGAAAGAGTTATGATGGCTGATGGTTGTCGAATATCGGATAAAGGTTTACAGCTGTTAACACGAAGATGCCCGGAGCTGACACATTTACAGCTGCAAGCATGCATAGATATCTCAAATCAAGCCTTGATAGATGTTTTAACGAAATGTACCAACGTCCAGCATTTAGATGTAACGGGTAAGTATGCGAAATATTAGAAAAATAAATATTCCAATTATTTATTTCAAATACAGGATGCGCCCAAATTAATACAATCACCCCAAACCCCAACTTGGAGCCTCCTAGAAGACTTTTGTTGCAATATTTGGATCTAACTGATTGTAGTGCTTTAGATGATGTTGGTCTTAAAATTGTTGTGAAAAATTGTCCTCAATTGGTGTATCTCTATTTAAGACGCTGCATACAAATCACAGGTAACCTTTCCATCTGATAAAAGAATAATAAACATCGACAGAGCAACTTCATTAACTCTTTGCATTCTCATTATAGATGCAGGATTGAAATTTGTGCCAAGCTTTTGCATATCCCTTAAAGAATTAAGTGTTTCCGATTGTCTAAACATCACCGACTTCGGCCTTTATGAACTGGCTAAATTGGGGGCAGCGTTACGTTACCTCTCTGTAGCAAAATGTGATCGCGTTTCCGATGCAGGCCTGAAAGTTATTGCTAGACGTTGCTATAAACTGCGTTACCTTAATGCTCGAGGTTGTGAAGCAGTTAGTGATGACTCCATAACGGTGCTGGCGCGTTCCTGCCCACGCTTAAGAGCTCTCGATATTGGCAAATGCGATGTCAGTGATGCTGGCCTGAGAGCTTTGGCCGAAAGTTGCCCAAATTTAAAAAAATTAAGTTTACGTAATTGTGATATGATTACCGACCGTGGCGTACAGTGCATTGCCTACTACTGCCGCGGCCTGCAGCAATTGAATATACAGGATTGTCAAATATCCATTGAAGGCTATAGAGCTGTTAAGAAATATTGTAAAAGATGTATTATAGAACACACGAATCCTGGTTTCTGTTAAGCGAACAACTAAAACTCTTCATTTGTTCACTTCCTATCATTCCCTAATTGTACATACTGATATGCATGCACTTATTTGGTACGCAGTTTTTTTACTTTCAGAACCTTTATGTAAAACTATCAATAGCTGAAGTTTTCTGAAATATATAAATTAATATTTTTCTGGTTTATAAAGTAAGCCCACTTTTAGTTGAAAATTTTTGTAAATTATTTAAAACTCTCTTAATTAAACGAATATAAACAAATTGTAATTAAAGGAAACAAACTAAACTTTATTGGTTTTATAAAAATTTGCAATCATGTATTGAATATTTATAATCAAAAATATTTAAAAGAATTTAGTTTAATGTCTTAATAATTTTTTATATATTGTATTAGGCCTGGCATTTGTTTTGTTTTCTTTATAAATAAATTATTATATTTTCAATAAAAAAAAAAAAAATTAAGTAAATAAAACTTTAACTAAAAGCCTCGTAGAAGAGGAATTAGTACAGGCAGGTTTATTCTATATTGCGGTGCGCAAGTGAATGCGATGCGAAAACATGCAAATGCCAACATCTCCTGTTCCGTGTTGTGATGTTCACAAAGTACTTTTGAAAATTTTGCAAGTCGGTTTTCTGTATTGCGAAAACAAAAATCAGATACAAACGAAGATAGCAAAATATATTCGACAACAAAACAGCATTCGCAAAGTACAAATAACTTGACCAGCCCAAATCGCAACAATTTCAAATAATGGTGGAATGTACGATGACGTCATTTAAAAACATTACATGCACGTCAGTCGTAATTAATTGTTTTCAATGCTTAAAAATAAATTACCTTTTTACATTCAAGCTCAGAATATCCAATTTGATTCTAAGCAATCTTCTCTGCATACTTATATATTGGTCATGCGCTTCTCCCTCATCAAACCACAGAGCCACAGAATACATTTTTGGTAAATTACGCAAATATTGTACAAATTAATGTTATTTCGTAACCGCAATCACAAATTTCTTTTTCTGCTGTAAATTTAACTTTTAACTTAACTTTTTAACTTGTTATTTTGGGCGGCGTTGCCACGATTTAAAATAAAATACGAATGAGATTGCGAAAGCCTTAGAGAATACAAATTTTCTTTCGCATCACAATACAGTATAAGCCTGCATGTGAACTAACAAGTTAGAGCAATCATGTCGCTCTGAAAGACGCAGAGTAAAGCGTATATTAGATACAACTTAACAGTTTTGTTTTCTAAGCTTATAAAAACATTCTGAAACCTTTCCAAAAAATTTTTATTTTCATACAGAACCGACAGCTGTTAACAGTCACGTAAAATTTAAAATTATTAATTGATAATGAAACTTCAAAACATGATCTATAAAATAAATGGAAGTGTGTTTGTTTGTACATAGTGCTCATGCATTCAACGTACTTGGAAAACTTCAATAGCAACAATCGACCAATCTTCAGCGGAATACACGTATATTGCAATGCAATTAGTCACCCCCTATTCTGCGTTTAAATTAAGTCTCCGCATTCAGTTCCGTTACGATTGAAAATTGGTATTCTGCAGAAAAACGGAATCGAAAGAAAAAGAAGAAGACAACAATGTTTACAAAATTAATAGCATCACTGTGGAATGTTGAAATGAAATAGGAAAATAAGTAAGTTTGTTATCATTTTCATAAGCAAATATTTAATTTAATACAAAAAGTTTATTTATACATAATAACAATAAGTTGTTGATAGATAGTTTTTCTCCTGAGATGAAGCAAAATTCTACGACTTTTTACTTCATACTGCTTTGGTGTTGTTGTTTTTGACCTGTACCATTATTAAATATTAATTTAATTAAATAAATTAATTAAAAATATTTTTAAGTGTTTTTTAATCGCTTCTGAGCATTTTTTTTCATTTTCTACTTACATTTTTTTCAATTTTAAAGTTTTTAACTAAAAAACACAGATAAAAAAACTCCTCCGTTAACAAAAACACAACTGAGAAAACGGAGCTCCGATCGTAATGCAGAATACATACAATCGAAAGAAACTGAGCGGAATCGAAACGCAGAATACCAAAATTACCAGACGTAGAAAATTTCGATTCAAATCGAAACGCAGAATCTTTATTTGCTGAAAATTATAATGAATAGTTAATTTATTTAAATATTATTTCAATGTAAATATAATTGATATGTAAGTAAATTGGTAAGCTTAAGGAAAAATCTCTAGAGAAGATTATGCCGGGAAACCCATACTCTGTCCTGTCCTGACGGAGATTAGGTGAATAAAGTCTTCAACTAAAGCATAAAATTTCGTATTAAGAGATTCAATAATGATAAACACATGAAACATATTACAAATGGCTTAAATGTTTAAATGCTGGACATTCCCAGTATCTTTTCACACTTGCCCCCTTTTTGGTCTAAATTAAAAACCAAATTTTTAACGTGAACCAACAAGTTCAACCTTAACATTCAATTTAACTAAATTTACAGTTAAAGTTTTTAACATCTATTTAAGCAGACGAAAAAGCTTTAGTGACATTTATTTGCAGAATTTGAAGCCACATCGCCTCATTGAAAGTGAAGGAAGCCAGACAAGACCTTAAGCTCGAATAAAACTGTAAAAGAACGCAAAGTTGGGAAACACTGTACCCCTGAAATTTTCACTTATAACTCTGCCCAATATTCTATCATTTTTATTTATTTCTTTAAAGGATATTTTAAGGAAACAAATATATTTTTTTTATTTCCTAATAGATTTTTTTCTGTAATGGCTTTTTATTTAACACACTGGGTATGTGGGCTCATACATAATACTTTGCCCACTTGCAACCTCACCGCTAACGAGAACCTAATCGAAGAACTGAAGGATTATTAATGTAATTTTGTCACATTGTCTCTAATTCGAAGTGTCCACTTACTGAGGCCTGTTTTATGGACTGTTTTATGCACAAAAGTTATAACTTGAATTATTATATACAAACTTGAAACTTAAATGAATTATTGTTATCTATTCTTACTTATGTGAACTTAGCAGAGTTAAAACCGAACGGAAATTTTTTCCACTAACCTCTTGCCATAATTGAATTTTAAAATAATTCCAATAATTTACTCTACATTCAAAAACAAGTGTTTGCAACCACTAAATATCTCGAGCCCAAGCAAATAGTTAATTTTTCAACAAATACTTATTGTAATTGACCTTCAGGAGGCCCAGTTAAAGTTTTTAATTGAATTTTTTTGTCCAAATGTTTGGTTTTGCAATCAAAAGTTTGTTAAATTTATTTTTATTTATTTATATAATTTAATTGAAATATTCGATTTAGCGAACTTAATTAATTTTAAACTTTACTTTAATTACTATAATTATATATTTATATAATTATAATTACTTTAGTTACTATAATTTTTTTTTAAGTGCGTTCAAGCTGGTGTTGATGTTTGAACCCCAATACAATTTCCAGTTCCTTCATATTACTTCAAATATTGTTAACTTATAATCTTATCCATTGCTACGTCCAATGTGAAAGCGACACCAGTTTTTCAAATTTTTTATTTTGCATACAAATTCCATAAAAATGATCATAAAAGACAGTCTAATAATGAAGTTCAAAAATTGTAATGCTTTCAAAATAGATGGTTTAAACAATATCAAAATATTAAATTTTTAACACAGAATATTAACTTTTGTTATTATTCATTCTAGAAAAATGTATTCATGTATTCAATTTTATAGTGTTACAATAGTGTGATAGTTTCGTCTCAAAGACTGCTAGGAAGTGGTATAAATTATAAATGGATTGAGAGATGTAACGTTCGCTCAACTATTTGTATTGTTTGTTAATTACATGATAAATTCAGCTGTTGTTTTAAATCATCTTATATCGTAAAATTTATTTACAGAAGTCTACTTTCAAATACAACTACGCCTTCCAGACAATATATCCTCCGTTCTCCACTGCTTATGTTTTCAACTTAACTTGTATTTTTAAAATAGAATTCTAAGAGATTAAACTTATAAAATTTATTAAATAAGAAAAGAACTACAATTGAAAATTTCTATAATTTCTATTTCACTCATCGTAGTTTATCACCTGTCCCCGCTTCTGAAGCATTCTGCTTTTTTTGTTTCGCCTGCTCTGCATTCTCTTGATCAATACGTTCTTTTGCTCGGAAAACTTTGGATTGCAAATAAAAGGAACCACCTTTAGATTTTTCATTGGCTGAAAACAAATGCTCAAAGCTTTTTTTAATTTGTTCTAAATCGTTCACATCCGTAATATTAAGTATTTGCTTAGCTTCTTCCAAAGTCATGCCTAGAAATTGATAAAAGTAGTAACTTACTCCTATTAATTATTTTAAGTTACATCTTTGTATTTACCTGTTCTAGCATTCGCCTCTGATCTTTTTTCTGCTTGGCGGCCACCACCACCTCGTCGTGCTGCTTCTTGTGAAGCGGCGATCTCTTGTCTTAAAGCCTTGGCAAAAGCCCGCCCAATAGCTTGACCACCCAAAACAATAATTTGCGCTATATATTTCGCCATAATTTTAAATCACTTTTCGCTTTATTATTAATAAAATGTATTTTTATTTCTCGTTTTTTTTGCTTACAGACAAGAATTTTCAAAAACGAATGAAAGAAATTTATTATTATTTAACCGTTTCTAACCTAAAGAGCAGACGTCAAAGTGACATCAACCATATGTTGAAAATACAGCTGTCAGGGCTTCAAAGGAAGTCAGAAAGGTTTCTGTTCGTGATACATTCCACTTTGATCCATCTTAAACCTGGCAATGCCTTAGTTATGTGCTAAACTTCACTTTGTCAAGAAAATCTTGCATTTATATTTCATTTATAAATAGATGGCATATAAGTAAAAAAAAGTAATAATAAAATGAAATAAAATTAATGACTAGGAATGTTATTAGCGAAATCATTCCAATCTTATTTGACGCCGTCGATTTAAGCGGCAAAGTAATATAGTTTTGTAATATAGAAGTACAAATTTGTTTATTCCTTTCTTAGACCACAAACGAATTTTGAGACGATTTATATGTAGAAGTTATTAAATAATTACTAATAACAATGCGACAAACTATAATTACAATTTTTCGGTGAACTGTTTCAGTTCGTATTTTGATAGCTTTCAATTAGTAGACAATTCAAATGTTTTCTATTTATCATTCTACTTCATAATTTGTAGCATATTTTTGGGAGAAAATAAAATATTCAACACACACAGCACTGTGTAAACAAGCTCACTAGCAGTGTTACCGTTGAAAATGTTATGTTCATTCATTAAAAGGGATTTTCAAAAACGAGTGAAGTCTAAAACAGAAAGACGCAAATCCAGAAGCAAGAAAACAAAAAAGCCATAGAAAACAAATTTCTTATATGTTTATAAAAATTAAAGATGCACTATTATATATGAAGAGAACAGTAAAAACGTATTTGATAATAATTTTTCTTTTTTTTAACCAATTCAATTTGGAGAGGTTTCAGCTTGTCCGCAGGAAAACACATGGGTTCTAAATAGGAATCGACCAGTGACCTCCGGTTCAGCAGGATGTGCATTATTCATTCGACTACAGAGGAGAAGGAATTACACACGTATTATTTTCAAGGATAAACTTTTCCATTGTGTACATTATTAAGTGCTACTAAACAAAAATTTTCCTAAAACTGTACATCTGCACCTTAGAATAATTGCAA
Organism: Ormia ochracea; assembly: GCA_963402855.1. Lineage (NCBI taxonomy): Eukaryota > Metazoa > Arthropoda > Insecta > Diptera > Tachinidae > Ormia > Ormia ochracea. The sequence continues at coordinate 12,522,727 of OY727105.1, forward strand.
TATTGTTGGGAATGCTATATATGACACTGTTTGAAATAAAGTTAAAGCTGAAAGTTTGATAATTTATTTTTTTAATAATATTAACTTAGTAATGTTTCTGCTTGAACAATTTGCTCTATGTGCCAACTTAAATATACAGATATAAAGCAAATTCGCACATTTTTAGAAAAAATTGTCTGGTGAATAATTTTTAAAAATAATTTTTCAGACCCGAACTTTTTTATTACTCATTTGCTCTCTAATAACATTAAATGACGATTAAAAAGAATATAATTACAAAACATTACAAGTAAACACTTCCATATATATAGTCCTTATCGCTAATCGGTAAACTTTTATAAAATAAGAAAATGGATTGTCAAAAAAATATAATTTGAAGTAAAAATAATTGTATTGGATTCAAAGGAGAGCTAAAATAAAATGTCATAAAAAGAAGCAGTGGAGTTAAGTTAAAGCCAGATGCTATTTGGAATTCACAACGGTAACGCTGCTGATTACTTGCTAACGTACATTTTCGCAAAGCAAATGTCAAAAAAAAAATAAACAAAAGTGACAGATTTCACTCCAGTTAAAACTTGGTAAATTAAAAAAGTACAAAGAAAATTTTGGAAAAGTTTAAAGATTCTGTAAATAATTTTCTTATAAATAAATATCAATCCGGCATATTTTACAGTGATGAGACTCTTTTTCTACTTTGGTTATTACTACAAACAAAGAAAAGTGTAAAAACAAAAACAGAAGAAAGGAAAGGAAGAAACCACGTATGGAACAGTTTGTACACATGCAGTTTCGATATAGAAATCACAGCCATATTATATTTCGCCAAAAATTCTGTAATTGTTTATCCAAACAAATCTACGTGTTACGAAATTAAAGTGATTCTTGTAAAAATGCATTGTTTTTGGTACAGCTTGTGACACTTTTGGTTGTCATGCGTATTACGCAGCATTTGTATTCTTGAGTGTTGGCTTTTCCATTTAAAACCGTTGTTGCTTTGCAGGATAGCATCAATCTTTACCAAATTAGGTTGTGAAAGTGATAAAAACGTCGCTTTGGTCTCTCAAATGCACTGGGCTGAAAGCAATCCTATGAACATCTGCATATCCACATACGCCTGTATTTACAATATTTTAAAGTATTGCGTATACCGCGGGGAAAGAAGGACTTATCTTTTAACGCTTTCAACATTCCGCATTACACGATCGATCAATAAATTGGCTAAGGCTGGACTTAATTTTGAAGCTAACTCGAAAATTGTTCTCTATCGCTGAATTAGTTTTAAAAAGTTTTTGTACCAAATACTGTTATCATGACCTTACGATGGACCATTAAAACCACTATTATTTTTACTACTACGTAGATTCGTGGATCATGCATCATATATATACGTATATAATTAGTCTTTCGCAGTTGTAAGCTTTAACATATGCTACATATAAGAAATGATGGTAGCGGCCGTTCTTTATCTGTTGAAGAACGGTTTTCTGTTTCTACAATTTTTCTTATTGGAATATCTAATTAACTACAATCAATTTAATTACAATTCTCAAACCGTATCCCATATTTTAATAGCATTCTGAAAAGCTTAACTGTTTCGTGTTGCGTTAACATAAAGCTTGAGTGAATAGTGAGGCCAGAAATGGACTTGGGATATTCTTTGAGTTTTTTATTGCCAATAACTTAGATATCAGTGCGTACGTATGCATTAAGGCATAAATAATTCTTATTTTATAAATGTCATTAAGTGTGTCACTGCTTTTAAAAAGGAAAGGCTAGAATCTGTTCTCTCTATTCTCTTATTTTTAACTTCCTTTAACTACATTTTTGTTATTTGGCCAGCGTACCGAATGTTGAACATTTCCGAGTAGTACGAAATCGATACGTGTATGTGTATTTGTATGTACATTCCAGTGGGTGACTTTCTTGCTGGGTGGTGATGAAACTAGTTTTACGAGAAACATATCAATGCATAAAAACACGAATGAAAAATATAATCAATTCGCTGGTATAAAGCTATTTGAAAAGAGTTTTCTGAACGACTAGAAACAGTTCTCCGAGGACATTCAAAGCAGGAAGACACATTTAAAATAAATAAATCTAATTTTTAAAAGAAACAAGTGAAATTATTTAACTTACAACCATATTCATTTAAATCTCTTTGAATTTATAATAAAATATTCAATCAATCAGAAATTACAAAAGCAAAAAAAAAAATAAATTAACTAATTAAGAACTAATATTTGAAGTGAATAATTAAAGTTCATATTTACAGCGTAATTTTGTTAATTCTTTCTTTTCATTTGATAAAGTATTGATTTTTTTGATCACATTTTTTCAAGGCAGTTTTTATTTAGTATATGAAATAATTTTCAATAAAAATTTTTAGTTCCCAGTGCTTTTAAGTTTGTGTTTTAAATATCAATATGTGCCAAATACGTCTTTACATACATACATACATACGTACGTTCATATATGCATACCTTTGAAATTCATGTTAAATAAATTCTTTAGCACAAAAAGTTGTAAAATATTGAATATCAACGTAACAACCACTGTTTTTTTTTTTTTTTTGGAAAGAAGAAAAGAAAAAAATATTATCTATGCAACTCGTGAGGTTTCGTTTATCGAATCGTTACCGTTACATTGTATTTTATACGATTCTCTTCAATAAAAATACTTGCATTGCATGATTCTCTTTTTTTATTTTCTCACCTTTTTGCGTCTATTTTCTCAATTTACTTTCATATTGGAAAACACATAACCTCGAAATATACAAATATAACAGTAACGTTAATATACATTATTATACAACAAAAACAAAATATATATATATATATATAAATAAAAATAACAGCCCCGTTATTACCATATTCTGCAGCTATAAAACATAACACAATTACAACAAGTAGATAAATAACTTTGCAAAAAAAGGAAAAAAAGAGTAAATAAATTTACTAAAGAAAGAAACAGTATGTTTACGAATATAACAACTCAGATACATTCGTTTGTGGGAGTTGTAAAAGGTGGCCAAGGTGATGAAGAAGTACCCGTTGCCAACACTCAAGAAAATACAACCACAGGAGCCACTACAGAACATCACGATGCTGCAGCAGCATCAACAGCTGCTGGTGAATTGCCCGAAGGTGGAGAGGGTGCTAAGGGGTAAGTCATTTTATCATTTCTCCTTTTCGCTTAACACTTCCATTTTTTAACAATCGTAATTCGGTTTAGGCTTCGTAAAACTTTTATATTTTCCTACCTCACACACGTGATAGTATTTGTATATCCTTCCATTATAAATTTAGTCAATAAATTCCATTGATATACTATGTGTAGTATATTTAAAATATGCAACTCTCTTCGGATAGATACATATGTATGTATGTGCATATATATGTGAATATGTGTGTATGTAGCTCTGAATATTTTTGGGAGCGTTTTACGCATACATATTCATGCATACAGATGCATATACTCTCCTATGTTTTGTGCCATGTGTGCACATTTCCTATTTTTTCTGTGTCTCTCTTCAAGGATACTATTTGTCTACATATAACCTACAACAATTTTTTTTCCTATAACCTACACGTGATTTATTGAAACTTGTTCAATCTTAGTTTTTTCCGCAACAAAAATTTTTATCAATATTTCGCCATCGAGTCAAGGAAAATAGACAACTTTTATTTTTCTTTTTTGCTATATTATGGCAATATATCATATATACATATATCCATACGTATATATAAAATTTATGTACATATTGTTACATTTATAGCACTTACGTAAAGATTTTTAAGGATGCCGTGTTTCCTTTTCCTTATTTACAAACTTGACACTTTAATGAAACGGACTTATTACGCAGACTCCAATTACTTTTCTTCCACACTCTGTTGTTTACATTTCGCCACTGTTACAGACTGGCTCAACGATGCCACAGTAATAATGTTTAAGGCCATACTTCACTATCCTACACAGTCAGTGTCCATACTATTTTAAAAAATCGCGTGAAAATGATGTTGCTGGTGCTATACTATAATACAAATATGATGCAAACAAGTTTTTTCATTGCAGGTTGAAATAAATGCAACTCTGTTTGCATGCAAATGATCATTTCATGAAAATGTTCACAAGCTTTTGCAAATTGTACGACTTTTCAAAAAATACTGTCGCACAAGTGCATTTTTAGGCCACACTAGCCAATTTTTTTAACACACATGCAATATTTGACCGATCGTAGTCTTAAGCCATTACACAATTACACTGAAAATAATAAAAATAGATATGATAATGATTCTTTGTCACGGTCACACACAATATTGTGTACCTATAGAAATATCTATATATGTGTGTGCATACGGTATATCTGCTTTTTTTTAGAGGTTTACAAAATGGAGTTGGTAACACTGCATTATTTAACAAAACATGTAACAGCTGAAGTTGTTTCCTGTTAAGCTTGGCTTGATATTTCATTAAGAATAGACTTGCAGCAGAGCAAGATTTGCTGCAGCTGAATTTTTATTCAAAGATTTCTTCTCCGATATAGTTCAATTTCAGTTGAACATAAATAAGCAGAATTCTTCCACTTGACATGAGGAAAATTCATTAGTTGCATACATCCTTTACAAATTTTCCGTTGCTTAATTAATTGTGGTTGCAAAAGAACAAAGTTGCTTGCCACATAGTGCGCTATGCCTTCAGAAAGTAATTCTTATGCAAACAATGAAGTAATTTGATTTATGTTAGTGCGTACGTGTGTATGCGTGTAAGATGTTGCTGCAAAAAGTTTCATTACATTTCACACTTTTAATAGATTTCGTTTTGATATCATAGTATAGTTTCATAATAATATTTTTAAGTATTTCAATAAAATAGTTAATTGTAAATTATTACGTCCAAATACTCGTAGATATGTAGATGTGTATGCATTTGTATCTCCGTGCATTATTGCTTTTCTGCGTCCTTTCAAGAATTGAATTTCCAAAATGAGTAGAGTAAATTATTATACACATGACTAGGCGTGTGTGTGTGGATGTACATATGTAGGTCAAGCTATCGTGTAGTAACTTTCCGTCCAAGTATCTAATCAGCATTTTCAATGAAATGTTTTATGGATAATTGCAGCCAAAAAGGGCACTGTAGCCTTTTGTAAATAGCAAATTTATAAATCAAGGACGAAAAGTAAAAGGATTTTCTATTTTGTATTCTCTTTTTCTGTCTTTCGTTTGAAAACTAAATTCATTCTTGTTTTATAAAAGAAGAATCAATAAAAAGAAAATAACTAAAACATATACTTTCATAATCATATTTCTATAAAGTTATTAAGGAAAAGTTGTGAGGCTTGTCTTGCCACTCGAATTATAATACTATATTAAAAGATTCAGTCACTTTCATTTGTCGTGCCATCATTATTTGCAATTTACATTTTAAAATTACCAGTATTAATTATTACACAAAATATCTTGGGAAGTGAATAAGAATAACATTGCGTGTTAATATTTAATATTTAATCCTTGAAGGTTGCTCACTATCTCCTTAAGCGTGACCGGAGGTTCTTGGTTATACCTGATGTTTGATTTTTGCATAAAATGGCTACCAACACCTTTTTTTCCCGAACACTACAAACTATATTCCGAATTTCTAATGGTACTAATTGTGTCTTTAGGCTGATATTGGAATATCAAATACTTTTGATAAGCCCATCTTGAAATCTTTTCCATATTTGTTTTATAAGTCGATTTTATGACATGAAAAGAAAAGTTGAAAAATTCGAAAATAATGCATGGAGCATCGAATGCAGCGCGTTTGTTACTCAATTAGTTCTATAATTTGGAAACAATCATTATAAACTCATATATATATATTAAATATATATAATATACATATATAAAAAATTCAATTTTTGCGGCTTACCATTATAAAAGCTGTGGCAAACTATAGAACAGAAAAGTTGGTTCATATTCGCCTCAAAAATTTAATTGCTTTTATAAACTGCATTTATTTTTTCGATTTTTTTTTTTAACTTATATATTATTGTAAAAACAATATGTGTTTTTTTATACCATAATCGTGTTATTTCAAAAAAAAAAATTAAATATGTTAAGCAGAGAATATTGACAATCCACTGCAGCATTAAGATGTTGATGCATTCTAGTGATGCTCGAATATTCGTATTCGAATTCCCGAATAGCTGATAAATTTAGGACATTCGTATTTATAATCTTATGAAATTTTAAAGACAAACAAGAAAAACCTTATTTTCGATTTAGCAAGTTGACTTCATTTAGTCTTGAGTTCAAGGAAGGGAGCCAAAAATAGTACCCACTCGATATCGTCGAATATTTATATTGTTGAACAGATTTCTGTTTGCAATTTTTGTAAAGTAAAAAAATTAGAAAAAATTGCCGAAAAATAAAAGTTGCTTGTGTGAAAGGAAATTACAAATTTCACTATTTCTTGCCACCTATTTGATTTGCATGCAGTGAAATGCGGAAATGGCCGTCAAAGACCCTAAAATTAATAAATTTCAAAGTATTCTTAATATTCTGCAGAGTATAAATTGTCCAATAGATGTCCAATAGAAGTTTCCAACGAAACATGAGGAAGTACAATTTAGGAAAAGTTGCTTAACTTGTGGATAACTAGACGTATATAAAATTTGTAAAATTATCTTCTATACGCACAAGCATCGATGTGCGAACTGGTGCGTTATCATGGTGCAAAATCCATGATTGGGGCTTCCACAATACTGCGTGTTTCTGACGAATTGCTTCGCGCAAACGGCGCATAACTCCAAGGTAGTATTCCTTGACCATACAGGCTTGTGGCCAGAATTCGTGATCCACCACGCCATTGCAATCGAAGAAAACAGTGAGCAAAACTTACCCATTGCTCTTCTGAGCGCTTCCATTGGAATGATTTGGCTTTAAGTACTGAATTAAGTACACAAAGTCAAAAGTTTCTAGTATTTCTTATTTTATCTACAGGTTGTAAGCTCTCAGAGTAAAACAGTATTCTCTTATTTTCCCTTTGAATAAAAAGGAGCAGTTGGCAACCCTGGTTTTCACTAAACTAATTTAGAATAAAAATAGTAATTATTATTATTATAGGAAATCACAAAAAAAAAATTTAAAATTAAATTAAAAAAACTAGATTAAAAAAAACAATTAAAAATAAATTTAAAAAAAAAAATTTATAAAAATTGTGGCAAATTCTTTAAGTGCATTTTAAGAAAAATCTCTCACCGATGTTTAGAAAAACTATTTCAGCGATGGGTTGCGAAATATTTGAAAAAGTTTTATTTAATTGTTCACTAAAAATGAGAGCATTCTTTCCGGAATTATTATACAACACGATGTTGGAGCCAAGCGACAACCAATGTGATCTTAAATTATGTAAGAAATTTTTTTAAATTTTCAGTTCAATGTTGTTGGAAATTACTTTGAAAAATAGGAAATTTTTTTAAAATTTCGTTTTCAGTTTTACGTTTTTATAAATCCTTTCATGTGGATTAAGGAAAACGACTGACAATCAAATTTAATCCTTTGAAGCCAATTAAAATTCTTTAAAAAGTTGTATAAATTTGTAGACTGATACTAAAAAGTATACACTCTTTAAGGTTTCTGGTTATATAATTCGATATCTGTAAATTGGTTTTTGTGGTCGCGAATTTGAATTTATGTTGCATTTTTAAAGTTAAAAAGGATATGAAAAAACACAAAAAAGTTTTCCATCTACAACAAAATGAGCAAGGAAAGAATACTAAATCAAGCTTAACAACCAGCGCTATATTTATTGGGGACGAAATGAAAGTAAATAATGAAAAATTTTTATTTTTCTGTATATGGTTGTGTATATATGTATATGCATGTGTGTATGTATGCATGGGTGTGTGTGTGTATTTAAGTAGATACAGAAACGAATACAAACATACAAACATACTTGCAGCCATTTTTAACATTTCTTAAGGAGCAAACAGTAATACGACTAAATTGTTTTGCACATGTATGCGAGTATATTTAAGGACAAACGAGTCCATACATAATTATTCTTTCTAATATGTGTCATTACCGCTTTTCGGTGCCAAACTTGATCAATATCAGCAAGTAACTTTTGTTTTTCATATCGCAATACTCGCACTAACTTGTCTATATGCAGAAACAATATACGTAAAATATAGAGGACAGAATTACAGATTTCTAGTATCGTCTTGCTTTCTAAACTTAAGATTTCATTCTTTTAATGAATATCTCATCGGTGTTTATCATCAAGTTTCTTTTTACATTTTCTGAGTTTGCGCGGTGTTCAAGTTGTTCAATTTTGTCTCTTTTTTTAAGAAAGTTAAGAAAGGTCATACTTCTGTATGTTTTCCTTATTCGCAAAAATGCTGACAATGAACATATCGCACCCTAAACAAAAAACATTCCAAGTATAAAATCTACGCCTCTCTGTTTCATTGTATATATCTTGCTTCAGTTTTCAATCAGTTGTTTGCGTACCTTAGTTATGACTGTTACTCATTTAGAATGCGATATCTTCAATTTGTTAGAAATTAATGGCTTAAATTATAAACTTCACATTTAACCTGGTTTACCACTTCATTAAAACGACATACATACACTTTTCGCAATATCTACGTAAATTTATTATCAGAAATTTAAATATACAACGATAAGTCCTCGATAAACGCAACTGCTTAATAAGAACATAAAGCAAATACTTTATTTTCTTTTTTGTCTCTCGTTTGTCGTTTACTTTACTTTTATAATGAAATTCTAAATGAATTCAAAACTGGAATCGCATAACCGCTCCTCTATGAGTGAGGAGGAGCCATTTCCTTCTGTTTATGGAAGAAGTCGGTTTAAGAAATTCTCTTATTTACTTTTGTTACTCTTTTGCTAATATTTTCCTTTTTCCTCTTTTTTATCTTAATTAAATAATTTCTAAATAAACTCTTTTAATGATTTGCTATAAACTCTGTAATCGGGAATACAAACATCTAAAGTTTTGACTCAGTTTACTGCCACTTTACGCAGTATTCCGAAACCACTGTTTCTTCGAAATTACAGTCGCCTTCGAAATTACAGTCGCCTTCGATATTAAAGTCTTGCCTGACTTTCTATCTATTGTTTTACTTCGCCACGAAGCGATCTTGAGTAAAATATCCATCCAATAAATATAATAAACAGAAGATTTTTCGGCTTCTTTACTGGCTATGAAGAATCTTTAATTTAGAAAGAATTAAATTGAAAAATCTGGAGACATTTTTTTAGTTCATCTCAATAATATACGGAAGTGTGTTTGTTTTTATTAAAAAAATTAATTTTTAGAAGAGTAAAGAGATATATGGAATATCAAGCATTCAAGATTCAACATATTCTACAAAATTTTAGCATTCAACATATTTAACAGTTCTAGATTAAATACACTTGTACCTTATGGCGACAAGGTGGAGTATGAGGTGCAGTAGCTATCCAGCATAATCTCCTTTAAGGCCTAAAAATGTCAGATTTTTATGATAAAGAAAAATTTTTGTTTGATTGTATGGCACCAACAATGACATTTTGAGGCGATTTTTTAAAATGGGAAGGTATCACTATCAGATTTTCCTGTGACTGAATCGTACGATTGTCTAGGATAGTGAAACATGACTTAGAATTTACCAGCCGGTCCTCCAAAAATAGGAGGGCATCATTATCATATTTTGGTGTTAAAGAATCTTACGACTGTGTAGTATAGTTACACTTGACCTTTAGAGTTATTACACCAGTTTAAACTTTATATTTCAATTCAACAATCCAACCAGCCATTGTTATGCTTCTTTAAAATTGAATTCTTTTATTTTTTTTGATCGGATTCCTTTACGATATATGCATATGTAATTTCGATCCTATATGTAATATTTGATCTCTTGCTAGCGACCAGCAGGGCCGCAGTGTTATGATTAGCAAGTGATTCGTCTCGGAACTACCGAAACAATGTCCTTGCATGTACTTTCTGTCACCATGTTTACCCGTCACTGGTGGCGCAATGCCACACACAACTATATTCATGGGGAGACGCATTTATACGAGCGTGTGCATGAGAATAGAGTTCCTTTTGTATACTGCACAAATGCATATGAGTCAGTGATAATACTTAAAATTCGGAAGTTATTCTATTCTATTGTTCTTCTCTTTCCCTTCGTTTTGAGATTACAGCACAATAATTAATTCTAATTTCTTCTAATGCGTTTTTTAATTATTTTGATACGGGCAAGGTAGCAGAGTTTGTGTACAATGTGGGTGCGGTCATACATACATCACAGTCTTATCTGAACGATTATAACAATAAGCACGTAACTTTCTCTGGAGTATTTTATTTCCAAACTCTAAAAATGAATCTTTTTATTCTTTTATTTAATTTTTTAATTTTGTATAGTTTGTTTTATTTATGTAATTCGGAAACATTATTTCACTTGTTTATCATTTTCGGCGACAGAGCAAAAGATAAAAAGATTTTGTCACCTGCATTATGGGCGCTTTGCACACTCGTAATACGTTCTAGAATTAAGACTGCTGAAGTTGACGCCAATGCGGTGTCAGTTTTAAGTCCAGTGTAGAAAACATTAATTTAATGTAAAATAATAAGACCTTTTTAGATTTTTATGAATAAAATTTAGTGCAGTTCGCTTATAGTCAACACCAATAGTGGCATGCAAACTGTTGACTGTAGGGTGTCTTTTAAGCTACATTAGAATTACTGATATCAAAAGCTGTGGTTTTAGTGTTGGTCTCTCTTTTCAGGAAGCGTTGAAAGTCATCTTTTTTTTAGTGATCGGAGGTTCGAACTGCCAACTCGGTATTTGATTAAAAGTTTAATTCAGAATGCATTACAATGCATTATGTACAATAAGGCACCATTTAAAAAAACATGGATAGTATCGCAAGTTATTATTTCACAATTAAAAGAATTGAGAATTTACAATTCGTTGCAGTTTCTTGCTCGCAATTTTTATAATTCATATTCAACATCACGAAAGAAGGGAAATAGTTTTGTATGAGACTCCAACCGGTTCCATTCAATCTGTCTTAGAGAAAATCAAATTCGAAAGATTGCGGTTGCATTCTCTAAAGTATTGTAAAACAGTAATTTAATCCTAATGCGTTTCTGTTTATTGGATCTTAAAATGTTCAAAGTAAGATTCTTCTAAATATTCTTTTCTGAATAAAAATTAAAAAACTATCTGAGGAAGATAAGTCAGGAGTAATCAAAGAGAGTTATAGAAGAGATTTCCTAAATTAAGTTAATGATTTTTATTATTTTTGAAGTAAATAATAAAAAAATATTTTTTTTTATTAGCTTGAATGGCATTGCGATTGCGTTTTGTTAGTAAAAGAAGAGTGTCCTTTTCTTAATCGAAAACAGAAAGAAGGTTTTGTTTGGCATAATAACAATTTGGCTGATGGCCAAATGGCGTACGATATAATACAAATAGATAAATAAAATATAGATTTGGGCTGGATTTCATTTTTATTTTGTTTTGGCAAACGTACGCTTTTGTATATATACTCATACGTTTATTACATACATACTTACGCGACTTTTAAATTAGTTATTGCATTTCTGATTTTGCGTTATTGTATTTAAAGGTTTTGCATCCATATGTATAAACTGCATGTTGCTATTTGCTCAGAAAAGGAATCTTTTTGTCACGTTCGCTATATTTTTTAATTACATTCATGTACATATTCTAACATATTATGACATAAGTACACACATATACTCGTATAATACCTATTCTCATTTTGAAATGGAAAATCCCGTCCTTGTTTATTTATAATATTTATGTTTGGGTCCCTCCGTAGGCGAGTGAATAATGCTCAGCCTAATGAAGCGGACCCTGGGTGCTTCCTGCGGACAAGCCAAAAGCTTTGCAGGCAGAGTTGGTAAAAAAAATATATGTGTACTTATATATACTTTCCCATAAGAGTAAATATTTTTGCTATTAATTGATATATATGTATATATCCTTATTCACATATTTGTAGTGCATATGAGCATTCCCACAGAAAAGTTTGCTTTCTATTTAGCCTAAAAAAACAGAATATAATTATCTTTCATACTGAATTTCCTAATTCTTAGTGTTAAAAGAACAAGCTAGTTGTGTTACAGTAATACCGTATACAATTAAATTATGTAAATATGCACATATATTAATTAGAAAAAATTCCAAAAAGTTTTTTTTTTGGGGAATACACATAAACATTTAAAAGCCGAGAACCGTTCCAAATATGTAGTCAATTTTTAAATTAAAAAATATCAATAATAATAATAATAATTAAGTAATTATTATTATTAATTCATCAATAATCCTATTGAAATTGTTGTAGATTCATAAATAGGATTTATATCTTAAATAGTTCGTAAACGATCAAGCAAATACTTTATCATTGCACATGCTTGAGTGTCGTGTCCGCCTTTTAAAAGCAGGAGTACAGATAAATTTGTCAATCTGGCAATAACATTTTAACAATATATTTTGTTTTATAATACAAAGCAACTGACATTTTCTTTGCCATCTGAACATGCAGACGTTCAAATATTTATTCGTCAAATTCAAATATTTCCATACTTTTATATATATTTGATATATTTATTGTTATTTTTTTTTCAGACATATTTTTCAGTGTATCTGTGTATTTTATATTTAGACCAAAACAAAATAATTATCACACCCTGTCGTCACTCTTGTTAAAAAAATTAATCGAAAATGTTTTGAAAAGCTCGAAAACAAACTTGCTGCTTCTAATATTTCCCAACAAACAATTAAAATTATTATATATATGTAGATATATCTTATATATACTTTCGGAGTAAATTTACACAAAACAGAAAAAAATATTCTTAAGGACACACATATGAGAAGTTCTAAAATTAGTTTCTATCCTTTCGTTATGTATGCATATAAAAATTTATTTAATTTTTTTGTGTCACGACAAATACATTCCACGTCCTCATTTCTCTACACAGAAATGAAACGTTTATCCTTAAAATAATGTCAGTGTGTGTTTTATTACTGTTGTTATAACACTCACAGACCGATCCAGTTTCGAATACAGTGTCATCATATTAAATCATATAAAAAAAATGGGAATGAAATGCGATTTGGGACGAGTAGTTACTTTTGTAAACTGTCGTACGATTCACTCACAAGAAAATCGGTCTTGCAAAAAAAATTATCCGACACACAGATGCATTCTTAACACACACTTTCATATTTGGTAAATCGTGCGATGTAATACGATATTCGACATTGGCGTTTAAGAATATCCTGTGAAGTTAAAAAGGGGCAAAGGTCTCCATGTAAACAGCTAAAAGCTTTTCGTTGTATTTTTTTATTTATAAACATAAATATCTAAGAGAATTGAAATTTAAGTTCGCTTGTAGAATGTTTTATTTTGTTTCTCAACCGCAATAAAAAAAACCTTGTGGTTTGTCCCACTGTGAACTTGTAAAAATAATTGCGCATATTTTGTGACAAAATAAACTTTTTGTTGCGTCAAATTTACCATAAAAGATAAATTTTAAAATTTAAAGAAACCAAAAGATTAAAACGGTTTCTAAAGGAAACTTTTAAGGGAAATAAAAGTTTCATCCTTTGAGTGAATCCTGGCAACTATTTCAAACCAATTAGTGATTTAATTTCTATTGAAATTTTTTAAAACTATTAGCATTTTTATAAATAACTGCAGTGTTTTTTTTTTGATTCTTTGCATAAACTTTGGATCTGCAGAATTGCGGTGAAATTATGCAATGTGTTAATGCCGTGAGCTTCAACGAAGCGTTAGTCCTGATTTTGAGAGAGGATTTTCTTTAAATAATTTTTAGATTTGCCTTGAACATTTTGCCCTTTGCACATGTTCTGAAAGTTTCTTAATTCTGATTTAAATTTACTTTGTTTTTTTTTTGTTTTCATTAAAATCACATAATTTTAAAATATTAATTTTTTTTACAAAAAACAGTCAGAGTTTCAAATCTCTGGAAAAATCTTATAAATCAATAATTTATAAAATACTATTTTGAAGCCGTTTGGGAGTCAGGTATACAAGGGCCACCAGAAAATAACTTTTGTGTCATGCTTTACATGCGTTTGTTTTTATAGACAGCAGTTATTCAATGGGAAAATCTTGTCTATATATATTGACAGTGGCAATGAGACTGACGCCGACATTTAAAGTGACACTCACAAAAGGTGGTCAAATCCATCGTAGCTCGTATACCATCACTCATGCCATATAACGCCTCTGTATTACTTTTCATGGAAAAACCGAATCGAGAAATCATCAGCAGGTTTATTGGAGAAAATAGAAAATATTGGACTATTCGAAACGCAACACAATTTTTATACTTTACCGTAGGGAAACTTTTAGCCAATATTGTAAGCTAATTTCTATTTCAGGCTTCAGTAAATTATTTACTTTTGCTCATTCCATTCTAAAGTAAAGTGATTTTTTGCTAATGACTGCCAAGTGTAGACTAAAAAGGTTTCCTGCGTTGACAATTGCAAAATAAACAATCATGTTGTTCTAGATTTTGAAAGAAGAAAACAAATAATACACACCCCCGAAACATACATACAACATCTTAAGGATATATTCATCATCCTCGTTACTTCCAAAAAAAAAAAGAAAAAATTACATGAAATTTATTTTTAGGAAGTACTTTCCGACTAAAAGCAGGCGTATACGAGTTGCTATTGTATTCATACGCACGTATTGTCAAGGAGTAGCTTTTTTTTTTATTTTTGTCTTCATTCGCTATTTAATTTGTCCTTTTTAATCGTATTTGAGAAAAATAATGAGAAGGTGTTGCCAAGCACATCGAAGCAGCTAAATAGAAATATTTATTTTGTAAAATGGAATCAAATTAAAACGTTTAAAATTTTTAGTTATTTGCTTTGCTCAAAAGTACATCGTTGGTGCAGCAATCTTAAAAGTTTGGAGCAAGTAAAAAAACTTACATCACAGCTCCCATGCTTGAAACAGCCATTTGCGGTTGGCGTAAACCTATACGAACTCGGAACCGCAGACTTGCTTTACATATCAATTTTCCTTACACCATTCCATTCTCTATTTGTTGCACCAGCACTAGCATTAGAGATAAGAAACGAAAAGGCTAATCCGAAGTCTGTACAGCTTTCCATTTCGCTTCTAAACACTGAAGACTTGAATATCCACTATTTACGCTGGTGGACTTGCATTTACTTCTACCAAAGAATAGTAAACTTCATCAACAGTAGCAAATAATTAGACTATGCTTCTGATTAATACTGTCACACAACTATCAGCTGTTGAATATGTTGCTAAACAAAGTAATTTTACAACTAAAGACTGTGAAACGCCAAAAGAAAAACTCGCAGTAGTTTAACAATAGTTCAAATAAAAACCACGGGGAAAACAAAGAGAAAAATCTATGCGAAGAATATGACATGAGCATTGGCGTACATGAATAAACAATTAAGAATTTGAAATGCCTTTCAGAATTTGAGTTTTTAAGGTGAAATCAATACCAATAACTGTGTTGTTATTTTTGTTCCGGAAAGGTTACGACAGTATATAGAATTGCCGTATTTCGAGCGAAAACAATCTTTCATCCGTTTACTAAACACTACTGCAACCATACAAAATGACGGTTTGGTGAGGCTAACACGTTGGCGGCATCGTCTTTTGAAAATAACAGGCACCTGCTGTTGCGCAGAATAGCTATTCGCTCTTGATTACTTTTGATGGGGTCTTTAACTCATGGAAGAACCATTCAAAGGTTGTTTCTCTACCATTGCGCGAACTTGGTGTTGTATGTACTCGTTACTTAAATTACACTATATTTTGAAAACTTCAGCGGGATCTTGGCGAATTTTACAGCGTGTTAATAAAGTTCATGGCCCAATCTTGGCGCTTTGGTTTTGTAAGTGTTGTGTTGTAAAATTCTCTTATTATACAAAGATGTTCCTCTTGGTTTAGGAAGAGTTGTTGGACTGGAAATTTCGAAAACGGATAGGGGTTAAACATATTTGTTTCATGCCCGCCAGAGATGGGTATCGAACCTACTACCTTAGCGATTTGTAGTTCGCGAACTACTAGTTCAGCAAACGACAACCAATATATTTTTGTAATAAAATATGAAGTTCGCATTGCAAACATTGGAAGTTAAACCTGCGTATAAGTTTGGAATTTTATTTCATACTTAAAATATATTAAAAAATTCGCTTACACGAGCTAATAGTTGTAGTAGTAATTCACTATAATTTAAATCTAGCAGTTTTCATATCATTTACTGTTAATAACGGCAACTTAATTATAATTCTGGCGCCATTCTCCTACTTTATGTTGTGCATATTTCAATTATTTTTATACAATTTTTATTATTACTAACACTGTTAGTTTGTCGGTTTTATTTATTTTATTTTTTTAATTCACTGCAACCCATTATTACTTAAATCTGTTCTGTTGTGCTTCCTGCCACACTTTGTTTTCTAGCTAAATATTCTTTGGCTTCAACTTATAATGTTGCAAATACTCGCATTCTGCCATTAACTTTAAGTTTGCTTAGAATTTTTCCTCTAAGTTGTTGCTCTTTATTATTGTATATATATATATATACATAGATATATTTTTCTATAATGAAATCATGGACATTAAGGCCATATGCTGTTGTCGCTTCTCCTGCTGCTTCGTCATAATAAACAGCTGCTACGCTTCGTAACTACTAACTTGAATTTTGTGAAGCATTCAGCTGTATAGTATATTTTTCTTACGGGGAGTAAAGAGGTGAAATTGTGGGGGCTACAAAATAATTATCACCCATCTACTCTGGGGGAGTAAACACTTTTGATTTGTATAATTCGGTTTATGCCAAAATTAATATAAAACTGGAAAATAGAAAACTTGTAAACATTTTTAGAACGAGTTCATCAGTAAAAGTTTTATTAAATTTAATTGTAGAATGAGAATGAACTTATGTAGGCGACCGTAATAAAAAAATTCCATTCACCACTACACTTAAGCTAATGCCTGCAGCACTTCTCCTAAAATATATTCGATTAAAATAAACAAAAATTTGTAATTTTTTTAATAATTTATATATATATATGAATCGATTTTTAATATTATCTTTATATATTTAACTATGTATATCGAAATGATCTTTAAATCAGCGTAATGTGAATTCTTGCAGAATCAAAGAAAAATATTTTATATATTCAACTGAGCCATTTGCGTCATTCGTTTATTCTACTGAAAATTTTTGTGTTGCCTAATAACGACAGATTTCGTCAACTTACACTAATATTGGCTATTAAAAAATGGGTCTCTGACTCCATAATTTCTTGTAATCCTAACAATGCCTAATAAATGTTTTTTTTCTATTTTTGTTTTAAAGTTTTTCATTTAATCGTTTGAATTAAAAACGTTTTAGTTACAAAAATTGTCGACACTTATTATAGAACAAATCGGTCGTAAAGAAATCAGTCATACCGAAACATATTTGGTTTTAGGATTCCAGAGTTTTATTAGAAAAAGTTATTATTTAATTTAATAGAATTAAAGAACAAAATAGTTAATTAGAAGAAAAAATGTGTTTGCGATAAATTTAAGCGAATTTTTACCATCCAATTCGTTGCATAATGGAAAAACGTCGGTCGTTCGAATTGCGTTTCTGACATTACATTTCCTTCAAAATAATTTGTTTTTGTATATATATATGTATACTCGTATATATATATATTAGCGTTCTTTACTATTAAATATATAATATAATTATTATTAATTTATAAACATATAAGAAATATAATAAATAATTTATATAAATATTAAAAAATTTGATACACTTTAAATAATAATTAAAAATTTAATTACAGTAGATTTATAATAATTAATAAATGTTTTCGATTATTTTTAAAATATTTTTTTTCTGCAGATATGTATACAAAAAATAATAATTATTTAAATATTTATATATTAATATAAATTTATTAATTTATTACATATAAATATTTAATTGTTAAAAATATTGCACATTTTATGTAATGTGGCAATAATTTTTTATTAAATATATATATATATATATTTATAAATTATTCAAATTAAAATAATTTGGTTTACTATTATTATTATAACAATTATTTATATTCTTATAATTATAAATTTTTTGTTATAAAACTTTAAACAGTGAATCGTCATATTTGTCGCCGAAATTTGTCGCTCTTCTCATTTGAAACGCATAGAATATTTAAATATTCTAATTCCTAGATCGACAAATAATCTAGTATATAATGAAATAAACCTTGCCATATTGTTTAACATTATACGTGACGTCATTATCAATTTTATGTTAATGACAATTATTGCAAATCATAAAAGAGATTTTTTTTGGTTTTTATTATAGAATTTGAAACAGCTGTTGGCCAAAAATCGTTGTTGGCTGGTATATAATTTTCAATTTAATATTTGCAAAATTTTCTTTTTTCCTTAAATTTTTTAAAAATAATACTTTTTGTTATTTTTTAGTTTATTTATTTATTTATCCTGAAGAAGTTACAAAAAGGAGTAAGAAAATATTTAGAAATTAACTTTTAATACTGTGTTAGTTTTTCTAATATATATTTTATATACATAAAAATAATAGGATAGTGGAGCACCAGCAGTACCAACGTTACTTATTTAATTTTTTTGTAATATAATTTTGTAGTTAAACAATATATTATATATAGTGTATATATGTATACATATGTATGCATAATGGATTTATATCGAAAAAAAAATATGTTTTTTTATAAAAGTTTAAAGAATATTTTCTCCTACAAATTCCAACACTTACATACTACAAAACGTACAATAAAATTAGAAAAATCTTAATCTTTAATCGCCTAATCTGCGTTGCATTCCTGCCCGTTACTTTTATTCTCTCTTTTAACACAAATGCAGAAGCTTAACATGATGCATTCTTGTTATAATTATCTTTATATATGTATTATATAATTTTTTTAAATATCTCTAAAGTTACAGCGATTTTATTTTAATTAATGACGTTAATGACGACTTAATGGTTGTCTTGTGTAGTTGTGCTGCTGTGTTGTAACAAAACAATCCTGCCGGCTTTGTGCCTTTAATTTTTGATATTTTGCAGTTGCTGAACTGCAAGTCTGATTAAGTTTGGTGAATCTAAAACAGAAAATAAATAAAACTGTTACGCTGCTATGTAATTAATCCATGATATGTGATTGGTGATTATATGCCTGCTTATACTGATATAAGAATATAATTAACATCAATTGTCCTGAAATAATTTTGAGATTCCTTTAGTGCTTGTTGGTAGAATCGATCCTTTCGCAAATATTTAAGTATTGTTGAGTTCTAAAACTTATCGGTATAAAGTTTAAAGGTGATGTCTTAGTCCTTACACGTATGCAGCACAGAAAAATATAGCATTGTGATACATTATACATTGATTGAACTTCGACTTTGGTCTCGAAAGTTCGTGGCGTTGCCGATATTAAAAAGATGTATTTCTTTGAAAAATCTAAGAAAAATGATATAATCTTACACACGCAATTTCTATGATATTCATAAAAAACCCTGCTACCTCGTATTGAATTAAGATATTATAATTTTAAGTGCAGCAGTTTTCAAATCAAAGCAGTACAATCCTGCTTTTCTTCTGTCTTTAAGAGAATCAAATATTTTAGTACGAAAGGACCTAATATTTAGAAAATTATTATTTATAATGTCAAATATAATGAGACTGATACTTGTGCATCAGGTATGTATATTGAAATCTGTGTTACTGTGTGTAGTGGCTTTTGCTGCAATTCGATACTTCGGTAACAAGATAGATGTCTTCCTGCCTTGCTTTTAGCTATTTCGGAAAATGTTCGTTTTCTAGTTTATATCAAGGTTGTTTCTGTTTCTGTATTTTATTTATTTATATTGTTTGTGTTCATGGGTGCATGGATACATGCATGAACGGAACGTGGGAGTGAAGCGTTCTTTATTTAAAAACAGTTTCCTATCAAATTCATATTAATTTTTACACACAATATTGTTGTACTGGCCGAAGGACCCTCTGCCTTCCAGCCAAGATTAGAAAGTGGGTCATGGGTCAGACTTCTTTCCACTCCCGTTGAGAAATGACAGCGGCGCGCAGTATTGAAATAGATATTGTGAAAAAAAAAACATTTCTCTGAAAAATATTCACATATGTATGCACGAATATATATGTATGCATGTGTGTATGGCTGTATCCATATATGCCCTTTTATTTTGCTTATAGTTATGTAAAATTATTTATAAAGCAAATATAAATATTTACATTCACTCAAGACGATTTCATAATTTGGCCCGAAGGTCCCAGGAAAGTCCTGATTTCAAGACGAATTGATTGGAAAAATATTTTTCTTTGAATTATTATTTGTTTAAGTAAATACCATAAACAATTTGAATATTTGAAAAAGCTTGAATGACAGAGGGCATATAATTAACTAAAAAGCGGAGATTGAGGAAGTAGTCATGGCTCCACAATATCTACTTAGAAAATTTGGGAAAATAAGAATGTAGCAAATTTTTGTAGATTGTGAAAAGCTACAAATTTACCGCGATATTGTGTGCGTTAGAATTAAAACAAACTTAATACATTTTTAACGTTTTCCTGAAGCCAATGAGTTGCCTTAATTTTGAAAAGCGAAAGCTCCGCAAATATAAATATATTGATATTGACAATAGACTACCTAAGAGAAAGAGGGCACAATTTTATATGGCCTCTATGAAATTATATTTTCCTATTTTCGGAATATATGACATTATTCTGTATTAATATATTGGAAAGAATGTGTTGTTGGCCGAGTTATATGCTTCGTCAATTACAAACGCCTACAGTCGTCGTTTCGTTCTCTTCATTTCGCGATTATAAGGAAATTCCCACAAACTTTTCAAAAGCATTTTTATATCAGTTGAGGCCATCAGTTATATCACTGGCCACTTTCGGTTAGCAGCATACATACAACATCGAATATAATATTCACTTAAACATTGGTCTTCTCCCTCCGGCTTTGGTCTTCTGAAAAGGAGAACAAAAACCAGATATAATGAAAATGGGTACCAGTGACCCCACTAAACATTTTGTCTACTTCCGGCATAATGCATTGCATTGAGGGTTTGTAGTTATATTAACCTTCTGAAATGTTTTGCTGAGAAAGCCTTGTTTATTTATATATTATTCCACATATGAGTAGGCGTGTGGTTTATTTAATTCTCGTTCAGTTGTTTTTCTAATATTTCACATTTAAATAGTGGAAAGTCGTGTGTATTGTGGTTTTGCACAGTTACTGCTGTTGCCCATCATCGATTTTCTAGCAACTTTAAAAAAAATAATAGAAATGTTATAAAATATATTTGAATTAAAAATTGATTATTTTAAATTATAAATCGTATTAAATTTAAATCGTATTAAATCAAAATATAAATGCATGCATTTTAAATAATAAACACATAATTAAATTCCTTAAAAGTAACCTTGAAACTAAATTTAGCCAAGT
Organism: Ormia ochracea; assembly: GCA_963402855.1. Taxonomy (NCBI): domain Eukaryota; kingdom Metazoa; phylum Arthropoda; class Insecta; order Diptera; family Tachinidae; genus Ormia; species Ormia ochracea. The sequence continues at coordinate 12,544,292 of OY727105.1, forward strand.
ATGAAACTTTACCTCCGATTGAAATAAATGCCAACAAACAGAACATAAAAGTTATATTTAAAAATAATACAAAACTTTCTTTTAACAGAAGAGATCAAGTAACTACAGCAAGAATACTACTGGGCCATTCAAAATTAATAATACACGGCCATATATTTGATAAAACTCCTAACAATGCATGTCTACAGTGCAAAAAATACTCATTCAACATGAAACACATTTCAATATGAAGGTTTTGAAGAAGAACTTCAGGACATATTTAAAAAAAATGATTTAATAAATATAATTAACAATATAATATTCGTAAATGCAACCTTGATTTTGAAATACTTGGGAAAATGTAGGTTGTAGAACGAATTATAGAAAAACTTAATTTTTCCATAAAACATTGAGCTTGAAACCACTGTAGTGGCTCTTTAATAATTCATAAGTTTATAATTTAATTAAAAGTTTTTATGAGTAATAAAAAGAAAATAAAAAAAAATTTATTTACAAATGTGAAACAGCTGATATATTTGGCAACATACTACTGTTAATCTCTGCTGTTAATAAAGTTATACATTAAAAATAAAAAATATTAAAAATGCAGAAATTATTAAAAAAGGGAATTAAGAAGAAGATATGATAAAATTTTAAGAAAAGAAATGAAAGGTCAAAGGTAGTTTGAATTTTGCTAGAGGATTATAATAATATAATCTGTTGCAAAACATGACGCTCAAACTCAGGTGTTTAAAGGCGTGGCTTATTTACAAAGTTTTTAATTTTAATATGAACTGCCAATGCGGCTGTCACAAACTTTAATCCGTATTGCATTTAGAACTCAAGGCGAACTTAAAAGAGTAAATTAAGATTGAACTGCTGCCGATTGTTTTAAAAAGTACCGTTGGAAAATACTGAGAGTTCATTTTACTTTTAATTTCTTTTTAAATAGTTTTCATAAAGAGGCTGTTCTATAATTTAAATACAATAATGTTGCTTATAATTTAACTGAAATCCTTTTTTCCAGGTAAATACGAATTTTCTTCATCATACATTGTAGGAAAGTGTAAGAAAGGAAAACAAGACAAGGATATGCATACATACGTTTTATGCAGAAAGTTATTTCCACTATTTGTCACTGTTTATATTTTTTATTATATTACAATTTTTTATTTATTTTTTTATTATATTGATTTTACATTAAATTTTTAATTTACTTTTTATCGTTTGATTTTTTTAATTTAATTGTGTTTTTATTTTTTGTTTGTTTATTATTTAGATCATCTTCATTGGTAGATTCCATTTTTAAAGAAACTGCGTGAGTATTTTTTTTTATTTTTTTATTTTTATTGCTTATTTGTTATTAATATTATATTTATTTTCAAAAAATTATTAAAGCAGCTTTAATTTAATTTTTAAAAGCACTATTTGGCAAAAATAATATTTTGCAATTCAGTAAAATATAATGTTTTTTTTTTGAAGAATTCTTAAACTGGCGTTCCCTAAAAAGTATGTACGCTATGAGAACAGGATTGAATGTAAAGGGAGTTACTTAGAGTTACAAGTGTAAATTGTAATAAAACTGAGAAATATATTTATCGTATCAAGGAAAATGGCTTCATTTTATTGTCAAGGCCAGCGTGTATAAAGCGCAATTTGGAACACAAACTTTCAAAAATTGCGCAAATGTTTCTCCACTAACTTCGAATTCGATTGCCAGGTAGCCCATTGCCTCTGGTTTGTGCACGTAGACAGCAAAGGGTTTAAATCACACGAATTTGGTGGCCAATTAATTAGATCATTACGGAAAATAATTTTTTCTTTGAGTAAATCAAGGGTCCAGTTGCACCCACATATGAACAAGATTAATTTGAGCTAATCATGTCAGTGTATTTACATTCTGGCCGTCATTCGCCAGCCTGTAAAGTGCACCGAAGCGCCGTTCTGTGTATTTGTAATAAAGCTTTGCCTATTTGCGTACCGCTTCAATCATAAATAGGCTTTGTCGGAGAACAAAATTTTGAATTAACAGTTACTAAAAACATCTTCTTCTACTTTAGCTTTGCTGTGCTGTAAATTTCTCTAGCTGTTTGTCAGCTGTTAAATGGGTAAACAAATAAAGCTGTGAGCAGGAAAACAGCCAGTGTCTAGGCAGGAAGCGAACCCGCGACCTGTGGTTTAGTATGCTGAACATTATGCATTTTCCTACGGAGACATCCATGTATAATATATTTCGTTATTTTCATATTCGTTCACTACCAATCGTACGTACAAATTTTGATTTTCAGATTTAAACATTCAATTAAAATTGGCTGAGTGGCAGATTCAAGGCAATTACAGGTTATAGAGTCCTATTCAATGTTGGATCTCTCTTAAGATGTATATACATCATTCATGATTTTTGCTCATCTGCTTTGATATCTCTTGGGCTAATTGTTTTTTGAATATTTAAGTGGTGAAGGCATATTCACTGAAACAATGAATAAAATGGTTTACCGCGCCAACTTTAGCGTTACATGTGCAGCAACAATAATTTATCTGCTTCTTCGCCATCAGTTTTGCCCTTGGGAAATTGTTGATCTTCTGCATTTTTAAAAATGTTTCGAACTGTCACGTTCTGGATTCAAATCGCTTTTGAGCCACCAGCTTAAGCACATCTTTCTTCAACCATAAAATTAAATTAACAGTCGGCATTCACTTACTTTTGAACTCCTTCAAAAGAAAACTACATCATTTAAGTTCCACCATTTAAAGGAGTGGTAGATTAATATGGAATTTCATTAAGATGTTGTTTAAAACGAAAAATAATAAACCCGTAAGTAAATCACGTTTCACTTTAATTGCCAGATCTCAGAAGTAGAACCATTTCTCGACATGCCAAGACATTTTCAACTTTTGTAAAGCTGTAAACACTGTTTGACTCTTAAATTACAAAATTTTTTAATCGTTTCAAGAAACATTAAATGAAAAAGAAACGAATAAAATAAAATATCACTTCACTAAAATAACGACTATAAAAGGAATGTTCGCAACCACCTTTTCCATCCCATCCAGTAGCAACCAACCAGCAGTTGTAAAGAGAAAATATAAAAATTACAGTGTTATCACTTCAACTAAATCATATTATTCCTTATTTTACTGTAGTTTTGCTTCCTTTCCATTTTCCCATTTCCTGTAAATATAATAAAAATTAATTTTAATTACATTAGGGTGATTCACATTGCTCAATACTGCTTGCAATGAGACCTTAAAGTAATTTATGAACGAAATTTTTTGTTTTAAAATTATTTTATAATTACTTATTAAGATTACCATTTTGGTGATGCCACAGTCATCATAAATACACGATTTCAAGTTAGATTAACATGCCTGGAGAACTTGCAACCAAAATGACTGTCCTGCTGTGGGACATGTGTACAGAGTGTAAAAAAAAAAAATTGGGAAGAGGAATATATGGTCAGGGAGTAACATAAAATATAGATTACGCCACATAGGGGATAAAATATAGCGGTGGGGCTAGCGAAATTTGTGCTAAAACTAAATTCGCGATTGTGGCAAAATGTTGCGCAATTGGAGTTTCGCCAGCTTCAAGATCTGTCTGACCTTGTTATAGTCAATGTGCGTTTTCAGTACAGTGTGACAAAAATGATCAATTGAGGCATCGTAGAGTGAGAAAATCCGATAGAATCCATACTATAATTGCAAGTAATATTTACTGAACAGGGAATACGAAAATTTTTATGTGACTCGGGTTATTCTAGTATAGCCTTTTCTATATAGTCCATATTATATAAAAACCTGAATACGAAACATTTAAACATATGTGTCTTCCAGCAATCACGAGCTTTTATATCTATGAAAATTTTTTTATACGCACCACATGCCGATTCTGAAGAAAAAGGAAATGCATCGGACAAATAAGAGCAAACAAAATCAGCTTAAAACTACAGTTTGTCTAGAAAATGTTTAAATTACAGTGAATAATATTAGCCAAATTCAACATTGGCGATACAAAAGTTCTTAAAAAGTCATGGCTTCTAATCCCTGATGCATTAAAATGGAATAGAGAATACGAATTTGATCAAATCAAAAGAAGATGGTAATGCCAATAATCGCTTATGCAGGGAAATCCTACAAGATGAAAGATGGCCATGCCTTCGGATTGGTTATACAGAATGTCCAATATAGCATAATCTGCGGAAATTGTGTCGTGTGATTAATTCAGCTAAAATGAAATGTGGAATGACCCGACAATAAATAATAATTTAAAATGTATCAATTTTCATGTATGACCTACTCATGCACCAGTCAGTTTCAATGTGGCAGTTTGACGAAACAATTTCATTATTGTCTGCCAATTCAAAACTCAGTTTCGATCTCCGTTGACCCTTTACATATGAACTACCTTCTCTCCAGTGTGTTACTAGTATAAGATTCTCCAATTTACTCACTTAAAATGATTCACTTTAAAAGCTTAAAAGTTGTATTTTGTATTACGTGTTACTCTTTACAAGTCACTGCTTTGAGAAACTTTTCATCTACACCAAGTACGCAATAACATTGATTTCAACAGTGACTTTATGACCATTCTTCCTTTACTGACTACCACAACCACAAAAGTTGCTCACATAGCCTGACTATCGCTTTGACATTTCCTAGAAGCCTGCTTCCGGATATGCTACTACAATCTAGTACATCTCTTAATTTAAATGTGTGCAGTAAAGCTTTTATATTAGAATACCTTTTATCTTGCGATACATACTTTTAGGGAGGTATAAATATAGTACTCGCAAACCTGAATTATCCCACATACTATGTATAAATATAATTAATAACATAAAAAGGTGTTTGCTGCAAATAAAAAAACTTGGCTGGGTAAGCTGTAATGAGCAACAGAGGCGGCGTTAAGGCGAATTCATTATCATTTGCCGTCCGCTGCCCTTCTAATTTACACTTGCTAAGCTTTTTCCATGATCACGAACTATCAAGTTAGATATGTAGGATTTCCCTGCATAAGCGGAAATAAAATAAATAAAATTAATACAAAAAATAAATGATAAAATTCGCATTCTCTATTCCATTTTAATGCATTAGCGATTAGAGGGCATGACTTTGGAAGAATTTTTTTTATCGCTAATGTTATTTTTTGGCTAATATTCACTGTCATTTAAATATTTTCTAGACAAACTGTAGTTTTAAGCTAATTTCCTTTGCTTCTATTTGTCCGATGCATTTCCTTTTTCTTCATAGTAAATTAAAAATTTTAGTACAAAATAATTATAATTCGAAAGGGTCATGGGCAGATGTAAAAATATTTGTGGATTTATAATTAAATGAGACAGCGTGAGCAAAGAGAAATCGAAGTACAACTAAAGGAGCTGGGAGCACTTAATTTACCTATTAATTGAAAAGGCTTTTCGCGGCGAATATCAAAATAACGACCAGTCAGTTGCGCTTTACGAATTAATTTTAATATTTGAATATTTTATTAAATATTTACTTACAATTTCATGGTTTCCCTCTATTTTATTTAGTTCCAATGTTTTTATATACGCAGTCAACTTTTTAGACTTCCAACCGAAAAGTCTTCTTCAATTGTTTACTTCACCTTTAAAGAATATGTTTTGCCCGGTCTAAGCGTTGGAAAAATTTTCTTGCTTCACTTGCGATTTGTAAAATGCATAATTTAAGGCATGTGCCTTCCATTGGCGCAAGTAGTTATGTTGCCCAAGTGTAGCGATTTTTAAATCGTCTAAAAGTACAAAACAGCTTTTCATAAACAGCTTTTATATTTTATTAATTCAATATGCTAAAAAGAAGAATTTAATCCATATTAAATGACGTGGTGTATAAAAACATAGCAATCATGAATGCATCAGATAATAAACATGGCAGATACCATATCAACCGCGATAGTGCCAATGATGCCACTCTTTTATTAGTAAGGCTATGTGCCTTTCAAACGGACATTACATAACATAAACGTAAAAACTATGTTTAATGCAAAAATCACATGAACATTTTTACACGTGACACACTGAGGCTAAAATGTACATCGTTTAGGAGCACCTTATTTTCCAAGGACTCACTGCTGTAGGCATTATTGAGTTCAACCGAAATTCAATTGTAATGCAAACATAAAATTTAACGAGCTTGTAATGAATGGTCTTTGTTTATTTGGAGCATATGAAAGTCCATATTACAACATACAATCGAACTTCGATTCTGGTCGAAAGTGTCTATCCAACGAATATTTTTTTTTTTAAATTATATGACTCTCTTACGACGAATTATGACTACTATTCGATTTAATATCATGTTTGTGTGAAGTTAGCTAATTTTGATTGCAAATTACACGGGATGCAAACACTAGAAATTATACTATAGCCTCTTCAACTTGTTTCTTCATATTCGACATGGTTTGTAATAATTTCTGTGTTCGTTTTGAATTTCATATCTTTTCAAGTATACACATTTCTACGGTAATCTGTGAATGAATGATACATTAGTCCACTTCGCCGTAGTTCAAGTAGATTGTCTCCAAGAGTTTAGTTTCTTCAAGAACTCCTACCATATATTTTCCAGGCTAACTCTTGTCCAACTCTCTTTGGCAAGTTAGGGATTTGCTGCCATTAGCGAAACCAGTCTTTCCAGCTGTTTTACAGGAAATTAATTTCAAATCCGTGTTTTTTGGGAAAAAAATCAAACAGAATTGTAAAATATTTGCCTTTAAAACAATTTTTGTGGGCAACTGTATCCCAACGCATAATCGAATATCGATTACACCCTAAAAGTTTTCCTCGTGTTTCTGTATGCAATTATTTGTATAACTTTGTATATGTATTTGTTATACGGAGGTTTGACTGTATATGCAAATACATATATATTATACGGCATTTGTAAATTACAGTTTCCATTTGCATATTTTCTTAATAAATAACATTCACAAATTCATAATTTTCATTATGAATTACAATAGAATGTTCTTTTGTTTTAATTTGATAGGAAAATACATTATGATAGACGCTTAAATTTCCTTTTCCTTGGAAATTTCTTTGCATTAAAGATGTGATGATAATTAGCAGACTTTTGTTGAGCTACGTTTGCATTTAGAAATGTGTAAAGGCAAAAATAATCATTAATGCTTCATCTCCAACTAATATTCCTAAGCTCACATGTGCATACAAATTTCATTGCGGGCTTTTAATTAATATCTTACAAAATGCAAATGGCATGCAAATGATGCCACGTCTGGTGCTAAGTGTTCTCCTCTGAACGGTAGTATGAATGAGAAGGCTGTACTGCGAATCTATTTGCCCTCATATACTTGCTCATGTAAATAGTAAATGGATTTAGGTACGTGCACGTGCATGATAAATGCTGATAAGGAACGTATCAAATGAAAGCAATGAATTTTTGGCCCTTTCGAAGGAAATGAAGAGGACGAATGACTATGAGCTGTTATGACTATGAAATGGAAAGGTTAACTTTAACTTCTTAACTAAATCATTCTTTCTCATTAGGGAATAATTTAGCTTTAATAATTGTTTACGATAATCGTTAAATAATATTTAATCGCGACCAAGGAGTCGAGGTTTTTGGCTTCAAGCTGAAATAGTTCAACTCTTAGATAATTCTACTTGTCTTATCTACTTTTGCGATAGATGAAAAATCCTAAAAGAAAGTACGAAATTAAGTTTGCTCTCAATTGGAAAAACTTTATTGGGTTTCCATGTAATTACATTTATATTAACGGTATTCACGTGTTGGCAAAGTGCGATATCAAAGTTATTTTCTTGCCTTTATTTAATTCTCACAACAATACATTCACAGTTGCATTCGTAATGAAATAGGAATTATAGGAATTGATGTGTCGTTTCACTAGTGGTTTTGTGTTTGCAATTGTGATAATAAAACAGCTGACTTTTGCAAATGATGAAACTATAGTTTCCAAATAAATACTCGTATGGAGCTAAATGTCGCTACGAATTTTAATTTTAATAGAAAAATTAGTCTTACGACTTTTGTTATATGTTGTCGCAGCTGTTCAGTATTTTCTGACTGACAAACGATGATAACTTTTAATAAAAAATATGAATTTATCAGCCTTTTACATTACCTTTTCATTTAGCGATTTTACCCTTTAGACTATTTAAAAATCGCTGAAAGTAGGCAAAGAGCTAGTAATATTGGTAATCGTTTAAAAGTTGCATCAGGAATACTCTCAAATTTGAATACTGAAAGGAGCAATTGAAAATTTTTATTCATTTTCATGGATGCTCCTAATCTGCTAGTTAAGAATCGTAACATTCTATCATTGTTAGATGCAACTATCTGTCATTCTCAGCTTGTTTGGCGATATCAAACTGTTTTCTCATTTATAGCATTCCACTGCTATTAAGATGCAGGTTAGTTTAGAATTCCCTTGTAAATAAGATGGTTCCCACCAGACGACTCAAGTTATCAGACTATTTCACACCACCACCAGTTGCACAGCGATATAAAATCACTTTACTTCCCAGAACCGTGACAGAGAAATTTAATAATTTCAATTAGCTGTTGAAGCGTCTGATCTTTTAATTTTATTAGTTGTTATTGTTGCCTGTGCTGTAATCATCCCAAATTCCAATATGGCGGCCTATTGAAAAAGAAAAGTCATATTGTTGCTTTTGTATTGTCTTTGCTGCAAATTAACGCTGTTGGGTCTTTAGTCCGTGTGAAGAACTGAATGTAGGGACCTAAGACTTGATGTGTTCTAGTCTAAATTTATTTACAGCAATGCCTGAAGACTAGACTACTTTTCATTTTTTACTTCCAAATTATGTCTCCGGGGGAACTTTTGTTTTACAAGAACTTTTTTTATTGTCTTTTTTTTAGATGTTTTTAGTTGGGTCCGCATTACCTTGTCCCTTATGCATTAAACCCATGCATCACAGTGAACATTGCTCAATAAAGCCAGTACGAAATATTCTACATTAGAGAGAATGAAATTATATATTTAAAATAAATTGAATTGATTGTTTATTTATTTATAGCATTAGTTTTATGATGCCAATTTATGTTAAATGAAAAATATAAATTCATACTGAAATAGATAATAATAGATAATAATAGAATATGAATACAAATAGATTTAAACACGTGACAGCTGTTTTATGGCCGCATAGCCCCTTGTCTGCTCTCTGAAATATATTTGATGCATTAATTTATTCCCCACTTCAGTTATATGTCCTACATATATATAGCCTTTTGGGCAGAGGAGGTAATAATCATATCTTATAATATAAATAAAAAAAGTGCCTGCGTGTATGTACGTGTGACCATTTACATTTACATATACTCGTATATTTGTTACCGTTTAGTTAAGTTTGAATAAAATTTTCATGTTTCCTTTCCAATCTATCTCTTTAGCTTAATATGTTATTTAAAATTTAGGAAAAATTTAAAAAAATGGAAGATTTTAGTTTCTAACAACGTCATTGATGTGCATATATGTAGTAGCGAACGTGACAGCATTTCATGGCATGAACGTTCTTGCCATTGGCATTAGCAAACCACATTTTTTCCACAAATTTTTTGTCACAAACTAATGCACGCAGATCCGAACTCATTAACATACGTAATCGTCAGGCTAATTTATCCAAAAAGTTGGTCATAGTAAGTGCATGCGGATGGATGAATGGATTTGAGTGTGGCTTTCTAGTTTACATATGTGTATGGGTGCGATTGTGAAATCATTTTATGTAATGAGTGGGTGACGATACTGCTAGAAAAATATACTGCCACATTCTATAATTATTTATGGAAGCCACTTCAACTTTCTCTAATGCGTGCTAATTTGCCAGTGTTGCCGCATAGATTACTTTTAGCCGCATTTGATTTCTTATTCCATGTAATTTGTGGACTTCCTCTAATTTTGTTTAATTTATTTATTCAGCACGTAACATTAGCACATGATAATGGGATTTCTTACATATCATTTACATTTGCATATAAAACTTTATATATACTTGAAAGAACTTGGAAAATGTTACGACAATATAATAAAAATCCTTCTTTACAACAACAGCTTGTTTACTACTGAGTATAAGCGAGACAGTAATACATATCGTATTTACATTTTTATTTATTTCTGTTACAGCGTTCTCATAGTAAAATTCGCTCTTTCACTCTCACACATAATCGCATGATTTGCCAAATATGGCATATCCGGTGAAATATGTTCATAAAGTTTTCTTGTGATCAGAGCAGCATTAACTTTTTTGTTTTTGTTATAATGTTTTCGACCCGAACATATTCAGGTCAGATTTTCCTGATAATAAATCGTACGATTGTGTAGGTTAATTAACACCGGGCTTGAATAAAAATATTTCTCTTAAAAAAATCAAAGTAAAGTAAAAAAAATCGGTTATCATACGACTATAGCGCTCCGAATTAACTGTCGTTCCATCGTCGTTTTCGAAAAAGTAAGGTCGAATCACACTTTCGGACCAAAGAGCGCGGCCTATAGTGGCTTTTTCTGGATGTAATGACCTCTCTTCAATTACTCGACGATTCTCAGAACCCCAAATACGACAATTTTGTGTATTAACGTACCCACCGAGGGAGAAATGTGCTTCATCGCTGAAGACTTTGAAAATGGCTGGCTTCAGTTCTTGTGTGAAGTGGACTTTATATCAATGTAGGTGTAGATCTAGCTGCAAAATACGCCGTAATGTTCCCTAAGACAGTATTAATTCCTGAGAACGACGAGGAATCGACACATTGGAGTTTTCGGCAACACTTTCATTTACAGCAGCGATATTTTCAGCGGAACGAGCGAAACGGTGATGCACAGGCTTTATATTATTTCTAACCGCTACAGTCTCTTCAAATTTCTTCACAATTTTGCCAATTGCTTGAGTAGTTGTACGAACCATAATTTCCTCCTAAAGCACGATATGTGGCTAAATCACCATTTTTGTTGTATGTTCTGATAATTTTTATGCGTTGTGTGATAGTTAAGCGATCCATTTTCGTCAATATCAGACTTTCAACTTAAAAGAAAAAAATTGGTTTAACAACTTAGTTTGACAGAGGTCGAATTCCAGCAATTCGTTGCTAAATGTGTATTTATCATATAATTTTGAGATAATAATTCTATTTAATAGGGAGTTTCAATTTAAAATTGCTTAATTCTTAAAAACTCCTTCAACTTCATATTCAGAGTGCCAAAGGAATTGTCCTATTTGTATCCGCAATTTACAGTTTTTTCCTGACTTGACAAGCGCTTTGGTTGCCAGAGTTACACAAGAAATTGTATGAGGTTCTCATAAGGATCGTATAAATACTTTAGCATGTAAACCTCTCGACTGTGCACAGTTTGGAAAATTCATTAGCCTTTAATTGTTGTTGCCTTCTGAGGTATTCCTTTTTATTTGTAATTCCTTGTCGCTAGAAGGAACCAACTACGAGTATTTAATACAGAAATTTAATTAACATTAAATACCAATAAATTTAGTGAATGGCCCAAATAGTATATAGTATATATAGTAATATTCATAAATATAAAACAAATATTTTGTAAAAATTCTTTTGCAAGAATAACCAGAAAATAAATATACTTTTATAATTAAAAATTCTAGATAGTATATAGTACTATGTGCAACTTTTAGCTCTCATTTGAGGTTGAATTCTGTTTTGTGTAGTTTTGTCCCCAAGAGAACCCAAGGAAAAAAACAGCTGATTTAGCGGCACTTGATTTTGAGCATGGAATTCATTCAGAAGGAGTGATCAAGATATCTGTGTCTGGGAAATAATTACGAGACTCGCAAGTTTGAATTTTAATTATCATACACATCTTTTCATTATTATATTTTTAATAATGTGAAATTATTGCTAAATTTGTTGGTACGCATTTGTGACACGAGTGCAATGCTTGGAAGAGTGCAAGAAAATAAAATGCATCCTTGTGAATGCACTGGCGAAGTAGCTTTTTCCTCCAACAATTGTACGTGGCATCATTTTTTATCTGCTTTTTCACTTCCTTTCTTCCCTTTAAAATGTTTTTCACATCTACTTTCTCTACATAGCGGAAAATATATATGCACTCATGCATACATGCATACCACAGTGCATACGCGCTAATACGAATAACTTAAAGTTGGCCATCTTCATATTTATGAATAATATGAGAAATTAAAACTAAAACTCAGTTTCAAACTTGTTCTAATATTGTTTTAGGAAACTCGAAAAACTTATGGTGGATTCAGTAACTCTATAATGCTTTACGTCCATTTCTAATTTTGAAACCAACCTTTTCCGTCATTTAAGTTCTATTAATTTTCCTTATTTTTAAGGTAACGCTGCTTTAAAAAATTTAATAGTGCAGCTTTTAAAATTTGGTACCAGTTAAAGGATAATAAGAATTTTCATATTATCGAAAGGAGACTGTATGCTTCTTTATCTGCATGAGGATATGCATGCATGCATATTTCTTTTTTTTTTTTTTTGCATTGTAATGCAATTGTACATTGACAGTAAATTTAATTATATCGAATTGCAGAGCGTCATGCATCACTGGTACTTGTGGTAGTAGTATATGGTTTTCAGGAGCAATTTAATTGTTATCACTTGTTTTCGTCTCCGTTCCCCTCAGCAACTGTAATGCAATTGTCTGTGGCCGTTTCCAGTTAATGGACCTTCGCATATTTAAATATGGGTTTTCATTTTTCTTTTTGCTAATTTCTTTTTATTTAAATTAAGTACATCTAATAAAAAGTCAACCAACCGCAAAGTTTTAAGAGATTTAACATATTTTTAATACAGATGCTAATCGAGTGGATACATCAAGCGAAGTTAATATTTATTAGATTTCGTTATAGTTCTGGCATTTTAAAAGGAAAATGGAATTTGTTTAGTGTAGCATAGATGTTATTATTATTATTATTTTTGTTTAAAATATTATTTCAGCTAAATAAATAAATTGTTGTAAAAGGTTTTCGTAAGTTCTTAAAAAAAGCTTTGTCTTAAACTTGAATTTATCCTTGGCAATTCGAAACCTTAAGCTTTAGATTCTCAGAACTTTAATATTGAGATTAAATGATAAATAAACAAACAACTGCCAGTGTTGTGTTTTTTATGTGTTTGGTTTCTTTCTTATGAACTCCGAGTATTCACATGGAAAGGAAACTGAAATACAAAAATGTTGTAGAGTTAGCAAAACATTGTAGTACGATAACAATAGACATCAACTGCCCAGCCTGGTAGAACTAATAATGTGCTTTCATAAACTTCTTAATGAGGTGTACTCGTATAACTGGTGCTTCTACTGCTCAACAAGAATGCTTTCAGAGTTAAACGAAGAATCACATAAATTATAATTTGTATCGCTTTAAGGTTAAATTTAAGGATTGCTTTCTGAAAGGAAAAATATATATTTTATTTGTAATAAAAAGACAAAAAAAAAAAACACTTAACTTGAAGAGGTTTTCTTTTCAATTTACAAAGTATGATACGTGTGAACAAATCGGGGACTAATCATGATTATGTATTTTACAATGTTCCCACACTCATATTAGTTTCATGTATTGGGCAAGTTGGTGTTTACACCAGCTGTCTTGAGCAATTGATATGAGAAGTGCATTGCTTTTGTGGCATATACATACATGTGTGTTAAAAACTCAACTTCACCACGGCTGTCATATTCCACCATACGAGTGAAAACCGAAAAAAGTTATCTTCAGTTGGAAAAAAGTAAAAAAGGATGTGATAAAGATTGACATGCTGCTATAAAATAAAGATTATTTAAGTTTTGTTTGTAAATAGGGGGGCCATTTTTGCAATAAAACGTGTTTTCCTAACTACAGCACAGTGGGCAACAAAAGCCGGGGATACGCCCAGAGAAATTATCTGAAAAAATATCAAATGTAGTGGGTAACAACAGTGGGTAAGATACTTTACTTACAAACCATTACGTAAATGATATACCTCCAGTGTGACTGTTGTGGAGTGACTACCGCTTTCCTCCCACCCAAAGTGGGAAAGGAGTTGTATTTCATAAAAACTACTTGAAACCAATTAAAAATATTATAAACATTATTTTATACCAGCTGGATCCGCTCCGCGTTGCTGGCTTCAATTTTTTATTTTATTTTGACGTGTTTCTCGGAGAAAATCGAAATTATTGTTTTTAGTTCAAAAATCCAAAAATCAAAATTGTAATAGCACACACAGTTTATGTTTTTTTCATATTTTATTTATTTTAAAATGTAAAAATTGAAATTTTTATAATTACAAATTACACAGCGATTAAACACCCAATCCTTTCAGCGAATCAGATAATATCGATATCACGCTAATCTCCCTCGGGCAAAAAACCAAAAAACGAAGTGTTGCACCATCTGTCGGACGAACTTCAAACTACACAGAGACACTCGTCACGTCCCATAGATCATTCATATAAAATTTGGTCAAAATCGGTCCAGTAGTGTTTTAGTCTATCGGTCATGAACATACACGTCATTTATATATAGTATATAGGATATAAAATATAGAGATATAGAGATGTATAAACAATTTTTTGTTTGGTTTTCGCGTTAAATCACCGTTTTACTGAAGACGTAACCATGACGGCTGGAAAGCCCTCATGCGTTAAATTTTTTTGCGCCTGGAAACGGATTCCTAATTTTGCAACTGTTTTTTTTTATTTTTTTTGTTTGGAAACATTTTCTGTCCTGATCGATATTAAAGTTTTGTCTGACTTTTTCTTATATTTTGTATTTTCGATTTTTGTGAAATTGCTATTTAAAGTTGTAAAGTTGCGCAAGTCCTTTCGGCCCCTTTACTAGATGCTACAGAAAACACTCAAGTATTTTTAATTATGAAAGGAAGACAGAAAGTTTAATCAGAAATCCGGAATGCCAAGCATTCAAACCACTAAGCGCCTTGTAATATGGGAAATATTCATATTTCTATCAAAATACAACGCTGTTTGCTTTGATACATTTTTTAAATGGTTTGTTATTCGTTGGAATGGATAAATCCCAGCTTTCATAGATCAATACTATTTAAGAATTTTTATCATATTCGTTTTAGATCTGGAACAATTTAAGTACACACTGCTGGTTAATTTAGTGTTTTATTAAGAACTGTTAGAATTATAATATTCAGAATGTTTTCGAGAAAGGATATGAACCCAAATTAGAGTTGCGAAGACAACATTCCTTAGAGATTTTTTCCCAAGTTTACCAATTTATTTGCATTTAATATAATTTATGTAGAATAATTTCTAAATACAATATAATTTATCTATATGTGTATGTACAATTTTGTGCATGTGTATGTGTGTTTTTTTTTTTTGCTTTTCACAAAACGTAAGTTGCACAATGCAACGTCACGCAATAGGAAAAACATCTGCTAAAGTCAAATCCAGAAATAACAAAAATGTTGATTTATGATTGAATTAGAAAGCGCAACTTTGAAAAATAACAACTTTTAATATATATTTTTCTCTTTTTCTTCACAGTAGTTGGTTAGGCAGTGCCAAAGATTGGTTGGGTAGTGCTGCAATACCTTCGATGCCGGCTATGCCTTCAATGCCCTCTATGCCATCGATGCCAGGTATGCCTTCAATGCCACACATTCCAGGATTACGTAAAGGCGCAGAGGGCGAACTTGGAGCCGAAGGGGATGCCGCAGCTGCGGCTGCCGGTACAGCTAATGCTGCTGCCTCTGGCGAGGAAGATGAGAAATCGAGGTATCTTAGGTATGGGCCCCACAACTTGGTTAATGAGGAAATTTTGGTATTTTTATATTGTTTGAAAGAAAGTTTACAGACGAAACACAAAAGACAAACAAGTTATTTCTATACACAGTTTGAATGTGTTTATAAACTTAATCAGTATGATTTAATTGTTGATGAGCGAGTTATTGTTTAAAAAGTTATTATTTTTAAATTTCACTTTTTTATTATTAATATATATACATATATATATATATTTGATAAGGGCGGTTGCAGTATATCGATGATTCACATACGCAATATAATTGTCACATTTGTGTTTTAATTTCACAGCAGAGAAAAAATTTTATTATACTGCGTGCAGATGTAAATTTATATTGAGGCAATTATATTTGGAAAATAACTTTTAGTTAATTATCATACACATATCCTTTTTACTCCTTGTAACATTCAAAAATAAGGTAAAGCAAGGCGGCGAACTGAAACAGGGTGTCAGTCAGTTCTGCCAAGTAGAAACGTTTTTTGCTCATTAAAGGCCATGCTTCACTATCCTATATAGGCGTACGATTCAATCGCACGAAAATCTGATGTGATTCTATCCTATTTTAAAAATTGCCACCAAAATGGCTTTGTAGGTGCCACGCTTTCTTAGAAATGTGATGCAAACAAATTTTTTCTTTGCTGGTTGCTGTAAATTCAACTCTGATTGCATGAAAATTGACGGATCTTACCATTGTGTAGGATAGTAAATCGTATTCTTAAAGGTCAATATTCACTGTCCTATACATGCATACAAATGTAATGCAAACTAATTATTTATTTGTTGATTGAAATAGAAACAACTCTGATTGCATGAAAATTGACAGATCGTACCATTGTCAGTATTCACTATCCTACAACTGCTCCTCTGAAAGAAGACAAAAAAAAACTTTCTTACACACTATCAAACGATTGAGTAGAAGAGTGAATAAATTGAATATTTTGTATGATAAATCCAGACGAAATTTAAGCAATTTCTATTTATTTAAGATGTTTTCCTATATATTAAGAAATCATCAATAAATAACTCAATATTATTGCATAATGTATGAGATGTTTAAGTTAAAAGATAGATTAAATATCACTCATATGTACGTTAGTCAAGGTTACAAAGATTACAAATCAGTGTTGAGAGTGGATTTCCGAGATTGCCCAAATTTCCCTCCAAACATCCCCGAAAAATTCCCAAGAATTTTTGTCACTTTTTTTTATTAGTTATAAAAAAGAAATTTTATTCGAATAATTAAGATAAGAAAAATTAATAAGAACTAAATACTTTTAAATAAATTCAAATAAAATCAATATGAAAATAATATCAATTGTGCTTTGCAAATAAAATTTTAAAGGATAAATTCATTTCAGATACGCTTTAAACGATTTCACTTGCATTTGTTAATTTGTTTTGTTGTAACTAAAATAACTCTACGACAGTTTCTTTATACACTGAAACAAATGGCCAAGTCTAAAAATGTTCTGTTCTTGATTTACTGACCCTTAAAATCCCTTAGACTATATTTCGCGAAATCGTCACCTTTCACATAAAGGCCATTTCAGTGTGACTGGTGACGAGGTTTCTATTTCAAATTATTTTATTATGGCAAAATACAAGCCAGGACGCTAGAATGCCAATTCCATCTCTCAAAGGTATGCACAGAACTCCGTTGTAAAAACAAAATTTTTTTTTTTGTGGAAAAAATCTGTGAAAATTACGTGAAAATTTGAGATAAACTGTGCGTAGCGGCTATAAGTAAAGTGTACTGTAATTCTTTCTTATTATTCTGTAATAGAAGTGATTAAGTTAAGAGTATAATTTAATGAAAGATTTAATTGCAAATTATGCCAAGGAATTTAATTCTAATAAATTATACGAATGAAAAATATCATCCTTATAGAACAGATCTGACACATATGAGTCATATGGAATATTTTGTTTATTTTTATTATTATTATTATTATTATTATTATTATTATTATTATTATTATTATTATTATTATTATTATTAGGAGAGAAGTTATTAGTTTTGAATTAAACTTTGTGTTTCCCTTTTATTTGATTGTAATGTTCAATTAGACTTGCCTGCGAATCCATTATTTTAATTAAGATTTTTTTTCTTTCTGGTGATACGCAAAACAGGGCTCAAGTCTCTTTCAATTAAATTATGCTTTAACGCTTTTCCCCAATGTACTTATTAAGCATTTGAAAATTTTATGAATACCAAGCGCTTGTTTCCAAATTTATTCTTTTCTTTAATAATTTTTTTTTTTGTTTTTGTTGATACAATTGAAATTGATTTTATTGCATCTTTTGCTACTCTTCTGATCGGTTCGATAATGTTTCAAGTTATTTTTTTTTATAAGTTATTGTGAAACTTTTAAATAAAATATTTTGTATTTCTTCTTAATTTTTTCCCCATACTTGTTTACGTCACACATTTTAAAATAACTTATCAACAATACTTAACTTAATTAACATTGTTTTTACTCATGCAAGAATATAATAAATTTTCTTATAAAAATATTACACACGCATAAACATAGACATGCTTTTATCCTTTAAAAACCTCACGATACCAATAAATGAAATATTAAACAACAATTATGTATCTACATCAATACTCACATAAACTCATACATACATGCATACATACATATTTCATAAATATTTATCGTCTCACTTATTAGTTTGTATAATAACTATTTAAGGGTTTTATAAAACACTTTCAATTCTAAAGGTAAGTTTTGTTGTTGTTTTTTTTTATTTCAAATTTGTAGTTTCATAAAACCCTTAAAATGCGTTTCAGCTACTAACCCGTTCACGTCATATCGTCGTAGTGTGTTTGTATATACATACATATGTATGTATTTTATTATAAAATAATTTTACATTTCCTTTAAATATATTTTTATCCATTCCGTTTAATTTATTTATTTATTTATTTACATTCTATTCATTTATCTTGTAAAAGTTTTGCAAAAGAAATTTTTTTTCAATAGCAAAAATATCAATTTCCATCATTCAATAGTTGCGGCCCATCAATACCACCACGTTTGGATTGTACAAAAACAAAAACAAAAAAAAAAAAAACGAAACAAAAATTAAAAAAAAAAACAAATAAGTTAATTTGGAGAAAAATTAGATATATTTCTTATTATTTTTAAACCAAAAAAAAAAAAGGAAAAACAATTGTAAATTTTTTCCCCATAAAATATTGTGCTGTCAAGTAGAACTATAGTTGTCTCTTTCTTTATTTCTCATCATAACTTATATGGCTTGATTTGTAGTTTGATTCCATTTTACAGTTGTTTCTCACCGTTTAGAGTATCATTAATTAGTTCTCCTTTAACTTTTGAGTGGTTTTCACAAACCGATCCATCCAAGTGAGTAGAAAACGTTTGTGAAAATCACACAGATCTTTGAGTCATTTTCATACAAGATATTTTACTCTGAGTGACATTACTCGTGAGTTTGGTTTGTGAAAGCGGCTTATTAAGCTCGTTGTTCATGTGCTGTGTTCATGTGATTAAAATTCAACCAGGCGAGTAGAAAGAATAATTTTTTTGAAAAGTTCTCAAAAAACAGTAGTTTTCACGTGAAAAGTTGTGAAAAATGTGAGTGCTTTTTTATAAAAAGTACTCAGAAAAGTGAGTGTTCCCCATACAATATTTTTCATTAAAAGCGCTCGTTTAGATTGTAAAAACAGCAACGAATGCCAGAACCCAAAAAAAAAAAAAAAATTAAAATTTCAGACTATGATATGCGCGGTTTTTACAACCTAAACGAGCGATTTGTGTAAACAATATTAATGGAAAGTACTTAAATAGTGAGTGGACTATCTAGCCGGTCATGCTTCTAGAAGGTCATGCTTCACAATTCTACATAGTCGATTTTAAAAAATCATATCAAAATGGCATTGCAGGTCCACACAATTATACAAGTATAATGCAAACAAATTTTTACTTTGCTAATTGAAGTACAAGCAACTCTGATAGCATGAAAATGTTCATAAAATGGAAATTTTCACAAAAAACTGTCACCCAGATGAATTTTTAGGCCACACTATGGTATTTTTTCAGCACTCATACCTTATTTGACAGATGTTGTGATTGTGTAGGATAATGAATCATGACCTTAAGCACTACATCTACAAATTTTCAGCTTAACATGCTCCAACACATCTGTATTTCATAATACCTTTGAATGCGTGACTCTTCCACTCCGTCTTACCTTCAAGCAAATAAATGCCGACTTAATCTGACGCTAATTGCAAAGCAAGCAGTAAAAGTAAACATTTCTTTCAGTGTTTTTTTCACTCAAGTCAATATTGCATAGTTTCATGTGCTTTATTTTTTTAACTTTTTTAATTCTTCTACCAATTTGGTTGAAACTGTACTTCCTGTTTAGTTTCATTGTTTTTTTTTTATATTCTCCTTCATTACTTTCAAATTCATTGGGAATTCATTGTACATGATCACACTTATCGACATTTATTTATATTATTGCAGCTTGTACGTATTAGTGCATGAGTATTTCCTATCGGGTAAATTTTTTAAATATGGTTTTACACAAATCCAGCTATTTGCTAACTATTTTTAAAGCAAAAGTGAATTATATTTTGGCCGAAGATATCAGCATTTGTGTATGTATGTATGCATGCGTTCCACTGTATCTCCCTTTTACACGTATATATATATATCGCACCATCCTTTCTATATGGTACTCTAGAGAGTAATTGCGTATTAACTTAAATTACATTTGGGCAATTCACAAGCTGTTCTATTAGTCAGTGTGTATTGTCATAGAATTGGAGAAGTTTATTATAGTTTAAAACGGAAACTGGGCTTAAAACGATACTTATTTTGCCTTGATCGGCCAATAATGCTTGTATGGATGTGCCATTTAATTGGGGTACAATAATGTTCAAGTAAAAACATTTTATACATTAAATACAACATTTTTATAAATTTTAAATAAACAACAAAATGATGAAAAAATTTTTGTATTGTTAGACAGCAGGATATGGTAGACAATCAGCCTTTCATAATCTTTCCACTCTCACTTCGAAGAAGTAGTAGTCGTGGGTAGCTGGTATCAGATCTCAGGCGCAGTGACTTACATTAAATACAACAATTACAATACAATACCGTAGGCAATAGTTTGTGATTACAATTACAGTTTAAAGAATACAAAATACATAGGCCTTTAAGTTTCTTCGCGGAGACTCAACGCATTCTGCAGGAATTAGGAGAAGAGCATAGGAGTAGTGGAACAGAAGACAAGTGATGAAGAAATAGATAAATACTGTGCTTTACTTTGCCGATGAAATAGTGCTACAGGAGACCGGCGAAGTACGTTGCTAATTGCTTACTGGTAATCATCAAACTACCAGCTTCGCATCTTCGTCACTTAAGAATTCCAGCAACATTAAGGGACATAAGAGAAATTCATGCGAATTTCTTTTGCGACTTCCGGAGGCAGCCAACTCACTTACTATTTTAGTCAAATATATCATCAGGAAATCAATTTGTCTCTTACATTCCTAGTAGGACTTCTGCATTCAAAACTTTTCTGTTACAAATGTGAAACATATTGAATACCAAACTCTTTCTTTGTAGTACTTTTTCTTCAGCATGAGTCCAAATAATGCCAATAACTGTTTCTTTATCACTTTCTTTAAAGATTTTTTGCATGATATATATATATATATTTTGTAACTTTTTATATGGCGCATTCTATAAGGCCGTTACAAAAAGAATATTTTGAAAATGGAAAATTAATGGTTTTTTTTTTTTTTGGTTTCTTTTCTTTTATCTGTAACTTATAGTGCCACAGAGGGAGCCGACTCCCATCCAACGTCTGGTGATGAAGGACAACTTGGCGAAGAAGGTCAAATCGGACATGGTAAGGGAAACGAAGTTACAAGTGTAAGAAAAGAAATTAATATATGATAAAGAGACGACTCGATTAAAGCTGAGAGCGACGCTTAATTTTTTCTTAAACAGTGACGATAAATAAGTATAAGTTTAAGTAACTTTTATCAGAATTTTACTAAGAAGTGAAATAGCAGTTATTGCGGTTCTTGTAATAGTAAATACATAAATAAAAATAATTTGACCACAACTGCGAGTGCCGTTATAAAGTATCTTAAAGGCTCTCATCCTGTTTTCTTCATAATTAATCGTTAACTTTGAATTTGATTTCAGTCACAACAAAAGTAACACAGCAAGCTAAGCATTTTGGTTCATTTTTGACATCAGCCTTTAGTGAAGCTGGTTCAAAGATAAAAGAAACTGTTAAGAAAAACGTAAGTATATCAGCCAAAGTGGACTCAATAAGCTAAAAGACAATACCCAATATCGTAAAATGTTAACTATTACAATTAGAAACAAAAATTGAGAATGTAAAATACACATACTTACATACATATATGTATGTACGTACATATGTATGAATGTATATGTATGTGTGTGTGTGTGCGTGTTTGTACATGTGTATGTTGCACGTATGCATGTACCTATATATATATATATATTGAAAATTGAATTGAAAAATTATGCTTTCAACCTAAAGCCCCTTTTGGAATCCTTTAACAAAGAACAAGAAGCGTTTATTAAGGGGCAGGCTGGCGGTAACGGTGCGTCCGTTGCTCCCTGGTCCGGTCTACCCAATGAGGAAAAGATTAAAGGTGAAATTCTGGGTCTATCACAAGATCGTCGTAACTTTGTTCGAGCTCCACCAGCTGGTGTCGATTTTGAATTCAACTATGAAACTGCTTACCCAGCCGCAATCGCCATCATGGCTGAGGACAAAAATTTGGAAACTATGCGTTTTGAATTGGTACCCAAAATGTAATTATTGATATTGAACATTACTTTTGTTTTCACAATTATTTCAAATAATATTTTTATTAGCATTACCGAGGAAAATTTCTGGCGAAATTATTTCTATCGCGTTTCACTTATTATCCAAGCTGCCGAATTGGGTACTCTTGGTGAAGATGGTGTAGCACAAGCCTCAAGTGGTGAAGATGGTAAGTTTTAATTGGTTCTATATAGAACATTTCTCTCTCTCTCTCTCTCTATCTCTCTCGACCTCTTTCTCTCTTTACGTTTTTAAAAACTTTATTATTATTTTCTTTTCATTTTTGTAAGTAATAATCATAAACTTCAGTCAACTTTCTTTATAATTTTTTATTATAATCTAAAAAAAGAACTTTTTTAAAAATCGAATTTCAACATATTTGATCAACACTTTTGTTAAATTAACTCTTTTTATTATTGAACATTTTTAGTTGTGTCTTTTCTTTTTTTTTTTTTTTTTTTTTTGTAAAGGAAATGAAATTTATTTTGAAAATCTGTTAAATTATTAAAAAGGATTGATGTGTAACGTAATAACTTTGCCTTTTATAACATTTTAATATATTTATAAATAACTTACTATGCCCTACATCTTGCTTTATATTTGGGGGCTCTGCAACCATCAATATTTACTGTAGTATGTACTTCGCTGACCTTCCCGGATCTAAATTGTATTGAAAACATTGTAATTAGTTGAGGAGTACTCCGATTTATTTCCCTATGACCACCTCTATCATTTCGTATGTGGCTTTTTTTATACAATTGAATGTTGTGTGCACAGTGGGTTTGGGGGTAGCACGTAATGGTATCAGTTCACAATGATATTGGAAGGAATATTGAATCATGATTGAAATGTCTTAACAAAAAGCCTTTTAGCATAAAGTTCCTCAGTAAAGTGAGTATTTCGCTTTCAATCGATGCAGTACTTACATTTTTTTACTTAACAATTCTGCCTCTTATATCGAGTGCTTTTCAGTTGGTGGGTTTAATACTCGTTTACGTGAAATAAGTACACATATATTTAACATGCAGAGTGTGCCCAAATTTATTCCTGCATGTCCAAGGCATGTTGTTAAAAGGATAAGCATTTCCAAATAGTGTTCGATGAAGGGGTAGCTCTATAGAATAAACAAAGACATTGGTTAATATTTAGATGTACTCGTAATAGTTCGTATTCCGCTGGAAAATTAATGTTACCGCTGGTATTAAAAGTATTCGTAGTTCTCTTGCAGTCATTTATCAGCTGATTCTGCTTATGAAAATTTTGAGTATCCCCATTAACTGTTATTGAGATTGCTTGCATTTTCTATATACAAGCAAAAAAAAAAAAAAAGATTTGCAGTTTGCCTAGGAAAGCAAACATCTTTGGAAGTTATGAACTTATAGGGACTATTTACAATCTCTGTGATTGCATGCCTTTACACATAGCTGCCTATATTTGCATGGAATGAAATTCGTTCATTCGTATGGAGCTGGGAACAGCTCATAAACATTGCTTTGAATTTTACAAATATTTCAATTTGAAGCCATTTTGATCTTAAATATGAAGAAGATATATGGCCTAATTGAATATATATGAATGATAAATGATAAATATGATGATAGTAAATGCATAAATTGCTTAATTCAATTAAATATTATTAATATTAGATGGATTTTGGGTGTGAATAATAAATTTTTAGCCTACAACGAATTTTATATCTCTTTTGTTCCAAATATATCGTAAGATGATTATGTTTTATGCTTAAAATATCGTATTGCATTCTTTAAACAAAAAAATAAATAAATTTCTTTTGCTTTACAAATCAAATTATTTAAATATTGTATAATAAATGTATTTTCTTTAATTTTTATTAATTTCATTTTATTTTTCCAAATTGATTTTTCAAACATTTCAATGCTATTTTACTGCAGCTTTTATCAAACTCAACTGATAACGTTTCCTAACTCTCACTTTCAAAATATCACTTTCACACTTCAAAATAAGTCAAAACATATTTCAGTACTCAAGAGCTTTTAGTTTTAGTTTTGGTTTTAGTTTCGATTTTAATATTTTTCGGTATAAATCTTTCTGTCTCTTACCGTCTATTATAATTTCATTTGTCTCTTTAAACTTTGTTTTCCTTTGAGCACTGTATAATTCAGATTTGAGCACTCTCTTAGACTCTCAGAGAATAACTGGCACTGACTTAACAAAACAGTGTAAATGATTCCGTTTTAATTTAGTCAACGATATTTTTCCTCAGTTAATTATCAGCTGAAACTCCTTTTAAGTTCTGCAGCTCGAGCACCTTTTCTTAATCATTTTTTCTTAATTCATTTTATTTTTATTATTATTATTTTTTTTATTTAATTTCTATTTTTGTTTATTTTCATGTTTGTATGCTTTGGTTTATTTTTTTTTCTATAACTCAATTAAAAATGTATTAAAAAAAATAAAAAAAAAATAAATAAAAAAAACACAAAAAATTTACACTACACTTTACAAATTTAAAATATTAAATTTATAAATAAATAAAAAAAAAAAATACTTAAAAGAAGTTAAATCTGTTAATATCAAACCACAAGAGAAGAAAGATTCAAAAGAAATTATCAGTAGTGATTTATCTGCCTCTGAATCAAAACGTTCGCAATTGACATCTGAGTCTGAGTTTGTGTCCGATGCCTTTCAAACGAACACTGAAAATGATTTAGAAGAAATCAAAGATGGTATGCGTAAACTTGGCATCGACACAATGACCCAACAGCAGCCGCCAGATAAGTTCTTGAGTAATAATGATGGTAAGATTTACAACTTTTTATTTATTTTCTTTATAATTTTTTTCATTTAATTTTTGTATGAGCGGTTGTTTCTTTGTCCTCGAATCAGTTTGCTCTAAAGGGCACTAACTAGGGAGGAGAGACCAATTTTTGGTTGATTTTTTTGTAATGAGTACACTGCCCTTATCTAATGGGCTAGTTTCATAATTATTTGTTTACTTACTTAATATAACAATTTTATGAATATAATTGTAATATGGGCAGAAGCACTGCCTGCTCATGCCAGCGGCTAAACCACTTCATAATTAAAAAAAGCGATTTGCTTGAGAAATTTGAAAAAATCAAGTGGTTTTCATGAAACTTTTTACACAATTGCTTGTTGGGATTCTGTACGTTGAAGATTATTGTGAGTTGCTATGAATGTGTGGCCCAACAGCAATGTAGCTCTGGACACCGAGTAGAGTTCTGCGTTTAGTTTAGTTTAGAAATGCAATTCTTTTTGAGAAAAAAACACACTTTGCCAGAGAGCCGTCTCGGAACTGGCTGCGTTACCAAAATTTATTTATACTTCCGGATACTTCTCATCTACTTGTCTTTTCACGAAACAAGTTTTGTTCGCATTGTGCTGCGTTTAAGAAAATTTGCTAAACTTTCAATAAATGTAAGCAAATCAGTTTATTTATATAAATCTATATAAAATTGTTATGCAGATCTCATGTTTCTAGAATGGCTAAATTCCAAACTCACATTTTCTTTCCGATTCCTGCAAAGAAACAACGCTCAATTATTATTTTTCTTAAGTTGTTTTAAGCTTTTTAATTCTATTCTTTTAATTGTTGTTTAATTAATATGCTTCATTTTGGTACACTGTAGAAATATTAATTTTATATTTTGTTTTTATAGTCTTTTTAATTTTATAACCGACTGTATCAGCAAAATTGCTCAGAGATAAATACTCATGTTTATGTATGAATGCTTTTTAAAACTTTGCAAAGTTTGGGTGCGCGAAAATTTATAGTTTATAAAGAAGTAGTACAACAAATACGTTTTTTTTTTTGTTGAATTCATTTATTTATGGGGTCCTGCGCAAGACTTTAGTGTGCGATAATAGCTGAGGGTGTTTAGTGATTAATTGTGGCATCGATGTACAATACCAAGCAAGCCATTGCTGGTAGCTTTGGGATACAGTGGCAGGCAAAAGCAAGCAGTTTTAAAATTCAACTATTAGACTTTTTTTTATTAATCTCTTTACAAATCAATTTCGAGTGCGAAAAAAGTTTTATCAGAAAATATGTTTTTGCACAGTGTATTGCTACAAATACATCTTTACATGAAGAACTGAATTAAAGCGTGCAATATAAAACGAAGTTAAGCATCTAAGCAATTCTTTTGTGGAATAGGCTACGATGAAGTAGAGTGATGACAATAGCTGTCCTTACCAATTCGAGCTACCGCTACGGAAATGATATTAAAAGCGGAATTGAGTTACTGCTTTTAAGTTTTCAGATCAAGAAATACATATGTGACTTAAGTTCAATTAATTTCAGATTGTTTAGCAAATGATGTAGATATTTTTTTCCTCTATGCATAAACATTTCTATTGCCTGTACAAATCATAAGGGAACAACAGGTATCTGAAAAAGTAGCAGGATTAGTAGAGATATAAACACTAAACTATAATTTCAATAAATGAGTATCAGAGTTGAAACAACTACTTACTAATTTAAACAATTTATTCATGATCTGGTCTCCGTTTATGTAGGTGATTCCTTATAAATGATTTGGTTTAGGAGAAACGAGTTCAAAGCGCATTTGTTAAACAAGTTTGTGCCAATCTGGAGGAACGAACCCCGTGATGTCACATTTTTAGCAAATTTTTAATTATTTTTCCTGTAAAGATTTTACTTCTTCTTTTCTTGTATTCCAACAAAATCTCACTTTATTGTTTAAATTAATGCAAGTTTTGAATCTTTTGGAACTCACGAAAAAAAATATTCTTTCCATACATTTTCAATAATACATTGCCAAAGTGAAGAAGCCTAAAATAGTTCTGAGTAATCGGTTCGCAACTGCAAATGCAGCTACTTGCATGTAAAGAGTTAATATGGAATATATCAAAAATATTGCATTTGTGAAAAAAAAACGATTTATTCTTAAGCGCGAGTTGCACAGCATACTTGAAATTTTTGGCGGAACCTCATTGATATTCATTACTGTGTGGCAGTAAGTCAGTTTGAAAAGTATTGTCTGTTGCAAACATGCCACAACTTTATTTTGCATGCAGCAAAACTTTTTGAATTATTTTTTATTTGTTTAGTTTTGATAGAAACTGTGACATAAAATTAACCCATGAGAGTAACAAATTATTAACTGCGACAAGACTTTTACATGAGCTTTATCTGTAATGGGTTCTTAATGCTAAAGCATGATTTTCAAATTATTCCGAGCAATATACAAAAAGGTAAAGTCGAGTTGCTGGATTGTTAGTTCATTTATAGTATCCATTTTGCTGATGTCGCTCATAAGACTTCAGAAATAGATTTCAATTACCGATATCTGCAAGTATTTTTCTCCCAAAATTAAGTAAACATGGAAAGCTTACGGTTTGTCCGCAGGTAAACAAACAGGCTGTAGGCAGGAATCGTACCCGCAACCTGCGCTTTAGTAGGCTCTATACACTAATTTAGTTGCCTCCAAAGTAATCATTCTCATATAAACATGCGTTTTTTATATTTGACATTTTACTGGCGGTAGCCTGCGATATATGTATTTATTTCTTAAAATTATTTAATTTAAGAATTTTCAAAATATTTGTGTATTTTATACATTTTGCTTTATGTTTTCTCCATTATTTTCCAACATTTCACCGAAAGGCATTCATATATCATTTTAAAGCCAAACAAAAATATTATAAAACAAATAAAATAAAAAGAAGGAAGAACAATTTCAATCACCCGTACTTGCTTAAACCAAATAGAATGATTAGTTACATCTCAATTTGTGCGTGCCTTCGCCTTCATGGATTCATGGAAGCATTTCATTTCACATTCGACACATTTTGCAAATACAATAGAAAAATGCTCATAAAGTCGCTCCATTTGTAAGCATTCATACACAAAAAATTTTATATTATAAAACTCTAATAAAATTTCCAATTTTTAATTTTTTTTTTATTAATTACTTAAACAAATATTTGCACGTTTTTTTTTTTTGAAAGAATTAAAAAACTATATATAATTACGAATAATTCTTATTTTCAATACTTTTCTTTATAAATTATTAATTATAACTATAATTTTGGCTTTTGTAAATACAGAAAAATAAAAACAAAAAAAAGAAATATATATATTTTAAAAGTTCATCTACATATTTTGTTTTAGTTACTCTACACATTAAAAACAATAGTTAAATTACTTTTATTTTTGATTTGGCGCAACATCTGAATTTATTTAATAATTTATTTTGTTCTTAAAGCTCTTACCATACATTAACTCAATTTAATCGGTTCAGAATTAAAACAAAATTTTCAATTTCTTTTTTTCGACAATTTAAGTAAAAACAAGAATTTCCATAACAAAAAACTGAAAAATACAACCCTGTAAATGTTGTATATTTTTTTCTTTTTTCTTCTATTTTTCTCTTTTTCTTTTTTTTTAATGAAAAAAACATAAAAAATTATATACATAAATTTAAATATTTAAATATAATTAATAATTACCAAACAGCTTTTACATTTAATTACTAAAACCGAACAAAAAACCAAAAAAAATAAAAAGAAGAAGAAAATCGTTTATAGAGTGTACTTTTTATTTAGAACAAAACTAATTCTACATTTAATAATGTCAAGCATAAAGACAACAACAAATACAACAATAAGTTAATTATTAATATATAAATATATAACAAAAACTGGAAAACAAATAATTGAGCAACTGCAAAAACAAAAGAGAAATCTGCAAAATCTATATCGAAAAGTATATATCAATTGAGATCCTACAAAACAAAAATAATCATTTACTAATTCAACAAATAATATCGTTAAACGTTAATTTAAATAAAATTCAAATAACAAAAACCAAAACAACTTACACAGGACAAAGAACATTTCACACAAAATTCCAATATTTATGTATCAATGCCAAAGTATCTCAAAGTTAAAGGTTTGTTAAAGAAATGTTATTGGCGATAACAATACGTTTTCGAAAGCCTAAAGAAATATCGTTAAAAACAAATTTAAATTGATCAAGCACTGGCAACTCTTAATATTTCTTTTGAAATTTTTTCATCTTCTGAGCTCGATTAACTTGCTGTATTGAAGAGTTTTTTTTTTTTTTATCGTGAATATAACGTGGTTTGTAATTCGATTAATTTACACCGGAGAACAAAATTCGTATCATGTGTTAAATAGCAAAGAAAAAAAAAAAAAAAACTATACTAGAGCATATTTGTGATACCTTCCTGCGAAAGCCAACTTTCTCGTCTATACTCTTATTTTTTTTCTCCAAAAATCACCAAAGATATTTAAACAAAATTTCATTACCCGAAAATTCCCGAAAATATTAATTTATTTGCAAATGCAATGGAATTGACTATTTTAGGGCATCACCTACTTGTCTCTAGTTATTATGGCCTCCGTTCTAGATACACTTCTTCAAGGAAAATAAATCCAGTTTTCGACTAGCATTCTATATTCAAAGGCAAAAGAGTAAAGCAATCGCATACATAAAATCACTTTACTAAATCTGTATACAATTTATTTCTTTATTGTGCTTCAAACACAAATTTTAGCAACACGAGGGAGGAGCATATTTAGCGTCGGTACCCTAATGTCACATGCAACGTTGGCTAACAGATTAGAAAGGGAGAAATGTCTTCTCGATACTTAAAACGAATTAAAAACCCCAAGTTAGTATTCAGTAGGATATTCATTTCTTATCTAAAATACTTTGATATTGAGTGTTGTGGTGTATCAGCCGGCTTCTGTGTCCTTTTCATGGCATGCTTATGCACATCGTCAGGGAAGCTTTACGTAAATGTTTTCCTAGACAAGCTTGAGATTTAAACAACTTCTAATTAAAAACAGTTAAACTTCAAATTGCAACGAGCAACATTAAGAAATAATCAGGGCAATGCATTACCTTTCACATAAGAGAATTGAGAAAAGTTTTAGTTAAACGTACCAAAATCAACAAAAATTGAAAAAAAAAAATTAATTCAAAAAATAAATGAATAAAGTAAAGATGAAAACTAAACTTGGAAGTTAAAAAGTATGAATTTTAAAAGGAAACAGATATAATCTGTGAGGGAATAAATTTATATGTATGTCTGTATGTGCATGCACTTGAGCGGGGGGTAAAATATGCACAGTAATGCTTTATTCTGCCGACACAGTTTGCTCCTGATACGATAGTCTCACCCACCAATTGTGCCACTCCGATTTGAAATGATTTAAAGTAAATAAAAATAACTAAAAACAGCTAAATAAAAATATGAACACTCACTCGTACATATTAGGATATATGTATGTATGTATGTGTGTATGTATGCCAACCAAAAACTTCCAAGGAAATAGTTCAAGTTGCTACATGCTATCTAAATATTGGGCGCACTCATTTGCCTATGTAGAATTGAAAGGGAATGTAGAACAGCTGATAGTCGTGCTTAGCTATATAAAAGCTCTGCCTATAGCTTTACAATTTTGAGATGACAATACTGCTTTATTGGAGGACCCTGGTCAGTGCTTGCAAACTGTTATCATTTTGCTATCTGATGTACCTCGTTTCATTGATACTAAAAATATATATATATTTTTCTTTTAATTATTTAAATTTGTAACTAAAAAAACACCCTATAGCATATGAAAGATAAAAACTTGTAAAGTGAGAATTAAATAAGTGAATCAATATTTTATTGCCGCAAAATGTAACGGCTTTTAGCTGACTCTACCCTCGGTTTGTACACAAAGAACACAGTAATTAAATGAGAATTACTAAATTTATAATCATAAGTAGTAGTTGAATTTAGGGAGGGAAAATACATACGCAAGTTTTCGTCTACATTAATGGGGCCTCTTTTCATACACTTTTCAAACTTATGATTTGGAAAATAATTTTTTTCTTTTAATTATACTCTTTTAATGCCATCTCTTTATTTTTGGAACAGGGGAGAAGGAAAAAGTAAATAGAGAGGCGGGGCCATAAATATACTCTTTTTTTATAATAATTATACCGTCGTCGGTTGCTTGATTTTGGATTACTGCTAAGCAATTATGATATATGATATTTAAAATTTCAATCTGAACAAAATATTTCTTAAACAAATCTTGACATCTTATATGAATAAAAAAAATATATATCTTTAAATTATAAATTGTCTTTCGTTTGTTCTTTTAATTTTCTTTAATTTTTTGTTAAATAATTTTTTTACTTTATTGAAAAAGAAATATCCTGAAATCTCCTTTCTCTTTATCCTTTCTATTTTCATTATTTGCTCAAAAATTAAACCGGCAAAAATTTGCTTTCAAGAAGTATAAAAAAAAGTTAAAATTATTTATTTTTTATTGAAATTTATTTGAGAAAAAGTCGATCAAAAATCATAACAATTCTTTTTCTGTTTATTTTTTTCTTTTTTAATCATTCCACAGAAGATTGAATGGATTCATGCTAAAAAAAAAAAAATAAAACTAAAATTATTTAACAAAATATTTTATAAAATAATTACAAATATTTAAAAGAGAAAATTAAAAAGCATCTAACAAAAACTGTATTATTGCAAACAAAAATATTTACCCAAAAATATAAAATCCAAAAAAAAAAAAAAAATTATATTAACAAAAGAAAAAAAAAAAAAACAAGAAAAGAACATACTCGTACATACACTAAAAAATAATAAACCGAAAAATCCAAAAGTTTTACATTTTGTGTGGTAAGTTTCGTAACAAATTGTTGGTTTCTGAAAAATATTCTATAATTATAAACGTTTTTTTTTTTTCAAAATTTTCTAATATCTAGTGGTGTTCATTATTTAAAATTTTCTTTTTATATAAAAATTGCTTAAATATTTTATATCGAATACAATTTTATGTTGCCTAGCAAAATACGTAGCTTGAAAAAGACATTTTCTGTTATTCAATTTTTATTAACGTATTAGAATTGTTTCATAAATTATAAATCTCAATTTGTTTTCATTTTTTATTTTATTTTATTTTATTTTGCATTTCATATAATATGTGTTTGAGTGCGTGTGTTTTACGTTCTTTAGTTGACTAGATTAGCAATTTTAAGAATAATTTAAACAAATTCCTTTCATTGGTTTTATTTCACTACGTTGCGTTCTCTTCATTGGACTTCTTATTCTTATAGATGCAATATTTTCCTTGCACCTGTAAGCTTTTATAACCAAATTAATGTATGCGATTAAAAGTAAATATATATAAAAAAAAAACTTTTATTTGCTGTCTACTTTCGACAAGTACTTTTGTTTGCCACTAAAAATAATAATTCACTTAAGTGTTCAGAGATGTTTTTATTCTTTTGGCGCTTTTTTTACGCACTTCCGTTTTCATTTCAACCTTTTCCCAAAAAAAAAAAAAAAAAAAAAAAAAAAAAAAAAAAAAAAAAAAAAAAAAAAAAAATGATTGTTATTTATGAGTTAAAGTCGGGTGGGGTAGATAATTATCACATTTATTTCTTTTAGTTTTAGTAACAAAGAAAATTTCTCTTTTCTAAAAATTCATGGTCAGTAGAAAATAATTTCTTTATTTTTGCCATAATTCACAATCGTACTTAGTCGTACGATTCAATCATATGAAAATCTGATCTGATTCGCATGAAAATGATCCAGTAAATGCAACTCTGATCGCATTGTGTAGGATATTCAATCATGGCGTTAAAGCTCATTATTCACTGTCACAAAAATCTGACGTAATTCTATACTATTTAAAGAAATCGCAGAAAAATGACGTTGCTGGTGCCACACTATCATACAAACATGATGCAAACAAATTTTTTCTTTGCTGGTTGCAGTAAATGCAACTGTGATCGCCTAAAAATTAGCGGTTCATACCATCATAAATGATATTCAATCATGGCCTTAAGGATCAGTATTCACTGTCCCACACAGGCTTATGATTCATTCACACGAAAATCTAATGTAATTCTATACTATTTAAAGAAATCGCAGAAAAATGACGTTGCTGGTGCCACACTATCATACAAACACGATGCAAACAAATTTTTTCTTTGCTGGTTGCAGTAAATGCAACTGTGATCGCCTAAAAATTAGCGGTTCATACCATCATAAATGATATTCAATCATGGCCGTAAAGATCAGTATTCACTGTCCCACACAGGCTTATGATTCATTCACACGAAAATCTAATGTAATTCTATAATATTCAAAGAAATCGCAGAAAAATGACGTTGCTGGTGCCACACTATCATACAAACACGATGCAAACAAATTTTTTCTTTGCTGGTTGCAGTAAATGCAACTGTGATCGCCTAAAAATTAGCGGTTCATACCATCATAAATGATATTCAATCATGGCCTTAAAGATCAGTATTCACTGTCCCACACAGGCTTATGATTCATTCACACGAAAATCTAATGTAATTCTATACTATTCAAAGAAATCGCAGAAAAATGACGTTGCTGGTGCCACACTATCATACAAACATGATGCAAACAAATTTTTCCTTTGCTGATTGATGTAAATACAGCTCTGTAAACTAGTCCAGCTGTATCATATATTTCCAGCATACATACCAAATCGTAGGATTGGATAGCATAGTGAATAACAATACAATTAAACTGATAGCCATTCGTAGTTCATCGCGTGCCATTGCCGATCGCTCATGCCGTTTTTGTCGCGATATCTCACTTGGTAGCTTTTCCTTTAATTAGAAACGAAAGGGCCGAAAATTCAGTTTCTGTCGAAGCGATTCTTTTCATATCATTGATAGTTTTTTTACACTCAGACAGGATCTTTCTTTAATTTTTTATACCCATAGTGGTAACGAAGTCTGTATATCTCTTATAATTTCAGACTTGGTTTAAGAAATATAACTGGTGTATAGAAAATGAAATAATATCGAATAGTCGAATCTCTCAAATAATCGTTTCTGAGATTTCTTGACAGGCTGGCCCCCTGACACCAGCAGCCCCTTTTTCATTTTGTTCCTCAGGCAGGACCATATTCTACTAAATTGCTTTGATCAATTCGGCCCTTGTTTTATATAGCCTGCCGAATCAAACAAAAAAAAAAAAAAAAAAAACTAATAAGCAAATAAAAATACGAACCGTTCAAATATTTTGCTTAAATGTTTCACTAAAAAATAAATTAAAAATTAAAAAATTAAAATTATTTATTTATTTTGAATTTAAAAATTATTTATTAGCAAATATTCGCCTCAAATATTCTCTTATTCAAATTTATCCTTTAAATTTAATCCTTTTAAATAACAAACATTTTTTAATTAATTAAAAGTAATAGATGAACGACTATGCTTCACTAATTAAAAAAAAAAAAAAAAAAAAAAAATTATTTAACACCATAAGCATTATTTGTTTTATTTTATATGTTTAAAGAAAAAGTGTCGAACCAATTCATGAAAAGCAAATCAAAACATGACATTCCAATTATTTGAATCCTGTGAGGAAAAAAATATAATAAATACCAACTCACCACACAAAATAATAATAAAATCTTTTTAGTTTAGTTTGGTTTTCTTCAATCCTTCAACCTCTCAATGGCCCTTACAAATGGAAAACAATATAAATCTATTAATTTATTTTAATTCTTTTTAATAATTGTTATAGTTTTTAAATGATTTTTGTTTTGTGGAATGCACTGTTGTTCAATGTTTATTTTATTTATTCTTAATATTTTCTTATCGTTTTAAAAGGAATATTTTTCTACTAATTTTATTCTCATTAAGTAGCTGGAATGCTTTTTTATTACTTAATTTTCAATTAAATTAAATTAAATTGTAAAATTATTAAATTTATTTTCATGTGCCTGCAGGACATCTAAATTTATATAAAATTATTATTGTGACAAAGCAAGCAAGGAAAGCAACTTGATTTGAATTATTTTTACGCCTGCAAATACGATACCAGTATTTCTTGATATCTTTTTATATATTTTTTATTCAAGATTACGTTTCAGTTACCATACGTTTGCCCAAAAGCATTGTGTGTCAAAGTTTTTGCTTAAATAATACTCCTGACGATGATTGATCTCAGTTGCCTTTAATTCATTGTTTTGTTTATGTTGCAAACCAAAGAAAAGAAAAAAAAAAGAAAGAAAAAAATTATGCAGGTAATTACAAGAATTATTTCTTTAAAAATGTCATCAAATTCATAGAAATCTGTAAAGGTGTCAAAGTGACTGGGATTGGTTAATTGCTTTAATAATATTTGTAAATAACACACTAGTTTTGGGTGAACTTATTCGTAATGGTATTCCTTACTTGCTTTTTTAACCAAAATCATTACTTAATAACATTTTAGTTCAATAATAATGTGATCAATTGCTGCAAGTGCGGTCACACTTGGCAAATATTTCACATCATAAGCTTTAAGTCGAAATAGAAATCTATCTCTTTCATGCAAGTATTTATTAAAGGCATGGAAATGGGATTTAATATCTTAAATAGATGAAATTTAATAATAAAGACTTGCAACAGAAGTGTGTGCCACAATCGTGCGATTCATAGATGGGAAAATTTCATAGAAATGTGCCTAGAAGTAATCAATTCCAAAAAAAAAAAAAAAAAAAAAAAAAGAATCGGTAATAAGCACACTCTTCCATAGTGTTCCGCTGGGTGTGCCATTAGGTTAGTGAAGGCTGTCCTAATAAGTTCAATAAGTTTAATAAGTTCGCTAAGGTCCTGGGTTGGATCCCTAACACCGGTAGCCATACAATAGAATAATTCTCTTCCATTTCATTTAAGTGTTTTCATTTCTCATGTGATAATTCAGTGCTACCAAATAACAGTTTAGCAGAAGACTTCACACTTCTTTCTTCTAATTCCGCCGGCATGCATGGCAAGAATAGCTTCTACAGCCTAAGTGCTGGTCGAAAGTTTACTTAGGGATATATGTACAGTGAAAACTCTACTATTGGACACCTCAAACCACAATATTCGTAGTTATACTACTAACTTGGTGATTCCCCTTTTTGCTTTCATTCAGAGCTGAATGAGATAAATTTGAATAGTAAATGTGCAAAAATAAGGAAATCATCAAAAAAAACTGCCACTACTGCAGAAGATAAGGAATGGCCTAAAGCCACATTAAAGTAAGGTGTTGAATAGAATTTGTCTTTCTACAAAATCCTGAAAGGAACTCAAGACATGTTTTGATTAGTTTTCAATTGCCAGAAGTTGAAACTTGCTTGCTTTGGCCTCAAGCATCAAAAGTATTAGCGGAAACAATTTATTAAATATCATGTGTTTTCGGCATTATTGATGCCAGCGACGTAACGTGTTCGCTGTGTGCCAATAAGGCTGTGTGTTAGGCTGTTAAGGATAACTATTAAGGATACATACATCAAATTTATTTAAATTTATCTCATTCAGCTCTGAATGAAAGCAAAAAGGGGAATCACCAAGTTAGTAATATAACTATGAATATTGTGGTTTGAGGTGTCCAATAGTAGAGTTTTCAGTGTACTGTTAAGGATACATACATCAGCAAAAGCAGCAGGCTGAAAATGTTGCACAATTTAGGGCAAAGCTTATCCAGTAGAAAATAATCAGAAGGTGTTTGCATTGCAGACGAGAACATATATTGACTTGCAATCATATGATCTAGAAAATAGTATAGATAATTATTATAATTTTAATAACTAGAATTATTATTAAATTAATTTCAATATTAGTAATAATATTAGCTGCAATTATTTCAAAAAAAAAAAATCAATCACAGACCGAGAAAAAACATCTCCATTTAAATGTGGATTTGACAATTATAATTATTTTATTTATTGCCTATGCCTAAAGTAACGCTTTTAAAAGCAGAAAAGTATTGACGGACCCCTGGCCATAACCGGAAAATTAGCTGCGGCTATCAGTGAACGCCTACGAGCTCCAACAGTTTCGACTGTATGTAAAAAATATAGAGTTGCACAGCTCTGCACTTGTAAAATGGTTGGTCACATTATTAATTTAAGTACTTTCATATTATTTTTATAGTCAGTATACATGGATAGCAAATAAATGGATATGCTTTTAAAATTAGTAGTAATTGCATAAATGTGTATATAGTTTGATATATGTACATATATAGTTTCAACATATGCCTATATCATTTATAAACAATTAATTATATATCAATAAATAATAAATTATTTGCTTCTGATGATGTATTAAAATGCTAACAATATAATTTTGTTGTCTGCTTTTTATTTAACCTTCACTTACTCGAAGAGGAACAGTGGGAAAAAGATTTAGAAGCTGAACTTAAAGATTACGAAGTTGTAGACAATGGCCCTAAAGATGGTGGTCCTTCTTCTTCAGCTACTCAAGCCAATGACGACGAATTACTGACAATATCAAACCTGCGCACACGCTCAAACAACGATTGGGAGGAATATGCCGACTTAATTGAAGACACCGATGATTTAAAGTAATTAAGAGCTTATATCGTAGTTTTTTCTAAGTTCTTAAACAAATTTCAATTTTCGTTTGTTTTTTCTTTTCATATACATACATACAAACATATATAATTTTAAACCACCACTAAACTAAACTATTCTATGCATAATCACTTCTTACTTAATGCACATCATAAATAACTATACATACAATTAACTTGCCATGCATGCATACAAACATATATACATATATGCATATACCAAAACGTTCAACGTTCCGTACATATGTATGTATGTATGTGCTATGTGATATGTACACATGCACATACGCAAATACTATTTTGTATTGTTCTTTAAATTGACAAACAACAACAAAAAAAAAATAAATAAATAAATCAAATAAATAAAATAAAAAAAAAAAATGTTAAAAATTTATAAAGAACTTTAAAAAGTTTAAAACGTGTTATGTTGGGTTACCCATAAAATGAACAAACTGATTGTTTTATTGTTGCAATTATTTTCTTATAAGTTTCCATTCTTAAGAACTCACTTTATAAGCCTAACAAAACTAAAATTGATCTGCAACAACTGACGATTCCAATTGCAAGAACCAGTGAAAAAAGAAATGGCAAGCAAAGCCGGTCACATAAATCTTTGGTTCTTTACACAAAACCAGAAAAATTTGTAATTGAAAAAAAATAAAAAATAAAAAAAAAGATAAAATAGAAATATAAATAAAAATAAAAAGAAAAA
The DNA here is from genome assembly GCA_963402855.1 of Ormia ochracea. Lineage (NCBI taxonomy): Eukaryota > Metazoa > Arthropoda > Insecta > Diptera > Tachinidae > Ormia > Ormia ochracea. The sequence continues at coordinate 12,582,997 of OY727105.1, forward strand.
CAAAAACAAAAGAAAACTTTTTATTTAATTATCAAAAGAAAAGAATTAAATTAAATAATTATATGATATAGTAAACATAGGGAAAATGAAACAAAACAAAACAAAACAAAACAAAACAAAACAAAATAAAATAAAATAAAATAAAAACATTGTTAAGAATAACCAACCAAATTAAAGAATAAAAAAAAAATAAATAAATAAATAATATCTATAATAATTAAAAAGAAAATCACATAAATCTCATTATAAAAAGGCAATTTGGTATAAATATTTATTATGATGTTTTATTAATATATTATAATAATTATTACTAATATTAAATATTATTATTTATATATAAATAACTAAATATAATATAAATATTTAAATAATGGGTAAACTAAAATTATTATAAAAACAAAATGCATTTGAAATTATGGTGTATAAAATGGAAAACGATTATAAGAAATGATATAAAATAAATGATTGTTTAAATTTTGACAAAATGAAATATATAAAATAAATATATATAAATATTAGAAACAAAACAAAAAACCGAAAGTAATAAATGAAACAAAACCAAAACAAACAAATGTAAAAAAGCACTTTAATTATATTAAATAATAAAAGTAAATTGAAAATAAAGCATACATTTATCGTATTAAATAACTACCAATTTGTTTATTATTATTGTTTAATTTTTTCTTTTAATTTTTTATTTTCAAAAATATAAAATCTTAACAAAAACAACATTCAACATTTATTATAAACGGAGAGTTGCAAAAAAGCAACAAAAGAAATTTAAATGTTTGTTAGAAAATTTATGCTGTATTTAATAAAACCGTAAACTCACAACAAGAACAACAACAAGAAGAAAGTTTTTTGTTTTGGTTTTTGTTTATTTGCTTAATTAAATAAACATTAATAAAAAAATATAACGAAAAAATACAAAATGGTTTTTTATTCTGTTAAGCATTTCGAGCTTTTATTTAGCGATCGTCTCAAATCCAATAACTATCTTGCATACACTCGCCTTTAGAAACAATAATTCTGTTCTTATTCTTAAATCAGATCTTCTGAAGCCAAGAGAAAAAAATTTTCTACTGAGCAGGCAAATTTTATATTATAAATCAAATTATTTGTAAAATGTATTGAAGGCGAGAAAACTTTCAAACAGATCTACTTAATAACGTAGTATCAGAAATGAAATGAAATGAAATGATTTTTCGAACAACCATCGCAGCCACCTTAATGTGTCAAATGTTAAAAGTCTGATTTATAGAAAATACTGTTGATTGACGAACGGCTGAAAAATCAGCAGGAATTTTTGCGATTTTCATTGCGTTATTACGGCTTAGTTTGTTACATTTATATTCCCTGCTATAGTTTGTACTTGCCATACGTCAAGCTATTACGGGTTGACTGAATCCAACTAATAAAATATCGGGTTATTAAATATGGCACACCTTATTGGACTCCTATTTCCCCAAGGCGAATTTATACAAAATGAGGCAAATTTAATTATTATTTTTTGTAACTAGGTTAATCCTTTCGGATTGACCGCGGGAAAACATACTGGGTCTAGGTAAGAATCGAAACCGCTACCTCCGGTTTAGTAGGCTGCGCATTATTCATTCGCCTACGGAGGCGAAATGTAAAGGAATTTTCTAAACACAAATACGTCTCAAATTTTTCAATCAAAGCAAAACATGGTAGTCAAATGAAGGCATTAAAAATATATTAAACTAGGGGATCTGGAGAACTTCGCCTTGGCCTAATTTTAAGCATTTTGCATTTTCCGTAATTTTCCAAGTCTTACACCACGAATTTTCAAGTCCAATTTTCCGACTTTTTCCCAAAAATTTTCTTCCGTAAAAAACTTTTCCTCGAAATCACGAACAACTGACAAAAAAGTTTACAGAAATCGACCCACACGTTCTAATTTTATGAGTTACTATACATTTTTTACACCATTTTTATATATATCGATTGTAGAAACCTGGGAAAACCATTTTTGCAAATATATAAATTCTTTTTTTTGTGTTTATTTACGCAAATAATAATTAACAGATATTACTGTGCTTTTACTTCTGTGCCACACTGTATACATCTTTAGATACGAGCCGTAACCGCTATTAATTCGTACACCAGTTCTTTTTTTCGCTCTAAACGATAAAACGAAGATTTAATTATGTTTACACCAACAAGTTTATACTTTTCTGGCAGGTTCTTTTATTTCCTCTAAACTGATTTAGAAATATTCTGAAATTCTGTAAAAAAAAAAAAAATTAAATAAAGTTTACAGTTTCCAGCTAGCATTATGATATGGGGATGTATGTCTTCAAAAGGTGTCGGTCAGCTCCATTTCATAGATGGAATCATAAATAAAGACAAATACATAAAAATCCTGCAGGAAAATCAAAAACCATCGCAATCGAAATTAACAGACTGCGGGGAAGACATATTTCTCATACTGCTAAAAAAAACGAAAAAGTGGCTTGAAGAAAATGGGATCGAATTTTTCGATTGAGCTTCTTCTAGTCAAGACCTAAATCCGATAGAAAATTTGTGGGATATTATAAAAAGAAAACTTCGAAGTGAACTCCAACGGGTTAAAGTCCAAAATTCAGGAAAGTTTGGTTTCGATAACACGAAGAGACTCCCAAAAACTAGTCAATACCACGCCAAAGCGTGTCGAGAACATTTTAAAAAACAAACATGACGTAACACAATCGTAACTATGAAGATTGGCGGCTGCACGAATTAATAGTGGTCCCAAATATTTTTGTTTAAAATAATGAACTTTTCGTTTTTGTTTGTTTTTTAAAAAGTCCGGTTTTTTAACATAACATGTAACTTTTTTAATGTATGTCTAATGAGAATATGATCTTTAAAAAAAGTGTAAATTTTTTTGTGCGATCGTTGTAGTTCCGAAAATATACGTATTAAAATAGTACGTTGAAGAAAAATGCTCTGTATACGAATTAATAGTGATTAGGGCTCATATGCGTATATGGATAAGTTTACACCAACTTGGTCTTTTATATTGAACAAGCTGACTCGGGAAATGTTTTTTTTGCCTTCAAATTTTATTTTCACTGAAAGTCTGGTTCCGTTGCAAAGTCGTGTTGATTTGATATTTCATAATTGTATGGCGACGTTAACCGTGTAAAGAGCAATATACTACCAAATAAAAAACAGACAACAAGAAATTTAGAACTTTCAAAGAAAATTTGGCGTTAAAAAGGGGCGTGGCGTAAGAAATGTTTATTTCTACATCGCCTGAAGTATATATTTATATATATATATATATAATGTGTATACAATTTGAAGTAAATCTGTTAAAAACTATATGGGAGGAATTACATAATTTTAAAAAAGTGGGTGCGGGCGAAAAAAATTTAGTCTATTAATCATGCCAGAGTGCCAGTTATATGCTGTGGAAATTTCAGGACGAACGGTCCAGAGGTTTGGTCTCCTATAAGGTACAAACAAACACACATTCCATTATATATATATATAATGGAATATGGCCACACTTATTTATCTCTGTTGGTCATGCATAATACTGTACATCTTTTCGATCCTAATGACTTTTTAATCACTTTTATATCTTTCTTAAATCGTAAGGAATTACTGACACTTTTACGATTTTAAATTACTTTTATGTCTGCAATGTGGTTTACATTGTAGTGAAAATAATTATTTCAGTAACTCTGTTAAACTGTTTCGTATTTTAAGTAAAGAAATACTTTCTATGTTTATTTGCTTTTCTTAACGCTGGTTTTTATTATTAAACTAAAAACAATTTACATATGTAAGTATATAATTTATAAAATTGGGTACTATATACACATAAATAATACATATTTAAAATAAATTTATAACTTAAAGAAAAGTAAATGTCATCCCTAAAGAAAAGCGTAAAGCGGAATGTTTTTTCCGCTTAGCATTATCGCTGAAGTGCCATACATACATACAAAAGCGGCAACTTTATATAATAAGGTAATAACAGGATTATCAAACAAATTACTGTACCGACCCTGATTATTTAAAAATGTTCAATAAAGGCAAAAAAAAAAACATTTTTTTAATACTTTTATATCAAGAAAAAAAGATACAAATACATATATTTATATCTTTTTTGCAACAGTAGTGCTTCACAATTTCCTAAGATTTTTGTTGTACAAGAATGGCTTCTGATGCACTACTTCTATAATTTATTCTTTAATATTCTAAATTAAGAAGGAAAAATAAAACAACAAGTATATTATCTTTATTATATTGGAAATATTTACACAACAACATTTTCTAATTTCAAATAAATTTATTTCTTGTTTTTTATTTAATTTTTTTTTTTTTTTTTTTTTTTTTTTTTGTATAAAACTGGTTTTTTCTACATTCAATTTCACTATAAAACGTTAGGTCAAAAAAGGGTTTTCCAATAGCAAAGCCTTACCGCGGCGTTGTAGCCGCTTTATTTCGGTATACTTCATACAAAATGTATGGGCATGAGAACTTTTAAAAGCTAAAAAACGCTTGCCGCTCCTGTTGAGAGATGGCATTAAATTACATATATCAAAAATTATTAAATTGTTTACAAGTTGGCTCATTATAAATACATACACTCATGTAATAAAAAAAGAAGTTAATTGTTGTTTTAGGAAGAGAGAAAACACTAACAATCATATTCATAAACAATTGTTAATAATAAGGTCTATATTTAATTCCATTTTACCAATACAGAATTTAACTTAAATAATTAGTTATTAATAAGGCATGTGATACGGTTAGTAGGGTATGCCCTTTGTGGCAACCGGAGAAATTTTAAATAATTTAAATAGTATTTTAATTGGTACATGTTACGGAAAATATTACCATGATTGAATGGACGACATTTCAAAAGCGATAAAAGCTTTTTCTTCGTTATTAACGTTAATGAGTATAATTTGAATTATTCATTGATAAACTTGGAAATGAAATCGCAATTGAAAAAATAAATTTGAAAACTTCAATCTAAATATGCATAAGATGTTAAATGCTTTTTAACTAACCCATAAATTGTCATTAAATAATGAGATTTTGCAAAGCTATCTCGTTATTCCAGTGTATATCATTTTTTATATACCTCTGATGTGGCAATATATAAATCTATTCAAGCATTAACTTTTGCTCTTGATATATCATTTCTAAGCGTCTTGCAAATTGCATTTACAAGTATTTTCAAAATTCGAAAAATGTCTAGCACCAATGCTAATAAGTACACAAAATGTGTACATATTTTATTTACTTTATTAGAATAGTAATCAACTCGATATTCACATCGATCGTCGCTTAACTTGGCACGGCACATAAACGCAAAGCTGATTCGAATGAAACTCAAAAGCATTCAACTGAACTGATATATTGATAGATTACACATTCTTAGTATCCAAACTATAATAAAGATAATATTTTGTCATACCACTCAATTGAGGGGTGTTTAAGATAAAATCCTGAAGACAGGAAATTACATGAGACGTGAATTATAATTACAGAATTTACAGGAAATAAGTTCGTCCGTATCGTCTGTTAGCCGTTACCAACATAATATTATAATTGTCGTTAAATCGATTTAAATGAAACTAAATATTTAATTAAAATTTACTAAATATTTGAAAATGCCATTCTACTTTTGTCCTAAATTAAAATAATGCCGTAATTCTAGAAAATACATTACATTATTTGTTTTGTTTTAGTCATCATCGGAATAATTCGCAACAATACGAGCAGTCACAAATTAGTAAGTGACTGTATGAGCTGTATTGATAAGACTCTTAAGACTTACATTAAAAAGTTACAAAAATAAATACATGCATAATTATTATTGCTTACTAAGCGAGAAGTTTTAAAGGCCATTTCACACTATAACATAAAGACGGAGTCACATAGAATCTGCTATACTACAACTTTGTCAATTGACAGATAAGAAAAAGTAATGTATTTATATTTATACTTTGTCAGAGCAATTTATGAAAGTCGCTCAAACTGCACTGTTTGACATATATCGAATATTTTAAAGTATATAGTATAAAGTATATCATATAAGACTCGGCCTTTAACCTTAAAATATTGTTAGAATTTGCATGAAAAACATCGAATGAGAATTATAATTATTGCAAAAAAAATTTTTACATTTTGTTTCTACTGTAAATTAAATATATAAAGTAAAATTCAGTCATCCCGTTTCTTATTTGATGAACCGATCTTATTATATTTTTATTACTCTTCTATAATAATGAAATTGTGAATTTTTAAATTTTCATGATACAACATTAGTTCGAAATTGTGCACATTATTTGTAATTATGCACGTATTTCATATACATTTTTAAAGTAAATAAATAAAATTGTTATTGATAATTTTCAAAACAAAATAACAAATACATTTTTAAACAGGATAGTTTTTTATACAATGAAATTTTTTTAAAGTCGGCATAAATATTCGTTTGCGTATTCTAAGTATTTGTGAGATATTTCTTGATGTTTCAGTTTTGGACTTAATAATAGTTTTTTATATTCACTTATTAAAATTAATTTAATTAGATTGACCTCCAATGCGAAATAAAGTCAATGATTAAAAAAAAATATATTAAATGCATAGCTGACATGCTACATAAGACAAGTCTTACATCTATCGCAGTATTATAGTGTGAAGTGGTCTTTAAGGAACATTTTTAAAACATTATACATCTACGTAAAGCTGAAGTGTATCTTACGTGCAATTAAGGACCGAAAACTTCGAATAAAAAGTTTAATCTGAAAGAAAGCAAGAAATTGAATGATTATTATTAATGCATTATTAATTGTATGTAGATACGTATGTAATTCATATTACAATATTGTGTAAACGGATATTCAAGGATACTATTGTAATATATAAAAATTCTAGAATTGAATTTATTTTAATGACAACTTGCATTTATATTTGAGTTTTTGACAGGCTAACTGCACAATGTTATAGTGAAATACTATTTTATGATCATATAACGAATTACAACCACAGATTGAATATAAAACTTTTTTTTTTTTTTTTAGAAAAAATTTTTCTAGTACCGGTTCTGTGTGGAAACCTAGGAAAATGTATTTGAAAAACAGCTTGTTTTACGTTGCTCCTATAGACGTTATAATATCCTGAAATAGTATCTTCATTTTAGTTTGCAATTCATTTCAAAAATAATAGTTCGTACGAAGCCTGAAGATATAAGTTTTGATCGCTGTTACAATTTTCAAATGTTTATATATTATAGAACAGATTTAAATAAAATTCCGACAAAATCTGATTTTTAGTTTCAAATACAAATTTAATAATTTACATTTCTTTTATTTTATATTAGTAAATACGTTAAATTAGTATTATTAATGTTATTGACGTTTATTAGATATTATTCAGAGAATTCCTCCACTATGTTGTTAAGCTAGTCAAGATGGTTGCACTTCGTTGGTGCTGAAACCAAAATCGTCACTAGACCTTCAACCAAATCAATTGAGAATTAAAAACAAAACACAAGTAGAAACACTACAAAACTCTTTTATCACATACATATGTAATTTAAATGATTGTTTCTCCTGGGTATAATTAATAAAATATGTTATTTTGTAAAATGAACAACATTTACTTAATATTATAAAAAAGAAAACATATAAAAAAGGATTTATAAATTTTTATAATTAAATTGATAAATTTTCGAAAACATAACTTATTGTTTAATTTATTATAATCATTTATTGGTTATTTTATCGAATATGATACATGAATATACTGTTGTATTACCTTTTTGAAGTGCGACGTATATAATGTTCTCTTTTCCAAATTGCTTTTTGAAATACTTCAAAATTTATATGACCGGTCGAGACGTTCATATTTAGGATAGCCTGTTCTAGCTGACCCGTATTGTTGGCCGTTGCTTTGACTCGTGTTATACTGTATGCTTCTGTATACGGGGCGGTTGTACCCGAGAGTGTTGGGCGTTGGCTGATTCCGATTCCCAAAAGCGTCTTTCCAAATCATAGCCAATAGAATATAGAAGCCGCCAACAATTTTGCTAAACACTTCGAACATTTTCAAAATAATTGGCGTTAATGTTTGCGTCATTCGGCTAAATTCGAACATAAAACGTAGAGTAAATACCCCCAAAAATTTTACACCGACGAAAATGCCCGAAACGACTGAAAAAATAAGCAGGCACAAAAATCGCAAGAAATTTTTAATATTCTCTTTGGAAACATCCTTTGCCATAAAATCATATACTGTTTGTTTTATAGAAGTCCCCCATTGCTGGAATAGCAATATAAAGTCATCATAAGACACTTCACTTTGTAATGCATTTGAGTCTGTTGGAACGTTTTCTGCAGTGGTTTTATGGCATTCTTTGCTTTGACTAATAACAGGATTATTACTAACTTGATTATCGTCTTCAGCACCGTGTTGAGCTTTAAGTTTTAATATGATTTCATTATCACGAAAACGTATACTTTTTATGGTAAACCAATATTGGCCAAAAGCTTGGTCTTTTAATTCTACGAACAAATAGGTGTCTAGAACGTCACATGGTGGCATTCTCATGCCTGTTAATTTGCCACTGGTTATACCAATCCACATCTGAGGATTTTGATGACTGTAAAACAATTGCAGTTTATCCCTTATCTCGCGAAGCATTTTGTTTAAAACTTTTTCCGTCTTTGGCAAGCATACTACATCGCGGTAGCCTTTAATACTTTCCACGTAACGTCTTTCAAGATAGTATCCTCTAAATTGTTGAGACCTTAACAACTGTTTGCATAAAGATTGCAATGCAATTTCTTGAGGATTTGTAACACCTGCAACAAACATCGATGTATTTAAAGCCATACTTTCGTCTGCCATTGTCTTATTGTGAGCTGGAGTTCTACATGTATTGTCTGCAAAAGCCTATAAGGATTAAATCATTCACTACTATCTCATGAGGTTGTATTTTCTCGATTATTTCTCAAGCTCTACAGTTTTGAACTTTGTATTATTATTAACTTTTACAAAGTGCACTTATCAATTGCAACAAATTGAGTCACTAATTTCTTCCTCTTTATTATTATTTGCGAACGGTATATTTCTACAGCTTTAAAACTTCAGATTAAAAAACACATCGGCAAATTTTTTTTTAATTTATATTTATGCTTTACATAATTCCTTAAATAAATAAATAATTAATAAATTATTTTGGTACATGACAATATTCAAAAACACATGTCACCCTGTGTATCAAAATGCCAATAAATGGGATGCAGAGAGTTGCCAGAAATTTCTCTGAGTCTACCATACAACAACAACACCATTTTTCTTGCCAGATATAATGAAAGAAGGTTGTCAAATAATGTTTTGCGTCAATGTATATAGGAATAATTCACAATGAGAACCATCTGAGTCGTAAGCATTGAAGGCATTCAAAAAATAAAATACCGCCAGCTCCATTACTATGACGTTATTATATATATGGAAAACAATTTGTAAAAATCAACTGAAAAAAGGTAAAATTTCGGAAACTACAAATACACATATATGGTCACAAAACGAAATGGTATTGTTATTTATGGTACCATAAAACATAAGCTTTTTCATAGTATAGAAATCAATGGGCAGCCACGACTTTTGCTTTCTGTGATGCATATGTTTAAATTATAAAATTAAGCGGGTGTTTAAAGCATAATTCCCAATATTAAAGTTCCTTCATATCACTAGTTTTTTCTTGCTCTTTCTTAGCATAATGAGAAAATAAAAAAAATAAATACATAAATAAGTTGTCAATAATAAGCGACATATAGAAAAGCAAAAGTTTTAAAACTGTGAGTAATATTTTAAGCAAACCTTAATAAATTAGTTTACCAAATTTAGCAACGCCTCTGCTTACATTATTCCCACCTATCAAAATGCTTTAGCTAGACATGAAACAAAATTCTGTGGCTGCCACATTCAAAGGAAAGATTTTTAGTATGGCGGCTGCGATTGGACAGTTATAAATAATACTTCACATTTCTCGAACAAGTTCACATACACAATGCAAATTCTTATTTTAATATTATAAGAGAAGAAAATAAAGCGCTTAAAAGGCTTGTTCTGATGTAAATATAATATTAAATATAACTATAATAAATATAAGTTTTGTATCGGGTTTTTAATGAATATTCTGTTTTCACAGAAGCCTTAGTTTTATATAAGTTCAATCTTTGTTTGCATTGAGAGGAAAAAAATAGCTCCTCATGTTAACAGTGGGGAAGATTCAAAGCCAAACTATATCGTTGCACTTACAACTTTATTTCAAAATTTGTTTAGTTCTGTTGCTAAATAAAATATTTTTGTACAATGACACATGTGTCTCGATTAACATTACATTTAGTTATGCATGTTATGCTGCGGCAAATTGCAGCCATCAGTCTATTACAAACTTGCACGTACCTGTTGCTTTTCTTGTATGTAAATAAAACTGCATTTATGTTACAATTACACAAAACAATTTTAAAATTTTATTCATTAATTTATATTTATGTATTTTATGAAATCTTGTATTATTTTTATAATCAGTTAAAAACATTATTTTATGAAATATTCTTTTTTTTTTTTGTAATTTATTTTTGTTTCAAATATTGTTCGAAAAGAAATAAGCATGTTTTATTAATTTTTAAGAAATAAAAACAAAAAGATGCAAATGTGGAACAACGAAATAAGTATTTTTCTTACAGAGTAGAAAATACATTAATAATAAATTAGCTGCTTAGATTTTAAAAAATGTATGAAAAATTTTAAATTGGTTTTTCTCATATTTCTGATGATGCTGTTTTTCTTTAATAAACAATATTTATTTTTTATAATCTTCCTTTTACTAATTTTAACAATACGTTTAAACTCACAATATTACAATATTTTTGCTAAATATATGTATATATTTATACATATATATATATTTATACATTATATATATATATACATATGTATATATGTTCATATATTTTTAATATAGTATAATTTAGTTTAGTTTATTTAATAAGTATAATAATTTCAATAATATATAATTTGTTTTGGTTTCTTTTCACTTATAATTATATATATTTTTTATATATAGTATATAAAGAACAAGGCTTGGTTTTTATGGTTTTTTTTTTTTTTAATTAAGTAGAGTTATGATTTAAGTAAATAGTATTGATATGGTTTATTTATTTATAAATATTATTTTTAAATGACAGCAAAGAAATAAAAATAAAAATAAACTAATCAAAATATGAATATTTGAGTTCTTTGTAAAGAATTTCAATTTTTTTTCTTTTAAAAAAAATCATGCTTTTCAAGTTAAAGTTATATGCATGTTTCTGAATGTTAATTGTTGTTAATATAATTGTAAATAATTTTAAATAATATTTTTTTATTTGCTTTGTTAAAAAATGGTTGTCATAAAAAAAAAGAAAAACAAGTTTCTCTGGCATTTAAAATGAAATATTTATCTTTTCGTTTGCTTTAAAAAAGAAAAAAATATTACATACATTTTTTCTTTTTCCGCATCGGGCACGAGTTTGATATGTTTTGAATTAATATTTTTAATAACTTTATTCTGTTTCACAATCTTTTGTATCATTTTCCATAAGTGTTTCCTTCTCATTTTCCTTAAACATTATTCTTTTGTAGTTTATACCTAAACGCACTTAAACTATGCTTTTAAATTTATTTTCGTATTTTTAAGTAATTCCTTATTCTTTTTCTATTTAATTTTTAATTTTTTGTTTTTGCCTTTCTTACCAATTGAGTATTTACTACGAGTACTTGTCTTGTTCAATTTAGTTTTATTTTATTTTATTTCATTTCATTTCATTTCATTTTGTTTTTAATAAAAGTTTATATATTCATGTATTTAACTATCAAAGAGTCTAGCAATAATTTATTTTAATATAAGCTTTCCGTAGATATAATATATGTATTTATAAATTGGTATTGTATATTTTTAGCAAAAATTAAATATGTATTCACTAATTGAAAATTCGTTCATGTTAGGTTTATTCTTTTATTTTTTTTTTCTTTTAATTTATTTTATGTATTGTAAAGTTTTCCAAGAATGCATGATCATCTGTGTATCATTTTGTAGCAAAAATTAAAATTGAGAAGAAAAGTAATTAAAAATGAATAAATGTGTATTGAACTGTCCTTATGTGACATTTTGTACATCTAACGAGAACAAGCATTCGTAATGAAAATAGTCAAATATGTATATATTTAAGCGGTATAAAAGGCCATTCCTAGGAGAGAAGCTGTTGTGCCCACGTACGTAGTGATGCTTGCAATGAAGGAACACTTTTATTTGCGTTACTTTACATATTTAATCACTTTAAATTTCAGCAGAATTCCAAAAGCTGCTTTACCATTTCCAATGTTTTAAAACACCGTGAACTGTCCTACTATAGCTGAGTCTGCTTTAAATTTAATTGGTCTGCTTCTCTTTCGCTAATAACTGGTGGGAGCGATATCTTTTTTAACAACCTTTTAATCGTTAGAGATATTTATAATACTTTCTTTTTACTGCATTAAAGTTAAAATTTTTACTGAATTGAATACCTCCCCCTTTTTCCTACTTGGTATGCGCTTTAAATTCCGCCTATATCTTTTAACTATTGTTGTTGGTGTCAATCAATCGGCAATAAGTTATCGTTTGTACTGCACTTGAAATTGAGTTAAAGTTATGACGCGGTTGAGGAATTGGTTACCACTAGAACCATGAAAAAGGTAGTTCTATTGCCAAGGAAAAATGGTAAAAATTATGCACTTGATTTCTTTCGTTACTCGTTTCTTTGAATTGAAAAAGTAAACTTTTTTGTTGTTCAGTGTAGCATTAAATAAACCAGCACTAAATATTTATGTGAAGCACGTCATCACCACCTTCTGATGGCTTGGTAGCGTCGTGTAATATGTGATAGCAAAAGCTTTGAAAAGAGCTTCCTTCTTTGTAGCTTTTTCATTCATGCAAATCAAAATAATATGAGCACAGAAAGTTTCTTGTATGGATCGTATATATGAAACTTGTGTTTAAAAATGTTTCAAGTATTTTTGGCAATATAATTTACATTAAACTCATTCCAAATGAGTTATTTATTGTATTAGTTAGTGGGAATGGGAATTGGTGTGACCCGAACCTTTAACTGCCTATTTTAAGCTTACCTTAGGTTAGCCATGCCTGGTTAAGGGTGCAGCAAATGAAAAGGTCAAAGATTATACTGCCATTGTTACAGCTGATTGGTGACAGAATTGAAACGGGGAACTCCTGGCCAATACACTAGTTGCGAGGTTCGGCTTTAAAGTCATTTTAGAAAGAACTTACGATGCTCATGCACTTTTAGAGGCCTGCTACAATGGCACGGCCCCCATTAACTTGAGTGAATTTTTAAAATACGGTTTCTTGGATTTTCCACAAAGCGTATATGAAAGTAAGTGGCGTGAGGGCGTTTTCTGAAAGCAAGTCACTTTAAAACTTTCATGCCGGCTACAAAAACAATTGAATTCTAAAGTCTCGCCGCGATCGATTTCGCCAATTCTCTTTTAAATCTACTTTCAGCTGTAACGACTGATAATCTATAAATAAAATTTTCTTCAGTGTACGAGTGTTATGCATTTCGTATTTTATATTTCTGTGATGTACGGAAAATATATCAATTATAAAGTTACTGAAACTCAAAAAAAAGAGAAAAAAATATTAATAAATTTTTAATGAAAAAACTAATAACGATAATTAAATTTTTTTTTGTAAATAATGAGAAAATTAAAGGAAAATAAATCCATTGCCTGATAAACTGCATATAGGTTTTCTAGAAAGGCAAAGAAAGGAAAGTACAGTATAGAATTCCAAGTTAAAGACTACTGGAGACAATTTCAGAATGGCTGAAAGTAGTCTGATTTCCGAAATCTCAATTCCTTTCTATTGTACAGGACATTGACCATGAACAGCGTTTATTGTAGAGTAAGCAGCATGAGAGAACCATTTTAATGTTTCTCTCACTCCCTTGTACCCTCTCAGCTAATATTGGAAAGCAAGTAATAGGAAACTTTCACAGTGACTACGAAATGTGGCGGTTATTTTTTATTTCGCAGTACATTAAGAAAGAAAAAAGTAAATTACATATTTAACGAAAGATTATACAGTCCAGATTTTTCTTAAAATTTTTAATTTTAATTTAAAATACAGTTTGTTACTAACCATATATATATAGAGAACAGCTGATGGCATTTAAAAGCAGCCAAAACATATTCTGCTGCGTAATGTGAATGCATTTATTTCTTTTATTTTGGAAAATTTGTAAAGTAAACACGTTTGTAAATAGAGATAGCAAAAGCAGTGGTGATCCGGAACACTTCCCGGAACAGCCATTAAAGCTAAATTACTTTCACATCTTACAGAAACGTGTATGCCAATTTTGAATTTAAGAGCTTAATTTTGTAGAATTTTTCTAAATAAGGCATAGATTTATTACTTAAAAAAAGGTAAAAATGCATAAAAATGTCTGCCACATTGAACTCCTACGAGCCAAGGAGATTTCTTAAATTTATATAAATTATTTCGATAATTATTTTATATATAAAAAATTGCAATCTAATTTTCAGCGTTTTAAAGAGAGAAAAAAAGAAAAATAATAATAAAAATTTTATCTAAATTTCGGGCGATAGCGGAATTTTATCTGAAGATCCTTCTCCATTCCATTGACCTTTTCCGTTTAGGTACGCATTATTTTTATAAAAAAAAAACTTTTCAAATTTCAATGTTGCTTGAATGGGATTTTAAAACAACTTTGTGGAAACTCGTAAGTCCCCTTTCCCCACACATCCATCTTTGCTTGATTAGTTTTTCTATAACTTTTCTCCAACATGTATCCTTCCATCAAGTTTCGTTTACTTTGCTTTTCATATTGCGGCCAACTTCAAGTATAAAAATTTCTTTTCTCAGAATAATTCAGGAATTGACGACTCCAACCTGATGTGTGCGAAAGGGGTCTGAGACACTCAAAGTAGTGGGTGGCACATTTTTTTTTTATAAAAATGAGAACTTTACAAGACATGATTTAAAGGTTTTGTGGAAAAACGATTCCAAAATATATGGAAGAAGCGCCCCTCCTCCATAATTTCTCTATTCTAAATATTTTCCAAAAGCAATTAATGCCAACTAATTTTAAATGTAGTGGGAGGGGCTTTTCTGCCTCTGTTCCAACGAAGAATCTATATAAAATATAATGTTCCCTCGATTTAATTATCCGAATCGTTGAAAGATGTCTTTCGTCTACCTCGTTTTCTCCAATATTTTTAATATAAACTTTTTAGGTACTTTCGCGTACATGATACTCGTATAAAAAATATTTAATTTTTTTTTTTTTTTTAATTTCAACAAAATATTTTTAGATAAATTATTTAACGAGATACAACTGCAACTAAATAAAAATAACTCAAAATAAAACAAAAAAATCAATTATTTTTCTCAAATGAACAAGTAAAATGATTTATTAATTATTAAACATAATTATGCTTTTTCTGCATTTCCTTTCAATTTTATTAAAGAATGCATTTTTAATTATTAACAAAACTAATACAGATAAATTTAAATTTTTTTTTTTTTTTTAAATAGAGTTTTTTTATGCGGAACCTTTAAAAGATTAACATAAAAGCAAAATAAATAAAAATATAGAAGAGTTTTAGTACAATTTAAGTTTGTTTGAAATTCTTTTAAAAATTTATTTTTAAAAAATTATTCATAATAATAAAAGTTCTTAGTAGATGCATGCAAGTGTGTATGTTTGCATGTGTGTGTATGTGTATAACTATAATAATTATTTGATAATAAAAAAGGCATTAATTAAAGTTACGGCAAAGAAATTAAGGCAATAGTATAATTGATGACTTTTCATGTTTCTAGGAAAAGTGGAACTAAAATAGCGGTAATAAATTATTCGGAGGGGTGCGACTAGTGTGATGTTTAAGAAACTTTGGTCTGATATCTCCAGCGTGTTACGTGCTACGCTGATACGTATGATCGTTTCTATTACATCTGATTTAATATATCCTGGATTGCATTGTGTTCAGATGACCGTTACAGTATCAATTTTTTTCCAAAATCCCCCACACTTTGTGGGGCCCTACTCATACAATGTCTAGTATCAGAAACGTTTAAAAACGAAGGCAGAATAGCAGTCTCTCACATGTCAAACGTATCAAAGTGGATCAGCATTGGCCATAGTAGGGCACGCCATACAGAAGAACAAAAACCACTGCCTGCTACTGCAGCATGTAGGCCTCTAAAGTATTGTTTAAACGCAGATACGGTAGCGTAAAGAGTTGATATTGAATATTTCAGTGTTGCCGCTTTCAAAAATTTTGCATTTGAAAAATGAAATTATTTATCAAAATGTAAGCACAACGTACAAAATTGTAAATACATGTTTCGCCATTTTATATTTAATATTCCGCTGAGACTATTACTGCAATAACAGATATCAAATATATATTAATTGATCGTCCGCGTAAAATAAAACTTGTTTGGATATTTTATATAATTTATGGTGCTAAGCATATCCTGCTTAGTGCTGTGGCGCTGGTAGTGCCACATTATCACGTAAATATGATGCAAACAAGTTTTTTATTGGCTGATTGAACTAAATGCAACACTGATGGCATAAAAAGTGTCCTCTGGTGAACATTTTCATAAATTTTTGTAAATCGTACGACTTGTCAAAAAAACCTGGTTGACAGATGGGTTTTTAGGCGCACATGCCATATTCGACAGATCGTACGATTGTGTGAATAAGCTTTGAAATCGCTTACTTCACTTATTCCTTTCACTGGCAGTGCTATATCCGATCGCGATAGAAGACGGATCTGCAAGAGACACAGATAGAGAGAGGTAGAGAGAGGGTAGGTGAATTTGTGTAATTTGCTTGCTTTATTATTGCCAATTCAAGTTAAAACCGCCTAAATAAGTATTCTGCGGATCGGACCACCAAACTCAAATCGCATATTTATTTATGCGTCAGTATGTTTTCGTGCTTGCAGTTGCACCATGATGCCGGTTGTGATACAGTCGTGCACATTTAGAAATGGTTACTGATACCAAACTCGCGGTCATTCGCATGACTAGTCGCCATTAACGAAAAAGTTAAAAGTCTGCGTCCCAGCATCTCTCTTTCAGGTTTTGTATAAACTGTGTTTGCAAGGAAAATGAAATAGAATTTTTTTTTCTTTTTGTAACAATTGCGAAGTTTTAAGAACATAAAAAAAAATTAAAAACCAAATCAATTTATTAACTTTGATCTTGGAAGGCGTGTTTTGTTTCTTTTATCACACTAGTATCCCTGCCTTTGGGGATGAGAAAAGTGAAATATTTAGCTTCCTTTGGAAAGGAGGAAATGAAAATATTTCACTTCCTTTGGGAAAGAGGAAATCAGAAAGTTTCGCTTCCTTTAGAAATCAGTAAATCAAAATGTTTCGCTTCCTTTGAGAAAGAGGAAATCAAAATATTTCACTTCCTTTGGGAAAGAGGAAATCAGAAAATTTCGCTTCCTTTAGAAATCAGTAAATCAAAATGTTTCGCTTCCTTTGAGAAAGAGGAAATGAAAATATTTCCCTTCCTTTGGAAAAGAGGAAATCAAAATATTTCACTTCCCTTGGGAACGAGGAAATCAGAAAGTGTCGCTTCCTTTGGAAAGCAGGAAATCAAAATGTTTCGCTTGTTCTGAAAAAGAGGAAATTAAAGGGATTGCCCTCTAATATTTCCTGCTGGTTTTTGAAAATTAAATAAATAATTTAATATTATCGAGCTGAGTTTTTAATGCATTAACTTTTTGGTAACTGCTTTCTTTGTTGCTGTTGCTTTAAGTTGTTAAACATTTTGTTTATTTTATGTTACTTTGTTTTTGCTTTTCTTAAATATATTAAAATCTAAAATTGTTAATTTTTTTGTTGTTGTTTTGTTTTATCTTAATAAATATTGCGGTTTTACTTTAATTTTTATAATTTTCTCAATATAATATTTTTTATTTTCCTAATATTTTTTTTTTTAGTTATTAATTTCAAAATAACACACGACCTTTTTATGAACTTTTTTAAAATTTAGTTTTACTTTTTAAACCGTCATGTAAAATTACTTGTTTTTGTGTTTGTTAATCTTGTTCTTGTTCTTGTTGTTGTTCTTGTTGTTGTTGTTGATATTTATAGTTTTTAGTTTTCCTCTTTTTCTGATATGTATTCGTTTTATTTTTTGCTGATTATGTTTAATTTCCTCTGCTTAAAACTTTATTAAATATTTTTTTTGTTACTTTTGCTTTTACTGTTGTTGTTGTTGTTGTTGTTGTTGTTGTTGTTGTTTTTGTTGTTGTTATATACGTAATAATTAATATAATGTTCCCATAATTCATATATTGTTTAGTTTAAACTATTACGCTTGTTTTGTTAATTACTTTAATAATTCATAGTTATTTGTTAATATATTTTCTTAAGTATTTTAATTATTTTATTACAATCTAATTAATATTGTTTTACGCCGGCATATTTGATTTAAAATTTCATTAATATGTTTCAGCATATTTTCTCTTATATATCTTTTACATTTTACTTAAATGTCTTAATACAATTTATTTAATGTCTTTTATGATTTTGTTTTTGTTTTTGTTTTTGTTTTATTTTTTTTATTTAAATAATTAGATATTAAAATTTTTAAAAATATTTATAGACTAAAAAACAAACTTTAAATAAATATTAGCTTCTATACTTTTTTTTGGGTTCAAAGTTTTGTCTCGTTTCCTTTCTTACCTAAAATAATTTTATTTTAAATTAAACAATAAATTAAATTTAACAATACTTAACGTTGAGGAAGATGTTAAAATATCATTTCTGAATTTATTTTATACTCAAATGTTAGGAAAATACTTTAAGAGTTATTTGAAAGGATACCAGCTGATTCCTACTGATCATCAAAAAGCTTGCAAAAAGCTTTCAAAAAGCTTTCTCAAATTATTTTTTGGAGGGAAAAATCGTTTAAAATGGAATTGAAAACAGAAAAATTAAAATTTTTTGTTTATTACTCGTATTCGTGGCATTGCTAAATATATTGTTTAGAATGCGTCTTGGGCTAGCAGTTGGCGATATGTTGCTCATAATGTGTTTGCAATTCTGCTTTCGCTGCACTGCTGCAAAATGCCAGCAGCAACAAAACGAGTCGTCAAGCTGCCACGTACAAGCCGCATAGAAAACCACACATTATGGATATCGGGCTCACAAGACTGCCTCTGGAATTACGAAAATTAATTAATGTTTTAATTGATATGATTAATTTCGCTAACGCAATAACAGTGTGCTTGCAGTCAAGTTTCTGACGTCTATCAGAATGACATTGCGAATAACGACGAGCCCTCAGCCATTACAAATGATAATCCTTTACTTGGAAAAACAAAAGGCTGGAGCCCACAGATCGTCAGCTTTTCACAAAACATGGACTTCCGTTATCCAAATGCTGGCAATTAACAGAGGCAATTTGATAAAAAAAAAATCACTTTATCAGTTGGAATGCTGGTTATATTATAAAGAATTCATTAAGAAGCCTTCATGGCAAATGGCCAGAAACGTTTTGTGAGAAATACTCTTCAATGACATGCTTTCCAAACTAAAGTATAAAGAAATTTTTCACTGCAACTACTTCAACGGTTTTGGTTAAAAACCAGCTAAATGCTTTTGAGTGGAAATTGTTAATAAATTTCTTTCAGTGTGATTTCTTGTCATACAATTTTAATCCAGCGGATGTACATTTTTTATTTTATCGTATCTGAAGGATATCTTTCGGTTAATTAAAATGTTTTCTTTAGAGTTTCTATAAACAAGGCGTGGCTAGAAGCATGACTGAAAGAGCCAGACTGCCATTCACACACCCCCGGATTTTAGAAACTGCTCTTTACACAACTCAAATTTGAATTTATACAAATTTTAACTTTTCTAAAGATTTTATTCTCAATTTGGTTGTCTTTTAACAATAGATTGCTTTTGTTTGCCGCTACTTATCTAATAAATATTTAATTCATATTAATAATTTTCTTCTCTTTTATTTTATTAAATATTTAGTTCGCTAAGTAATTTTTTTATTAAAATAATTTTAATTTTTTTATTTTATTTTTATGTTTAGATTTTAAGACTTAACCTGAATATGTTTTTCTCGTTTTTCTTTGATTATTTAGACAACTGCTATTAATAAATTCTTAATACACTAACAGAATAAATTTCAAAAAAATTAGATACATATTTATTATATATATTTTTTAATAATATTAAATATATGTATACTGTCTCTTAAAAAGAAGGCGCAAGTAATGATATGCATTAGTAAGTAAATTGCTAAACAATTTCTTATAAGTTGGTTTTATGTTTTAGTTTTTGTTTTTGTTTTTGTTTTTCAGATTCATAATATTCATGTACACCATGTTTTTATCCTTGAAAGAAAAAGTTAAAATTTGTATGGGTTTCATAATATATTGTGCTAAAGCGGGGAACCACAATGCGAATGTCTTGGCGATAAGTGTAGGCCTCTTACGTAGCATTAGAAGTTTTGACACTTCCGATAATCGTAGAGGCTGCTTTTATTGCATATGAAACTGTTTAGTTTTGGTTTAATTAAATTTTCAAACTACGATCCTTAAGGACTCCATTTTAAAACAATTAATAACTTTAAATAGATCTTTTTAAGCTTGCCAATAAGCCTTGGGAAACAATTCTTCCAGCTTTTCCTCATAGAGTGGAAGCCGCGGAAATCTTTTTTAATGTTATCAGCTGGTTTCCATTTCAATCAAATGGTTTCCACTGCTATCAGCTGGTTTCCACTGCTATCAGCTGGTTTCCACTGCTATCAGCTGGCTTCCACTGCTATCAGCTGGTTTCCAATGAGAAAAAATTTATAAAATTAAAATGAAAATTATTAAAAATTTCGCTTCAGCTCGAAAACTTTTATTCATCAATTACAGGCAAATAAAAAGAGGAAGAAAAAAATATATAAATTTGAATATGGAATATTCATTTACTTACAAATAATTTCTTCTTCCTCTTAACCAAATATGTGGCAACTTTACTTTCTTTATTACTAAGGAAAATATTGATTAAAAAATCAGCCCTAAATTGAACCACTAATTTTAACTAATTTTCATTTTTTTTCGATTTTTTTACGTGACATATTCGTAAATTCCCTAAAATGTCTATATTTAATTTTAAAATAAGAAGTTTTGAAATGAAAAACTTGTCCTCTTTACTCCCCATTTATTTAATTAAGAAGAAAATTAATCTTTTTTTTTGTGGTACACGTATCAAATACATCTATCAAACCGATTCTTTTTTGACTCTTTATAATAATTTCGTTTCACAAGTCTAGTTGGGCACAAAGTAATTTCTTTTGAAATAAATGATTCCCAAGCCCCTCACTCAGACATTCAGGCAGTTTCGATGCAGGTTTTAAAGGCAAACCTAATGAGAATTATTATCATTTGAAGTAACTTTTCAGTAGAGGCAATTTGCTATATCTCCATTGTACTCATTTTGCTGCCATAGACTAAGACTTGCCTTAAAAAAGATTGATGTGTGCCAAACATGGCTAAAAATGGGGTCATGTTGTATGCCATAACCGGATGGCAAGAAAGGGGGGCATGTTGTATGCCATAACCAGATGGCAAGAAATACTTTATTGAGGCATTTTAATATCTAAAGTTTCTCATGAGAAATCGTGTATATCCAGCTTAGCTTTTACCAAAAGTTGTGCTGCGCTGAGATATTGAGATATTGTGACCAGATAAGATATTGGAGGTAACTGATACCCCTCAATAATTAATCGGAATGCCAAACAATTGAATGGAAATCGATTTTTATTCCATTTCACGGGAAATGTTTTCAATATTTAAATTCAAGATCCCTTTAAAGGCTGTTAAGGAATTTACCAAAATGAAGTTTCAGACACACCTCTTAAATCACAAGCAGCGGCCGGTAATGGGTGTACTATTTCGTTAGATTTATATTTTGTAGTCCCTCGCCATTTTTTTTTTAATAAAAATTTACACTTAAAATGAGAAAATTTCAAACGGATTTTTGCCCAAAAAAAAACTTTTTCAGTGGTCGCAATACTTTTGCCGGAAATATTTATAAAAAAAGAGAAGTATATATTTTTTAAATATAAAACATTTTCATTTTTAGTAAAAGGGAATAAAAATATATTTTAAAATACACTACAAATGCCAACAAATTAAATTTGACTTAAAATCACATTGTAATGGATTGGTGTGGGGTTAAGCAGCTCCTTTGCGCATCTCCACGGATGCTAATGCGGATCTTTAGGAAACCTTTAAGCAAATATTTTCTAAAAACAAGTGAAAATTTAAGCAGCTTTCAATTAAAATTAATCGGCAAGTTTCATAAATCAAAGTGGTTCCATTCATTTTTTTATTGGCTGATGATTCGTCTACTCAACCCCACCACAATCAATTTCAATGTACTTTAAAGGGAAATTTAATTTATTTTGGTTTATAGATTCAATTCGAAATATAAAGTAATGTGGATAAAGTTAGGCCGATAACGTAAATAAAGTAAAGGAAATAAAAATTCTCCAAATCACTTTAAAATAAAAGCTTTTGCCAGGCTTTTTGCCTTTAAATAAATATAATTTTTTCAGTTATTTCTCTCAAAGGAGCTGGGAGGATTCGTAAATGTTATAAGGATAATGATGAGAAAATATTGTTTAATCATATTTTTTGACAATATATTTAAGCCGCCGTAATATAGAAAGCGGCGGTTTTACTAAGCAAAAACAATGAAGAAAATTTTTTTAATGGAAAAAACCAATTGAATGAGAATTATTTAAGCTTGAAAGCATTACATTTTGCTATACTTTAACTGTGCCAGCTTCAAACAGTATAAAAAAATGGCCTCTCTTCGGCCTACATGAAGCCACCAGACACTCACTTAGTAGGTGTTCCCATGACCGGCGACTTTCTCTTGTCATGTAGCACAGTGTAGTTTTAAGTATTGTTAAAACCGTTTAAATTATTAATAATGGACGGAATTTTTATTAGAAAAAATAATTATAAATTAAATATATAAGAGTTGTTGAAAGAAGTTAAAGCATATTCGCCATTTTGGAAATAAATTATATGAATATACAATTAATATATTTGCTTTTGTTTATTAAATAATAAATTATAACTTTGGTTTGTCTAGTTTATAACTACTTCATAATATGTCTGCTGTTCTTATTTATTATTTTTATATTATTTAATTTTTTTTCTTTTTAATATTTAGTAATAATATAATTTTATTTTATTTTTTATATATTTAAATCTTAATAATGGTTTTTTGTTTTTTTCTTTGTTTGTTTGTTTGTTTTGCTTTAAACAATTAATAATTGATATTTAGTAAGGACAACTTTGGTAATAAACAAATTCATTATTTTCTTTTTTCATTTTTTACTTTTTACTTATTATTTTTTATTTTTAATATTTTAATATTTCATTTGCTTTGTCTTTGTCTTAATAACTTTTGCATGTTTCGTATAATTTGAATTTCCTTCAACTCAAGTTATGCAATTTAATTTTATTTATTTATAAAAAAATTTTTTAAATTAAAAACGTATATTAAATATTTTGTTTATTTTAATGTTAAACAAAAAAAAAAAAAAAAAAAAAAAAAAAAATAAAATAAAAAATTTACTAAAAATATTTCTTTTAAATAATTTTTACGTGTTTAGTATGAAAAACCCCAAGTTTTCTAATTTAACTCTCTTGTTGTTCATTTTAAAATTAAATCTCTGATATGTTTCTTGTTTGTTGTTTCTTGCATGTTGTTTGTTGTTTCTGAAACTAATTTATGATACGAATAGGAGCTGGTAACAGTTAAATGGTGATTGTTCTAGCTTTTTGTCTCCTAATTAAAGTCCTGTTTTAATTTTGCAGCTTCTGGCCATTATTAGCGTTGATTTGTTTTTTATTTATCTGTTGCGTAAACAATTGAAAAATGTATCTAAAATTGTTGTTGTTGTTATTGGTATTTTAAACTATATTATCTCCTTTTTATGTTGTTATTGTTGTTACTGTTCCATTTAATAATAAATATCTTGTTGGTTTTGTTCTCATTGTATATAAAGTTTAAAAGTGGGCGGAAATATATATGTAGAGAGTAGAGTTAAGTAAGTATTAAAAATTAGTTTTATTTTAGTTGCAGTTGCAGCTGCAGTTCCAGTTGCAGTTGCAGTTGCCAGTTAGTTAGTTTAGCATATTACAGTTAGTTATTTGTTAAAGTTCTAATAAAATTTATTTAGTATGTGTGGGTGAAAGTTTTGTTGCCTGTTTTCAACTTAAAGTTTGACTTGTAAACATCCTGCTTTGCGTCCTTGGTAGTGATTCTTCACAGAGAGTCCTTTTTATTCTATCAATCTTTCTACATGAATTTCATTTCAACTTTTTTTTTTTTTTTTTTTTTTTTTTGTTTTTAAATGTTTCTTGTGTGATTCCTGGTAACGGTCTATTTATGTTTTCTAATATTTTGGAAACCTTTTCTTAAAATTTTTATGTAATAATTCTTGTTTTTAAAAATTCTTAAGCAAAATTGCTTTCATCTTCATTAGCAAATTGCTTTGTTTGTCGTTGTTTTCAATGTATTTATACTAATTTATATATTTAATTTTCGTTTATTTACTTTCATTACTAAAATATTCATTTATTTATATAATACATATTTATTTCACTTTATTTTCGAAAACTAAGAAACGTAAGGGGAAATGAGTTTCGAATGGTTTTTCTAATGAATTTATGGTTTGTTTTAAAAAAGGGCACATACGGTTAAGCTATACTTAAACTGCCTAAACTACTTCCACTTTATATTTCGGTTTGGTTTTTATCCTTTTGCTTTAATTGCGAATAAGCTTTATATATTTCTTTTATAAACTTTTCTAGTATATCTATATATAATATGTCTAAATATGTCTATGTATATGTAATTGGTGAAAAAGGTTTGGTTTGGAAACTGAAGTCTATTGTTTGTCAATTCCTTCCTTTTGTTTTCAATGGTTGCATGAGTTAATAAAATGGCTGAAAAAGGACACTAAGCAAAACGACAGTGATAAAAGACGCCAGCTGAATTGGTTAATTTAACAAATGGATATAAGAAGTCTGCTTTTAAGCTACTCAAAGCTACTCAGTCGACTGCAGAGTTTTGATAGAAAAGGATTTTGAAAGGATTTTATTAAAAATCCTTTTATTAAGTCCTGTATACCAATAAAATGACAAATTTTGTTGCAACTTTTTTCCGATACAATCGTGGATTTTATTTCCACAACTTTCCTGCAAGTTGTGTTCATGCATATAAATTAATTCGAAATATGCTATA
Source organism: Ormia ochracea (assembly GCA_963402855.1). Lineage (NCBI taxonomy): Eukaryota > Metazoa > Arthropoda > Insecta > Diptera > Tachinidae > Ormia > Ormia ochracea. Next base: position 12,608,401 of record OY727105.1, read on the forward strand.
ATTTTCCACACAACTGTATTCCAATTTTATTCAATTTTAAGTTGCTTAAAGGTATACAGATGAAAGCTATACAGGTTATATTAAAGGACATCTATATGTGGCCATTAGAAATATTGTCCTAAAGTAAAGTCTCCAGTTGAATGGTAGAGCTGTTGACCTTTCAACCTCACCTTTGCAGCAATTCTCTATTCCATTTTAATAAAACTTACCATGGAAATATTTTTTTAAAAATGATATATAAAACTTCATGTTGCAACGTTTCTTTGTAAAAATTGCTTAGAAAAAAGTTAAAAATTCAGCCGATAAGTTTTAAAGGATTTAAAAAAAGTTTAACAACACATTTTATCTAAGGCGAATTGGTACTTCCATTTCGCTCAAAAAAAACTAACTAGCATTTTCTTTTTGCCATTGATATGATATGATAACTGTTAATGCATATAAATTAAACTAAAATATGCTATAATTTCCCACTCAACTGTATGCCGATATTATTAAATTTTAATGTGGCTTAAAGTTACGTCATTTGTACACCAACGTAGTTGTTGTACATTCCAAGCAAATGCGTAGACGTTTACTTCAGGCCATTGTAGTTCTCCCATCGACTAACGTATGAGAGCGTACTATAAACAAAATGGCTACTCCTTTAATAACTCCACTAATAGCATTATTGCCATCCGACTAACTCGCAGCTTAAGGTCAAAGGAAGGCTTAAGGAAGCACACCTACAAGATGTGAATCTGATGAATCTAATATACAAGAACCTCCCAGGAAACCCTATTTACTCTCACTTATGGAATGGAATGGCATGAGCCCAACAAGAGACTATGCACCACTAATAGCATTATTGCCATCCGACTAACTCGCAGCTTAAGGCCAAAGGAAGGCTTAAGGAAGCACACCTACAAGATGTGAATCTGATGAATCTAATATACAAGAACCTCCCAGGAAACCCTATTTACTCTCACTTATGGAATGGAATGGCATGAGCCCAACAAGAGACTATGCACCAAGAAGATATTATTATTACTAGATAGATTTTTTCCTGGATTGATGGTAAGTTAAATATACGGAAAAAGCCAGTTCTGTTGGAAATCTAGAGGGGCGGGAAGCAACAGGGAACGTCGTTTTGTAGTCATGGCCAACTGCATGTCAATGCAAAAGTGGCATACCGAGAATAAGTCCCTCTGGCTGATGGGTCCAACATGTAGTGTCGTGTTTAGCGAAATTCCATTCGAGTCCGGACAAGAGCCATCAAATAGCACACCAAAAATTCAAATGCAAAACATTCGGGCATAGCAGGGCGTTTTGAAATGATTTCCATCTTGATATGATTTTTAACAATTGTTTCTACGTCAACGGGAAATCGTGAAATACGATGCTATCTGCTACTTTTTAGGAGCACTGTCTGTTGCCAAAGGAGAGTTGCCTTTGAATTTTTGTCGTGGTATTGGATGGCTCTTACCTGGACTCGAGTGGATTTTCGCTTCAATTATGTGTAAGGAACTTTCAAGACTAGTTTTTAGGTTCATAATCTTTCTGTTCCACAAGTACTTCCCATGGCTGATTTCACCGAGTACGTTTAGGATGATGCAATTTAGCCAGCTTAAAAAGCTTAATTTAGCAAGTAGATTTAAGCTTACTACTACTAACAGAACAATTAATACGAAAATTACATTGACAGAAAGGCAGCTGTTCTTTCGGTTATGGCGGATTGAGTGCGCCATAGCTCTCCCTTGCGTGTGCAAGCTCTCTCTCAACTGCTGTGAATTCGCCTTGAAAGTTTGAGTCGAAAACATAAACAAGCTCATCCAGTTGTTAAAAAGCTCTTTAGGCTTACAAAATCGTTACCCTGTGTTTGGCTATACGACCTCTTCTCCTCTTTCAGTGTTGGAAAGTGGCGTATGCATATTTTATATAAATAGTTCGGATCTGTGAAAGATTGCTAATCGAATGTTTAAGCTTGGATTGATTGAAGCCTCTCTCATTGTTCAACAATTCAGCTGGCAGCTCAATTAAAGTCGCGGTATCTAAATAAATTCAGTATGGGAATGATATATATAGCTATAGAAGGTAACAGAAAAATTAGAAACGGAAGAGTATGAGATGCTGCTTGTTGTGTGTTGAAAGTTTGTTTGTCATCTACTTAATTTTGGGAGCTTTTACGGCCTTTTAACACAAATTTTCCATCTACTGTTTTAAATCTAATCATATTTTTGTAGCAATTCGCCATATTAATTATTTAACTGGGGTTTTACAAATTATTTTATGTGAAAAACGTTTTAACGTGTTCCTTTTATTTTCCTCTCATTATGCTGCGTTATGAAGCCGTCGCATGCTGATCCATGCCATCTCTACTTAAACCGAGTTTCGAGTGATATGCTGTACGATGTAAAATTTTTACACATGCTTGTATGTCTGTGTGTATATAATTAATACTTTAAAGCAATCAACCGATAATTGTTCTCTATTAAATCTTATCGCTTAACGGTTGCTTAGATAAACATTAATTCTAAATCTAATTCTCGTTTAGTTCAATACAGATACTCGTATTAAACAGTTCTCTTTAGAATAATTTTGTTTCTTTAATTAATTTTTTTTTTTTTGGTATTTTTTAAAATTTTTCTATATGTTTGTATGTATATTTTCCTAAACACGTAAACACAACGTAATCATAATTATGATACATGTACAATTATAGCTCTGCCATATCCTGTGGAACTGGTATATTAATTTTGCGCGCCTGCTTGTTTATTCTTGACTTTCTTGCAAGAATTTTAAATTTAAAATTTGCCAACTAAAAATTGCTTTGCCACGTACTATGCCGCTATGTGTGTGGCGGGTGGCAATACGTACGAGAAGAGGCCAGAAGCCGAGCCTGGCGGGGCTCCGGCAATTAATGTCGTTGGTATGTGGTGAGTGGCAGCGATAGTTGCAGCATTACTTACATAGTGGTGATGTTGGGTGTGATGTGGGGCCGCTGCAGTATGTTGACTCTGGGTAGGATTAACGTGGGCCTGGTGTAGGGGCTGCGTGACATAATGCTGGTAATGCTGTTGCTGCTGCTGTTGCTGCTGTTGTTGGTGTTGATGTAAATGCTGCTGATGTTGTAGCTGGTGTGGATTACGTTGTGCATGCTGTTGGGGATTACTTACTGCAGCTGTTGCTGTAATGGGTCAGGTTGGTGTTGTCATCAGAAATTGCTGATGCTGATGCTGCTGATGGTGATGTTGCTGCTGGTGCTGATGTTGATGTTGATGTTGTGGCTGCATTTCACGTTCGATTTTCTTACTTAATAAATCATGCCTTGATTCCATACCCGCTCCTCTGAAAATATATTTTAAATAAGCCCATAATAGAAATTCTTAAATTTTCTCTAATTTCTTTTCTTTTATGCGAAAAAAAAAACGATAAAGTGGGGCTTGACAATAAAAACGCAAAATTATAAGACAAGCCTGCCCATACAGAGTTGTTTTTACATTAAAGCTCGTATAAAAGAAAAACAAGAATTAAATGAAAATTGTAATAACAAGTAAGTGGGGAAAATGGGAATTGAGAAATTGGGGATTGGGAATTGGGAATTGGGAAATTTGAGAATTTCAACATACTTTCTTAAATATAGAGTTATAGTTGCTGGCTGGTTCTGAAATTTTAACGTTTTTTTATTTCCAAATCATGTACTTGATTGTAGATCGGGAACGATATTGAGGTTTTGTATCTTATGGTTTATTAAGGAATGAAGAATAACACACTACAACTTAATAGAATAATGTAAGCTACACTATCCCACACAGTCGCATGATACTTTCACACAAGAATCTGATATGATAACAGGGCGTTTTAGATGCCATACTATAAAACAAATATGATGTAAATAATTTTTTTTTTTTGCTAATTGAAGTAAATTCAACTCTGTTTGCATAAAAATGATTAATTCATGTAAATTTTCATACTTTTGCGTACAGTGGCATTTTTAGTTAGACATGCCATATTCGACAGGTCGTAGGATTGTGTAGGATAGTGAATTATGGCCTTAAGAAGTTTTCAATTAAATAAAATCAGACATTTTTTTGTTTTTAGTACAATATGAATAATTTTCTTAAAAGCAAATATAAAGCTTTTAAATAGATTTTGTGAAATGCAACTCTGTTCGCTTTGTTTCAGTGCTACCAAGTTAAACATTGAAAATTTCTAAAACACTTCTACAGTTCACATAATTAGTCAAATGTGACAGGCAGATCGATGGGACGATTATAAAAGATTGTGAATCAAAGCATTAAAAGATATACGACAACATATACATGATATCACGAAGCATATCCTTTGGCATTCACACCCATTGCACCAGCTGAGTTTAAGCGAATTTGCAACACTGCGAATTGCCAAAGTCAAAAGTTACAAATTCTTCTAAATGCCGTATAATTTCTTCCCCAACAAGACTTATTAAATTAAATTTAAGCTGTTTAAAATGTAGTTTCTTGTTTAATACTTTTAGCCACACAAACAGCAAGTTTACGTTTATTACCTCCGTGCAAACGTATCGTAAGCATTGAAATACGTTTGCGGTTTAGGCCAAATTGTGGTAAATGTTTACTGTCTAGTGATTTTGTACATTTCCATATACTTATTTATGCAAAATACTTGTAAATAATATTTTATGTTTTCCAACTTACATGCTGCTCGCTTGCTTGCACAGTTACTACAACAACAAACTCAGATTTCCTCTCCTCTAATCTCCTACCCCCTTTCCCATTACCCGACACGTTTAAGTATTAACAACTAAACTACAGTACAAATACATAACAATATATTTTTTATAATTCATGTTAAAGTTGCTTCCTTTTTTCCCTTTAATATGTTTTTTTTCCGTTTCCCTGCCTGCATTCTTATTGCCTCGTCCATGAAGGAAGAGTAGGAAATTGGAAAAGGGAGGCAACATATATAGAATTTATGTTAATTTTTGTGTAGCTGGTGCAAGTTAAAACGTAGGGAGAAGTATTATTGCACGAGTACTTTCTAGGAAGATTAAACTGGAAACAAATATTTAAGATTTAGTACTGCTATTGAGGGTAAGCCCACTTTTCCCCCGGCTAAGGACTGATTAACTATTATGCTGCCGCGCAAAGTTATTTTGTTGTTTACGCGAGTAGTTTAATTGAGGGCTAAATAAACAGCTTATTCATAAAAATGCTTAAAAGCACATGATAGCAACGGTGAGATGAGCAGGGAACATGTGTACTCGCATGGAAAAAGAGGGGCAAAAGTATTGAGCAGTTTTCTTTCTGTGTCAAGACATGGCAGACTAAATTTTTTCATATTTTATTTTTGACAGCATAGTTTGCTTCTAAAGTTACGTTGCCGCATACACTGTGATTAACATTCAAAGCGAAAACTGCTGTCCGACGCCACTGCTTCACATGATAGTAACGTTGAGAGAGGAGGAGGCAACATGTGTACTCGTATGACAAAGCAGGGGCAAAACTATTGAGCAGTTCTTTTTTTGAGATATTTTTGCATACTTTTCAAATTTTGTTCCTAAAGCTGCGTTGTATCCAAAGCGAAAGCGGCAGGACGACGCCACTGGCTTGGAAGCGTTTTCAGAAATTGAAATCGAGTTATTTCTCCCCCTTTGTAGGGAATATTAAGTTCAAGAGTTTAGTCAAAATTTCGCCAGCGATTTCTTCAATAAATTGTTCTCTGGCGCAAGTGCCGCTTACGTTGTGTGCGAAAACACGGCTGTACATGTCCACTTTCAGCGAAACGTATTCCAAAATCTGATATAATTATTTCAAAAATAAGCTTAATTGTTATTATTCTTAAGTTTAATTTTGAATTGAAGAAGACATGTGTACCTTCATGAAAACGTCTTGAAATCTGAAAAATATGCCTACACTCGTGCGATAGATCAGTCAGCTGTTAAGAAGTAGCTTAAACAGCTGTTAAAAGAAGCGTTAATCATACTTGTAGAATAATAATATTGATAAGTGATAATCCTTGATAATCCTTGAGAATTAGCAGTAAAAAGTTTGCAAGCAGTGAAAAGCAGTTTTGAACTAGATTTTGTAAAACTTTGGTTAGCTTAAGGATTTTTTGAATCAAAATAATTTTGAGGAGTTGTCAAAGTTAAATTGACAGTTTCTTAAACTTCTCATAGTAAGCAATTATTTTCATAATTATTTTATAAGAAATGGAGAAAAATTCTTTCACTTTTTAATTTATAAATTTTTTTGTTTATTATTATCTTTCTAGAAACAGTACTCAGAGAAAGGGACGTAGTAAAACAATGCCTTGTGCCTGGAGGGGAAAGGTAAAATAATAGAGAATAGCAGTGATGAAGGTAGTAGTATTGTAGCGCCTCTGCTGTTACTATAAAGCTGATTTTCCTGCGATGATGAAATACCTCCGTAAGGGAATGTATAATGCACAGCCTACTGAACCGGATGTCACGGGTTCAAATCCTGCCTGGACCCTAGGTGTTTTCCTAAGGACAAGCCGAAAGCTTTGCAGGTTAAGTTTGTTAGCAAAAAAAAAAAAAAACAATGGAGAGATTTTCATTTGATTTTTTTTTCGATTTTGAGTATTGAACCCATGATCTTAGGCTTTGAAGAGCATTTATTCTTCCTACTAAGACGCGTTGCTTGATAGTGTGCACTTGGCTGGAAAATGATTTTTCTTAAAGTAATGCGAACTCAGTTTCCATTATGAGCATTTTCATGACTTTAAGCAGTTCTTTTTTTTTTGAGAATTTCAAACTGATTTCTTGTTCTTCTTTTTGTTTTTTGCGCAAACACTTAGCAGATTGCAAGAACACTAAAACCCTTCTACCATTATGCTGCTCAGAAGCAACATAAAAAATTGCAAGTTTCCTTTTTTATTACTAATAAAGAGATGAGTGTAAGTGTGTGTGTGCGTATGTGTAATTGTGTGTGTTGCATGAAGGAAAGATAATTTTCATATTGCACTGAAGTTTTACGTACAAATGAAAATGTTTGAAGAAAATTTATGTAAATAATGTTTCTTCTCATTTAATATTGCAAAACCGTACATAAAACATGCGTGCAACACGCATACGAATTAGTTTTTACTCAGCAGCAGCTGATAAAAAGTATTATTCTCGTTTACACGAAATGAAAGCATTTTCAAGAGGGGCGGTTGGCTGCTACTAAGCGAGTATTTGCAATGCCAAGTAAAAAGACTACAATAAATTTGTGGCGGTTAGTGGCAAGCACGGCAGCAGCTTAAACGTGGAAGGGGGAAAATGGAAAATAGACTGCAATCATGCAGTCACGACAATTTGTAAGAAATTACTTTAAAGTAGCACTTCGACCCACCACCCCCTGGCCAGGTGTGCACACATATAGCAACTACTCGCTACTTATTTCGTTTTGTGTTTAGCATGCATTCATGTTTATCTTCGCTCACGAATAGAAATCTATTTATTGGCGTTTAAAGCCACAACAATATTAAATTAAATATTTATAAAAGTAAATTACAGCCGCAGGGAATGCAATAGTTTTATCGATACAACAATTGAAAAATTATTGTAATTTTTTGTTTGTTCTGCGGTGGATCTGCGGTGGATCTGCGGTGGCTCTGCAGCTTTTGTTTCAAATGCTGTTGTTGTAATTTTATTGTTTTAATCAGTTTAGGAAAATAATTCAGACAAATAAACTGGTTTTCTATTTGCTTTACAAATAAAATTCAAATGTTCAATGGAGAGACTGGCTTGTGACCATGAGAACTACTTATGCCATTTTCGGTTTATAGAACTTACTTTAAAGGCTCGAGAAGAATATTTTTAAAGCTTTAAAGAAATATTTACTATGACGGTAAAATAGTAAAAAAAAAGCAAGTAAAAGGTGTTTATTCGTCTAAGCCGAATCTTATACACCCTTCACCAAGAATACAGACTACAATTATGCTGCACTGTAGTAAAATTTAATTTCACTGCGAGGCAGGTAATACAATTCTCATGGCTTAATTTTCTCATAAAGCTGAACTGCATTTTAGCGACGATACATTCAATATTCAATATCGAATACGAATACGAATTCAATTGTTTGCGGATTGTTCGCATAAACAAACAGCATCACATAAGCTCAATGGCGTTACAACGCAAGATCTTGGTGGCCAACTCACTGGTTCAAAACTTGAAGTTACGGAATCTTTGAATAGATTCAATAGAGGCAATAGATCCATTGTTATATATGAGTTACATGAGAAATTTTGACTTATAAGTGTATAAAATAATTTTCGCCTATATTCCTTTTATTTATTACTCGATTCTGGTGATTTTTTATACTGCATACTTTTGGGGATTTTTTGAATTTTTTTTTGAATTTTTTTATAATTTGATTTCAAGCAAAGTTTAATCTCAATTTAATCTCAAGTTTTTAAAATTTTTTTTTTAACTTCACTTTGGTTTTTCGCTTATAAAAAAGATTGATTAGTGAGGGAATTAAAACCAGCGCTACATCCCTCCTTATATGGATCCAGTACAGACATATTTTTATAGGATCGCCATATCAATTACCATCATTTGCAATTATTCTGAAAATAATGGGAGAATTTTTATCACTGATGAACTGCTCGAGCATAGCCCTTCTTATATCATTCCAAAATAGATATACTTTACAGGATCCCCAAATAAATACACCGCCAATACATACACCTAAATCCTGTTTGGTGGAGTATGGAGAAGGGTGTACAAATTTCAATTAATTACTTTATTTCTAAATATTATGAATTTTTCAAACCGGTTTGCAATTATCCTGAAAACAAGTAGAGAATTTTTATCGTTGATTAATACGAACCGCTCGAGAAATTCCAAAAGACTGATTAGTAAGCGAATCAAAATCAAGTGAACTCCTTTTTTGGAAATTATTAATATTATAATAATTTGTTTAAAAATATAAAATAAGTAATAAAATAAAGGCTTTTCCAGTGGGGATATGCAAATAAAATATTCCAAAGGGATATTCAATAAATGTAAGAAAGAAATGGCAAAGACAGAATAGGAAGGGGAAGGGGGAATATATACAAATTTCATGTGACCATTTGAAAATATAAATAAATTGTTTTTTTTATTAAATCAAATCAGTTTTTAATTTTGCTTAATTAAAAGTTTTCAGCTCAGCTGTTCTATAATAAAACTCTCAAGAAATGAACGAGAGTTACTAGCAGCTGTTATTTAATTTGTAAAATACCGAAGAAGAACAAATACGATTTAAGAAACTTGTAACTGCTGAGCCATTTCGAATGGAAGGTTCCGGTGCTCATTTAAATTTTGGAAAAACACACTCACTTTTTATTTTATGTTTTTTCATTCAGCTGTCCATGAAACAGCGACTGCTGAAAGTGTGAGCGTCAAGGATGCGGCATCTCCAAAAAGGAATCAAGTTCAGATTTTTGTTAAATCATTCCTTTATCTAATGCAGCCACAATACATGTTCATATCGTAGACCAGAAAATGGTGAAGGGGAATGTTTTTCTCGGCAAGTAAAATCAACTGTTACAATCGTGACATTTGACGATGTGAGCCAGAGGTGAGCCAAACTTTGTGGTGAGCGATTTTGATATTTCGCTTTTATCTTTTAAGTGATCGACCCTAATTCACTCTAACAGATAATCGCAGGATTCATTCATAAAAAAATTGTCTCCGTCAGCTGTTTCATATGAATGCATGGAAATTTCCACAAGTTTTGTAAATCTGTTACACATGCTGACACTTTTCCAGCTGATATGTCATATTCGTCAAATCGTGCTATCGAGTATGATATTAAGTTGGGGTACAAAGAAGGAAGAAACATGTGAACTGAATTGTGGCAGAATTAACTTGTTGAATAGTCATGAAACTAGAGGAAAAATCTAAACCCCAATAATCGATTCCGAAAAAGTATTCAATTTAATTTTTTATAGCATAATTACCGAACGCACCTCGCAAAAAGAAGTTTAACAGGTTAAATCTACAGAATAAGTCGTCATGGTGCCGTTGTTTATTCCTTCTTCACTATTCGGCAGGGCAGTTAAGGTTAAAATTTCGGTCTTTCTATAGAGAGCGGGTAAATATTTCAAATTTAAAAAGTACGAAGGGCGAATTCAAAAGGCAAAAGTTATGATTCCAAATTTCAGCTTGAAATTTTGGCCTTTCTGTAGAGAGCAAGTAAATATTTCTGTTTTGAAAAGTACGAGGGGCGAATTCAGCAGCCAAGTTAAAATGCCAAATTTCTGCTTGAAATTTTGGTCTTTCTATAGAGAGCCCGTAAATATTTCCGTTTTGAAAAGTACGAGGGGCGAATTCAGCAGGCAAGTTAGGATTTCAAATTTCAGCTTAAAATTTCGGTCTTTCTATTGAGAGCCCGTAAATATTTCCGTTTTGAAAAGTACGAGGGGCGAATTCAGCAGGCAAGTTAGGATTTCAAATTTCAGCTTAAAATTTCGGTCTTTCTATTGAGAGCCCGTAAATACTTGGTAGACTAATCGGCCCACACATTTTTTTTTTTGAAAAGTACAGGCAGACTAAATGGCTAACGGATATATTTTGAAATAAAAACAAATAAATTCTTGGCCGCTTGGACTCGTTGCGAACTAAGTTGAACTGATACGAAGGAGGTTTTAAAAGTTGTTTTGAAAAACACAAGAACAAGCATGAACTTAAAAATGTTTAAAATTCTTAAAACTTAATGAATTTTGTGGAAGAAATCAAAATGCATTCAAATACTGACAGAAGGGGGAAATGGGGAAAGTAGATAATTAAAAGCATTAACGTTTAACAAATTTTTTTTTTTTTTTTAGCAGAAAGAAATAATTAAATGTAAGCAATTGTTAATTATTTATATGTATGAATAAGTAGCAGTAATTAAGCAGGCAACAAAATAAATCGTTTTGTGGGAAAAGAAAAAAGTTGTGCAAGAAAGCTTTCTGTTGTTGTTGTTGCTAAAATAGAAAATAATAATTTTTAAAATGTTGCTGCTTCACGGTTGACGTGACGCCAATAACAATACATACGTCTCTAAAAAGATGATTTTGGTGCTGTATTGGATGAAGTTGGTGCTGTAGTGAGTTTACAACGACAGTAGTAGGCTGAGGTGGTTGTGGTAGTGGTGGTGGTGGTGGTAGTGCGGTAGAACGGTTATTGATATTGTTAATTATATTTGCATTGTTAATACAATTGTTATTATTTAAAATAGCTGTAGGGGTATTGTTGTTAGTAATGTTGGTGCCGTTGTTATTCGAATTATTATTAAATTGTAATGTGGCTAAAGTTGAGGCCATGGAAACGGCTGCTAGGGGCAAAGGACTTGCTGGTGTTGGAGCGGCAGCAGCGTTACAATTTATGAATTGGGTATGCTGAAGGTGGTGTGGTGTTTGTTGGGGCGGCGGTGGCGGTGCCATTAGGATTTGTGGGTGAGAAGGCTGAATGGGAGATGGAACACCCGGAGCATTTCCTGCAGAGTAGCCATTAAAAATTAGCAGTTGAGGGCAATTGTTTACGGTCGGTGTTGTTAGCATGGCCGTGGCTGTGGGATTCAGTATGGTCATTGCTGTTGGATTAATGGCCATTGATGACTCAAGTATGTTGTTGTTATTGTTGCTGTTGTGATTATCGTTGACAACTTGTGCAGATGAGCCATCGTTTATCATTTTAGTCTTGGCAAACTCTATACGTATAGAACCGCGATCCGAAGATAATAAATATTTGCCTTGCAGTTGTTGCATGGCACCTGCAGCACTATTTGCATCTTTAAACTCAATAAAAGCTACAGGATGGCTGGCATTAGTTGTTGCTGTTAAATTTCCGTTCGAGGAAGCAGCCACATTTCCGGTGGCGTTATTATAATTGTTATGAATTTTTTGCTGTGGCTGTTGTTGTTGCTTCAGTAGGCTTTTCAAATATCCGCCTGCAGTTCCATTTGTGGCAGCTAAAGTGTTGGACGAATTTGTGCTAGAACTTGTTGGTGTGTTAGTGGAAGTGTTAGAATTGGTTGTGATGGTTGTGGGCGTGAAAGTAGGAGTAGTAGTAGTAGTAGTAGTAGAAGCAGAAGTGATGGAAGTAGCAGAAGAAGAAGTGATATTGTGCGTACCTTTGGTGTGCATTCGTAGGCGACAAAAGCCAGGCATACTGTGCAGTTTTAGTTTTTTTAGTTTTGGTTCAATTTTTATTTGTTTTTTATGTTTTTTTTTTTAAAGAAAGTTTTAATTAAATTCGTATTTATATTTTTATTTATATTTTATATTATTGCTATAAAAATATGTGTGTAAGAAAATTTATGAAATTTTTGTGTAAAAATATGGAAAATATGTAAATTGGTGTTTCGTAGGAAAAGCTGTTAAGAGAGCAAAGAAAGTCAATCCACAAAAAGGGGGCATCGCACATAAAGCAAAGAGTTTTTTAACTAAGTTAACCTGCAAAGCTGTTGGCTTGTCAGCAGGAAAGCAAGCAGGGTCTAGTCAGGAATCGAACTTGCAACCTCCGGTTTAATAGGCTGTGCATTATTCATACGCCTACGGAGGCACCCCATCTGTGGCATGAGCAGAGCTTTTAAGTTCCGTAACCATTCTTTTTTTTATGTTCAGAAGCCGAAATGTGATCATTTCGTGGTTAATATAATTTTCTAGGAAAACCAGCGAGATGTCTTTAAGTGAAGAGTAAGTTGGATTTAATAATTCAATATGCGATATATCACTGGCTAATGTTGGTGGTGTATTATCATGTAGCGGGCTAGGGGTATGAGCGATTTTCTTAATAGAAAATATTTTCTAGAGCCACAATTTGCCTGACATTTCAATTCCAGAGTTTGTACTGCCGACACTCAAGCAAACACTCACTCAAGTCGCTCTTAGGGAATATAAAAAAAGCTTTTATTTACATATAAGGAAAAATAATTTTTGTACTGAAATTTTGCTCTTTTATCAAGCCTTCACAATTCTGTCTGTGTGTGGCTGTGTTTGCGTGTGTTTGTGTGTGTGTGCATTTGTCTTACGGATACTTAAAAATTTCAAAAAAAAGTGTTGTCAACAATAAGTGCAGAATTGATTGAATTTCAAACAGGTGTGTAATTTAAAACTTGGATGAGAAACGTTCGTTCCTCTTCTTTTGGAATTCACTGTGGAAAATGCCAATTTAGACTTACCTAGAGAATACTTCTTTGAGTTCATGCTCGGACACAAATTGTCCCAAATTGGCTACAAATAAAGTCGAACATGGTGCATTGGCAGCCAAAGGTGGATTATTAGGATGCGTTGCATTACTTGTAGAACCAACTGGGCTCGCTAGAGCGGGACTTGATAAAAAAGGATGATGTGATGGATGAGCAGCCGACTGGTGAGCAGGCCCAGCAGGTCCTGTGGCACCACCGCTGGGCGGCAAACCAGCAGCTGCAGCTGCAGCGGCGGCAGCAGCAACAGATATATGCATATTGGGATGTATAGCTGTTGTTTGTTGATGATGTTGCGGCATTGTTATTTGAGTCTAAATTAATTCCAAAATATCCTTTATCAGCTCCAAGTTCAAATATATGCTTTCTTAAATTATTTTTTTACCTGATGCATTGGCTGCTCCATAACTTTATCTGTATTTAGTCAAAGATAAGAGCGTACTGGCACTTGAGGATGCAGTGCCGGATGTACTAGTGTAGCATGTTGTAGGGCGGCAGCTCCAGGCAATTCCGCGGCTGCTGTTGAATACGCTAACGGATGATGCCATAAGTCGGGTCCGCCCGGAAAGAATGCCCCACCCAAATCTATAGGTTGGTTATGAGAAAGAAAATAATTGTCTTTTGTTAAAAAACAATCCAAGAAAAAAAGGGGAAATAAAATTTTCATAAATTATCAAGAAGTAAAGAATATTTTTAATTGGTTTTGTTTTTCTATTAAATATTTCTAATTGTTTATTTGCTTAGTTTTTTCTTAGCAAAGGAAACACAAAAAATGTTGGGTTAAACACAAAATAAGCGCATTTTAACAATTAATTTTTTTTTTACTTAACGCTTCTTATAAAACATGTTATTTACAAAATGTTTAATTTAGTTTCATGTAGCCTGCTGGTGTTCATGTATAAGAAGGGTTTGTATGGCATCGTATTGAGCAGGACCTTAAAATAGAATATTTTATTTACAAAAATCATCATCTTCATGGCTTCACGTGCGGAATTTAATTTATAAATTTTCAAATTTTAATTTGAATCGCATTTTGTTTTATGTAAATATGAGGATTTTTTTATTTTTTTGCCTTACACGTTGCAACAAGTTTGCTAAACCTCATTATTTTCTTATAAATTATTTAAAAAAGTCCTTTTTTTTCTAAACCGATTTTATGATTTTTTAACCATTTTTATTCCAAATCTCCTAATAAAAAGAATTAAGTATACAAAAAATCACGAAGATTTTCATGGCACTTCACAGTCTTATATCCTCTACAGGATGACTCTGAGCAAGTACGTATTCCACTGGCATTTAAATCGTACATATTATCAATAAGGCATTTAAAAGAAAGGATAACTGAGTTAAATATTAAAATTACGGTACTTCACAATTTTATGTCTCTATAAGATGACTGTGAGCCAGTAAGTAAGTATTCCACTGGCATTTAAATCGGCAACTTTATCAATTACAAATTATAAGAAAGGATAGGAAGGATAACTGATAACTAAGAAAGGATAACTTTGTCAAATTATGGCTGAGTATATTTTTTGTTTTAAAGATCTCAATTTTTTTTAAGTTTATCTTTTCAAAAAAAAAAAAAAAAGAGAGGCGTGATAAAATATAAAGGTTACTTATAAAAATAATACGCAAGTATAAGATAGAAACCAAACTGGTTTGCTAGAAGTAACTTTTTAACATTTTCTTTAATGTTTAATTTTTAAGCATAATTGTGAAATAAAAATAAATCTCTGCTTACATTATTTTTAAGAGAAAATGATCGATAAATTTTGAATGTCTCGTTATGGATTATAAGAAATTTATATTTTGTTGCAAACGGTTTGGAATATTTTCTCAAGCCTTTAAGTGGATTCGTTCTTCTTTCTTGTATTCCGTAGTGCTTTAAATAGTTTTATTAACTTATTTGCGCTACTGAGTTACCCAAACAAGGTTCAAAAATTAAATATTAAATGTGGACTGAGTCTAATATCTATATGCTTATAAAAGTAGTTCCTTGCTCGCAAAAATTTTTTAATGCTTTTTATATGATAAGTTTACTGATAATATTCTTACTAAAGCCATTCAACATTCTCCCTTGAGAACACATTCAGCTTGTGCTTAATGGAAGACCTGGTTCCAACATCTATAATTCCTCGGCTCTAAAAATTGGCGCATATACAGAGCAAGCGTTTACATTGACAATTAAGAAGTATAATTTTCAATCAGGATGAATAAAGTCTCCTATGGCCAGAAATATCAACAATTAAAAGAAAAATAGAGTAGCAATTAGACGTTGGATTGTAAGCAACATAACCTTATAGGTGTATCCAGTACATCTACTCTGGCCAGCGAATGGCGGATATCAGTAAATACATTGACGTGAGTAGCACGTATTAACCTCAAAAGGTTAAAGGGATAGAAATGCGAACGATTTGGTGAAGGATGGAAATTCCACTTAACTAGACCGACATGACAATTTCCATCGGATGGCACTCTCAGCCTGCTGAGCACGGATGTAGCACAATGAGTAGTACAATGAGTCAACTTATACCATATCCAGAATATTATGGCCTAAAGGATAGGAAAAGCCGGCAGATCTTGCTCTTAAAGAGTCATACGCCCAAATGCAGCCTACTGTGCCTTGAGAACTGCATGGCCAGTGCAATGCATTTAAGAATAATTTCATTTGGATTACTTAAATGTTCAGATTTTCTCTTATATTTCTCTCTCCTAGTTAACCTCTTGCACTGTTCTGTACCACCAAATGATTCGGAGTTGGGGAATATCCTTTATTTATCCAGTTATACATTTTTAAATTTTAAATTCAGAAATAATGTTTCGGAATGCATATCTGCATAAACATACAAGTTATAGAAAGTTTTAAGCAAAAACGTTTAAAGTGTTGCAGATGAGTTGGATAAGCAGCCACATTAATATTATGGTACCTGGTTTATTAAGCCTGGAACTTTACTGCCACAAGCCTCTGCCAGGTCTTACTTACTTTCCCTATTGCAGACATTTTCTGGCTATGTCATATTTTAGTATAAATTTCTGCTCAACTAAGCGCAATAGCTGATTCGTGCTATGCATGTAATTGGAGGCAATGGAAGCTAAATACGCCACAGGCATAGAAGTTGTAACGCGGTTTAGTTACAAATTGCGAAAAGCCATTTCAGATTGCTAAAGAGCGTAATTGAATATATTTTTCTGAATTTTATTAATTTTAAGAATTAAAAGTGAATTATCAAATTTTAATAATATTATAAAATTTTCTTTTTATTTTTAATTGAATTGTTGGTGTTGGTGAGATATTGCCAAGCAAACATTTTGTGTTGAAAAAAAAAATAAAATGAAGCCTTGGTTTAAAAGCTTAAACAAATTTTACTTTCTAATAAACAATAAAAATAGTGTTTTTAAACGCTCACGATTAGTGTTAAAAAAATTACTGTGTCGAACTTGTACAGTGTTAACTAATCAGAGCGTGATTGAGGGTCATGGGGCCTTGGTATTATGGTACTGAGTATCCAAACAGCTGACTTTGATATGTTTGCTCAAGTGAAATTAAAATCTGGCTCAGAGTTTATTTTCCTAATCGTTTATAAAAATATATATTCTCTAAAGAATTCTGTGGCCAGTGTGGATTGGAAATATCAGCAATTGCCAGAGTGTGAGTGAGAAATTTTCCAAGCAAATGTATAACATTAATAACATTTATAATATATAGCGGGCTCTGCTGGCTATTTATGATCAGACATAACTTATTTTATGTCTAACAATATAATATATTCTACCTTTAAACAGTCTAACTTTAAATCAAATAATTATAAGATTTCAGTTAGTTGAAAACTTCTGAGGGGCATGCTTCACTATCTTACCCAGTCGTACGATATATTCATTCAAAAATCTGTTTGGATTTTATCTCATTTTAACAAATCGCTTGAAAAGGATGTTGCAAGTGCCACTGCATCATGGGAATAAAAAAATAAAATTAATTTTCTCTTTGTTAGTTGAGGTAAATGCAACTCTGATCGCATGAAAATTGTCATTTTATGAACATTTTCACAAACTTTTGCAAACCGAGCGACTTGTCAAAAAAATCTACCATACAGATGCAATTATACGCACACTAACTTATTTTTTTAGCACACATGCCATATTTGATAGATCGCACGATTTTGTCGGATAGTGTATCATGCTTTTTAAGACCACACTACCATACAATTACGATGGAAACAAATTTTTCCTTTGCTGATTGAAGCAAATGCAACTCTGATCGCATGAAAATTGTCATTTAACGAACATTTTCACAAACTTTTGCAATGCGTATAAATTGTTAAAAAAAAACTGTTACAGAGATGCATTTTTAGGTGATAGTAGCCTACCTTTTCAACACACATGCCATATTTGACAGATTGCACGATTTTGTGGGATTGGGAATCGTAGTCTTTACGAGTATTTTTCAAACTTTCATGATCAAGAAAAGCACGTTTTTTCTCTACTACTTTGCTTAAGACTTTCATTATACAAAAAAATAAAAAAAAAGAGAAAGGGAGAGAGATATATAGTGTGTGTGTGCCGTGTGAGGGCGTGGGCGTGGTCGTAGGAGTGGGTGTACGTGTAGATTGTGTGTTTGTGTGGAGTGTTAATTATGTGGCGGAAGTTGTTTTCGTTTTCATTTTCGTTTGCATTTTATTTTTTTTTCGTTTATCTCTTACAATTATTAGAGGTGAGAGGTGACGTTTATTGTAGTTTTTGTTGCAGACTCAAAGTGCTATAGTACGATATTTAGTAATGCTGTGTGGAATTGGTTTGGTTTTTAGTATACATATTAAAGAGGAGACGACATGATTTTATTAAAAGATTTTAGTTTAATTACACTAAATAAAAATCTTAGTGCGGTTTACTTGCTTTAATTTAGTTAAGCTGGCATACCGTACGATAAATTACTTAAAGTAACTCATGATACATTTAATGATTAAATAATTTCATGTTCTAACAAAAAGGTTAAAAGTGCGCTTTTTATTAAAAAAAAATATATATATATATATATATATATATATATATATATATGGACATGTATATATGTATGTATATGTATATGTATATTTGTAAATTATTTATAACTTGTGTATGCATGTGTATGTGTGTGTGTGTATGTGGAACCAAATATTTTTGTACAAGAGAAAATAAGTAAAAGTCAAGTACATACACGTACATACATACATATAAAAATGGAGAGAGAAACTTATAAACAAACAACAAACAAACTACAGAGTTGATATTAAAATAAGATTAAATACGATGAATAGAAAATTATAATTTCAAGTAAAAATAACAGAAGAGAGTAAAGGAAATGTTAGCAAAGTTTTTTGTTTGTTTAATTTGTTTTTCACTTAAAGTTTACTTACGTCCAGTGAGTGGGTGCATCAATGCAGGATGTGAGGCTGTTGTCGCTGTATTGGGCTGTGGTTTGGGTTTGCTCACTTTCGTGTTACTCTTGGCGAATTCCAAGCGTATTGTCTGGGGCATATCGGGATCGAAGCGTACACCCTGCTGTAAATTTAATAATACAGCGGTTTGTTCAATGTGTTTCAGTAATCAGGTGCTTTTGTTTAACAAAAATTTTAATTGTAAGTTATTTTGTATTCTTTTTTCTTTTTGTTTTTTCTCTTTCCTTCGAAATTGGAAAAATGTTTGATAGCTTTTTACATCAATGAATATTTACTTTCATTTGCAATGTCTTAACAATTCGCCAAAAATAATTTACTGGTTTTATGTTGCATATTGTTGTTGTTGGTGTTTTGACTTGTGAGTTAAATTATAATAAACGGGGCTCCATTTCGAGTTTTATTAACTTGCTAAAACTTTCTGCAGACTAGAGATAAATTGGTTGCTAATGTGCTTAAAAATGAACTATGGAAAATGTCTTGTTTTTTTTTCTTAATGGAAATCAGTGCTTTTAAAGTATTAAAAAAATTAATTTATAAGGACTGATGTGAGGTCGTGACATATAATTTAAAGTTTATGGGAATACATTTTCAAATAATAGTTCTCAGTTTTAATTCAAAACCAAAATGAGTTGGTTTTTCTTGAAAGTGGTACAAGTCCATTGCTTCATATATTAAGATATTTAGCTGTTTGTGTTGCAATTAAATTAAAAAACTTTAACCAATTGTAATGAATTTGAATGTTTATTATTTTTTTAAATTCAATGAAATCAATAGCTTGCAGGCTTAATGGCAATTTGAGCATGAGTGCTTCGTGTCCGAGTTCGTTAAACAGTTATCTTCAATATCAAATTACAAAATATTAAAAAAAAAAATTTTTAGGTCCACATGGACTTGTAACACTTTCACAACTATCCCTATTACAAGAAATAACAACAAAAGCATTTTTAAGTCCAGATTTTTATAGACATAAATAGGAAATTGGAAATCATATGTAAAAGTAAAAAGTAACTCATGAATTTAATAAAGACATTTAAACACACGAATAATCAACTTTATTAAGACTTTATTCGAGTTAAGATCTTTAAATATTACAAAAAAAAAGGTATTTTAACCTCAGTCTTCTTTTAAAGTCAGCATATTCAAGTATTTACGGTGAATAGTTAAACGATGGCATTGTAAATCAAAACTTGATTTATTTATTTTATGTCGGAATAGAAGTCAATTGAAACTGTGATTGTAAGCATGAGGACACGCTGTCTGTAGCTGACTAAAATTATTGTTTTGTTCTTTTTTTAAAAAGCGGACTTACACAACTTTCGAAAAAAACCGGCTCGAAAAATTGTTTTCGTTGCTACTTATCAATGCAGGATTCTATGCACACTTAGAATATAATTATATATACCTAGTATATATAAGTATATATACATAAGTACATATATAAGTAAGTTATATATAATTATATAATTATATATATACTTTATTATATACTTAGAAGAATAATTATTTATTTCATAATTAAATAAATTTGCATCGACATCACATCATCTTTTAGAAAACGGATCTGAACATCTTCAATATATGTATATAGTTTATATAAAACAGGGGGCCTTACGGAATATATAGAAGATGGAAATGAATTATTTCTTTTTCCCTCACAGGAAAAATACAAAATTTAAGAACAAAAAAAAAAAAATTATTAAAAAAAAAAAACAAAATAAAAATAATATTGGATTAAAATGATTGACAAACGAGCAGTTGCCGCCTGCCAATGGGTGACCAACTTTAATAGCAAATTTTGCTAAGTGGACCTGCAATGAGGAATCACAAAACGGAGTTTCATTTAAATATTTGAGAAGGTCTGAAATGGAAAACTTGTCGTGCAACAAATGCATTGTATGAATTCTGGTGCCGAATCGTTACATCCGTGAACGTACAACTCGCCATATCAATAATCGGCGTTATACTCGTAACATACGTTAACGTAAGCCTGTACGTGCAACATTTAGAAGCGGTCATGCGTTTTTTTTTTTTATAAAAGAGACTTAATTACCATTTTTCTTTAATTTCGAATTAATAATTTTTAATTTGTTTTTCTTCGTTTTCAATTTTTGTTTAAAATTTATTTTTTATTAATTTCTTAAGCTTGATGTGCCTGCTTTTCAATAAATCATACTTTGTTAAAGAGTTCGCCACTCCATTGCGTGACTTGAAATTCTTTTTTAAAAAACTTGGTTAAGCCATTTTCCCCAAAGTAGAGGCAATACAAATAAAATAGGGCAGTACATCTACATACATATATCGGGTTTCCCTTAACACCACAACTATAAAATGTATCATTCAAATTATTGGGATTGGGAGCAGCTCGAAGTAGTTCCATTTTGTTATCGAATAAATGTTGATTTACCGTGATTGGGACAAAAGTAATCCGCTGAAGTACACGAGACACAATTTCATCCATTGAAAGGGACTGTCTGGTGCTTTCTTTGCTGGTGGTATCATCTCACCACAATTACCAATAATACAGTTCGGTAGAGGTCGTGGCTGAAAGCCAAAAATGGCTGAAAATGGTCTCAATGGCATGTTCTTTCAACAAGACGGATCGACTTTACATACAGCTCGCGATACAATGGATCTATTGCGTAGGAAATTCAATGATTCCGGAATTTTATGTTTTGGACCAGTGAGTTGGTCTTAAAGATTTGGTTTCCTGATGCAATTCGATTACTTTTTATGGGCTTATGTGAAGTCGCTGATTTGTCTAGACAGTTCGGAAATAATTGACGCATTCGAATTGAATATTGAACGTGTCCTGTTTTAAGCGAAAAACTACTTCGGAATTGGAAGGATCATATAATGATTGCTATGGCGGTCATTTGAATGAAGTTCTCTCCACACCAGTAGTTTCAGTTTTCAAAATAGAAAAACAATTAGTTTGATACATTTTACAGTTTGTGTAAACACCTCCTAATGGCAAACCCGATACATCCAAACTACGTACAATGTTGTTGGATAACCTTTTAGCTTAAGAATTTACTAATTTAAAGAAGCCATTCATTGTAAAAATTATTTTTCATTAATGTTTTAGAGCTATTCATGCCGAATTCATATTTCGTTTTAGCGTAATTTTAATATTTTTTTTTGAACGTTGATACGTTTACGAATGTAAGGACTTAGGGCCGGGTGTTGCAACTTTCTGAACAGCATATAAAAATATTTGTTACAATATTACTCAATGCCATTAATGCTTATTTTCTTTTCTTACTGTCTTTAATTATTAATTAATTATTCACTTCAGATTGAGAACTTTTTTTTTTATAAAATAAAGCTTTCAAGACGCACAAGTGCTTTGCATATCAGCTTTTCATAAGAAAAGTTGATATGCGAAAATTTCATCAAGAGAATTCAACGCTGTGCCAGCTTTTGTTGTATTACGTTATATTTTAATAGGCCTGAAAGTATGCTTTACAAATAATAATAAACGAATTTAACGGCCCCAATTGGAACATTTTAAGACTCAGCCTTTTGTATATAAATTTATATAACACAAAAGTATTACTGTAGGGGAATTAAGCCATTTGCGACCATTGCACCTATTTGGGCACATCTACTTTCTTTAAATATCTCATTATTAAAAATTGTAGAACAAAGTTAAATGTGCAATTGTTTTGCCAATTTAGATAGACCTATTTTATATTCCCAAAAAATACTTTTGCTATATTGCTGTATTTTTGATTAAAAAAATTTATTTTTTATTGTATAGCTATTTTACGGTAATTTTGGCTTGGTTTGAAATGGGTTAAGGGCGGCAAGTAAGGGATTGCAGTAGAGCACATTTGTAGAAAAGTTTTGCCAAACAAACTCGGTGTAAGAAAAGATTATGGAGCCTTTTCTAAAGCGGTGTGGAAGCGGTGTTTTTTTATGTCATTTAAATCCGAGATCTGAGTTCTGAGGACTCTAAGAATTTCAGTTTAATATTCCAATGTATTCGTGTACATTATTTTCTCGTTGTAATGAAGCCTTAAACATTAAAGCGAAATTAATATTTGTGCCAGAATCGAAACTATATAAACTTAAAAGGCATACTCAGGTAGTGATATTAGCTTTTGAAATCTGCAAGTAGAAACCCTTGTAGAGGTTTCTCAAGCCCCCATTAAATATGAGACTTACAAATGCTGTGACTTATAATTGCAAATGCTTAAAAGTAAAATGGAAAATTATTATGTTGGTTGCGAGTAAAACTTAAAATTAAAAAAAAGCAAATGAAAAAAGTGTGAGTAAAAAATTAGGAGAACCATTCATATCCCTTCAAGTGGGCAAGGCAATATATTCTTGCATCAATCATATCCTTTTCTAAGATAGAAAGTACTGAGTTGTGGGTGCTTTACGGAATGTGTTTATGTAGCGTAGAACTAACACACTCTAGATCGGGCTTACAACAAAGTGTTTTCATACTTTCGTGTATTATTTTATAAATAATTACGTTTAAATACCATAAATATGTTTTGTAATATTAATTAAATAAAATTTGGAAAGTGTTTAAAGTGGGCTGGTGTAGATGTGTGAAAGTTAGAGCGAGAGAGAGAGAGAGAGAGAGAAGGTGTTGTACTATAAATAAAAGTTTCTTTGTTGACCATTTAAGGCATTTCACTAAATATCAAAAACATGGAATTTATTTTTATTATTTTCTATAGATAAAAGTATTAGAAAATAGATGATAGTTTTTCGGAAGTGTAGTGCCAGTTTTCTTGTAAATTTTCTATATATGTAATTTTGTTTGATTTTTTATTTTTATCTTTGGGGACTCCGAGAGGATGATATTCATTACACAATTTACACAACTTTGCTTTGGGGTACTAATTTTTGCGTGGAATTTTACAAAAGGTTATACAAAATAGTTTACAATTTATTTATTGTTTTCTTACTTAAATGCCATAAAAATTAAAAATATATATTTTTTTCTTATTTACCTGTAAATCTTGTTTGGCGGCTTCAGCGCCAGCACGAGTGTGGAATGTTACA
This sequence comes from Ormia ochracea, assembly GCA_963402855.1. NCBI lineage: Eukaryota > Metazoa > Arthropoda > Insecta > Diptera > Tachinidae > Ormia > Ormia ochracea. The sequence goes on from OY727105.1 coordinate 12,632,006, forward strand.
AAGCCAACCGGCTAAAGGCAAAAGTGTAAAACAAAAAATGAAAATGATTTAAATGATTTATTTGCAATTGCAGTTAAAGTGGTTGCAACTTAAATTAACAACTTACCGATGCAGTTTTACCATTTTTACTAGTTACTTTCAACAGAGATCCTTCATAGCCCTGCAAAGGAATGCAAACATATATGAACAAACCGTGTAAAAGAGCAAATACGATTTTTACAAGTGCCGGCAGGGCAGAATATTTTCAACAAGTAAATAAAACTTTATAAAATAAATATATATTTTGCTTTTCAAGAAAAAAAAAGAAGAGTATCCTGCAGGACATCGCCATTGTAAATTTTTGTACATGATTACTTTTAACCTTTTGTGCTTTCTCATTTTTTATATTTAGGTGTACTAAATATAAACGTAACACCCTGTTCAGACATTGAGGTAAATACGGGGTGTGATCAAATTTCGTGAGTTACGCATGTTCGGTTTTGGTGTTTTTTTCTGTTATACTGGTACACATATCTGTTATATATGTTAGCAATATCAATTATTTTGGATTGCCAGTTTGCTTTTGACAGATAAAAAGCTTTGTCGTGTTTTTGTGTCCTCTTCGATTTTTTACTATTCGAAAAAATGGATCAAAGAAACTGTATTAAGTTTTGTGTAAAAAAATGAAATTAAATCTACAAGGACGGCATTTGGTGGTGTAACCGGTTTAAGGAGGGCCGAGAAGTTGTCAATGGCGATGCTCGTCCTGGTCGCCCGAGCATGTCAACAAACGATAAAAACATTGAAGCAGTAAAGAAAATGATTTTGGAGGTAGCTGATGGCTATGGCATATAGTTTGGCTCAAGCAAAGCAATTTTTACGGATATTTTAGGAATGAAACCTGCATCTGCGAAGATTGTTCCAAAATTAGCAAAAACGAGCTTTGCAAGCTATTGAATGTCATCAACGACGACATGAAGTTGGTTTATGCGAATTCAAAAAACTTGATTTAAATGTTACAAATAACTGCGGAAATTATTTGAAAAATATAAATTTTGTTCTTTGCATATGCCAGCTGTTCCAGTACCAGAGTTGTAATTTTGCATTCGTAGAATGTTTCTGGTAACGTATGACAAACAGTATTAATTTTAGTTACTTGGAATCGTTATTGTATTTTCTCAATTTAATTTCTTAATAATAACTATTCTATATTTTACCAAATTCCAGGATGTGCTTTATCCTTTTTTAATTGCCACAACCTCTTTTATTTTGCACTTGATGGCTTAGAAATTATCTGGCTTTCTCTTGAGCTTTTAATGCCGCATTTATTACTTGCACTATCTCAATAATAATGAATAACTGTTTACCTCAATGAATATTTATTTACTTGATTTTTTTGTCTTTCTGACAAAATACTTACCTCGTAAGCTCTGAATAATAAATATAATTCACGCGGCTTTGCGTCCATGGGTAAACCGCTCACAAACAGAGTGCGAACCTAAAAGACAACACAGAATAGAAGGAGAACATTTTAGTAAAAAATAATGTTGTATATACACACTCGTGGGTGTGTACGAATATTAAAATATTAAAGTTTCTATGAATTTGTTCCTGTATATTATGAAATTCTAAAAGCTTTAAATTGCTAAGTTCCCTCCATGCTTTGCAACTTTGTCATTTAATTACGGGCTATGAGTATTATTATTAGTGATATAAAAATGTCTACGTGAACATCTAATTAGCGTAACCAACCATGTGAACAGGTAAAATATCTGTTCATACGCCAAAACACATACGCTCACACCTCGTTTTACAGAAAAGTTAAAAGAGTTCATCTCCATGATCTGTGTTGCCGCTTTCAATACTTATAAACATATTTTTTGTATGCATTTTTTACACTTGTGGGTTTTTTTCGTATTCATTTTTCGCTCTCCCATTTTTTTTTTTGTATCTTTACTAAACCTAATATCCTGTTCAGACATAGACGTAAATTGCTCTGGGTATAAATTCTTCGTGGAAAATGCATCTCAAGTTCTCATACAAAGAATGCAATTTCTAAATTGGCCAAATTTATCTTTCTTGTTTCACATATTGAATATAATAGCCGACGCAACTTTTCTGAGAGTTTGTTCACACTGGCAAGTTTCACAGTCAAAAAATTATTATTGCAGAAAAAGATTTTATATAGAATTTATATAGAGTGAAAAATAGAAGGAAGAGAATAGCGAATTGAAGGCTAGCCATATTATGTCCTTTCATCGGCCCACTATACATCATACGCTAAAACAGCTGTAAAGATTATTTGTGCTCCAAAAGCTGGTAGTCGTATGCGATAGAAGTAGACAGAGTTGATTTTCTTCCCTTTACCAGATCGTTCGCAATTGAATAACGCTGTACCGTAACATTTTCTTTACCCGATTAATGAGAAGAACGTCATGGGAAATCGCTCACATATTGTCATTTACAATTCGGCTAACAGATGTTGGTAGACATCACTCGATTCCCAATTGATATTGAAAAGAAAGGGAAAAAAATCATTATTGTTTGTAATTTAACTTATCGACATCTTGGAGAGGACATTAGCAAAGCCTGTTTTAAATTTAAAATCGTTATCAGATAATTCGGCCTCCATTAAGACAACATCTTTTCAGTGTTGCGTAATCAGAGAAAGATGCAGCAATTTACCCGATTTTATAACATTAACTCTGGCAAATCAAACTTTAATGTTCAATTGGGTGAGCCATTTCATTGACGGCAACGCTGCCAATGATTATTTAAAGAAGACGAGTATAGTCAACCTCTACTCTGGTTTATATTTTTTTAACAAAGATTTATCATTATGTGAGCGAATGTTCGTAGTGAAAAAATTCACTAAATTTCAACAAAAAAAAAAAAAAAAATTATTATCGTTTTAAGTTAATGAAGGCAAACTGCGAATGAGGTGAAAATGTGTATGAGAAGTCTGTCCGTGTGAGGGAACAAATATTTCTTTATACAGACAATTCTTTGTACGGAACGATGGCTTTTGAAGAGCACTCCTACAAATTAAACTATAATTATGGCGTTGAGCGATAGAGATCCTGTCATTTTTGATTTCATATATTAAGCAAATTCATCATAACGGGATGCACGACCACAGTTTTCGTCCTGTAGTCAGCTACTACCCCCAGGGTAGTACGGTATGCACCTTGGTGAAATTTACATGTTGGTGGGGTGCACTTTGGGGAGACGGTATCCTGCGTTTCCAGACCATGGCCTTTGGCAGACACCAGTAAAACTTGTGTGTCACTGCCCAATCCATGGAATAACATGGCAGCGGATGTGCTTATAAGTAATTAAAAGGTAAAGGCAAGCTATGCTTGTTGGTCTAGGATTAGGTCTAGCATAACCTAATCGATTCAGGGTTGAATATTGATGGAGAGTTCTCTCTTGAGAGTTCTCTCCGAAAGCACCATGAGTTGCTATTTACTTGCACCACGGGTACCGGCAGCCCCACAATGGATTTCTTTCGCGGAGATTAATGGATGATTTTGGGTTTGCACAAATCTTGAACCGAATAGTTATCAATGACGGACTTAGTTCTCACTCCACGGAGTTAAAAGATTATGCTCGTGGATAAATTTGTAAGGCTTTAGAGACTTTGTCCATAGACCAAGTTCGTTCCAACCTAACCGCGATGAATGAAGTTGTGGCAGGTTTATGGTGAGGTCTCCATTGGAGTTCACAAGGTGGCTTGTGGTTGATACCAAAAGCTGCTTGGGAGATTTCTCTTGAGTGACTGGTATCGCATTGATGCTAATGGTCGATAAGATCCGGTCAAGCAATTAGTTATCTAGGTGCTGTTGCCATTCAACAGACGCTACTAGGCAGTGAGATGGTTCTCCCCTTCTGAGGGCGGCCCCTCTGTAATTCTTTGATTATTATACTTGCATGAATTGAATAGACAGGTGTGGTTTACCACGAAGTTGGTGGGGGAGTTATTCTTGTAAAGTGCCTATTAGTAACGCTTGGACAGTGCCGAACGTCTTAGAAAGGTGCTTGGTTAAAAATGAATCTTTTTATCAATAAACGCATTAGTTTACTCAGTACTAAGCGCACCGTGAGGTTAAGCTACATAGGCAGGTATTCACGTACACTGTAGTACATCTGTAGTCATCTACTTAATTATTTTGCAAGCTGTACAGCAGGATGCGGAGTTGACATTGAATATGTCAATGACGCCACTCTGAACTACTTCACTAAAAACACTTGACATTCTGAAGTTAATTTTTAGTCAACTATCACAAACAAACCATGCAGAAGTACTTCTAATGCTTTCTAACATACACAAATTATGAGAGCGAATGCTTTTGACATATTTGACATTTTCGCTTTTAGATCATATGATGCTGCCAAGTTTTGCTGCAAAGGCTTTTTGTTCTAGTCAATCTAGGAACGTTATTATAGTTATTCTAGTCTACCGTATTCTAGTCAATCGTAGGAACTGCCAAATATGTCATATGTGCTGACATCTGCATGACAAATTTCTTGGCATACAAATTTTCATATGATCAGAGTTGCATTTACTTCAACTGACAAAAAGAAAATATATTTGCATGATAGAGTGGCACTTCCAATATCTTTTTCAAGCGGCATCTTAAAATAGGAGGGAATCACAACCGATTTTCATGTGAATAAATCGTACGTGTGTGTAGGATAGTCAAGCATGTCAAGTAATAATTTTCAGTGGTAAACAATTAATTGATTTACTTGTCAAAAATATCGTGTAGTGCATTTCTTTTGTTGCTTGTTAAATCGTTATTTATGGCTACTTGTTTTATTATATATTGCACAATATCGCTTATGTATATGTGTTTTGCACAATATCCTTGTTTCTTTTTTAGTAGACCTTCCTGCCAATTTTATTTCTATAATAACTTATGGGGACTTGCTTGTGGTCCTAGTAACTCAAGGAAGGATGTATCTCGCTTGTCGTTTCTATTGTGGCTCATTGTCTACATTAAACTGTGGCGAGAAAAGGTGAATAATGATGTCGCCGGCATGCCAAAATGTTGGAAATTTTCTCGCAGTTGTCACAGTTGCGCGGAGTCACCTGTCTTTTCTTACATTCCAGAATAAGAATATTTAAATGTTTTTTCCACCAGCCATTAAATTTACTCCGGGGTGCTGTACAGGCTAGAATTGCACTAAAAAGGTACGATGATGTGGGGCACATGTGGATGTGGGAGTGTGTGTGTGTGTGTGTGTGTGTGTGTGTGTAAATTTAACACAAAATTAAAACGTGTTTTATCGTAAAATCTTCTCTACGTATTTTCTTTTTTAATTTCGTAATGTTTGTCACACCCACATAAAGTAAAAATGGAAATGATAAAAATGGCGTGCTGTTGTTTTTCATTCGAGGCAGAAATGTTTTTAGCAAGTCATGGAAAGTATATATATATATTTTTTGAGCAGTTGAGAAAATCAATTTGCCTTCCTATTTAAGGATTTTTAACAGAACATTTTCAAAGTAATTAATTGAAAAGAATAAATTCATGTTTCTGTTAAAGTATCGTTAGGAAAAAGTCCTTTCAGCTAAGCGGAGTATGAACAATTATCATCCCCTCTTGGAAACTGCGCTGGCTGTATGACTTAAAATTATTTTCACAGGGATCGCAATGTTGTTTCGAATATCACAATAACGGTGGCGGAGTTATATGAGTTTTTTTTTTTTTATCAAATTAGAATTTATTTACAAACGTTACAGGCTACAGTGGTACGGTGGAACAGACATTTGATTTAAAATCTAATCTTTAGTAAATCTAATGCATTATTAATATGATTTATTAAGGGGATTTATAAAGCAGACGTCTTATAAAGTATTATAATGCCGAGAATGTGACAGCCAGCCTTAAATGGGCAGTACTAAATTTTCTACATTGTAGCTGCATATCTACTCCTGATGAGAATCTAATCTAAAAGTTAACTAAATGCCTCTGTAGGCCGATCGATAATGAAGAGCCTACTAAACTGAAAGTTGCAGTTTCGATTCCTGACCAGACCTACGGACAAGCCAGAACATTTGCAACTTTAATTACTTTGCACTAAAAAAAAAATACAGTACAGTGGTACTTGCAAAATTGCTACAAGTGTGGCAATATTAAATTTTTTTTAAAAGGCGAAACACTAAAACTTTTTGGATTTTTAATTAAAAAAAAAATAAAAAATGATACAAATAAAAAATGTTGTACAAAGAAAAGCTTGAATCTCATTAGCAAATAATTTTGAAATGAAAAAGTTATTGCGAGGAAATTCATTGTTTTCTGGGCATCTGGTTTAGACTGGCTCTTTGTTTTCCTTGGTGGTCCTGTAATAAATGTTTCTAAGGTGCCCCCTTCTCTTTTTGGGAGAGCTTTTTAGCATTGCTATTCAAGCTGCAAAATTCCAAGTCTTCCTTCCTGTCATAGACGGAGGTAACTGGTTGTTGTAACTCCACTTGTCCTTCGTTATTTATATCCTCTTCTTCTTCATCATCGTTGTCTTCTTCCTCTTCTTTGTTATTATAATGGAATAGATAATCGAATAAGAAGTTACATCTGTAACTGCACTTGTCTTTCGTAATTTATATCCTCTTCTTCTTCATCATAGTGGTCTTCTTCCTCTTCTTTGTTGTTATAATGGAATACATAATCGAATAAGAAGTTCCGTCTGTAAAATTTGCTATTGCAACATTTGTTCCGTATATTTACGTATGCAATAAAATGTTATTATGGAAATGTCATGCAGGAAACAAGCGATTTGAAAACTGTCCGCTATGAGCTTGCCTTGCTCTTTTTATTGCTTATAATTCTTAATGGTTACTGGATTTTACTTCAGTTTGATCTGATTATTCAGATTCGTTGTAAGAGATGCTATAGTTATGGGTGACAAAAGTAATGCTTGTGACGCTGCTATGAATCTGGTTGCCGGCTTCGATACTTTATTGTCTTCCCATCGTGTAGTGTTTGCTTTATTTACTACAATATTTCTTTTTGTGGGTTTCCTTGGATTCAATTTGCCTTCGTGTCTTAGTTTTATATAAAGAATTTATTGATTCCACTCCATCATGGCATACTGCTATGAATTTTCTTTCCTAAAACTTGCCGCCTTGATTTACTGTACTTTGATTAACTTCAATAGATCTCTTCAATATCTCTTCAGATATCTTTACGAGCCCCCAACCCCCTTTTGGTTTCAATTAAAATATCATGGGTATCAGGGCTGGCGATAGCCATTATAGCAATTTGTGGGTAGTGGTAGAAATAAATTTATCTTCTATTGGCTTTACATATTCGAAAAGTTTTCAACTGAGCCCTCAAAATACAACGAGTTATATTTTTTTTCCAAATAAAAAGCTTTTTATTCAAAAATAGCAGATAACTTGAAGGAGCAGTTTTTAGTCATCCCTCTGAGTAGTAACTAAATTTTAATTAGTTTAAATAATTTATTTAATCAGCTTCTTTGTTTTTTCTTTAAATTTGAATATCGCTAACGAAACCAAAAAAGTCAACTGGCGTATAGAAGAGTGTTTAAATATCCTTAAGGATGTACGCAGCGCTATTAAATCCTTTTACTTAAAAGGTTACAGTGCCTCAAGAGTTTCGTTTTGTAATTAAATTAAATACCTTTTTAGAAAACAAGATTTTAAGGTCATTTTTTTTTTAAATTCTCAGCAACGAAGACCACAAGAACTGCTTGTAAATAAGTTGCTGAAGCGAAAAATTTTTATTAACGCTAATTACGTTAGTTGTACTGAAAGCATAACAAGGTGGCTGGCTAAAACCACTTAAAACTTCTAAACAATGTAAAATAGTTAGAAAAAGGAATATGAATTAAGAAAATAATGAAATGTAAAACAATTTGCCAAGACAGTTTACTAAGGATTATGCTCAAAGAAAGAAGAAGAAAAAAGGCAGAATAAAAAACCAAATCTAATTGCTGCAATTTATAAATTTGCATAAAAATATTCTTGCACATTAAAAGAAATTATTATAAAAATATTTTCGTTCGTAAAGTACATGAGCAATATTTACTTGAGTCGCTCGCCTTTTTAATTGATGGCTACTAAGAGGGTTTTTAAATATTTTCTTATGTTTTGCATATTTTTTCAGTTCCTTCTTAAAACAGACTCAACACGAAAGCCATTAATTGTAAAAAGTGGAGGGTAATTAAATTGCACAAGCAACATTGTAAGACCTCATTTATGCCAAAGCGGTTTATTGAATGAAGAATCGAAATTATAAACAATAAAAAAAAAACAATTAATAAAAGTTAAAAAAAATAATTTAATGAAATAAATAATATTTTACACCTCTTCAATTTTGTGGTCGCTGCAAAGCAACAATTTCTCTGCTAAGGGAATGGTCTCCACTCACGCAATGGTGGAAAATAAGCGGTGTGAAAAAGTGGACAAAAAAAGAGAGAATTGCTACTGGGGCTCGGGGGCGAAAGTAGGCACTCCAGATAAACTATTTACGGATACCAGTTTATTTATTGCTTTATTTCATCGATAAAATACTGGTAAAAACACCGAAGTAGGTGGTCGCTGCAAAGCCACAATTTCTCTGCTAAGGGAATGGCCTTCACTCACGCAATGGTGGAAAATAAGCGGTGTGAAAAAGTGGACAAAAAAAAGAGAGAATTGCTACTGGGGCTCGGGGACCAAAGTGGGCACTCCAGTTAACCTATTTATAGATACAAGTTTATTCATTGCCTTATTTCATCGATGTAATATTGGTAAAAAGGCCGGGGCAGGGAAATGTATTTTATCAGTGATGTTAACTTTTTCCTAGTAACAGCAATGTAAGCAATGGGTATGCTTCATCGCCTAAGAACTCCAAGAAAAGAAAAAATGCCACAGACAGGAATTGAATCTACAAAATGGCTGATTTGCAGTTATTTATAACCTCTAAGTTAAACTTTTTATTTCAAAATTTATTGGTCTCGATTATTTTGGACTATCTGCATATATTTCTTTGCCACCTGATGCATATCATCAGGATACCTTTAAACAAACTTTGTCAAAATAAAAGCACTAATCGACGAGAAGTTTGCTTAAATCAAAATTGTAAATTTTATAATTTTTCCCTTTTTTTTTTTAACGGAAATGCAAATGAAAGAAGAGGGGAAAAACTAATGCACAAAAAAAGCTGTTTGGCCAATGTGGTAAAAAACCTCTGCTGTTAAGTGAATATTTTATATTATAAACGGCAATTTTTAGAATTTAATTTTTGTAGTTGATACATTTCTTAGTTGAGCCAACTATATATATGTATATGTAAAAGCATTGAATATTTTATACCGCCAGAGAACCATACCATATCATATTGGGATTAATATAGTGGACTATAGTGCTGTAATGAGTTGCATAATCACCGTCTCGAGCAGTTATCAAACCACACTGTATACATATTTCAACAAAATTTACAGTGTCTATTAAATTTATATTAAAAATATTTCTCTGCATATGAATGAATTGCATTTCCAGATTAAATATTTTAATTCCAAAAATATTTTCTCACTTCCCATAAAAAGCACTAAAGCTTATCTGTTCATCTCATTTATATTTCGTCTGTAAAGTTTTCAAGCAGCGTGGCCTCAAAATAAGCCAAAATGCAAAATACAGCCACGGCAACTAGTCTTTGACATTCTGCTGGTTTTTATTGAAATGGAAACCGGCATGAATAAAAGGATGTTTTTAGTAGAGGGGAAATTAAGGTCACACTAAATTGATTATAAGCAAAATTATTTAAAAATAAAATCGTGCTGCATGACATTAAGTTTTTATTTTAATTTAAAACGTCGAAAAAAAAATCAATCGATATTTTTAATATTTTGACACAAAATGGTTTCAATACTTAATCATGGCAATTATTTCATTGCAATTGTGCTGAAAATATGAAAGAGCAAAGCCGAAAACTAATTTAGTAGAATTTAAATAATATAATAATATTAATATCTTCTTGTTTAGGCGTGTCAAATTTCAATAGTTGGGATGTTTTTAGAGAAATCAAGTTAAATTTGATGGCCCGTTCACACATGCAAATAAATTGGACAATTCAAGGTATTACATACATTCGCCAGAGCTGCTGCTGACGAGAAGTTATTAAAAATACAGTATATATATGTGATGCAGTTAATGGCCTGTTTACACCTACAAATAAATTGGCAGATTCAATGTATCATACACATTCCGCACAGCAGGCTGCCGACGACAACTTATTAAATATAAAATTTAGGTGTGTTTATGCAAAGCATTATTTTCACCCATAAACACCATTCGAATCAGTTAATGGCCCGTTTACACCTACAAATAAATTGGTTGATTCAAGGTATTAAACACATTCGCCAAAACAGGCTGCCGACGACAACCAATTAAATATGGAATATATGTGTGTTTACGCAAAAAATTATTTTCACCCATAAACACCATCCGAAGCCGTTAATGGCCCGTTTACACCTACAAATAAATAGGCAGATTCAATGTATCATACACATTCCGCACAGCAGGCTACCGACGACAACTTAATATATATAAAATTTAGGTTTACGCAAAGTATTATTTTCACCCATAAACACCATTTGAATCAGTTAATGGCTCGTTTACACCTACAAATAAATTGGACGATTCAAGGTATTAAACACATTCGCCAAAGCAGGCTGCCGACGACAATCTATTAAATATGGAAAATATGTGTGTTTACGTAAAGAATTATTTTCACCCATAAACACCATCCAAAGCCGTTAATGGCCCGTTTACACCTACAAATAAATAGGCATATTCAATGTATCATACACATTCCGCTCAGCAGGCTGCCGACGACAACTTAATAAATATAAAATTTAGGTGTGTTTACGCAAAGTATTATTTTCACCCATAAACACCATTTGAATCAGTTAATGGCCCGTTTACACCTACAAATAAATTGGTTGATTCAAGGTATTAAACACATTCGCCAAAACAGGCTGCCGACGACAACCTATTAAATATGGAATATACCCGACGACGACAAGATATTAAATATAGAATACATGTGTGTATATGCAAATGATGACGCTTACGATATCACGCCTGAGTTGTAGAAAAAGCCGAGTTAACCTAAATTCTACTTTTATTGTCGCCAAGGCGATATCAACTCTAAATAATGCACTATCGCTTTAAAAATAAAAATTGCATGTTCCAGCATTCTTAGTTGAGTAGTCATGCAATTCGCTGTATGGATTGTGTTCAATGCCCAACGCTGTACTCAACTTAAGCGTAAATTCTGTCTTAATCTGTCACATAAAAGTTTGCAATTGGCTTAAATCGCCAAGCTAATCCTGAAGGTTGCTTTAGTAAGCAGATATAGTTCTGTGCTTTGTATAAGCGAGCAATCTATTAACTTGACGATGTGCTTGCTGATGATGTTGGAAACGTGAAACGATTCTATATCCTTGATTTACCCTGCTTATAATGGTGTCCTTTAAAAGAAAAAAAATACAGGCAACTATAGTATGCTTCATACTATAGTTCAGTATTGCAACACAGAAGGTCAAACAATTGATCCGATTTGTTTATTACACTAAATAGAACAGATTGCAAAAAAAAAGTTTGCAAGGAACCAAAAACCAAAAAAAAAACATTCAGAGTGAAATACTGGTCGTTTATTAACATGTACTGGCATAAATAAAATCTCTCAAATCAGAGCAAGTGAAACAATTTAAAGTATTAAAAATAGGAAAATAGTGAAATGACGTTCATATTGTAAAAGGACTTTTTTGGCAAAATGCCTAAAAGAGCAGCCTCAAGGCAAAAAAATAACCATTTTAAACATTTCGTATGCATACTTGTGCTCCTGTGGCCAATATATCCTGCTGCCTTGACTTTGCTAAAAATTTATTTTTTGTGGCTTTTTGCACTGTTAAGTCCTGTCTATTGTGTTCCGAAGTCGCTGCTTCAGCTGTGTGAAAGTCAATGTAAGTGACCATGGCCATTGTCGACCATGTTGTACTTGTTTTCGGTGTTTATATGAGCGAGTATGAGCGCATAACCGCTGGGTTAAGTACGAGTGGTTTGCATTATTAACTGAAATATGTAAGCAAACATTTTTATTTATTTTTAGCCATATGCGTATGAGTAATTCAAAACTTTTTTGTTAAACTGAAGCTGAAGACTAGAGAGGTTAGTGTAGCCCTCTGCAGGCCAGTGTTTTTAAAATGATGATGTGATAAAGGCGAATTTAATTTTGTTTTAGCCGCGTGATACGAATATTCTAATGAAAGGACATCATCAGTTCTTTTGCTTTTCACATAAAAAATAATTTTTTTGTTTTTCCCTCCCTTTACAACTATGTGGACCAGAAAAACTTTTGGAAAACAATCATAGTCCAATCAGGAATCGAATCAACGACCTTCCGTTTAGTAGGCTGCTCATTATGCATTCGCCTGTGGAGGCGCCCAGTAATTAATAAAAATAATATTTAAAATTTAATATTCTATTAAAATTATATTTATCACAAAGGCTAACTCCGCCCAATATCTAACGATCTTAATCACATATTCCTAAGAACAAAATGAGATCCACTGAAAACCTTTTAGTTAAAAAGGTAAACAACAATTTTAAAATTCGCCCCATGCTGGATAGAATATTTTGTAATTGAATTTTTTCAGAATTTATTCTTGTAAAAACATGTTTATATTTTTTTTTAGAAAAAAAAAATCTCAACAATTCAAATGTGGCATCCCTACTAAAAAATGTGATAGTCTGGTCTCAAAATGCTACATTTTTATTAGAACGAAAACTTTATGATCATGAGATCAGAGTTGCATTTACTGCAAACTGCTAACAGCAACGCCTATTTGTATGCAACCATTTTGTTGTGATTCTTTAAAATAGGAGGCTATCACTAACAGATTTTCGTGTGAATGAATCGTACGCCTGTTTCTCAAAATTGAACCATGTATTCAATAGATTCTTGCGGTACCGAAGTGAATAAAACAGAACCGCAAGTGCCGAACGGAATAAACCGAAAACTAACCAGGCTTACGGCAACAGCTGATTGGAAACAGAACAGAAACTTATGGCTCGTTAAGTATTCCTTCAGCTGTACTATTATATATTTTTAATAAAATTAACAATATTTTAATAAATAAATAAATTGTTATTGTTTGAAAAATGTTATTAAATTTTACTATTGAAACAAAAATATAATTTCTTTTTTGGAAATTTCATTAAATTATTAAATTTTTTTAATTTAGGAAAAATAATTTTGCCATTAAATATCTACTGCGGTATCGAAATTAAATATTAGGGAGGCTCATTTATACAATTTTCAGTATACATTCTCAATTTATTTTTTATTCATATAGAAATTTGGAAGAGCCACTTTTTTATTTTATTTTAAATGTGAATTTACTCTTTTAATATCTTTGACATTTTAATATTTCTGCCAATCAGGCCTACATTTTTAAAAGATTTTTTGCTCTCAATATTTTACACTATTCCGGACACAATAAACTACTAATATATAAATATATATATATATATATTTAATTCTTTACATGCAAAACTGAAATATAATTTACTCTTAACTTCAGGGATAAATTAATTTAAGCTTATTTTGCTTTATGTCTGAACAGGGTATCAAAGTACTAAATATAGCCAACCTTAAATTGCTTTCATTTAGCAGGAAAAGTTAAAAAACGCATATCGTACAAAATCTGCTAATTTCCTTTTATATTTTTAGAGTGGAAATTTCTCTAATTTTTTTAATAAAATGCTACCAAAAAATGTTGCCATGGTGATATTTTTTCTTTGCGAATTACCTTAAGTTTATAAAATATATCGTTATAGCAACAACGTTTGCTTTGTCATGTGTGTTTATCAGGCAATTTAAATACTCATGTGTTGGTTTACCACACAAATATTTTAAGAGCTCTTAAATATTTTAATTTGAAATTCATGTTATTTCTCAGCGTAAACAAGGACTCTTTTTATGGCGCGACACATTTTTTATAAAAGTAATTTTCAATTTTGATACCAATAAAATTGTAAATAATTGTTAAATAAAAAAGCTCTTTAAATCAACACAATCAATTATTAAATCAAATAAAAGTTTAATTAATAAAATATCAATTATTTATATACTTAGTAAAATGTTTATAAATTTCGGAACCAGCAGTAAATATATACTAATTGTGCTGTAATTAATCGTTTATCAATAAGAAAACCGAATGGAAATAGTTTATTAATACAATACCCCTCCAATTCGCTCTCCCTTTCTTTCATCTAAGCATAGGCTTGTTTCATGAAAAAGTGCTGCGTGTAAAGCATGACTAATACAAGTAAGTCGAATTAAATTAAAGACAAGTTTTATATTTATTTTCTTTTCTAAATACGATCCACACTTGGGTTTCCCTTTCCCCTTTGAGTTTAAATATACCTCTTTCTCATTTCAAATTTCAGATAGCAATAGTTTATTTTACAACTCTGCATTGGAAATGCACTCGAACTGGAGTTGCATATTGGACTTGAAAATACACACACATTCGCATGCAAATACATCGTTTAGATTTTGGATTGCATTTTACTTGCAGTGCAAATAAAAATTGTGTACAGAAAATGTAAAAATCACACTGACAGACCCCGAGCGTGTCTATTCATTCTTTGGAAAATCACAACTAGATTTGTGGTCCAACTAGTCAAGTTTATAGACTTTTGAATAGCTGGCATGTGAGCAGATTATTCGAAAGTAAATGTGTTGCCATGACACTTGAAACAATTCCATTGCTGGTGGTCAAGGGTTTTGCTTTAGTGTGATCGTTGTTCATTGGCTTATGAAGAGTTCCTGCATTTGCGCCAGTATAACCAGCGCAAGCTAAAAATTATTATTCCATATAAAATGTTACTGGTTATATTGTATTTGGCAATAAGTTTGATGAATAAATTGAAGGCTATTCAAACACTTGATATTAGAAGGATTAAAGGAAGCTTTTGTGTATTTTTCTTCTATCATATTACTATTGTATGCTAATGATTAGAGAACTGCAGCTTCAGAGAGCTGCTCTTAAGTCGATTGTATAATTGTAGCTTCAATTAAAATATCTCTTATGAGAGAAAAGAGTTCGAAAAACTTTTATTAAGAAATTCAACCGTTAATGTCCTTTTAATTAAGTTATATATGCTTGCTTGTATTTCTCCTGTTGCCAAGACATTTTGCAGCAGTAAAATGTGCTGTTGTTCCCTTTGCAGCTGATTAAACATTTTATCTGCTTGTTATTATTAAAAAACATTAATGACTAAAATAAAATCAAAGCAGCAGGCTACCGATGGCGAACTGTTTAAAATAAAAGCCCAATCAGCTTCTCTTCTAGGAGGGCAGCTTTGAGCCGTTTCCATTTTAGTCAGCGACAATGAGCATAACAAGTGTTAATATAATCTACCAATAATCTAATGGATATTCCAGCGTTTTCCAAAGTGTATTTTAAATAAATTATTTTATATTTCTAAATGTGAAATTTTTGAGAGTGAAAATAATTATGCCCTTTGTCGACGAGGCGACAAAGCGACAGGTGACATGATCACAATTTTTAGTCCAAAAGTCCACACTTTATACAAAAACAGACAAATAGAGTTTTATTAGATCCTGCCAATATTGCGAGTAATTTTTTCTTCTGACTGCTTTAAGCAAATTCAAATGTTTTTATTATTAAAACACAATTTTGGCGATTTAATACTTTTGAAAATTACAAAAACTTTTAAAAAAAGTTTTTCTTACAAAATATTTAGATTTTCCTGGAGCAACTGAAAAGGAATTTGCGAAATATTGGAATAATGAATTGGTAAAATTATTAAATGTTGTTTTTTATTAAAGGAATTTGAAGGGAAATATTGAAAATTAAAATACAAAATTTCCAAAAATAACATTCAGCAGAGCACAGAGTTTTTATTTAAAAACTTGTTGAAATTCATTACGAAGTGACATTCTTATTTAATACACTCCTCGTTGGCAATCGAACTTGAGCCTGTAGTTGCATGCCCATTTTGCATTATATTTATCTTCTTTTGATACTTTATGGCTCCCCGTTCGAAATCGTTATCTTCTTTCGTTATGCATCGGCCATTTGAAATTAACCTTTGATGGATGCCTTTGTAAACAGTAAGGTACCCGCAAGGGCTGAATGGTCCAAATAAAAAGTTTTGAGAGAATTCCAAGTAATATCACAACATTCAAATGTCAAGTACTTCGGAATACAACTCTACAAGTGCTTAACATGGAAATGTCACATTGACGCAAAGTTAACAGAAATGGAATTAAAAGCAGTAAAATTTGACTGGCTGATGGAAAGGAATTGTACTCTCGGATTAGATTGTATAACTCCCTTCTAAATAGTGTCTATGAAATCAAAATATGGGACACTGCCTCTGCGCCAATTGTATAGAATTCAAAGACAACAGAACAGAAATTTGCAAACAATTCCAGCAGCCCCATGGTACATTCGGCTATGCCTTTGCTAGAAACTGAAGTTAAAAAATACCCAGGAAGATGCCTAAGAATGTTAGACATGGACCTAAGTACATTAGCCCATAATATCCTTAACGATAGCGGCTTTAGATTTTTGCGAAGTAGAAACCTTGCTGCCATTAACCACAAATAAATAAAAAAGATAGATAAATAAATAAAATAAATTAAAGGATAATAAAAAAGGGGAGAAATAATGTTTTTTATTATGATAGAAGGATATGCCGGGGTGTGGCATAACCCTATTCGACTTGCGAAAACACGCCTAATAAATTTCTACTGCAAAAGAGCTATTAGTTCATTGAGTATGTGGCAAGTGGCACCACCTTGTTGGAATCACACTTTCAATTTCTGTTCACAAAACTTTCGTTATTGCCTTGCGATAGCTATTAGGCCAGTTGGTGGATCGATCTTATTTTCGAAGAAGTACGCCCCGATGATGTCGTCACCAAGCAGTCACTCTTTGAGGACACATCGACTTTTCAGCAATCAGTCGTAGATTGTCATTTGCTTGCTAACGAATCCTCTGCAATGACAATGACTCAGAAGCAACATCTGCCATTATGGTTGGACCAACCTGTACATACGAATGTACCAGTAGCTTTCTCTCTATTGCTTTGAGTTTTAATAATTTGCGCAAATTTAATTTTTAAATGTTTAAAGTTAATAAAATTAATTTGTCGCTGGTGAACTTAATGTGATTAAACTCCATTCACATGTATTTATGGAAGTGTTTGTAAGCGCACGGGCTTTATCTGCGCAGCCAAGGAATGCTAATGCGGTTTTCCTTTACACTCTGGTTTCCAATGCTCCTCATAAATCTTAATTATTTTAGAGTACATTTAAAATGTTTTGCACAATAGTCATGAGCTTTCGAAATGTTGATGAAAAATGTGATATGAAGCCATTAACGAGTGAGTAATCATTAAAGTGATTAAAAAGGAAGAAGAAGCATGGAGAAAGCTAATGAGAAACCAGTCATTTTGAAGCAATCGGTTTGTAGTGTAAGTACATTCAAGGAGATTCAACTTCTATTGCTATTAATGAGCCTCTTGACGCGCCCACCTCAACAATTCAAATTCAATATGGATAGTGTGCCTTTAAAATGCATTTGTGTAAACGGTTACTTTGACAAATGGCTGTTTTCAAGCGACCAGAGTTGCATTTACTTCAAGCAGCAAAGAGAAATTTTGTTTGCTTTGTATTTGTATGATAGTGTGGCACTAGCAAGCTATTAAAATAGGATGGATTCATAGCAGAATTTCGAGTGGATGAATCGTACGATTGTGTAGCACGGATTTAATGGGTTATCCAAGTAACTATTATTTGCAGAAACCACTTTTCTTAATTATCACATTCTACTTGTTAAAAAACATCTGACAAAAAAATTATTCTCAAAAGCTTTAAACAAAATCAAACCAAACTGGGAGTGGTGCAGTTCATTTATTATTTTAGGAGAAACACGAACAACAAGAACAAAAATTCGATTAGATTAAAAAAAGGCAGAAAAATGAAAAGTATTTGAATTAATTTGACCTCATTGCAACTACACACAATCCAATAATACAAGTTTACATAAAACAGAGAAGCAAGAACTGTAGACACGAATTTCAGATGAATATTTAAATAAACGAAAATCGAATGTAAACCCAGAAAAAGGTAATAAAGTACAACATGCTTGGACATGATGCATGTTTGCAAATGAGAGCAAAAATAAATCTTGTATTGACCGCCACCCACCCATCATTTGCATGTATCTGAGATAGAACATGAATTCGTTAGACGATTGAGTCTTATAATTGAATTAAATTACCGGAGTGGTTTTTGAATGAATGAAAATATGCAATTCAATGGCTACAATGGAAAATCTGGAAAAATAATATTTTCATTTAAGCATTAAAATCTGAACTTTACTCGACTACAGGGGCAATTGCCTTAACTTTGCTTTAAAAGCCTTAAGTAAGGCTATACCTGCATACATGACTTACATGTAAGCGATCGACTTGTCAAGTCTTACATATGTATATCCGCAAACTCGTTTTCAAGCAAGTCTGACTTTGTTTGAGAGAATGAGAACAGTAATCAAGATGGCTTCTTTTAGCACCGAATGAAATGACAGCTTTAACCACCAAACAACCAAAAATAATTACAAAAAATTCAAATAATCTCATTTGTATCAACTTTGATTCCCTAAAACCTCCCTATTAATTTTAATTAGTAGTTGGATTAATCTCCAAAGACCTACCCAAGATATCATTCCTCACTAGTTGTGTGACAAGCAGACAAGTATACTAATAGGAACTATTAAGAAGTCTTAAGTCTAACTGGTCCACCATACAAAGGCATTCTAAAAAAATTCGCAAAGTACTTAGGCATGGTAAATGGATTCCAGATTTGTTCTCCTCGGCGAACAATTTGTAATGACATGCTCACCAGACTAAGCAGAGCTCCATTTTTCTCTGGCTTGGTAACTGAAGATGAAAAATGTATCCTATAAATGTATCTAACATAAAGCGATCGAAACAATGGCTTCCTGGAGTTCTGAATTACCATGCGGTGAAATGCGCACATGAGCCATGTAATCTCAGCGCAAATAATTTCTTTGTAGGAATATCCATATTTGGATTGTTCACATTTTTCAGAATGTAAAAACTTATTACAAGAACAATGAGAGTGCTTTCGAAACGTACAGGAAAATAATTGCAGTTTTCGTTCAAAAAATACTCGAAAAGGAGTTAAGTTTGCATAATGCTAAGCAACAATAGCTCGTTCCGAAGAAAATATTACTATTTTGAGTACCAGTGCTGCAGAAGCTCCAAATTTATGAAATCGGAATCGTGTAAAGCAACTGAATCTTTCTCAGGCTACTATATGGCGTAATTTGAGACTAGATTTGGGTTTTGGGTGCATAAAATAATGCTCTTAAAATGAAACAAGTTTGGAATTGAACTTACGGAGGTATTCCAGGAGAAAGCAGGTAGTTTGACGGCTAAAAATCCCTACGTTACCTACCTTACAAAAATCGCAATTTTTTGAGTTATTTAATTCTGGCAAATATATAATAATGTTCTTAAAATAAAACCAAAGCTTTCTTCAGTGTCTGGCATAGAAGTAAACTCTTCATTTTAATTTAAATCATATTACACCAACTTGTCTAAAGCCACTCCCTGTCTCTCTTATTACAACATTGATCTTAGTCTAATTTCTCTTATAAATAAGCTTTACAACGGTATATATATATCTAGTTTGCAAGTGTATGATATGTGCGTGTAGGGATGATATGTACGGATATATGGCATTCATCACTATTAAGATCCAACCGGTTCAAGAACAGAAGCCGCAAGACCATGCAACGTACGTTTGCTGATTGGTCTTTAGAGCAGCTCGAAACAGATCCACTTTTTTTGAAAGTGTTTGTTAATAAACAAAATATGCACGTTTTGGGGAAAAAATAATCCACATTATTTACACGAGACAGCATTGCATCCATTCAAAGTGACTGTCTGCTGCGCTCTTCACGTTGATAGTGTCATCGGACATGTTATTGAAAAGGAAAGCAGGAAATTGCGTTACCGTCAATAAATTTTGGTATAGGTTAATGCTGAATGATTATTTTTTCCCAAAAATCGCTGAAAATGTTCTTAATGACATGTTCTTTCAACAAGACGATGCAACTTCACATACAGCTCGCGATACAATGGATCTATTGGGTCGGAAATTGAACGATTCTGTAATTTCGGGTTTTGGATTACTTTTTATGGGCTTATGTGAAGTCGTTGGTTTATGCAGACCATACGCAAATAATAGAGGTATTGGAATTGAATATTGAGCGTGTCCTGCTTTATGCGAAAAACTACTTCAGAATTGGAAGCATCGTATGGATCAAGTTCAGCGCTTCCCTGGCGCTCATTTGAATGAAGTTGTCTCCACAACAGTAGTTTCGGGTTTTTCAAATACTTTGATACGTTTTATAGTTGGTGTTTTATTTAAACTTCAAGTGTGAAGTTAAATAAAATCCCTAATAGGATCCAAACTACGTAGAATATTGTTGGATAACCTTTTAGCATAAAATTTTATGGATTATTCGAAATTGCTTCAAATGGCAAATCAGTTACGACGGTGGAACTATAGAGCGCTAATATATTTATTTGAAATATTAACGAAGTTCTCAGTGCTAATTTGCACACCCCCACGTTAAGCCCCAACAATTGGTGTTAGCAAAATTAATTTCTATGATTTATTTCAATTAAACGTTCAATCTAGAACTGGAAACGCAAACTTTTTTGTAAAGCACTTCCATTATCGTGTCACCACGAACTAATTTACTTGTGGAAATAAATTATATAAAAGATTCTTATCTGCACATATAATAATGTTTTCAACAACTTTATTTAACAATTAATATGCTGCTGTCGACAGTTGTTAGAGACACATTAACATTGTACCGAGTGTTAGCAAATCTAATAAGAAACATGTAACTTGTAACACAATCGCCAAGAAAACATTTGAAACAGCAACTGCCCTTGTAAATGTATTAAAAGTTAAAGCTTTTCATTTAAATTTTAATGAAATATTAGTAGCAATTACAGTAACTGGCATTGCATTTGACGCTGGTGCATACAGCGATTGTGTGAAATAAATCTTTACAACAGATTTCTTGTGGCCGATTACATTTTTACACCCACTCACAAGTATTTGCACACATTGAAAAGAATTGGAGGAAAACAAAAAACTTGTTAAGCTTTTTTTTCACTAAATTTGATTTAAATAAATGCAAAAGTCTTCAATGCAAATTAAATATTATTTTCAAAAGAAAAATTAAGACTTTTGTTTCGTAGCGAGCACGAAGTGGCATGAAGGGGGCCAGGCATAAAAGCGGTGATCTACTGGCCATGTGCATAACTTAATGGCCTGCAGTTAATCACTGCAATAAGAAAAAAATAAGCATTAAATAAATATTCTAAACAAGCACAGAAAAGGAATTAATAAAAATCGTAGACAACCAAAAAAAAAAAAAAAAAAAATAAAAAGGATAAAAACTGAAGAATTGGCGGGGTAGTTTCAACTTTCAAAAAATAATTCCGAAAATGGCAAACGTGTGGGCTGGTGCGATGTTAAAAGAGTTGTAACTGCCATTATAACACAAAACATTTAGCAACAACTGTGGACGAAACCACCATCAATTTCACTTGCGTGTATATCTTGTAGGAGATCGCCAATCTCAATGAAATCTCATGTGGATCATCATCACTAATGATGAGGCCTTTATTTCTACTCTGGGTAATATCAATAGTTATCATCGTGTTTGCCTCATTAACGAATGTAAATCTGCAATACGTCGTGTCGCAGTAGCTTAGAATGTGTCTGTGTTTCGTACACATGAGATTTTGAGAAGAGAAGATGCGGCAACGAAATATAAACGCCAACTACGTAGGAGATTATCAGAAAGGACAAAACTGAATACCTTTTAGTGAAATTTTTTCCTTTAAAAAAAATTTCCTCCTACAAGTCATGCAAAGTAAAAGAAAATCCGTTCAAATTGCATTGTATTGGCGCTGGTGCCGAGTTATCGATGGATATTAACCACTTTTAAAAAGTACTTATTTTTTAATAAAAGAGTATGCAAACATTTCCAAACGTGTCATGTGTGCCAAGCAAATTTCATACAAATCCATTAAGCCATTGTTTATTTCCACTTAAGGGAATTTTTAATAACGCCAGTAAGTGCTTGCTTAACAATGCACTTCTCAAATCGGGGGACAACATTAGCGAAAATACATGAATAAAGGCCGGCAGTCTAGTTTGAATATCGCCGTCGAAAACGGATAATTGATATTATTCCTCTTTTTAGTCATGTGTGAATAGTCGATGAGAATGAATACGTGTTTGTTTCAACGTGGCGAACAACATCCTTCCAAGCAGGATGCATTAAATATCCTCTGAGTTTGCTGCCCGCCCACTCAGATGCTGTAAGTCTGCCGTGAATGTCACCAAGTCAAAAACAAATTTAAATAAATTGCAACTAAGAGAAAAAATATGTTGCTCTTTTAGAAAATAACTTTTAATATCGTCCAGCGAAGTATTGCGGGGAATGAGCTGCAACACTTTTTGCCAACAAGTTTCTTAATATTTTCTTTCCTCTTCCTTTTATTCAACAGCACATAAATTATTAAATTTCGTATATTCTATTGGACTATTTTCGCTGCCAGCATCTCTTCTTCGTCACCTCCCCACTTGCACATTTTTTCAGAACCCCCCACCCAGCAACAAAACCTTGTCAATGTTAAAAACTTGTTCATACCATCTACCTGTGCCATCTAACAAAATGTTTTATTTCTATTTGAATGAGAAAAAATTTTTTTTTTTTCAGATACTTTTACATTTCAGTATTTTATTTCACTTGTTACTTAAAAGCATTAGTTTTTCTCCTCGTTTTTATTGTTATTATTTTAGAAGGCATTTTGTAACATCATCTGCAGTGGAGGGTACTTCTATTTCCACTTGCAGCTTTTCCTTAACTGACAGCAGCTATTTTAATATTTACAAATGTCAAGCTTCATACGCTGTTGTTTGTTAAACTTATGAAATTTTATTTATGCATGCATTTGAAATTTATACGGAACGGCAATGGAGAGAAAAAAAGTTTAAAAAGGATTTCTAAAATACCCAGCAATGTCACATTTTTTTATTTCCTTCAAGACGCTGAAATGGTTTGCTTAAGGAAAAGCGCCAATCTCGGTTAAATGAAACGTTTCGTTAATGAGTCTGTTTGCAGCCAAGGCCGCCAAACAAGGGATAGCATTGTTATACATATTGATTACAGAATCGTTCGTCCTGCAAAACCAACTCATCCACTTGCCACAAGGTGAACCAACAATATAGAAATTATAACATTTCATTGAAGACGGCACAGACTTCTCACTATCAAAAAAATCTTAAATCAAATACAGCTAATTGGTCTTGGACCTACAATTAGCTATAAAAATGAGGGTCACGTATTGCTTATTGCCTTAAAAAACAGTGGACTGAGAATTTACTTTGTGTTGTTATATTGAGTTATTATTCTGCACAGTAGCACGATTCAGAGTGATTCCATCCTATTTTAAAAAATCGCTTCAAAATTGTGTTGATGGTGCAACGCTGTCATGCAAATATGCGTTGCTTTAAGCAAATGCAACTCTGAGCGCATGGAAATGATAATTTTATGAAAATTTTAAAAAACTTTTGCATACCATAAAAATCTAACATTTTTAGGCCACACTAACCTATTTCTTTCAGCAGAGATAAATGCCACAAATCGTACAAATGTGTGGGATAGTGTAGCAGGGCCTTTAGAGTTATTTACTGAAACAATTGCGTAGTGGACGAATATATACAATTACGGTAATGTAAAATTGAGCTCAGACAATTTTATGTTACCGTAATAGTAATTCGAAAAATTGGCGGTCCATTTTTAAATAAGCGGAATGAAGCATAGTGAATTTGTTTTTAAATGAAATTATAATTAATATTGTTCAAAAGAAAATTCGATCCGAAACTTTTATCAAACGATCAAACTTCCAGTTTATGCTGCCACTTCTGAAACCTCAGCCTTGTGGTCAAGTGGGAGGAATCGTTGGTCCAACTATGATTGAGGCAATGTGAGAGATTGAAGTGTTAAAGTTCCTGTCATGGTGCTGTTCTCGGAGGACAGGAGGACAATAATAAAATATTTCTATTGCAATGACTTCTCAAAATGAGCAGTGCTACGAAAGAGTTAATATTATTTTTGAATGAAAAAAAAAATGTCCTGCTCAATAAAGTTAAACTTGCCACTGTGTTTAAGGAAGGACCTCTTAGAGGTTTTGCCATCAGAAATTACCGCTTTTCTTTCTTTGGCTTTTATTACTGAATCTATCAAAGAGCAAAATAAAAACCTTCGACGGCAAAAGTTTTCAGCCACCAGGATACAGCAGGAATGCTGAATGCTTTCATTTGGGTTTTTTATTTGAAATTGCAATATTCGTGTAAGAAATTGGAAAATGCATCAGAGATGCATTTAGTTCATTTAGCAAAGAAAAATTTTGTTTCCATAATTTTTGTGTGGTAGTGTGGCACCAGAGAGGTTACTTTGATGACATTTTTTAACACAGGAGGGAATCACATCAGGTATTCGGGTGAATGAATCCTACGACTGTGTAGGATAGTGTAGCATGGCCTTTAGTAGTGGCATTTACCAACTGCTCTTAGAACTTTTTTGTGCTGCACTAGTACTTATGAAATGTATATATTGCATATTCTTAATACTGAATACTGAGAAGCACTGTCACTGGCCATGAGCCATAGTGCAGTGTTTGTGTTGAAGTCTTTTCCAATTTCTCAAATTTATCGTGTTGTTGCAATTAATGGTCAATACTTTTCTTGACTATTTCAGCTATTTTTATATGATGAAATTCTTTCTGTGGTACGTAACGCCATATACGGCTATACAGACTGGTATTAAACTACTAGACTTGCAAACACAGAGTTTTGGCCGCAGGGGCCAAAGTTTGTGAAGTGATCGAAGTGGTCTCATATGTTATATATTGAAATGACAATACTCTTGTATAAACGTAATAAACGTAAATCACAACTACATGCACATATCCACACTTATGACTTTCGTTACATCATTAGCAGTTTTGACTGACAGTGGGTAACAAAAGTGTTAGTCAAAAATTTTCTTTAGGAGTGGTTATTAAAATTGATTTTTTATCAGCGTTTATCTGTTACTAAGATATGCGAGAAGGTCTCAATATTGTAGCACTTGATGAGAGAGCTTTGTCTACTAAAGTCTCTTTGCAAAGCCCGGTTTAAGGGGTCTCCCCACTATGACAGTGCCGACATAACGTTGTATCGGAACTTCGTCTCGTCATCAATTCTCTTATTTAATTTTGACTTTTCATATTGCAGTCCCCAATCGTATGTCTTAACCGTACTCAAGCCCGTGGCAATTCCATGCCGTGATATTGGCAGGAAAATGAATGAAGATTTCAGTGTGTTAAATTATTTATTAAAACAATTCTTTTATCCTTTTAAATGAACTACTGTTAAGCGTTTACGTTTAATTTAGTTTTCCTTCTAAAGGGGCTCGTTAGCACGCTCTTGTTGTCTTAAGAAAGTTTACAACAGCAGGCAACTGCAATTAGCAACACGCCTACAAGAACTTGCGCGTAAACACATACAAATGCGGAAAAGTTCAAACAAACTGCATTTGAAGTTTGACTGTGAAATGAACTTTTCCTACTCCCTGGCATCGGCAAACTTTCCTAGTTTTTCAACAATTCGCTCCTAAACGAATATGAAACGTGACATTGTTGAAACTTTATTGCATTTTGATAAGGTTGCTTGTTAAAGCTTAAGAAGACCAACCGTTCAAGCTCACTGGCTAACATTCACACTTTCTTAGGCATCTAGTCGAAAACAACCCGTTGCCTTCAACGACTGGTCAGCTTTTAGCCAAAACTTCCAAAATGGCACAATATTTGCCAGAGTGCTTCTCTGTAAACTCCGCGATTGTATTTCATTTAGGAAATGTTGCTTTCCGACAGTTTCTAAATGGGTAGACGTTTAAAATGCTACATTAAGGGTATTCAGCTGGCTGCTCAGCATATTACGGCTCATGCTAATTCAGCTCATTCAGATGAAATCAAATTCAAGATATTTTGAAATAACAAATTATTACTCGGGCGAGTACTTCTATTTGAGAATTTAGTGCGTTTAAAAATTTAGAAATTTAGTCTGCCATATATATTATAAATATATATATATATTATAAATATATATATAATATATATATATATTTAATAAATAATATATTTATAATATATATATATAGTTTGATCTTTTTCTTTATCACTAAAAGAGCAATTTTGTCGTTTTAAAAATTTACGGTTCATATTCCATTTGGACTGCATTTTATAAAATATAGTCGCCGTGTCTATATCTCTATACCGATTTCTTTACATCGCTCCTCGTGCGTGACAACCAATTACTCCAATTGCTTCAGGAGTTGTGACCTCAACGGGGCGTCCTGAACGTGGTTCATTGAATTCAGATACTCACTTGCTGGCGAATAGTCTTTCGTGTGGAATACTGCTCTCCCTTAATTTGAAATGGTATTATACCTCTGATTTTTCTCAATTTCACGCAAGCAATCTAGCCGTCGTGTTGAATCGTTTGTCAAGTATACGCTAATTAAATAATCAATAAGAAAATTTTGCCAGAAGCTACTGAAGATTTACCTAAAAGCGTTATATCTACGAGAGTCTGAAAACTTTTCCTCCGCCCTGCGGTATCAACTTTGTATATGCTGGCGAATAGTCGAAATTTCCCCCAAATTTTTTTTCCATTTAATTTTATTCTCCACATATACCAGAAACCCTATATGCAATGCAATACCTTTTAGGCCGGAAACTTTTCATTGCACCCTCGTCTATACAACTTTAAATGCAACAGTTTATATGAAAGTGGTTGGCCATTATTTTTTTGTATCCGGTATCAACTTTGTATATGGAATTCGAAATTTTCCCCAAATTTTTTCCACCTAATTTTACTGGATTTAAGAGAATTCCAATCTCCATATATACCAGATCCCCTCAACAAAAATGAGTTACACGACTTTGAGCTTTCCCTTTTTGATTTATTTTATATCGCATTTCCAGTTGCTATGAGTATTACTGACACAATCTTTTGAGTGTACGAATGCAGCTCAAAGCCATTGATAACACTCTGCTCCCACTGACACACCGAAAGCTCATGAACACTTTCAATGGCGTTGTTGTGTTTATTTTGAGAGCAGTTTTTTTAATGCCATAAATATTGAGTTACCTGCATTTATTAAAGCCGAAATGCAACTTATTGTTATTTGAAAACTGGCTAAAAGTGTATTCAACCGTGTGATGTTTTGCCTCCTCTTAAGGGATTTATGAATTTTGATTGCATATTTAATAATAAAAATATTCGAAGTAACTGCAGATGTGAATTTAGTTTGTTTTTCTAAAGTATTTAAATATTCAGAGAGGCATTGGAAAATAAAACTGAATTGGGCTTTGCTTTTGACAGTTATGGGGGAAATTGTGGAAGAAATAAATAATAAATAAATTTCCATGAGAAAATGTTTTATGAAGGCAAAGAGATTCGAGGCTCGTGTTAAGTAAAACTAATAATAAAATAAATTAAGAATAATAAATTTGCCAAGGATGGAATTTATACCAGTGACAGCCTGCTAAGAAGTGTTATTTCTCTCGCCTGTGAGGTTATGTGTTTCCAGCAGAATCTTTCTATTATATTCCTGCAGAGCCACTTTTTATTATTCGCACTGTTAAAAGTTATTTGGCAGTATGTGTGGGGGAACCCCCATTCGTTGATTTTAAAAGGTCAGCTAACGGCTTACTTAAAGCGAATTCACTTAGAATGCAAATACATTTTTTTTTTGCTTTTCTTCAGCTTATTTTGTTTAACCCTTCTCCCGTACCAATAGGGCAAAAATGGTCAAAATATTCATTTTTATTTCATTAAAACTTTATAACAATTATTTTTTAGTTAATTTTATTCATATATAAATAATGAATTTTGTAAATTTTTTTACAGTACATGTAAGAAAATACTTACACTTGGGCCAAAACTGCACAGATTGTAATCGAGCTTGGTATAATAAATTACAAAAAAAATAAAGTTGGTATATTTGAAGGCAATCCTTTAACCAGATAACTACAACAATAAATAAAAAAATATTTGTGAGGAGTGCAAAGCTTTTTTAAGCTTTTCTTAGTATGTGAATTCTTGCAAAGAATACAAGAGACCTGCTAATGGGACAGAATTGACCCACTTACATTACATACTTTTTAGATAAAGAAATACAGGATAAGGGTTAAATAAACAAACTACACTATACACTATATTTATTCGAAAATTTTTATTTCTTTCTAGTATTTCATTTAAAAAGTATATAAAAAGAGGCTCCACATTAAGACTGTAAGAAGTTACTTCTGATTAGCGAAATCTTAAAAGTTTTCGGAATTAAAATAATTCGAATTTTATGTGTAGGCGAATGAATATTACCCAACCGACAAAAAGGGGAGGTCGCAGGTTAAATTATTGCATAGACCATCGGTGTTTTTGCGGGGGAAACCCGAAAGCTTTTTATATTGAGTTTGTTAAAAAATAAAGCCAATTTGTGTTAAGACTGAATTTGCTACGCTTTTTTGGAGGGGCGAATAAACTTGCATTCACGTGATAGTAGATTCGCCGCAGGCTTGTCGCTTCATTCTTAGTTTGCAATAAAAACAACTTTTATCTTTTATAATAAAGTTACTAATTGTTTCAAAAGTATATAAAAGGGAATGGCTTTGGATGTACAGAAAATACAGTGATGGACGCTGCTCCTGGCTCCCCTTTTAAGTTAATTAAGTTTTGCATAAAATAAGCTTGTTAGTCTGACAAAATAAAATAAATTTAATTGAGCAAGTGAAAGTAGGCGAAATTAAATAGATTCAAGCCAAATAAAATTACTTTGTATTGTTTTGTGCAGCCTGTTTAACAATGACTACGATTCCAATTTTGAAATTCTCCATTGACTGATAAAATTAATTGAATCTTCAAACTACAAATCAAAATAAATTCATCAACCACAAGCAAAATAAAATGAAAAACTGATTTCTTTAATCAAAGTTTTTTTAAGCTTTTATTTATGCACAAATTCCTGTATTATTCCTGAATGAAATTATAAAACAAATTTCAGATATTATATTTTATATTACATATAAATCAATCAAATATATTATTATATATTTTATAGAATGATGGCTCAAAGTTCGGTATTTAAGAAAAATTTATCTTGTTGTGTGAAAAATGACAAAAGCAATAGAGGCTCAGTAGAGGGGGGAGTAACATGAGACTTAACCGCCGTAGCAAAGAACTCAATTGTCTTAACGAATTACAAAAGATGAACAGAGTTGCAATAAAAGAAGAAAACATGACTGAAAGACCAGCTGATTGGGGTTCCCCCTCACACTCTGCCAAATAACATTTAATATTATGAATAGTAAAATGTCGCACTACAGGAATATGAGAGAACGATTCTTCTGGAAACACATAACCTCAAAGACAAGGGGAACAACAATTCATAGCCGACTTTCAATGACACAAATTGCATCCTTGGCAAGTTTTTTTATTTTTAATTTATTTTATTATTATTTGTTTCACTTAACAGCAACTTTGAAAGACAGTTTTAATCTTTACAGGAAGAATCCTTAATTTGATAAGAAGCTTTAAATTTCAAAATTTAATTGCTTGTTGAGCTGTTATAAAGAAGGGAAACCCACTGTAATTTGTATAGCCACTGTTGAAAAATTCGTATCCTTTTCAATACCAATGTTATCAACGGTGTGTTGGTTGTCAAAATATTAAAATCCTTTCGCTGAACATATTCTCTTTTTACAATAACACATTTAATTGAAATTAAGCAACTTGTCATGTTACTTAAAAGCTTTCCTAAGCGTGCCTCAAATGCATGTAGAAAATTTTGACAGTGCAAACTGCCTTTAAAAATTATAAGTCCTGCAGGATGAAAATTGATTTCTAGTATTTTTTTCTAATATTATTTTTTTAAAGTTAGGCTATTGAAATATTAGTGGTTGCGAATTGTGAAATATTCCAACTAAAAATAATGATTTCCCTTTAATCCCTTCTTAACCTACCAGTAGACCATTTAGTTCAAGTTCCTTTCAATATATCCTTTACTATTAACAATACTATTAAATGCGAAAAGTGTATAATAAAAAAAGAATAAAGAAATTAATGAATTAAATGAATTAAATTTAAAAAAATTCATCTTCTGTCAAGCTGAGGAATTTAATTTTCATAAATCCAAGAAAACAACCTCAAGACTCTTTATTCCTTTATAATAAATATTAGTTGAAGCAACAGCATCATTTCACATAATTAATGACTTCATTTTCCATTTCTTATTCTACGGCTTGAAGGAAAATATTTTTTTTGCTTGTTATGGCTATAAAAATATTTACTTAATTAGCCGTATCCTTTTAAGTGCAAAAATAACAAAAACATTTACCAAATCAGATGTTTACTGTGCTGTTGTACAACTTCAAGTTGCACGTACACTCGCACACACGTAGCACCACGCCCGTTACAAGTGAGTCTATTTTTCATTTCTTTAGAAATTTTCATTTCTTTTCGTGTAAAAATAAACGCAAATGTAGGACAAGGATAAGAATCATCACTCGGAATTCTCTGTTTATTTAAGTTTCGTTTTCAAATACTCAAGACTTAACCAAATGTGTTCTATTTGTATGTGTGTGTGTGTGTGTTAGAGTAGTTATAAACGTATGATTGTGTATCTTATTAACGAATAAATGTATAGTGTATGCGCAATAGGGTGGCGCTTATTTCTGAACACAAAAAACTTTTTAATTCTTGAAAATTAATGAAATTTCTTGTTTGCAATAACGGAGGCGGAAGTGGTTTCACTTTAGCTTTTCGCAAGCTTTTTTTTTATAAAATTTTTTTTAATCACTTTTTGTTACCCACTGTCAGTCAAAAATGAATATGCCGAGTTAAAACTGTCGTTCATGTTCAATAGTGGGGATCACCTTTAGAGGGTATTCGATGAACGGATGCTGCTCCTTTTTAGTATCTTTATAGAATTTAGTATCTTCACTGAATTTCTAGTCTGGATCAGCTTTAAAGGGTATATGATGAGTACTTGAGAATTTGTATGAAGGCGCGCCTTTATTAAATTTTTATTGAGGATCACCTTTAGAGGGTATTCGATGAACGGACGCTGCTCCTTTTTAGTATCTTCATTGAATTTCTAGTCTGGATCACCTTTAAAGGGTATATGATGAGTACTTGAGAATTTGTATAGAGACGCGCCTTCTTTAAATTTTTATTGAGGATCACCTTTAGAGAGTATTCCATGAATGGACGCTGCTCTTTTTTAGTATCTTTGTAGAATTTAGTATCTTCATTGAATTTCTAGTGTGGATCACCTTTAAAGGGTATTCGATGAGTACTTGAGAATTTGTATAGAGGCGCGCCTTCATTGAATTTTTATTAAGGATGCTGCCTTTTTTCGTATCTTTGTAGAGGTGCTCTTCATTTCTAATTTGGATCACCTTTAGAGGTATTGGATAAACAGGCATTGCCTAGATGAGTATCTTTATAGAGGCGTACCTTCATTTCTAATGAGGATCATCTTCAGAGGGTATTCGATAAGTACTTCAGAATTTTTATAGAGTCGTCTCTTCATTGATTTTCTAGTGAGAAAAGGACGTTGCCTACTTGGATATTCTTAAAGAAGGCTACCTTCGTTGCTAGAAGAACGAAAAACGAAGCACAATATCTGCAATAATTCAGGCAAAACAGAGTTCGCCTCAGTTTTTCGCAAGCTTTTATTATAAAGTCCTTTTTATGAAGATCAGCATTACGGTTTTGCGTTTACTTTAAATACAAAATAAATAATTAAATAAAATTTCCACTACAGTGCAGACCAAATTT
The DNA here is from genome assembly GCA_963402855.1 of Ormia ochracea. Lineage (NCBI taxonomy): Eukaryota > Metazoa > Arthropoda > Insecta > Diptera > Tachinidae > Ormia > Ormia ochracea. The sequence goes on from OY727105.1 coordinate 12,664,039, forward strand.
ATTAATAGTTGTTTTTCTCGCACTAGAAATAATTATGTTGCTCTGTATGCCAAAAGTTAAAATGTTAATTTCCTGTAGCCTTTGACTACCACTTTAATTAGAAAGTTTGCATAGTTATACTCACATGGGTGATACTTTCCCAAACCGTTTGCAAGCATTGCAAATGCAACTTCCAGCTTTTTAAAAATCATCATGATTGCAGGTGTTAAAATAATAACACCTCGTCAGAATTCTATTGGGAAAATATACTGTGTATGCATTTGTAAAGAGAAAAAGTTTATTTAATTAGCGCTGACAAGTACACCGATGTACGAGTATGTACAAGGCTACATGTGTTTGTGGGATCAAGGAGTTTTGAAAGTGTGGGAGTCTATTCAGAGCAGAATGCCATGTCTGGCAGGAGTTGTATTTGACTCTCTTATCATATTCAATCATGTTCACAATAACATATCCAGCATTTAAATAAATCATTGTAAAAGTTTAAGCATATTATGAGAAGAGTGAGACATATTTTGAAGCCCACTATCCCTCTCTATCTATCATTAGTAGGACCTTTTTCTTATATTTTGAAATAAACGACAATAACGAAATTATTTTTGAAGCTTAAATTACTTACTGTCATGGCTTTAAGCGTCTCTTCAATGGGATTTTCGGCCATTAGCAACGTTTTTTAAAAAAAGGGGAGACAATGCTTTTCAGTTTGAACACACCGTTTGTTAGTTTCTACTTTTCATTGCTCTGCAATCTTCTAGGGAATATTTAAAAAAATGAAAACAAACTTAATATCTGCTTAATTAGTATTAAGTTCAAATTTATTTCCAGCAGCTTCTTCCGTAGTAGAACAGAATGAAAACGTTAAAACTCAAGCGGCATAGATGTTGGTATAGAAAGGGGCACAAAACAGCTGATGCGTAACAGAATAGAATAAAATAATAAAATGTAACAAATCGAACGTGCGGCTCATAAAGAGGCAAACTCATTCGTAGTGGATCAGAATGAAAACGCTAAAACAAACGCGGCAATAGGTTGATATTTAAAGGGGCACAAAACAGCTGATACGTAACAGAACAGAATAAAACAATAAAATGTTAAGAGAACAGACTCATTCGCACTTTTTCGTCGAACAGAATGAAAACGCTAAAACAAACGCGGCATAGAGGTTGATATTTAAAGGGGCACAAAACACCTGATACGTAACAGAACAGAATAAAACAATAAAATGTAAAGAGAACAGACTCATTGGAAGTAGAACAGAATGAAAATATTAATGTGATACAAAACAGCTGATACGAACAGAACAGAATAAAATAATAACGCGTAGCAGATCGAACGTGTAGTCCATAAATAAGGCCACTTGTTTCAAAACTTCACATTTATTTTGAGAAATGTCCTTTCAAAACTGTACACGAACATTTTCAAACTTCACTTTTTTTAGAAAAGTCCTTTTAAAATTGCACACTAATCAAATACTGCCTTTAATTTTTTTCAGGTTTACGGTAGAAAAACCTTTATCCTATTTTAAACGCTTTCACAAAACACATTCGATAGTCGCCAACAGCAGCTTTTTAAATTACAACTAGTTGCAAGTACAAATTCCTTTGAGCTGCTGTTGTCATCTGTCTGATAGTTGCAACTTTTTAACGCCATACCCCCTCCTTTTCATATTTTATTTTCACATATTTTTTAATATTTTATCCTTCCACTTATTTTGTCTCAACATCTTTATGAAAATTGTAAAAGTTTTAATAAATTTTGTATAAAAAGTTTAAAAAAATAGTATCTGCCAACAAACTTTAAATAAACTTAACAAAAAAAAAAAAAAAGGAAATGGAGGTAGAGTTACATCTATGGAAAGGTAAGCAGAGAGTGAATATATAAAATAAGCACTTTTCGAAACGAGCTTTGTGTTGTTATGAGGAAAACACGATAATTCATTTCAAAAAATATAAATTAAAACACATTTCTTCTATTTATAACACACTTATCAACAGCATTTAATTTTTATTATTCCTGTGAATGCTACTCGTGCTTACACGGAGCAACTCAAGCCAAAGGAATACAATGTATGTGCTTGTGTTTAGTACCGAACCACTTGAATCTTTTGATTGCAAATAAAGAAAAATTCTTAGTTAAATTCACGTGGAACCACAATTATGCAGCAAATTTAAATGCCTGTAATTGTGTGTGTTTCAAGTGTGAAGGGATGGTAAGAGAAGGGAAGGGAAGGGGAAAGAAAAATGAGTCATTGTGTTGGGTTTTTTCACTTCATTCTATTATTCTGCATTCTTTACTTGAGTTTTCTTAACAACTGCATGAAAACAATGATGATTGTATAACAATTGCTGGAGATAATTAGCGTTTTTTTACTATCTCTCTCTCTCTCTCACACACACACACTCACTGTAAAACGTAGAGTTTATTACATTGCTTTGTAATAACCATTGCAAGCCTTTTTTTACACAAAAATTTGTACACGAAAGCACACGTGCGGTGTGCAAAACTATTCACAATATTATTGTTATAAAGGATTCTATTTAAATTCTTTAAATTTTAATTTAAATGCCGTTTCTAAGAACCCATTTAAATTGATTAAGGGGGTAACTTGCTAATTGTTTAATTCAGTTTTTGGGAGTAACTTTTAGACAAATATTTCTTGGAATTAATTCACAACCAACGAAGAAGAAAATTTATATGAAAAGCATAACAAATATTTTGCTAATCAGATTCGACTGCACTTAAAAGAATTAATCTTAAAAGCACATGGGAATTGCTATCAGCTGATTTTTAAGTACATTTTTAGGCTGCTAATGCAGATCAGCAGGGAAAAGTAATAAAAAAAATTTTTTTTCTTATTTTATAAATTTTGAATAGGCATCATGCAATAAAAACTATCTTGCTCCTCGAGGGTATAATGGTTAGTATACCCGCCTGTTGCGCAGGTGTCAGGGGTTCAATTCCAAGGGGAGCCAGAAGCCAAAGGCCTCAGTAGCCAGTGCCTCTATACATATTGCAATTATATTCATATAATTGTAATATTTGGTAAAATAAATAAAAATAAAACTATCTAATTTTATAATTATAATTTGATAAAAAAATACATTTTGCACTGTTTGCGACGCCACAGCGCATCGAAATCAGCAATGTCTGAATATTAATTTTTGAAAATATTGTGCAAATTAATTTATTATATTATTAAACTGCAGTATTGCAAATAATCATGGTTTGACTGGAAGTGGTCGGGTTTAGAAATGTTTGATGTTCAAAATTACTAAACTTGATTTTAGTTTAATTGTTAGGTTGTGCTTTCCAAGGCCAGCACTCGTCGTGTAATTTTTAATAGTACAATGCAATTCGCCAGAGTTATGCAGACAGTGGGGGCTAACTAAGCCGCATCCCTGCCATCAAAAAAATTTACTGCTGAAGTGTTTTTGGTATTGATTTTATTCATGGTCTGCTTGTTTACTTCCGCGATGAAACAGAGTTATGGAATAAGCAGCTAGTCAACCAGTCGGACAACTATCCAATTAGCCAAGCTATCTGACAGCCAGCCAGCCAGCCATGTTAATTGTTTGCTGGTAAACGTTAACTGAGCCGTGACTATGCTTTCAGCACTTGAAGAAGAACAGTACGCATACATTTTGTTCCAGGACATTGATAATTTTTAGTTGACCAACTTCTAATACAGATTACATTTTAAAGAAAACACGATTAAAAGTATTCCTTTTAGCAGTCTTTAAACATTTTTCTCTTCTCCTTTCAGTAACTTCAGTAACTTTTCCATAAGTGATATAATCAATTACTTAGTTGCCAATTGATTTATTTGCTGGAGAGTCAAGACTACTGGAGTGCATATTGAGGAGAAAACAGAAAGATCTCGATGCAACACTGCAAATCGGGGCCTCAGGAAGTGGGATGGGAGTACTAACAATATGAAATTATTTAGTTACACAGTATTACTAACCTAGAAGTCCTAAGCCCTTTAGTTAATTAGAACGGCATACAATTTCTAATATAGCTGAAGTTTACATCAAAGTGGGGCAGATATGTCATGTAATTACCTAGATTTAATGTAAATTTCACCAATAAATCTGTAGATTGCTAGGCTAATAACACGTGGATTTATAGTGTTTTCACACCTAAAGTTAAAACCTGGTTTTAACTTAAAACCTACAAACAGCTGATTTTGTGTTCACATACAATCTTGATAAAATCAGGTTTTATAATACAGTTTATCAAATAAATTAGTTAATGAAAAAATAAATTTTTTGTAGAAATAGGTGTGTTTGTCGTAATTATTCTTCCCACATTTTTTTGACAAATTGTATGACAGCTGTTATTGTTTATATAAAAAATAAGAAATTTTTAAAATGTGTTCTAAAATTTAAATAATTGATTTTACATTTTGTGAATGAATATTTGTGAATGTGAATGAATTATCAGCTGTTTTCAAATCTTTCTAATTTGGTAGCACTGAATATGTACTGTATAAAACAAGGTTGTATTTCATAAAATCTACTTTAAACCAATTCAAAAAAGGTTTTAAAATGGTGTTATGAGAATTATTTTGTATGGTAAAACCAGGTTTTAAGAATTAGTTTTAAAGTTAAAACCAGATTTTGTTTTAAAACCAGGTTTTATCCTCAGTGTGAAAACACTATTAGCCAACCGACAGTGCGCTAGTAAAATGATGGACCCACCCGATGGGTGCAAGGTAGTTTTCTGTATGGGACTATTAGTTATCTTCTTACCGAAATACTATAGAAAGCAGTTCCGCGAACGAGTTTGTGTAGGAGAGATGAGGGATTGATTTTAGTGGAATCATAACACGAAACAGTTGTTAACAAAAGTTAACCCCTGGAAAATCCAAAGGGATTTTTCAAACCTTCTCATTGTCAAAAAAAGAAACCGAATTATTTTGCTTGAGTGGAACTAAATGGAATTTATCTCTTTGATCTTAACAATTTATTAGCGATGTATTTATATTTAGTAATTGATGTTTATTTTATGATAATTTAAATCGTATTAAACTGAAAAGTTTTCAACTTTTAATTTATAATTTTTCTCACTTTCCTACAAGACAACAACAACAAAATAATGACTTTTTACTTCTCTTTAACGTTTTTATATTTAATTGTGCTTTATTTGTGCAACATTATCAGATTTATTATAATACAAGAAGCCATTGAAATGCAAAAAAAATGGAGAAACAGCGCCTAGAAATATGCAAAAAAAATATGCAATAACTGCAACACAATGATCTACATTTTTGCTATTTTTAACTTTCAACGAAATACAAAAGGAATTGCACAATGAATTTTCATACTGTAAATTACGTGTAGTTAACTCGCTTTTGTTTAGACTAGAAGTAAAACTTTAACGCTGCTCTGGTTAACACATGCACTTGCAGAACCTCATGCACAAGGAGTGCAGTGGCTGGATATCGTGGATACAAAAACACAGAATACCGACACGCACACACTACACCATTTGCATTTACTGCATTGCAGTACGAAAAATACGCTTTCTTTAGTTGATCTGCCCAAGTATGTCTTGTTTTGCTTTATTTATTTCTTTTTTGATTTATTTTTTGCCTCCTTTTCATTTCATTTCATTCCATTATATATTTTTTTTTAGGTTTCTCCTTAAAAGAAAAATGTCTAACAAGTTTGCTGCTTTACTACACTCCAATAAAAAGTGTATAAAAATGATTCCTAATGCTTTTATCCGTCCCTTATAAAGGATGAATTCTTTTACGTCCTCATTTAATTTCAACCCAATTTATTTTATAAGTAAAAAAAAGAATTCGAAAAAGTGTTCATCAATAATCCTTATTTCGTATTTACGCCAGACTTTGATTTATATTCTTCTCAATTTGTTTTCCCAAACATTTTATCAACTGGAAGCAACATCTTTAATAAGAATGCTTTGCAAGCAAGTCCTCTGCATTGAGTTTATTTTCTAATTGACTTGCAAATAATGGCAGGACTTTATAAAACGTTTGCTTTAAAAATTTAGTGAATCTGTAGCGCAAATTAAGGATTTTATAAATAAAACTATTTGCCAATATTTAAATAAATTTAAGGACACAAAATCAAAGAAGAAGGAATTTTAGTTAAGGAAATATACTTAAATGCTTAAGCACGTATTTTGTGTATACATACATAATTATCAGTTATGTGAATGTACTCAGTGACCTCTAAATGCTCGAGAGAATACTAATTTCTATCCAATTCTCGTAACGAATTTCACCAACTACAAATTAAATCCAAATGAGAAGTATAATCGTATCAAAACTATAACAAGATTTCAATAATCAAGATAAAAGCATTTTAAACGGTATAAGAAGAATTTTACATTAGCTGGCTTTTATAAGTTTAAATACAAATAAAAGAAGGCTAGAAAAATGATTGTAAAAAACAACAGCTATAAAGGAAATGCAGCACATCTCAAATCAAGTGGTGCTCTGTGCCATCAAATGATTGCTTCCATGTATTGAGCACTTTGCTAATCAAGTATACAGTACTTAAAAGTATTTTTCGTATACTATAGTAACGTTTTACTCATGGGACAGCTGAGACTATGAAGTAAGTAGTCGAGATTAAAAATCTACCAGAGAATTACACTGTAAAAAACCAAAGCGAAAACTATGGAAATAGTCTCCTTCTTTGAAGATTGTGTTGTTTTCGGACCAGGCCTCAGGCGAAATATAAAAGTGATACAAACGTATTAGCTTTTTCCTAAAATAATTCGTATTTATGATTATATATAGCTGAGTATATGGACTTTGGCTAACTTCATAAAGGCAGTTTAAAATGCAACACTGCAAAGAAATTTTGTTAAATGCCATATAAACAATTTATTGCAACACTGCTCTGTCAAAGAATGCAATGACATTTTAGTTTGGTTTATTTTTGCTAAATATAAACTTTATGTATATAGAATATCAACCAATTTCATTGCATTTATGAAACACCTTGTAGTTTCGCCTATGGAGTATGGAAAATTGGCGCCCGCTTACTTTATTTTGCACACTACTTGTTTCCAAATTGTATTTCTTTTTTCTTTTTTGTAGTCAAATCTGGCTCGTATTTCAAGAGTACTTTTATAAGTAGATTCTTTCTTTTATGGTTCCATTTTTTCCCACTGTGTAAACATACAAAATCAATAAATTTCGTATTCAAATAAATAATAATTTGACTTGGCATAGATCTACCTTTTCCTTCCAAGCTAAATTGAGAAGTTTTCCAAAATGAACACACAGAGAAAAGTAAAGCATTAGAAAAAAAACAAAGTATAAATTTTACAGATATTGCGCAATGCAGAGCTGTGCCATCTAATAATGAACTCGCAGCATTGTAAACACTGTGTCTAATTTGTTTATCAACACTACACATTGCAGAGTTGCATTTAAAGTGGCACTTTGCTGCACTGGTCTTCTGTAGTAGTCCAGTACAGGCCAATAAAATTTAATTACCAAAATGGTAGCAAGACACTGAAGGGAACCGCTCAGCTCGCTCTATCCGCTCTATCCGCTATACCGCTCTATCCGCTCTCCCCGCTCTGCCTATCACATGATTCTGGCAGAATGCATGGCATAAGAAGGGGTTTCATTTGGAAAAAAAGACTTCGGTTTTGTTTTAATACTAGTACTTTGCTTTAAGCCAGATTTGCCCGAGTTCTAGGTTTCGCCTAACACGGAAGGTCCACGTTTATCAGTTTTTTGTTTGATTCGTACAATGCTAATGAAAAGAGGTTGACATTCTCCTGAAATCCCATACACAATTTTCAATAGGAAATTTGAAAAACTTTTTAACAAATGCTCGTATTAGTACGCTACACCACTGCTGCCAGAATTGACAATTTCACTGTATGTTTGGCGATTTTAACCTCTGACGATTTCAGCCGATAGAAGCTTCGGCAACAGTGCATGGCGCGTATACATAATGCAAATTCAGATATCAATATATCGCATACAACGCGTTGCACTATTAAATTTTCTGAATTTTTAAATACACAAAAAAAAAATAATAAAAAATTTTTATGAAAATCCGGTTAAATTTTCCCTTAATTATAAAATAAAAAATATATACAATCTAATTTCGCATGTTTAATGTCTGCCTTCAGAGTTCCACTATTTGCGAGATTTCCTTAAGAATCTGTTAGCTGGTTTGTGAGATGGTTTTTTCTTAAAATTTCGATTTTTAAATATGAACAGATGTTAATTAATTCATAGTAAATTCTAGCAATTTCTAAAGCTTTTCTTTATACTTTATTCAACTAAAATATTTTTTTGGAATAATGTGTGTGTGTGTGTGTTTTGCTGCTCTCTCGTCTAAACACGTTTGTCGTACTGCACCGTAATGCTTTATTACGTTTTAATTTAAATTCATATTTCTTTTAGAAATAATAACAATATCTTTTTGCCATATTTTTATTAAAAATAAAAGGATTTCATGTAAAATGTTTATTATTTAAAATGACAAGAAAATCTTACCACCGATCAAGGATATTTTCATTTGTGTTGAATTTAATTTAATAATTACGGACATACCTGAAATGAAAAGAAAAGAAAAAAGTTTATTATACAAAAGATTACTGGGCTGATTGTTAAAACTAAAACAAAACATTTTCATAAAATATCTTAAATTCGGAAAAAAATATCAGGATGCATATAAATTTTTAAGAAACAAGGACATTGACCCCACAAGCAAATACGAGTACTTTAAATTGGAAATTTCTTTAAACAACTATTAACTTATATTTTCTAACAAAAAAAAAAAAAAAACTAACAACTGCAAATACTCGTGCATTTAGGAAATTAATTTCGTGTAAGGAAAGTTCAGAATAATCTCGCCAAGGAACAGACAGAACTTAACAGAAAAGGCACGACGACAACTTATTTTTCAAAGAATTCTTTGGAAAAAATTAAAAGCAAAAGTTTGTTAGAGTTAGAGGTTGTAAAGGGTTCTCCAGTAGGGATATGCATATTTGGATTGCTCATATTTTCCAATAGGGTGTGACAGATACATCACATATACATCAGTTATATCCTGGAGCATTAAACAGCTGAGCACCGTTTACAAATCAAACAATGAGCGTGTTATCGAAACGTAAAAGAAATTGATTCGAATTTTCTTCCAAGTACGCGTGCTATCAGTGAATCTTTATTAAAAGATTGGAAAAGCCACCAATTAGAGCAACAACGGCTCGTTCCGAAGAAACGAGCCATATTGCTGCTATGAGTACCAGTACTGATGAAGATCCCAATTAATTAATTCCGAATAGTGTACAGCAATTGAATCTCTCTCAGAGCACTACACGGCGTATTTTATATAAGATCCAACTGGTCGAAGCATCTTTAGAGCAGCTCGAAACAGTTCAATTTTTTTTTTTGAAAAATTGTGTTTTCGGATGGAATGCATTTTTGGCTCAATGAGTTTCTTAACAAACCAAATATCCGGGTTTGGGGCAAAAGAAATAAGCATGAAGTACGCGAGCCACAATTGCATCCATTTAAAGTGCTGTTGATATCATCTGACTATATTTTTTCAAATACGAAGTAGGAAACAACGTTACCGTTAATACAGTTCGGTAGAGGTCGCTGCTGATGGATTATTTTTTACAAAAATCGCTCAAAATGGTCTCAATGACATGTTCTTTCAACCAGACGGTGCAACTTCATATACAACTCGCTATATAATGGATCTATTGCGGAATTCAACTATTACGTAATTTCATGTTGTAGACCAGTGAGTTGGCCGCCGAAACCTTGTGTCCTAATACCGTCGCATTACTTTTTATGGCTTATGAGTCGCTGCTTTATGAGAACAATCCGCGAACAATTAAATTCCCATTGGAATTATATATTAATCGTATCGTTGGTGCACTGCAGCCAGCTTTATGCGAAAAAGTACTTTAAAATTGCAAGGTTCGTATATAGCATGGTAAGCACAGCCGCTGCAGCCATTTCAATCGAATGGTTTTTAAAACCTAAACTAATAGTTTCATTTATAGTGGCACGTAATGGAAACCCCTATAGTTTTATGTGGAAAAAATGCACTAAGGCGTGAATTTTTAAAATAAGACTATTTATGCATCTGTGGCAGTTCTAAATCTGGCCATGTAGCGACTGCAGTGTCAGATGCTTTACTAAGGAATATAAGGATGGCATTAAAGCGATTTCGAGGTTAGTAATTTCTCATTTGAGAGGAAGCAGTTTAATATTCGATTTCGCCATTTGCAGAAACTGCCAACCGACTCTTTCAAAAATCATGATATTGATAATTTTATTGCCTGGTTAATTCCAGATGTTTCTAAGCTCATGCCCATAGAGGGCATGCCAAGTTGTTATAATTTCAGCTTTTGCGAGCTTAAATTTTCATTATTTAATTAACAATTTACATCATTATAATTATTTCATCACTCTTCTCTTGCTAGTTGAAAGGGAAAATGGAAAATGGAAACCGATACGTGGTTAAATATTTTCATAAAACAATTTTCCTTTAAAAAAAAAAAACAAGCTCGAAGGAAAAGAGACGAACAAACAAGCAAGTTGCAATATTTGTCGTGCTGTCTACGCTGTGCAATAAAAATTGAACAAGAACATATTGATGGCATTTCTCAATCAACAAAAATCAATCCAGTCTAATGGCATTAACTCCAACTGTCAACATGCCCGCCTCTTGATTTCATGCGAAGAAAATATCTGTTTCGTATAACACCGCACTTGTAGTTGCTGAAAACGTCTAAGCAGGATTCATATAGAGAGTGGCTGTACTGCCACTCATGGCTGGGGCTGAGGAAGAGTTTCTCCAATTACTTCAGTGAAAGGTGTGCTTGTGTAAATTTTATTTTTGTCGCATCTAATGCTGCAGCTACGCGTGTACATGCTAATGCCATACAGCCACATGAATTGGTATATATCAATTCCTTCTATGTGGAACTGATTGCTTGCATTTATGTAAAACCAAATAAGGAACGTTAAAATCACACAGAGCAGGAAATCTAACCCAACGCTATTAAAATATTTTTCCAACATTTTATGCCACTCATTTTCCATAACCCGCAGTTATTTTGTGGCAAATCCAGTTAACAAAACTCAGACATTTATAGTTTTTTCCGATGTGATTTCCTTATCTCGCCATATTTGTATTTGAATGCACTTGGAGAAAAAATGGGCAAGAATTGAAAAGAAAATAATTCTACAATCAATGACATTGCCAAGAGCGTTTTGGATTTATCTGAATTTCTGATACCAACAAATTAGAAACGTTTTTTGCACAGAGGAACTCGTATTCAGAAATGGGCAGCATCACTTCACACATAGAAGAAACAAGCAAACAATAAAATCCCGGATGATTTCGAAATATCTTAAAGTGCTTCTCCATTGGAAGGAAGGAAAAGTATTAAAAGGTTTGATGCAGGGCATGAAACTTCCATAATACTGATTTGGGACCCCGAAAACTACATATATTCTCAATCCTTATGAGATGGAAAGGCGAACCAGCTTTGTCTTCCTGTCTTTCCATCTGTCCTATGTAGCTTTGTCGCTGAACAAATCGAGTTTAAATTTTCTTTAAAATCCAAAATTTTAAAAACCATCTGCTTCAATTCCCTGTACGATTTTTCCTAAGTAAAAATCAGCCAAATAAGGCGATACGTAACAGAAACAAATGGAAAAATACGTCCTTGAAACCACCATGGGCATAAAAGGAACATATTCATGGAACACTTTCTTTGAAATATGACTTTGATTAAAACTTCTCAATTACTCTTAAAAAAGTTGGCTTGAAAATATTTCTCTCAGTGTATTTAAAAATTACGTTGCTGGTTTTTTCACTCACCACTTTTTTATACACAAAATTTTAAGTGGATCTTCGATAATTGTATTTCCAAAACAAACACATGGATGGAAAAATTCTTCATTCGTTTGTGTGTGTATGCTTTTTTGGTACGACGGACGGCAAAGTGGCGCTGATGTGAATGTATTGGTAAAAGGAGTGTAAAAACTGATTTAAATAAAATAGAAAAATAAACTTTAACCAAAACGAAATTAAATTGCTTCTAATTTTTATAGCAGACAAATTTGATTTCATTGCAATATTGAAAATGTGTGCAACTTAATTGTTGGGGATTGTAAAATAGAAAAAAGCTCTGTGAAATTGGAGGGGAAGAACGGAATGTTTAGCTTACAGGATGTTATTCCAAAACATGTCTAATTTTTATTTCAAGTAATTTTGCTTTTGCTCTGCTGGTTTAGCGTAGAGTTTCTATAAAATATAATTCAAGTTTCATGAACAAAATGGATGAGCTTTAATCCTTTAACTTTACAACAAAATAATGTCCCATTACATCCTTTAACACTTTCTCCCCATAATGCTACCGCAATAGCTCAATTTACATTCACGTTGAAAAATATTCAATGTAGCAAATTGGCTGGAAAAATAATAAGCCAAAGAAATTAGAAAATTAAATATTGGAAAAAGATTCACTAATTAATTAAACAAAAAAATAAATTAATTAATAAATTCTATTTAAATTTCCCAAAGATTAGTTTAATAAATTATTTATTTAAAGTTTTTAATTCTATTTTATATTTATTTGAAAATACTTTGGAAACAAAGCTCAGCAAAAGATTTGAAATAAAGAAAGCTAATCAAAAGTAAAATATAAACTCAAACTAAATATAAAATAATAATTAATTAAATTAATATAAAGTAAATTTAATTAAATTTATCTGCAATTAATTAATTAACAAAAAAAAAGAAGTGCAAAAATTCAAAAAGAAATTTTTTACAGAAAAAATTAATTGATTTTAATTCAGTTTCTTTTTTTAATCCAATTGGAATAAATTAAAGTTAATTAGTACCTGACGGTCTCAGCAGCCTGTACTTCTACCCATATTATAATTATATTCATATAATTGTAATATAAAGTAAATAAATAAATTTAATTAATTTAAACAAAATATATTGCAAATAAAATAAAATTACCTTTAAATCAAGTAAATAAAATTTTATTAAAATGCGAAAAGAATAGTTGAAATTTTTTTATGGGAAACAAATTTAATTAATTTATTGATTTCGATTAATCAATTTATTGATTACTGATTTAATATTTTTTTAAAAACGGATTTAAAATTAATTTCCTTTATAATAAAATAATGTGAAAAAGTATATTTAAATTTACCTGTATTAATTTAAACCAAATAAAATAAATATAAATTAAATTGAATTAAATTAAAAATTAGTTTAATTAATTAATGAAAATAACTAAATTTATATATCTATTTAATTTAAATGAAGTAAAATTAATTTAATATATATTTTATTAAGAAATAAAATATAAATTACAAAACAAATATATTCAAATTTAATTGTATTAATTAAAAGCAAATAAAATAAAATTTAATAAAAATGAATTGATTTAATTAAAAAAATAATTCAATTAATTAATTAAGTTAATTAAATCAAATAAATTTATACAAATTTTTTTTAATTAATTTAAATTGATTTAAATAAACCTTAAAATTAAATTAATTAAAATTAAAATAATTTAAAACAAATATTTTTAAATTTAACTGTTAACTGCATCAAGTTAAAGTACGTAAAATAAAATTATAAGGAATTGAATTAAATTACAAAATAAAAAATTAAGTTAATTCAACTTTTTAAATTAATATAATTATTTAATTTAAATTTTTTAAAAATCATTTATTATATATTTTATTAAAAGAAAAAAATTTTAAATTAAATTAATTAAAATTAAAATAATGTAAAACAAATATATTTAAATTTAACTGCATTAAATGAAAGCAAATAAAATAAAATTAAAAGGAATTGAATTAAATTAAAAAATAATTAAATTAACTATTTAAATCATTTAAATTTATATAAAATTTATTTATTTAATTTAAATTAATTAAAATGAACTCAAATAAAATTAAAAATTAAATTAATTAAAATTAAAATAATGTAAAACAAATATATTTAAATTTAACTGCATTAAATGAAAGCAAATAAGATACAAATGTATATAAAATTTATTTATTTAATTTAAGTTAATTAGAATTCATTTATTAATTTATTAGAAAAACAAATTTTAAATTAAATTAATTAAAATTAAAATAATTTAAAACAAATATATTTAAATTTAACTGCAATGAGTTAGAGCAAATAAACTTAAATTAAATTAAAATAATTAAATTAATATAATTATTTAATTTAAATTAGTTAAACGGATTTGGTAATTTTGCAATTAAATTAATAAAAATTAAATGTAATATAAAACAAGTATATTTAAATTTAACTGCATTAAGTTAAAGCCAATAAAATGAAATGCAATTAAATGGAATTGAATTAAATTAAAATCAATAAAATTTTTAATTTAAAACTTTAAAAAAAAAAATTCCAATTATATAACTCACTTTAAAGTAAATTGGAAGAAATAAAGTAAGAAAGATTTAAGCGAAATTTATGTAAAAAATGAATGTATTGCAATTATATAAATTAAATTTAATTAAATTAAATCCAAAAATGTTAAATAAAAATATTAAATGAAAATAAACTAAAACTAAAGAATTAATTTTTCTTTAAAAAAAGTTGTCAAAAAATAAACCAATGGGAGGGACAGAATGATTGAAGTGTGCCACACTTGGCACGGTAGCATAAAGTTCTCCTTCTTGCAAAGCAGCAATTGGAAAAAATATATTATTAAAATAATAAAATTCAATATTAAATATTTTATAGGCAAAAATAAAATGAAAGTTGACTCAAATAAGCCACTCTCGTTTACTTGTTCATGCCGGAGCGACATTTTGTCATTGTCTTATGAAAGCCTTTCAAATGCAAGACAGTCTAAAGAAATATTTTCTACTTTGAATAGTTTAATTAAACTTGCTTAATGAACTTAATGTAGTACCTTCAATGGCCTGAAGGATAAACATCATGCACAATAGGATCCTGTTTATTTAAGTTTATTAAGTAATTTAAATATTTCTACAAATATTTATTTAATAATTGAACTAATTGCTTGTTATGAGGCATCCATTACGACATAGTTGGGTTGTAATAGTCATATTAAATCTTGAATGACAGTAAATGTCTTCAGTATTTTGTTATTTATTGCTGTGCGGAGACAAACTTCAAGAGGAAGTTTATGTATGAAGTATACTTTATACGTTGAAAGCAACGTATACACACATTTGCAAACTAGGAAAGTACTTTACAATTTTATGAGTAATTAATATTGAATTGACATCAAATCCCAGGAAATCCCCCTCCTGCCACAATACCGAGAAGTGTAGCAATTCAAAATTTCAAGACTTTCAGACGAAGCAAGAAATTAATTTTATTTACTTATATGCTATAAGAAGTATAATTTTCGAACCATCATCAGCCCGATATTTAGAACATATAGAAATACCCAACGTACCATTTTCTCAACGTTTTCAGGCACCTTTTTATAATTTCTTGGCACTTTCCAGTTTACTGTCGTTTCTGGTACTTTCAGAAACTAAAGCGCAATTTAAAACGCCATCAAGTGACTCGAACCATGCGCTAAAATATTGACTGTACCGATTGCTAAATGAAACGTTTGTAACGTATCAGCTAGTCTCCAATAAATACGTGTCCGTGTATTTAATACCTCCAAGTATTAAAGTTAGGCATATATGCGGTACTTTGACAAGTATCCTATGGTATTTTACTGCCATTTTTGGTACTTTAAGAGACTGAAACCTTATCTAAAACGACATTTTGAGCGACTTTCAAGTGACTTGACAACATTGGCTAAAATATCGACTGCACTGATTATTTGAGGAAACGTTTGTAAAGTGAAAGCGTAGTCAGGTAGAATACTTTATACGTATACTTTGTACTTTAACAATTGACCCTAAGTTAAACTATATAGATTTAAATCAGCTTCTGTGCAATCAATACTCCTCCGTTAACTAACAATTACCAAAATTGGGCCAGAGTTAACTTTTGCATACGTCCGGCACTTTGAGAACTGCTTTTTGGCGGTTTATCTAATTTAAAAAAGGAGGCAAAATAGAAGGTAAGTTAGGCGCAGCTAATCAGGTGTCCATAGGCTTTAACAATAAAAGTGCGGTTGAGCACCGAAATTAAATAAAGAGGGCAGCAGCTTTGAGTGCTATAATAATTGCATCAAGCAAAGATTTTTCATGTAAAAGCAGCTATCAGTTGGCAACCGTGGCAACCTTGAGATCAGCTGAGAGAGTACAAAGTATTCGTGCTCTATTCTTTTCATCATTACCATATGACTAAATAGCCAAGTTAGTGATTCCAAAAACTAAATGCAACTCTGCATTATTGTAATTTGAAAGAAAAGGCTGCAAATAAGTACTCTGAAAACTGACGGTGCCACTTAATTCTACAAAACTTGTTTAATTCATAAAATAAGAACAACAAAAAAATAAATAGAAAACAATTCTTTTAAGTCAATTAAAAATAATTTTATTTTTAATCGCATTTTTTTTTTGCAGAGGTTTAACTTGAGCGATTTGTACCGCCGAAAATTTTTAATGGCGAGAAAATTGGCTCCCAGGCTGGCTGTTTATCATGTATTTCCCTATTTCTTTTAATTAAATCTTTTAATTAAAATCTTTTAATTAAATTAATTATTAATCAAAAAAAAAATTTTTTTTGTAAACCCGCTTACATATCAAGGACATGAGCCAAGTAAGAATACTTTTATTAGATTTTTATTTTTCAATATTTTTAAAATATATTCAAATACGGATGCCTCAGTAGGTGAATGGATAATGAACAGCCTACTAAGCAGGAGTTCGCAGGTTCGATTCTCACCCAGACCCTGCAGACCAAATGAAAAATGTTCTCACTAAAATGATTCTTTTTTTTATAAAATATTTTGTTGAAAGAAAACTATTGAAAATCAACGTCTGCTTGATTCTGCACACGAGCATTTTCATAATAGAATTGTCACGTTCGCGATCAAAGCGATTAAAGCAACAATATGAAACACTCATGAGATAAAATGCTAAAGGTCAATTTATTTTATTGCTTCGTTATTTAGTCATATATATGAATTAGTGGATCCAAATTTGCAAATCCAAACAGATTTCTTATAAAAAAAAAATAATATATATATATATAATATAACTTCTTATATTCGGTTAATCTTATAACTTTTTTAAAGAACTGCCTCTACTGAGTCCATAATTATTTTATATTTTTTCTGTAAAGAACGACGGAAATTTTTTATTTATTTTTGCTTTTAGCAAATCAGTTTCAATTTTTCGTGTCCTTCCTCCATTGTTCGTCATTTAAGGATTAACTTTTTTTTGCTACTCGAAAATGTTTTCTTATTAAAAAAAACAAACTTTTTTTATCGTAAACTTATAGCCGGGAGTATTATGTTTACATTTCATTAGCATAAGAGCATGCAGCTTATTAGAATGAGCGTAGGAAAATGCAAAAAGAAAAGTATTTGGTTTTCTATTTTCGTCCTTCAAAAGCAAAATAGGAGGACCATAAAATAAAAAGGAACGGCCAACTATTTTTACAATTATCAGTACCTTTTAAGCCTTTAAGACAGATTATTGGCAAACAAATACTAAAGTTTTTAAAACAGCTTAACAAATACAGAGCAAAAAGCACCAGAAGGAAGTTCCAGCAGTGACAGTGAAATTCTTTTAAGGATTCTAATGCTAATAAAAAAAAAAATAAGCTTCCACAAATGCTTTATTATAATTTTACTTAAAATTTGTTTCTTGCAGAAATTTAAGCGATTTTCAATTTTAGTTTAATTAAGGAGTTGTTACTGCTCATTATAAGTAAAATGGGAAATATCGGAAATAGTATTCAAATATTGCTAAAATAGCTTCGGAAACCAAATTAAAAAGTTTATTTAATTAAATAAAAAGTATCAGGAAACAAAGAAATGAATTATGAAAACGTTCATAAAGTTCACAAGTCTTAAAGCTCAGGCAACGAATTGTGAATTTTCCATTTGAATTTTGTTGTCAAGTTGTTCTGGAAACGAATTGTTCGGCCAGCGGACGAATTAGTTCGCTTTATTCCAAAGTCACTGCATAAATATATAACAAGCAGGATCGAAATTATGAAAAGGAAATTAAATCTTCAATTCCTTGCCAGTCGATACCTAAAAATATGCTATAGAATTGAACAAATGGCGATGGGTATTTAACAAAATGAAGCCACTATAACTTTTCGTCCTGTTCGCCCAAAGGACGAATTAGTTCGCTCTATTCCGATGTCAGTTCAGAATTATAAAATTATCAGAATTGAAATTATGGAAAGGAAATTAAATCTTCAATTCTTTACCAGTTGATGCCTAAAAGTATACTACAGCATTGAACAAAAGCCGATGGGCATTTAACAAAATAAAGCCACTATAACTTTTCGTCCTGTTCGCCTAAAGGACGAATTAGTTCGCTCTATTCCGATGTCAGTTCACAATTATAAAGTTATCAGGATTGAAATTATGGAAAGGAAATTAAATATACAATTGTCTGCCTGTTGACGCCTAAAAATATACTACAGAATTTAACATATGACGATAGGTGCAATCCCCTCTGGAGAAGGATTTTTTACTGCCACATAAAACATCCTTTGAAAAATCGTTTATTAAGATTTGAATTTTGCTGGCAAGTTTTTCTGAAAAATGGGCTGTCCGGCCAAAGGACAGATTAGTACGCTCTATTCCGATACCACTCCACAATTATAAAATTAGAAGTATTGAAAATATGGAAAGGAAATTCAATTTTCGATTGTTGGTTGACGCCTAAAAATGACGACGGGTACAATTTTCTCTGGAGAAGGATTTTTTACTTGAAAAATCCTTTGAAAAAATCCCAAGCCACTGCACAATTATAAAATTAAAAGGATCGAAATTATGGAAAAGAAATCATATTTTCGTTTGTTCGTTGGCGCCTAAATATATACTATAGAATTGGGCAAATTCTACAATTCATATTTATATGAGTTTGGCCGCCGATGTGGATATTGTCCTCCGGAGAAGTATCAATGCAATTTTACTCCCGGATAAAAAAATGGAAAGAACGAATTTTCTCAGCACTTCCTTAAAAAGTCGCCATTGCGATTGATGAAGTGTTTTGTCCTTCCATAAATGCGGACAAGCAACAACAAAATGAATTTGGATGCAGACGCAGCTGCATTTGCATCAATTGGCCGAAAAACAATAGAAATTATGACAAAGTAAACTCATATCGGAAAAAATTTCTCAAGACCTCCTGCGATTATCCTTTTTTAATCGTCAACAGTGGGGTTTTCGTTTACATTTTCCAAGACTCCTTTGCTTTGGCACCGAACCAAATACATACATACAAACTTTCTCAAGCATAACAATCAAGAAAAAGTGTTTTAAGATAAAAAATATAAAAACAGAATGAATTTTAATGTGTACACTTTTAGCGGCATTAGGAATTTGCCAACAGGACCTTTTAGTTTTAATTTTTTTCTACAAAAGTAGAATAACATATCAAAAATTCAAAAAATTAAGAGCAGAAATAAATGAAGAAAAAAACATAATGCAATTATATCAAAACAACGACAGCAGCAGCAAATATTGTTATAAAACAATCACTCCTTAAGTTGGAAAAGGAAATGAACGCCGAAAGCATGCCAGGCCAGACAGCTACAATCAGCATTTAATACAATACTCAGCCTGTCTGCAACTCACTTAAGCAAATAAAATACATTGAAAGGATATTTATAAATCATACGACAGGATGTACCGGAAATGCAGTTCTATTTGCCTTTCTGTATGTGTAAATTGAATAGTTATTTGCCAGTGAGGAGGTGCTGGTGTTTGTTCATGACGTGGGCGATGACAATGATGACTGACAATGTAATGAATTTACTTTTTGGCAACACGACATCAGGTTTCACTCATTTTTTGTTCTCGACCAGGTCATAACAACTGGACAGTTAAACATTTTTCTGTTATTTATTCAGTTCAATTGAAAAACAAACGAAAAGAAAAACACATTAAATGGAATGTGCAGATATTTTTACTGGTATTTATTTTTCAGAAACAGGCAAAATATATGTAGATGCGATTGAGAACATGAAAAATAATGGCTTCCATCAACAATAAAAATAACTATTTTGTCTCTTTTAAATCTGCTGTTTGCATTTTACAATCACATACAACAATTAAAAGTAGTGAGAAGACTCAGTGTGGGGTGGAGATTAAATTCGAGAGGTTTCATATAAAATTGTTTTTATTTAATTCAAAAAAACAGGAACTGCCAAGCTTTTGGTTCCTCACAACTCTCAAAGTCCAGGAAAATATCCTGCAAATCAGCGCCTCATAGACTACGTCACTACGCATGAAATGGAAATGAAAGGACGTGAGAAGAGTTTATTTAATTTTAGTAATATTTTCCTTAAACTCTTAAATAAATGGTTTATTAGTAGAATTAAATAATTCAAATCAAGAAAGATATGTGAAGTCCTTAAAAGGAATAATAAATTATTCCAAAGTATGGCATGCTATCTGCAGTCCTTAAAAGGAATAATTAATTACAAGTTTTTTTAAGCGGGGCCAAAATATTGAATACTTCTGAAGCCCTTAAAAGGAATAATTAATTATCCCAAAGCATGTGATTCTATCTGAAGTCCTTTAACAATAATAATAATAAGTCCTTAAAAGGAATAATTACTTATAAGTTTTTTTAAGCGGGGCCAAAATATTGAATACTTCTGAAATCCTTGAAAGGAATAATAAATTTTTCCAAAGTATGGAATTCTATCTGCAGTCCTTAAAAGGAATAATTAGTTACAACTTTTTTTAAGCGGGGGCAAACTATGGGCTCTGTGTGAAGCCCCCAAAAAGGAGTAATAAATTATTCCAAAGTATAGGACCCTATGTGAAATCCTTAAAAGGAATAATAAATTATTCCAAAGTATGGCATGCTATCTGCAGTCCTTAAAAGGAATAATTAATTACAAGTTTTTTTAAGCGGGGCTAAAATATTGAATACTTCTGAAGCCCTTAAAAGGAATAATTAATTATCCCAAAGCATGTGATTCTATCTGAAATCCTTTAACAATAATGATAATAAGTCCTTAAAAGGAATAATTACTTACAAGTTTTTTTAAGCGGTGCCAAAATATTGAATACCTCTGAAATCCTTCAAAGGAATAATAAATTTTTCCAAAGTATGACATTCTATCTGTAGTCTTTAAAAGGAATAATCAATTACAAGATTTTTTAAATGGGTCCAAACTGTGCGACTCTATGTGAAGCCCTCAAAAAGGAATAATAAACTATTCCAAAGTATAGGACTCTATGTGAAGTCATTAAAAGGAATAATAAATTATTCCAAAGTATGGCATTCTATCTGCAGTATTAGGAATAATTAGTATTAGTATTAGGAATAATTAGTTACAACTTTTTTTAAGCGGGAGCAAACTATGGGGCTCTATGTGAAGCCCCCAAAAAGGAGTAATAAATTATTCCAAAGTATAGGACCCTATGTGAAATCCTTAAAAGGAATAATAACTTATTCCAAAGTATGGCATGCTATCTGTAGTTTTTAAAAGGAATAATCAATTACAAGATTTTTTAAGCGGGGCCAAAATATTGAATACTTCTGAAGTCCTTCAAAGGAATAATAAATTTTTCCAAAGTATGGAATTCTGTCTGCAGTCCTTAAAAGGAATAAATTTTTTTAACATTTTTTCTAATATTTCAGACAAATTCATTATTATTCAATTTCTTTGGAAATATTCGATCACTAAAATTTTCTTAAAAAAAAGTACAGAAAATAAAAGGCAAATAAATATTGAAATTCTCACTTGTAATTATTTAGGAATTTCAACTTTCTTTGGGAATTTATTTTACGTAAATTCTTTAAGTAAAACAGTAAAAATTAGGATTTAAATATCGTAAACCAACAAAGGAAAAAATAATATAAAATCATATGGTTGAATGTCACTTAAATATACTTTTTTAATGAAATTTAAAAAATTATTAATGAAAAAAAAAGTTATATAATAAAATATTTTTGTTTCAAGGCTTCTGAACGCAACACTGTAGAGTGAACTGTAAGCTACAGTTTATTACGAACTCCTAATTTTGCATACCAGTTTTTCTCAAGAGGCAAAATCCTTTTTGTGTCCTTGTTTTAAAAAAATCTGAATTCATTTACTTGAACTTTTTTTCTTTTGATGCGAAAAATTTTTGTTTGAATAAAAAATAACCAACTGATATAATTAAAATATGGTCCAATGGGATAGTGATAAAAGTTTAACTCATATTTCCGCAAGACTCAAACGCCAACTTTAAGCCAAAAGGGCATCTGTCATAACCCCACAGTAATTATGACGAGTGAAATTTTATGACATTTCAACAAAAAAAAAAGTGTGGCTTAATGAGTGGTAATTTTTGGACCACCATTAGCAATTCTCTGTATACGTTATACCCGCTGGACTAAGAAATTACCAGAATAATAATAAAAAGGACAGAAGGAATTGAATTGAAGCAAAATGCAAGACAGCGAATAGAAAAATGCAAATGGGTGAGTAAAATTTAACACCATCTCCGAAGATGAAGAAATTTTCGTTTCGGTTTCCACAGATTAAGCCAGTTTTGCACGCATTAGAGCGATTTATTCCAATGCCACTGCACAATTATAATATCGAAATTATGGAAAGGAAATTAAATCTTCAATTCTTTGCCAGTTGACGCCTAAAAATATGCTATAGAATTGAACAAATGGCGATGGGTATTTAACAAAATGAAGCCACTATAACTTTTCGTCCTGTTCGCCCAAAGGACGAATTAGTTCGCTCTATTCCGATGTCAGTTCAGAATTATAAAATTATCAGAATTGAAATTATGGAAAGGAAATTAAATCTTCAATTCTTTGCCAGTTGATGCCTAAAAGTAAACTACAGCATTGAACAAAAGCCGATGGGCATTTAACAAAATGAAGCCACTTAACTTTTCGTCCTGTTCGCCCAAAGAATGGATTAGTTCCCTCTATTCCGATGTCAGTCCACAGTTATAAAATTATCAGGATTGAAATTATGGAAAGGAAATTAAATCTTCAATTCTTTGCCAGTTGACGCCTAAAAATATGCTATAGAATTGAACAAATGACGATGGGCATTTAACAAAATGAAGCCACTATAACTTTTCGTCCTGTTCGCCTAAAAGACTAATTAGTTCGCTCTATTCCGATGTCAACCCACAATTATAAAATTATCAGAATTGAAATTATGGAAAGGAAATTTAATTTTCAATTCTTTGCCAGTTGATGCCTAAAAGTATACTACAGCATTGAACAAAAGCCGATGGGCACTTAGCAAAATAAAGCCACTACAACTTCATTGACGCATAAAAAAAATCCTCGTAAAAATTGTTTATTAAAGTTGTTCTACCATTAAATGGCTTTAAATAAGGATTTCATAAATATTTTATTTTCGCGAAATATGCAAACCATTTTAAAACTTCTATTTAGCTTTTACAGTGAAAATGAAAAGATATAAAAGTAAAAATGCATTAAAAAAACTGAAAACAATTTAATTAACACTACAGATAAAACAACTGCGTTATTGACATGCACATATCGTACTCAAATACTTTTATGTCTGGTTTTTGTATTAAATTAATAATATTTTTTATATTCAAACATTAGTATTGTTGTTTTAATATTTATAAATTTTTTAAGCCACACAACTTAATAAAACAACAGTGGGAAAAAGAAGTTGTAAAATGTTCATCAATGTTTGTGTTATTTTAATTAAACAACAATGAACAAATAAGAAGCGGCAACAGAGAAGGGGGAATACTTTGCTTGTTACTGCTCAACACAACAGAGAATATCGAATTTTGCTAACAATAATGTCTGCATTACTTGTTGGTCCTTTGATGCAGAAAAGGTTTTCTCCTCTGGAATAACCCATGACTTACTGTTTGCCAAATTGGGCATTCCCATTTGTAATTGCCTTTTTAATTATTTTTTTTTTTTGCAATTTTTTTATTTATTTCTTATTTATTGAAAGGTTTAAAATTCTTAACAAATAATGTTCTTGCGGAACCACTGTGGTTTCTCTGGCATAATTCAAAATTACACTTTGAATATATTGTATTTTTGGCTATAAACAACATCCAGGGCCTTGTAGAGCACGTTACTAGCCATGACATGTAAATGGAGGAACATGAGGAGAGTTTATTTAATATTAATAATATTTTCCTAAAAGTCCTAAATAAATGAATTATTTGTAGAATTGAATAATTCAAATTATGAGAATCAGCTTAACTTAAAGGTTTTATTTCGAGGAATTTTAATTGCAGAAAATAAGAATTTACTCCCCTTCTTAAAATGGGCCGCCAGCATTTTTTGAATTTAAGAAGTTCTTTTAAAGTTCCCTTAAACTGTGCCAAATTATGAGATTCTACATGAAGTCCTTCAAAGTAATTATAATAACTAAATAAAAATATAGGATTTTATTTGAAGTCCTTTAAAGGAATAATTAATAAAAAGTTCGTTTAAACGGGGCAAAAATATTGAATTCTATCTGAAGTCCTTCAAAGGAATAATTAATTATCCCAAAGTACGGAATTCTATCTGGAGTCCTTTAACAATAATAATAATAAGTCCTTAAAAGGTATAATCAACTATTCTATCTAAAGTTTGTAGACGGAATAGTTAATAAAAAGTTCTTTTAAACGAGACCAAAAACAAGATCTTCTATATGAAGTCCTTCAAAGGAATAAAATGTGAAATGTTCTTTTAAAGGAGGAAAAAATATTGAATTCTATCTGAAGTCCTTTAACAATAATAATAATAATAATAAAAAGTCGTAAGAAGTTCTTTTAAACGGTCCAAACTATGGGATTCTATCTGAAGTCCTTCAAAGGAATAATTATTTATCCCAAAATATGGGATTCTATTAGAAATCCTTAAAAAGAATAATTAACAAAAAGTTTCTTTAAACTGCACCAAACTATGGGATTCTATCTGAAGTCTTTAAACGGAATACTTAATTATTTTGTTGAGGGGAATATGAATAAAGTTATGCTACGCGTTAACAATCTACTGTAATTCCTTCACTCTTTTTTTAATTCCTTCTGAATTTCAATAGTTTTTATTAAACACTGTATATATTAATTAAAATTAATTGTTGTCATCTGTTTCATTTTAGTTTTTTTTTTGCGACTGCCTTAAGCGCATTTCAGATCACCGTGAATAGAAAACATCGAACCAGTCATAAATAAATATTGAAATATTATGAAAAAAATATCTGATTTCATTAAAAATGTATCGTTTTTATTTATGTTTATATGCGAATATAATTTTTACTAAAATCCCCGCCAATAGATGTAATAAATTTTAATATTTATAATCAATTTTTTGCATTATTCGCATTTCCATATTCAACATTTTAATAAAAATGACAAGGAAAGCAAAAAAAAAAAAAAAAAAAAATTGCAAGTTTATTGATGTTTAAGGTCACGTGTGACGTTTAAGCATTATTAATTGTTTGTTGGATAAATAAATTAGTAGATTGTGACAATAAAAAGCACTTTATCGTATAAACTGAACACAATTTCATGATTGCAAGTGGAGTACACAGCACACAACAACACAAACACACAAACACACATCCACACATACAAACACACATTTTATCTAGCCATCATCTTCTTACGGGAATTTTAACATCAAACTAATTACTTATTTTCAAACATGGATACGTATATACTAATCAAATGGCATAATAGAAAATAAATAAGGACCTTTCTACTTGAGACCAGCGATATGTATATAAAAATGCATATAACCATTGAATCGCTCCAAATAGATCATACGCGACGAACAAAAAACCATCTGGTATAGTTTTTTCTTCATCTGGTGTGTTTTTAGTGTTTCAAAAATACTGACAATTTGGTCACACTGTAAGTGAACATGTTTACCAATTAGTAATGCGAACAGCGGATTTGCATGGCGAACTTGTATGGCGGATTTGCATGACGGATTTGTATGATTTATTTACACTGACGATTAGATTGCTAGCATGACATTGCATTCTCTTTTCAAGTTATTCGCTCTGAACAGAACAGAAGAATTGCGTAATTGCAAACCGCTTTAACGTTTTACAGCAGGAAATTTCTTTTATTGAATTCGCCTCGATTGGCATGTGGCTGCTGCATGTTGAACTTAATTAAACCTTTTCAAAAATTTTGAATAAATACTTATTTAAACACATGCTTACCAAATATAATTTATATAAATGATTAATTATTACATTAGCAGCAAATACAAGGTGCTTTCCGTTTATGTGTCAGCATTTGCCCCTCTTGCCCACAATGTGGAACAGTTTACATTTGCAAAATTATTTTCTTTTCAAACGAAAAAGAAACTTATTCAAAGTGTTAATCCATCCACAAAGTGATTTAGTTTCTACAATATTGTCACCCTAATTAGCACACGCACACAAACACACACACACATTCTCATTAAGATAAATGGATTCTGCATACCGCGTATGCCGCAAACGGAAACTGATTAATGTGTCTGTGAGAAGTTGTGCGCCATGTGTGTGCGCTCGCCAATGGCGTATAATTTGCTTAATAAAGGCCAAATTTGAAAATGAATTTGCACATTTGTTACCAATTTATAACCGCAATAAAATAAATTTCTTTTAAGTTTCGCCAAACGAGTGTGTTTTACAGCACACACTGATAATTTCATTTCAGCCCTGCATATTCACATAATTATAATTGAAATTAAGGAATTTATTTTAATTCAAAATATACTCGTCTAAACTAAACTGCTAATTACTATAATTATGTGTATTAATTTAAAGCGAAATGCTTTCCTTTTCCGATTCTCCTGTTATGGATTAAAATATTCATTTAATTCAGTTTCACCCCCACCCCCATTTTCCCTACCAAGTTTTCTATTGTGAAATAATTTATTTACAAAATATAAATAAAATGGAAATTAAATGTTAGAAGCTGATTATAGTTCTTTACCACACCCCTCTTTTTTATTGTCCTGGATATGCGAAAAGGGAATATGCTGAGGGGGAACATTTTTCGAAAATATTTGCAACTGGTCTAAACAGAAATTTATATTTGGATAGAAGATGCAAAGTTTATAAAATTATAAAAATTGTTCTTTTTTTCAAAATAAAATGTTGAAAAAGTTGTACAAATCCCAGTTACAGGATATACCATTTAATCGGTGCAAAAATAAGTAAAAAATATACGGATTATGAGGATTGACGGATAGATATTGGAGCACTTGCGATGAATTGTTCTTCTAATTGTAATTATCGTTGCTGTAAATGCGATTTCTGAAACCGAGAAGACATTTAATTTTAAAAAGGATTTTAATTTTGACCAAGCGAAAGGTGATTATAAATAAATTTTAAAAACTCGCCACGGAAATGGTGTAGGAAGTTTATAGCTCCATTATAATGTCGATACTGTAAGCGAATATTAATGTAGATAGCTTTTTCGTTAAAAGTTACTCAGTCGCACTGGAGGTGGCATAAAACGCAAATGTTATTGTTTAAAAATTTCCCTTCCTCTTGCATATCTTGCATCGATATAAAACCTGGTGAACGAAAGCAGTGATGCCACATGTAGACAGTTTAGAAAGCCATTACGAAATCGTTACTGTAACCTAATATTATTGTAGATAACTTTAGCCATTTACAAATCGTTAAATGTTACTCAGTCGCACTGCCGGTAGCATAAAACCCAAATTTTGTAGCTTTCTTTCTTCTCATCTCTTTGATATAAGACTTTGTCAACGAAGACACTAATGCCACATGTAGGAAGTTTAGAAAGCTATTGTAAAATCGTTACTGTAACAGAATATTCTTGTAAATAAGAGTATCCATTTACAAATCGTTAAAAGTTACTTAGTCGCACTGGAAGTGGCATAAAAACGCAAATTTTATTGCCTAAAAATTTCCCTTTCTCTTGCATTTCTTGCATCGATATAAAACTTTGTTAACGAAGACAGTGATGCCACGTGTAGGAAGTTTAGAAAGCTATTGTAAAATCGTTACTGTAACAGAATATTCTTGTAGATAAGAGTATCCATTTACAAATCGTTAAAAGTTACTTAGTCGCACTGGAAGTGGCATAAAAACGCAAATTTTATTGCCTAAAAATTTTCCTTTCTCTTGCATTTCTTGCATCGATATAAAACTTTTTTAACGAAGACAGTGATGCCACGTGTAGGAAGTTTAGAAAGCTATTGTAAAATCGTTACTGTAACCTAATATTCTTGTAGATAAGAGTATCCATTTACAAATCGTTAAAAGTTACTTAGTCGCACTGGAAGTGGCAAGTTTTATTGCCTAAGGATTTCCCTTCCTCTTGCATTGCTTGAATGTAAAATTTCGTCAGTGGAGAACCACTAGCACTATGCGTGTTTCAAACAAGAAAACTCGTTTGAGGAGCCCCAAATAAACAAACAACATGTTGAAATTATGTATTCAAATCATTTCCTATTATTGCCTACGAGGTAAAGGAGAAATAATAATAATAATTAAATCTTTGTTGGTTTTTGATGTCGCCCAATATAATATTCTTAATATTTCTCTTTTGTTTTATAATTATCCTTTTGCCAACTCAAATGGTTTTATTATGAAAGTGGGCATGTGTGAGAAGGGTGGTGCTGTTGCTTCCAACCACACAAGTATTACAAGTATTTTCTTTTCTTGAGAATGTACAATGAAGCATTAAATGGAGCCGAAGTGTGAGCCTTTTCATATTGTATTACAATATGACAAAAAGTTCCACAAAAGTTTTATATGTGTACATTTTGGCAGAGGCAACACAAACTACCATAAAACCTTGATGTGACGACATTAATAAAACTTTTGCTATTATAGCTCGGCTATAAGTATGTGGCTGATGATGCTGATATGAGGGGCAAAAAAAAAACAACTTTGTCAAACAAACAAAGCGAAAAGTCATCAGATTTTGGAACAGGATGTCATGAGGATTAAGTTTTGCAGTGTATTGCGACAAACTTTGGCTTGTTTCATTTAAAACTTAATGATTTCTTTTGTTAGCCGTAACAAGCCTGCTTCATACTCCAACTTGTTTCACATCTGCCCTCATCGTCTTTATGGTGTTTTCATGCAAATTAAAAGTTTATAATTAATATCAAACTGTAAAGACATTTTTAAAATGTAAACATGTCCATAAAGAGAAACTACTGTACGATAATAAAAACTATTAATTTTGAAACGTGGAAAATTAATTTTGAATAATATACATTTTTTTAATCGAATAATAAGCCAATATCGTTCTTTGTAAGCAATTGTTGGGGTTACTGAAAATATTTAATAAATACTCGCGGATGGTTTCCATAGATTGGGGCACTAAAATCATTCACACATTGAAACATGACTCATATAAGAACTCTTGCAGCATATCAGTAGAGCCATTCAGTAAGAGTTTTAACGCTATTCAACGGCGTTACAGCTCCATAGTTATGCTATTAATAATTTTTTAGCGCTTTTTGGTGGGGTTTTTTAATCAGCTTTTTTGATTATCTTTCAGCAATAAACGCTAAGTGCAAGTAAATTGCAACTCTGCAAATATTTGCCGTATCCTCTTTTATATTCATCTTCTTGTTTATTTGTTGTTTTATTCTTTGATTCTTTTTATATATCTTTTACTAACTTTTATTTTAATATAGAATATTTACTAACTTTTATTTTAATATAGAATATTTAAAAATTGGCGCCTTCCTCTTATTATTATTGCATTGTCGTAACGGTAACGAAACAGGACTATCTTTCTTTCCGCTCTCTCACTCTCTCTTTCTCTACGATAGTGTGATCAACTTTACATATGTAAATTACATGAGCAACTTTTTCAATCTTCTGTAGAACATCTGCGTGCCACGTGTGAAATACATGTCGTTTAAGGAGACGACAGTGGTTCCACTCTATCTCTCTCTCTTTACCCAACATGCTAAATTTCCTCGAGTGATCAACTTTGCATGTGCAAATTGCACGAACAACTTTTTCCAATATTCTGTAGAACATCTGCGTGCCACGTGTGGAAGGCATGTCGTTTAAGGAGACGACAGTGGTTCCACTCTTTCTCTCTCTCTCTCTACCCAGCATGCTAAATACGCTCGTGTGATTAACTTTATATGTATGGATATGTAAATTACAAGAGCAAATGTTTCCAATGTTCTCTAGAACATCTGAGAGCCACGTGTAAGAAGCCTGTTTTTTAAGTTTCTTAAGTAGCGGAATGATGGTCGTGGTAGCATGTCCTGCTAGTTCTAATAAGCTCCTGTTCTTTGCCACAAAGCTTTATTCATTTACTTGCTGTTATTGCTGCAAGTGAGGCATGTTGGCCACAATCATCAAACTACTCAAAAATGCCTGAATGTCCTTTTTTGAATTCTTCAAATATCAAATCAATGTTGCGACTGCTTTCCCAGTAAAACCTTTAATTCCCCAAAATGTATACTTAAATGGATGTCTCTGGAAAACGAAAACTACTTCTAAGTTTTTGGCATAAATTCAATTTGGATTCTCACGATTCCTCATCAGCAATTGTATGAATTTTGTAATTGTTTTAATATTTTTGGTTATTGTAGAGGATTTCCTTTCTTGAGATGACAAACTGTCGGATGCTTGATGTAGAAATTTTTATATTTTTAGATTCATGTTGACTTTTTTTTGGCCCCAAACAACTAAATAAATATTGAGATCAAAAGTTCTTTTCCAAATAATGTAGTTTGGCATAGAAAATGAACAAACACACGTACTAGCTAGAGAAATATTGCTTTAAGAAAAGAAATTTAAACGAACTTAAAAGAGTAATTTTATTTTGTTAATGTTTTTTTGTTTTTTTTTTTGCTTGCCATGTCAGAAACTATTTACAATAAAAAGTTTTCAGGCATTTGAAGCCTAAAAGTTGCCCGTCAATAGACGAATGCATGAAAGAAATTGTTCCTTAAACTTTGGGGAAACTAACTAATTCAAACTAAAACTAATACAGGCACATTGGCACACAAACACACACACACATACACATTCACATATGAGCACGAACTACAAATGAAACATTGTCATCTTGGATACATATATTTTTTTAAAATTATAACAACGATGGCTGCATGTGAAACTCCACCATGGAAGTAAAAGAGTAAAATTTATTATTTAAAAGATTTGCCTTCTTGGAAGAGGGATGCAGAGAGCAGTTCAGCCAGCTCCAAGTACAAATTGCGAATGAGCAGATGTAGGTGAAGGAAGTAAAGTATATGAACAGGATGCCAGATGTACCAAAATGTATAAAGCAGTGCTTTCGGTCCGTATAAAGAGTACGGATGAAATTTCGAGGATTTACAAACGCCTTAGAAGAACACCAAAAAAAACTCGTATGACGGAATCCTCAAAGTTGTTAAATCGGCCACAGTGCTTACAAAGGTGTGAAGCGAGTGTCAATACATAATTTTTTTTTTTTTTGGAACTGGTACTCTTTCTCAAAACTACTTCCCCCAACTAAATGTGTCACTTTCTAGTGTACCTTTTAAAGGGTACGGTATAGTTCAGTAATATTTTAAGCAAAATGTGTTTAAAGGCATGTTTTAAAAGCCTTTTCTTCTGCTACTTTTGGTATTGAAAAGTATTTTTCAAAAAAGTACTTTTCCAAAAAAAAAATAATTTAGAAATACGTTATATTTTCTATTAATACTTTTTCTTGAAAATACTTTTTCCCACTAATCGTATACCATTTGCTAAATGTGCCACTTTCTAAAGTTCGTTTAAAGGATACATTTTTAAGCGGTACATTTTGCCATTTTTCTTTCACTACTATTTTAAGCAACAAGTGTTTAAGGACAGGTGTATTTTTCAAAGTATTTCAATTATTTTTCAAAAAAGTACTTTTCCAAAAATAAATAATTTAGAAATACGTTATATTTTCTATTGGTACTTTTTCTTGAAAATACTTTTTCCCACTAATCGCATACCATTTGCTAAATGAGCCACTTTCTAAAGTTCCTTTTAAAGGATACATTTTTAAGCGGTACATTTTGCCATTTTTCTTTCACTACTATTTTAAGCAACAAGTGTTTAAGGACAGGTGTATTTTTCAAAGTATTTCAATTATTTTTCAAAAAAGTACTTTTCCAAAAAAAAAAATTATTTAGAAAAAGGCTTTTTTTTTAAAAGATTTTTCTTTTCATCTTATGATTATTGGAAAATGTTTTTTTTAAATATTTTTATACACTTTAATATCTTTTTAAAAAATAACTACTGAAAATCCATTTATTTAGAGGGAAGTATTTGGTAGTCCAAATTGTTTCGTGTCATTTTCTGTAAAAATTATTATTTTTCAAATGGTATTTAATTTTTCCCGGAAGATACTTGACTTTTGCAAAATAATCCATTTTCTTATGTTACTTTTTTAAAAGATGCTCCTCTTTAGTAGACACCTTTTTTCAATAAATTTCTAGTAATTTTTTAAACATTTTTTATTTTGGAGAAGTACTTTTTTGATAAATACGTTTTAATACAAAAGGCAGTAAAAGAGAAGACTTTTAAACACTATCCTTAAACCTTTTGGTTGAAAAAAGTAAGTACTCAAAGAAGAATTGCAAAAAGTACCCTTCAAAATGAATTCAAAAATTATTTGAAGTAAATTAAATAGATTTTTATTTTGGAAAAGTACTTTTTTGAAAAATACGTTTTAATACAAAAGGCAGTAAAAGAGAAGACTTTTAAACACTGTCCTTAAACCTTTTCGTTGAAAAAAGCATGCACCAAAAGAAGAATTGCAAAAAGTACCCTTCAAAACGAATTTAAAAAGAATTTGAAGTAAATTAAATAGATTTTTATTTTGGAAAAGTACTTTTTTGATAAATACGTTTTAATACAAAAGGCAGTAAAACAGAAAACTTTTAAACACTGCCCTTAAACCTTTTCGTTGAAAAAAGTATGCACCAAAAGAAGAATTGCAAAAAGTACCCTTCAAAAAATTTAAAAATAATTTGACTTAAAAATTTTTTTTTTAAAATTATTTGCCTTGAGGTTTAAAAGAATTTCTGAAAATTCCACTTTAAAGGTCTTTAATATTTCTTGCTCTTTACGTTGAGGTTCTGAATCTTCTTGAGGGAAATGTTGATTTAATTCCTTCAGATTACTGCCACAATCGGTTGCCGTATTAAAGTCATTATCAGCAACATGGCAACATCATAGTCATGATCATCTCCATCAAATTCATTTAATATGCATGCATTGTACAGTGTGTATGCAAACGTGCCGCAGGGACTGTGTCAAATAAACTAAACGAAACTGTTGGTAGAATTTATAAAAATATGTCCGCGTGTGTGTGTGTGTGTGTGCAAATATAAAATTTCTCCACTTCCGACCCTTACGAAGGCACACCGCAACACAAGCTTGGTCTTAACCAACTGCTTCTCAATTGCTTTGGCAATTACTGCATCCAACAATAAAAAATTGCACTTAAACTATGAAATCGGAGAAAAATTGTTTGAGAAAAATGGAAGAAGAAGAAAAAAGATTGGAAAATCTGCTGTCTGCGGCATGTGTATGAAAAGCTGCAGTTATGCAGAAAAATATGTTGTAGTCGGTAAAATGTTTAAAGGTTTTGCAAAAGTATTAAGTATTGTTGTTGTTTGTGTAATTGCTAAAGCAATAAGATTGTTTGCCTGTCAGGATTCAATTTAACCAAGAGGCCTTTCAGCCAAACGAGCCGACCATTGAATCAGCCAACCATATGTTTATTTGTTGCCTGCATCCATTTAGCAACTTTCTTTAACTAAAACTATGAGAGCACAACGATCGATTGGTTAAAATTATAGAAAAGCACTTGAAAAGCCAGAAAGCTTTTTTTGTAGTTGCTCTTTTTCGTGGTAGTCGGCTTGTGTGGCAAAAAAAGGGGCAAATAAGCACGAACGTGTTTAAAAATATGGGTCAGTCGTTAGTTGAGGCAAATTGCATTGTATTGTTGAAAATTTAAAGCAATTTTAGGCATTTATAAGTCATGCAGTCATTTTGTTTGTCAAGCCTTGTTCAGATATAAATTTGAATTGGTCAACTATTTGAAAAAATTAAGTGTTCACACATGACAGTGTCAATTAAAATTTTACTCGTTGTTAATAATCAAACACAAATCACAAAAGGAACTTCTTTAAATCTTTTTGACATTTTAGATATCATTTTAGATATAATGCCAAGTACGAAAGCTTTGCTGAACACACCTTCACAAGAGTTGCATTTGCAATTTGGCCTTTTTTTTTATAATAATATGAATCACAACATACGCTCAAACTAAGGAAAACTTTAAATTGTGCAATTTGGTACATCTGAACAGGGTACTAGTTCATTATTAGGTACATATATTTAATGCCACTGTGCTAGACAGTCATACGATTCATTTAGAAGGAAATCTGATAGGGATAGCCCACTATTTTAAAAAAATCGTACCAAAATGGCAGCACTAGCCTACAAAAATGATGAAAACATTTTTTGCTTTGCTGATTGAAGTAAAATCAACTGTGACAAAACAAGCAACAAAATAAATGCACTACACAATATTTTTGACAAGTAAATCAATTAATTTTCCAACACTGAAAATTATTACTTAATATACTTCACTATCCTACACACGCGTACGATTTATTCACATGAAAATCGGTTGTAATTCCATCCTATTTTAAAATACCGGTTGAAAAGGATGTTGGAAATATATTTTCTTTTTGTCAGTTGAAGTAAATGCAACTCTGATCACATGAAAATTGTGATTTTATGAAAATTTTCTTAACATTTTACCCTTTTTAGGCTGCACTATTCTATCCTACGACTGTGTACAATAGTGAAATATGACCTTGAACAAAGTGCGCCAATTATAACAAATCGGATATTAACACTCTTAACGATTGAGAAGGAATAGATTTCCTATTTTAATATAGATGACAGTACCCCAAGAGTAAAAGTGAAAATTCTTAAGGACGGGAAATACTAGGGGCGAAAAATGATGTTCCGTCTAACTTCTGCTAAGATTTGGAGGTGTGGCATTTGTGCACGAATTGTGGAGATGTTGCAGTGACCAACTTTTGATGTTGTGATATTTCCAAACAGTGCAATAGTGTGCATCTCTGATTTAATTGCATAAACTTGTAGGTTTGTGTAGAGCCCTGCTGGACAGTTTTGTTATGAAAAGCAAACTCGTGATTACTTCAGATAAATTTGCCAATAAAGAATTCAATTTCACGAGATAATTTCCCCAACTCAATTCGTTAATAAATTCTCATCTTCTCTTCTACTAAGAGAAAACCCTATAAAATTATCTTATCGACTTTGTCACATCTAACGACCTTGTTAAACACGAAAACATTTCTTATTTATTTTTTCTTCTTCTTATTTTTCTACAACATTCTTTCGCTTACGTGCAATCTCTAGTTGACACAGTGGCACTAAATATAATATGAATATACGTAAATTAAAAAGTAAAAAATCACTTCACTTTCTCAAGTATATAGAATCATTTCAGGTAGTATTGTATCTTCAAGATATGGCAACCTTGTTTATGAGTACTATTCTTTTTTTTTGTTTTGACATTTCCTTTTTATATATACACACTTGCTAATTTTGTTACCTTGTAATACAGACACATTTTGGAAATTAAAAAATGAATTAATAATTTAAGTTAATAAGCGTGTATCAATTGGGAAAAGACACAATAGGTAGACTTTTAACGGAATCGGTATTTACGTCAATGTACGTAATGACACGTAAAACATGACACACGTGAACGTAGTGCCACTATTCACCATTATCAATACAATATTTACGTATAACCATCCGCTAACGAAATTCTGAACGATTGGGTTCAAATTACATAAAGCCTACCTCACATAGGATCTATCATATATGAAACTTTCCCAACTAACAACCAAAAGTCCTGCTTCGACTGTTTATGTCGTACAATTCATCCACACGAAAATCTGATGTGATTCTATCCTATTTTAAAAAATGGCATGAAAATGGCGTTACTAATACGAAACAAACAATTTTTTATTTTTATTTTTTTGAAGTAAATGCAACTCTGAAGGCATAAAAATTGTAATTTGTTAAAAAGTCCCATAAGCTTTTGCATATTATACGACTTGTCAAAAAAAGAAATCTGCTACCCAAGCGCATTTATAGGCCACACTATCCTATTTTCTCAATACAGATGTCATATCTGACAGGTGGTACGACTGTGTAGAATAGTGAATCATGGATTTTATCGACCTCTCCGTCAACACAAAGTTATAAAGTTGTATATATGAGGTACATTTGACATACGATGAGCAGTTTGACAGTGCAAATTGTCTGTTAGTTTTATTTACGTCGACATGTTGGTGTAAATTGAAAGACTTAATATGTGACGACGGAAGAATTCTATGAGACTACGTGTTAACGATTCAACTAAAAATTTAGTACTCAAGAAAAATATTAAAATTACTTAAAAGTATTGAAATTACAATTATTATTGGTTGCACAGAGGTTGAATCCAAAACTGCCATTTCAAACCTCCAATTGCTACAGTTTTTGTAAATATTGTGCAACACTGATTCCAATGAAAAGATCTTAACAATTAATATATTCCTTCGATTTAAAACCACTCAGTTTCTCTGAAAAATATTAATTCAAAATGTTAATTGATTTTTTAATTTTATTCTTTAAAAAAATAAAATTAATTTCTCTCGAATTCATTTAATTTGTCATGCGATTTGATAGATTTTCGTCCCAATGTGCATGGCCATATACAACAGCACAGATGTAATAAGAAGACAATAATATATTATTATTATCTTAAATAGATAAGCTGGCGATTTTACTTGCTATTGATGTTGGCTGCTGGCAGAGCTTACAAACGAAGACGGCAGTAGTGCTTATCAGCACCACTTGTGGTGGCTCTCGCTACCAAAATAAAATAATCTGCCATTTAAAACGAATACAAGTATCTAATGAAAATTATCTAATGTGAATTGTGAAAACAAAAATCTTTTTTCATAAATATTGAACGAAACAGTAGGAGGTTTTCTATTTCTAAATATTAAATGTGAACGCCTTCTTTTTAGAATGTTAAGCGGTTGTATTATAGTTAAGGCGATCTAGTTCTTTAGCAGTGTGGCAAACTGTATTTTTACATCCTTGCCCAAAAGGGATAGAAGTGTACAATAGGTCTGATACAGGGGAGGAGACTTTTATAATATTGATTTGCGAAGTTATAAAGTATATACGAGTATATTCTGGATCCTTATAAGAAAGGGAGTTGATTAAACCTTGTCCATCCTGTCTGTCCACCTGTCCTCCGTATTTTTTTCGCAGCGAAAAATGAGATTAAATTTTGCTTACAATCAACAATTTTTAAATCCATCTGCTTCAATTTCTTCCTAGTTTTTCCTATGCACAAATCAAAAAAATCGGCGGATAAATAAAGGATATATAGTCAAAAAAATGATTTCCCATATTTATAGTTTAAAAAGCAAAAATTCGTCGTTCGAACCACAATGGGTATCAACACAGAACAAAATGAATTTTAAAATGTAATTTCCTCTTCTTGGAGAGAACATATCCATGGACAAGGGTACATAAAATTCCGCATAGTGGAATACAACACTTTTACTTGTTATTTCAGTCTTTTCGTTTTCATAAAACTTTTGATAGAAAATGATTAAATTTTGCTTGAAAGTACACATTCATTTATTGTCAAATGTTTATCAAATTCATTTAACTATTTTCAGTTTTTCTTTATCTTGTAGGAAATGCAGCTCTGTAAAATGTCTGAGATTTATTACTTTTCAATAGCCTAAAGATCCAAAAATGTACTCCCATTTGGAACGCATAAAGAGGTGAATAAAATGGAATAAAATGTGCACAAATATTGTTCTAATAATTCTCAATTCAAAAACTATTTCCCATGGAGACCCGAAGGAACTATTGAACAGTTTACAGATCGAAAATTTCTAAATAGTTTCCAAACATTTTTCCAAAACAAACTTTTACTTTAATGATAATATATATTCAAAGCAATATATATTTTTCCAGGAGGTAAGCTCAGCAATGAGTTAAAAACAACGATAACGTTGAACGCCGAAGAAGACTGTATCTGGCCTGATATGCTTTATAGGGTTAATACGTAGCAAAGACGACGTAGAACGCCGAAGAAGAGAGTATCTGGGCTGATATTCTTTATAAGATTATTACGTAGCAAGGATGACGTAGAACGCCGAAGAGGAGTGTATCTGGGCTGATATTCTTTATCAGATTATTACGTAGCAAAGATGACATAGAACGCCGAAGAAGAGTGTATCTGACCTTATATGCCTTATGAGATTATTACGCAGCAAAGATGACGTAGAACGCCGAAAAAGAGTGTATCTGACCTGATATGCTTTATGAGATTATTACGTAGTAAAGGTGTCGTAGAACGCCGAAAAAGAGTGTAGCTGACCTTATATGCCTTATGAGATTATTACGTAGCAAAGATGACGTAGAACGCTGAAGAAGAGTGTATCTGACCTGATATGCTTTTTAGGATTAGTACATAGCAAAGATGACGTAGAACGCCGGAGAAGAGTGTATCTGGGCTGATATTCTTTATCAGATTATTACGTAGCAAAGATGACGTAGAACGCTGAAGAAGAGTGTATCTGACCTGATGTGCTTTTTAGGATTAGTACATAGCAAAGATGACGTAGAACGCCGGAGAAGAGTGTATCTGGGCTGATATTCTTTATCAGATTATTACGTAGCAAAGATGACGTAGAACGCTGAAGAAGAGTGTATCTGACCTGATGTGCTTTTTAGGATTAGTACATAGCAAAGATGACGTAGAACGCCGAAAAAGAGTGTATCTGACCTGATATACTTTATGAGATTATTACGTAGCAAAGATGACGTAGAACGCCGAAAAAGAGTGTATCTGACCTGATATGCTTTATGAGATTATTACGCAGCAAAGATGACGTAGAACGCCGAAAAAGAGTGTATCTGACCTGATATGCTTTATGAGATTATTACGTAGCAAAGGTGTCGTAGAACGCCGAAGAGGAGTGTATCTGGCCTGATGTGCCTTATGAGATTATTACGTAGCAAAGATGACGTAGAACGCCGAAAAAGAGTGTATCTGACCTGATATGCTTTATGAGATTATTACGTAGCAAAGGTATCGTAGAACGCCGAAGGGAAGTGTATCTATCCTGATATGCTTTATAGGTTTATTACGTAGCAAGTGACCATATTTTCACCAACAAGACAAGAGATATTAAAGCAGTTGGAAACAACTTATGAGAATTTCTTGATTTTTTTGACACTCGGTGGTAGGGTTTGATCACCGACCTTAGCGGTTTTACAGTTAATGAACTTGCAAATTTAGCCAATCAGTATGTTTTACAGAATGGGACAATTTTTTAAGTGCTTTTCTTGGAAAAGAAGTCCTAATAGTTAGCGGCAACTTTATCAGGCAATTCCTAAGTTCAGTGTATCAGTTTTCCTGGTTTATTGCAGTGCTCTTTGCCAGAAATCGATAAGAGATGTTTCCCTTTTTATAGATCTTTTATAATGTATGAGTATATCAGTGAGAAAATAGTTTTTTTTATTGGAAAGACTTCACATTCTTTTCAATCTTAAACGTTGTAGCATAAGGAAATGTGAAACTCATATATCATTGCAAGAGGATGTGACACGCACCAACTTTTAAGTGCAATTTTCACAATTTTTGCAAAATGTTTGTACGTTTAGCAGACTTTATACTTTGTGTAACACGTGATTTGGTTATTATCACGTTTTCTTAATATTTTTCTTATTTTTTATATATATTGTGAAGTTTTCTTACTTCTTTACGATTTTCTATTTTTACGTTATATTTACGTTTACGTTTTTCCTTCCAACTTGTTTACTTTTGTGTTTTCGAACACTTCCATTCAGTGACACGTTTCGTATGTGTAATTTCGTTCAAAGCTTATGATCTATTGCATGCTTTTAAGCATGATTATGTGAAGCATGAAAATGTTTAGATTGATATAGAAAATATAAATTGTTTAGTTGGATTGATTTTGTGTTAAAGGGACCAACGTGAAATTTAAATTTTCCCAATGCACTGCTTGTTTTACCTAAAAAAGTACGGAATATGGAGCTTAAAGTATTTTAAAATATGTCGTCATCCTAGCTGAGAATAGCAGAACCAGAATAAAAGGTTTCATTTAATTGGAAGATGGAGCTGGAATGTACAAATAAGCCCTTCTACAAATTTACACTTCATTTGCACAAGCTGTTGAATTTTATCTCAAATTGCTTTTCATATATTAAACATTATTTTTGTCTTAAGCTCCTTTGATGGGGGTATGCTTAACATCTTAGTTACTGGAAAGGATTTTTTTTTAATTTAAAAGCTCAAAAGGATGTGTAATAGAAAATTATTTTTGTTTCAAGGGATACTATTGTAATTAAAACAAACAGGATGCTGCCTCGCTATGAAAACAAAACAGACAGCCAACTGTATTTTAAATAAAAATCCTTTTTGCAAAAAACAAGAAAACAAAAATCGTAGAGGGGAAATGGCACTTTCAGCTGTGCAGTAAAACACTACAGATTCACAGATTCATGTAGGCTTCCATGCATGCCAAAGCAAAAAAAAAAAAAAATAAAATAAAAATTAAATCTGTTTTTGAACAAAAAAAGTAGGGGGGCTGCTGGGAAAATATGTTGAGTTTAATTAAAATGTGACCATTTAAGTTTTTTTTTACATTTTTAAGATTATTTTGCAAAAAGAACTTTTCATAATAATTTAAAAACTTTTTACAAGCTTGTTTATTTATTTATTTACCACTACTAGGTAAATATATGATGATAAACTCTTAACTAATGGGCAGAGAGGGCAGCAGGGCCCTAGAATTTATAAGCCCATAATAACAATAAAAAAAAAATTAATTATAAAAATTCAACAAGTTTTCTAAAATTATTTTTAATTTAAAGTTAAATTAGGGAATTTATCACCCCGGACACAAACCATACGATTTAACAGACTTCTGTTAAGGTAATAACATAGATCTCTTAGACTTGTAATTCAGGGAGTAAACATTCCTAATGAAATTCTGGCCACATTTATTTATGGAATAAAAACATTAATGCTGGAGCAAGTAGGCCACTCCAAGCAGTTTCTAGAAACCCCAGAATCCATTAAAAACACGCCCCGGCATTTAATTTTTTTTTATGTTTAGAAGTTATACAAATCCTTAGGGAAGAAGTACAAATTCCAGGAGCACGGAAGGAGGTGGGCGGCTAAAAATTTTTGGAAATAATAGATTTTTGATCCTGTAATGACACCTAATGATCAAGATGTCTAACATTTTCCATGTTAGTTAATTTTTTTGCTTACTATCAAAGGCTTATTCAGTGACCAAAAACACTGCCACGTTTATCCTAGAGGGCCTTGCTGTCTTCATTCTGCTGTAATATAAGCGTTACATGAACCATTTTTGGATTAGTTTCCAGGGATTTTGCAAGCATCTTGGATAAATGGTGTGCAATGTTGGATGTATATTTCCAAACTCTGAATGTAAGTAGGTTCACTTATTCTTGAACAGAAGGGAGAGGGACCGCAATAATCCCTTTTGACTTGCAAGGAAGCCCAGTGCGCCTTACTCCCTCAAGTGCAGTTCAGAGACCAAAAACACTGCTACATTACACAATTCACATAGCAGTCATAATTGTATGACTGTATCCTGGAGGATCATGCTTATGTGTGACGCCAAAGGGATTTTAAGAAATAATATCTTATCTTGCCGGGATATTCCTGATAACTTTAAAACTTGTAGGCATATTTCCACTGGCTTGGAAATGATTACTGTAGGGAAAATTATTCCTTTTTGGTAATGCTTGATGCTCTATTTTCAAAGATGCCCGCTTTTCGATTTAAAGTACGATCGTTAAATTTAAACGATAAATTCCATTTTAAATTTCTCCTAAATGTTTTAAAGCGATTCTCATTTTTTTTTTTTTTATTTTTATTAAAGATGAATATTCCTCGGTTTTAATAAATATTACTTTCATTGTTGGCAAATGTTCTTGTCTATCAGATCCAACAGCAAAAGTATGCAATATTTTTTATGGCAACAATATTTTATATGACAAAATCTGTTTAGATGAAAATAAATCCTGGTGATAAAAAATTTAACACAAAAACTTAATTTGAACGAATGTAAGGACAATGTAGCAAAAAAGCTTTAAGGGTTGTGAATGTTAAATAGAATTTTAGCTTGAAAAAGAACAAAAAAGGAAGGAAAGAAATAAATAATATAAAGGAATGTAAAGGAAAGCAACACGCCAAGTAGTGACAAAATGACAAGTAACACATTTTTACATTTTACGCATATTTTTTCAGATGATAAAAATAAAATCTGTTCGTTTATCATTGAAAAACTTGATGTCCTGGGTATGTATTGTTATTACAATCTGTAACAAGTTGTTATGAGGCGAAGAATAAAGCAGTGCGCCATGACAAAAAAGGGGGAAGGACTTTTTTTAGTACACGGCGAAACGTGTCAAAAAAATTTCTCCATTTTTCCCACATTATCTACTCGAAATAAATCGCTTTAAAAATTTAATAATAAATGAGATGAATGTTGAATTAAAATCGGCCATAAAAATATAAAACGACATTCTTGTGAAATTTTACATTCACATTTGACAATATTCTGTACCGCTTTAAATAGGTTGTTCAGGTTTACAGGCAAAGTGCGAAATGAAGCATTCATTTGATAATTGGCCATTTTAAATAAGTAAATGTCATAAGTAAATGTCAGCTGTTTATGGTATCGCTGTAGCTTTTAGCTAGTAGCATTTTTAGTCATGTGATTGTGTAGTTGCTGTTTGGATATCTTGCTTAGCAGTATTTCATAGCCACTTCGCCTATAAAATATTATAAATATTACCTAATAATATTTTAATAATGTCTAGTTTGCTCCACTGTCTTCTTTTCTATAACTATAGCTTTCTCCTAATACAGGTGTTGCATGAGTAGGGAGTTCCCCTTAAATTGAAACTAAAAATGATCTTTTTTATTTCAAACAAATCAAATAAATGTTTTATTATTTTTATTAAAATATTTGTTCAATGATTTAATTGTCTTTATCAACATCTGGCCGCCTTAAGTAAACGTTTAAGAGTATAAGGAAGTGGCACGAAGGGGAATATAATGGCAATATGCAATATTTTATGCTAACACTTAATGAATTAATTAATTTGGATATCGTTGGCTCAACTATAAATGCAGAATGTCACGGGTTCGAACCCTGGCGCATGCAAACTTAAAATAAGAAATTATTACGGATTTTTCAGAAGTGCT
This sequence comes from Ormia ochracea, assembly GCA_963402855.1. Lineage (NCBI taxonomy): Eukaryota > Metazoa > Arthropoda > Insecta > Diptera > Tachinidae > Ormia > Ormia ochracea. The sequence goes on from OY727105.1 coordinate 12,707,431, forward strand.
TTTATATCTCATGTATTAATTATTGTTATGGAATATTTAAGTGATGAAGACACAGTCCCATACTGTGGAAGTATTTCCTATACGAATTAAAAAAATAATAAAAATGTTATCAAACAACCTCTTAAAAATCTCTAATTTGCTCCACTGTCTTCTCTTCTACAACTAAAATAAAATATAAATCATTAAACACATATTTTAGCAAAAATAACAAAAAAAAAATTATTTGGAAATGCACTGTGATACATACAGTTGAGCTAAAAGATGTAAAATATTCGCATGAGTAGGGGATTCCCCCTAATTGAACAATAAATATACAGATTATTAATTATTTCTTTTTTAAGCAGCATTAAAATAATCACTTTGAGATTCAGTGAACTTGGGCCCCCATTCGTTCAATAGAAAAATTACAATCGTATTCGTAATTGTATTTAAATAAAATGCTAATTAAAATTTAAAAAAAAATTAAATAATAATAATAATAAAGAAATATTTTGAAAAATTTCTAAATTTCTAAATTTCTAAACTCTAAATATTTTTACAAGATATATTGGCAATATTTATTTTGTGTATTTTTTTTTCACATACAATAAACTTTTCCCCCCGCTGAGTTTTAGTTGAGTGTTCGTAATTTCTGCCATCACTCAAAGAGTCCTTATGGGCTTGATACGGAAAGGATGTAAATGGTAAACAAATCCCAAAAGTTTAAAATGAATTTGTTTGGCTATGGACTTTTTCTACTCATAAGGATTTGATAGAAATATACCAGTTTAGTATACAAAGTGAATATTTAATGAAAAAATTAATTACTTCAAGGATTAAATTACCTCAGGATAATTAATTCAATTAGCTAAAAACTGAATGCTTAAATGAAATAGTGGATTACAGGTATTCCATTGAAGTATTCGAATTATCACGCTTAAAAAGTTCAAGGAGAAATTAATGGCAGACAGGCCATATTTGACAGATAACACGATGGATACACTGGCTTTTATGCACATCCTTGATATTTTAACATGTACGCAGTAAAGACGTGCAATGGTGCATCGAAAATGCAACAGTTGCCTTTACTGTGTATATAAGTGCAGTCTTAAGGGATTTCCCCTTTGACGTCTTATTACACACTTTTGATTGAAACAATTGTTAAAATGGCGCTATATGATTCAAGATAACTTGCCAAATTGTAATAAAAATAACTGATAATACAATTTGACCTTCTCAGCTGTCAACATCAGCGATATCAGTAGTTCTCCTCTTGATTTTATTAAAATATCGTTGAGAAAACATAAAGGAGATCGATAAATTAGCTTTTAAAGTTTTTAGATTTTAGAGAAATAATTTCGGTACTTACAAAAGTCAACTTTTTAACAATTTTAGTTTACATACCTGAAAAGAAAAGAAATGGAAAACGAAAAGTAATTAAAAAAGCTTGTCTGTAAATTTTATAAAAATATATATTAGTGTGTTGCAGTTTAATTGCACTTAAAAAATTTCAAAAAAGTGAAAGAAAAACCGAAAAATGACATCAAATTTAATATGAAATGCAAAAGAATATTAAAATAATTCAAGTAAAAACATCCGCAAGCACACGTACAAGCTAAAGACGTGCAATGGTGCACATCAGAAAGTATTCAGAAAGCAGGTAAAGCAGCTGCATAGAAGCTGTATCGAATGCTGAGTTGTAGGAATGAGAAACTCAGTGTAAGTGACATTGAGACAGAGAGGCCAGATAATTTTAATAAAAAAATTTTGATACTTTATTTTAAGAAAACATAATGGGAAGGACTGAATATCCGTTTTAAATACAGTAAAACAATATTTTTAAAGTATTTTTACTAAAATAAATTAAAATTACACTGTACACAAATTATTTTTGGAGTACATTTAAAAGTTAAATTTCAGAGAAACAAGAATCCCCTGGAACATTTAATTTTCTAGGTAACCTTGAATTTTTAACTACGAAGAATTTTTAGAAGAACTGGTTTGAATTTGAAAAATTCCATTTTCGATATTTGTGGAGGTATGTGAAAGAACCAGTGAACTCTTTTTAAGAGTTGTATATTTTGCCTTCAAATATTACCACATGTTTAAAATCCGAAGTTTTCCCCTACCAAATTTTTTTAAGAGATTTTAAAATTTAAAAGGAATATTTAAAAATGTAAGTAATATAATGAATGCCCTTTTTTATAGGTTGAATCATAAAATAATTATTTTAATTAATATTAATTATAATGTTTTAACATTTCATTACAAGTTATATTTATTTATACTGCTTTTGTTAAATTTTGGTTCTGCTTGTGAGTTGACAACCTGAAAGACCTCATAAATCAAAAAATTCGTAATGCTAATCAATTCCATTAATTACTTATTTATTATTATTTATTATTTATTAAGTTTTTATTAGTTTTTCACGTTTGTTTTATGTTTCAGAATATATTTCTTATACATTTGCTAGTAATAAAGCAAAAGAAAAATCTTTCTTGACTGACTTTGATATAAAAAAATAAATGCCATTTTTAAAGCAAAAATCGGTAAATCGCTATTTAGGCCATTTTGAGAAAAAAACCGCCAAAATGCCTATAAAGACATTTCAATATCTTATTAAAATGGTGTTGTGTTGCCACATTCTCATACATGCAAAAATAATGCATATATATTTTTGCTTTCAGCTGTTTAAAATAAATACAACTCTGAGCTTATGAAAAGTATTATTCTTCGAAAGTTTTCATAAAACTTGGCAAATCGTACGACTTGTTCCACAGACATACTGAATATTGAATAGTACTACTGGCCTTAAGCCGTTGAAAGGGGAATCCCATGGAAGATGCACCATTGCACGCCTTTAGTATGTACATGTTCGAATACACACTCGTCAACACAGCGATACAAGTGCGGTACAGTTGTTTTATTAACTATTTTACATTAAAAAGCTGTGCTGTGTGTGTACGTGAGCAAAGTCGACATATTATTGTTGCAGGAGAACTAAAACCGAGCACACATTGGCTGTCATGAAATTGTTCTAATGGGAATTAAATGTGGCAATAAATAAATGTTAAGCATATAAAGCAAACAACGAAAATGTATACATTGCAAGACATAAAAAGTTATTAAAAAAATGGCAACAGAAATATAACAACAGTAGCAGATGACAACGTTATCATGTTTTTAAAATACAAACACGAAACAATAATTTTTCCGATGTACACATGCACATGCAGCAGAGCCTGTGGCAAAGTTTTGTGAACAGCTTCGTCGAACAAGTTTTTGCAAAAATAAAAAATAAAAATAAAAACATTTCGAGTGAAAAAGGGGAAATATTTTAGGGGCCGCTATTTAAGTTCGATTTGCGGAAACGGAAGCAGCAGGCTTGTTAGTAATCCCATCATATCCGCCATAATATTTTTCACAAAACTTATAAGAATTGCAACACAATTTTTCCATATTTTATTACAAGATTGCACAGTGATTGCTGCACCTGGTAAATATTTGCAACTTTCGCTTTTCTGCCATATATAAATAAAATGAAATTAATGTTCAGACTTACAATTAAATTACGCAATTTAGAAACTATTTACAAAGAAGTTTAAAATCAAATGACGTAAAGGCATGCAATGGTGTATCTAAAATGTAACAGTTGCCCCTTAGATGGCCTTTGCACGATGTGTCCAAGCGAAGTGAAAAATTTGCATGTGTATTGGCAGACTTAAAATATCATTTAGTGGCGGTTCTATTTCGATATGTGTAAACATGAGTTTTCCAATGTTGCAAACTACTTGTTTGCTTACTTTGAGCGATTTTTAAAATGCCTAAAAATGGAAAATCGTTAAAAAAGTGGAGAAAATAAAAAGTTGTTCTCTCTGTCAGGTGGTTCCGCATATAGGTTTTATGTAAAAGGATGTTTTAGCAGTAAACTTCATACCTTAGCATTGGTCCTTTGTCAGAAAACTTCACGGTGATGGTAAGCAGACATTTCCGCCATTTACAAATTGACAAAATTTACAAAGTTGACAGTCTTAGTTTCATAATCCTTGCAGGATTATTTAAAACTTGATTTATCTTTAAATGGCTGCCAACATTGAAAAATCGTTTTATTACAAAAAATCGTACAATCAGTAAATGAACGATTTTGCGAATGTTGTGAGATGGCAACTTTCAGTGGAGCCCGAAACCCATTATGTAGTCAATAAGAGATGAGGAATAATTTTTCTTTTAAATAAATTGCACAGATTGTGCGAAATAGCAGAGAGTATGATGACTGCGTCCACTGCCTTCACATTTATCCCAATTGCAAGTGATAAAACTCGGAAGCGATTTTTCCAAATAACATGTGTTCTTATAATATGACGCAGAATGCGAAATTATTCTCGTTTACAATCATTTCGTAATCATAATTAGTTCTTTTGCTTGCAATTATACAAGATAAATTTTTTGTGCAAAAGTATTTTTTAATTTTCTTAGTGACAGCTGTTTTTACAGAGTTGCAAATTTATTATTTAATGGAATTTTTTTATAAGTTGAAATCAAATGTCACGTAAATGTAACAGCTGTTCGACTCTAAGTTATGGTCAGTAATCGTAAACAAAACTTTATGGTTCTAGTTATGATTGTGTCGGTCCTAAATAAAGTTGTTAAGAAGAAATATAAAAGTAAATATTACGCCAAAACGCCGAATTCAACATAAAATTCTTCAGCGCATAAAAACAGCTGTTCGAACCAAAGTTATGGCCAGCAGCCCTAAACAGCTGTTTATAGTTCTAGTTATGGATGTGTCGGTCCTAAATAAAGTTGTAAAGAAGAAATATAAAAGTAAATATCATGCCATGACGCCGCCGTCAACATAAAATTCTTCAGCGCATAAAACAGCTGTTCGAACCAAAGTTATGGCCCGCAGCCCTAAACAGTGGTTTAAGATTCTAGTTATCATTGTATCGGTCCTAAATAAAGTTGTAAAGAAGAAATATAAAAGTAAATATCACGCCATGACGCCGCATTCAACATAAAATTCTTTTGCATATATTGACGTCATCACATGTGATGTCATTCAAATAGATTTCCGATTGACTTTTCCATACAAAAAATCACTATACTGACTTCATCTATTTTTGTTTTAAACCAATTTTTTACATAAAACTCGTTCCCCCAAAAACATTTCTCAGTAAAACAGGTAATGAAAATAAAAACCTGCCAACCAATGAAACTCCAAAGTATCCACGTGGACTCTGTAACAGTGCAATCTTGTAATTTACAAGCAAAGTTGTGTTCATGTATGTAAATATTTTTGCAACGACACCTCACACATTTTCGGCTTGCGTACAAACATAAGCATCTGTATCTGTAGTTGGCGTCATTGTGCTTTTCAAACAATGACAGCATTTATGAAGAATTATATGAATGAGTGCCCAAAGGATATGCTGAAGGGTATTTATCTAACACAAAAACACATGCAAATAACTACATGCACATTGAGTGCCATCATTGGTTCTTCATGCCACTTGGAGAACAAAAATATTTTTAAATAAATTCAGACGGAGCAGAAAACAGGAGAGCTTGCAAAAATGTCCTTGTAAAGAATAATAAAAATAACAACCGAAACTACAACATTTAGGCGTCATTATTTGCATGAGAGAGGGTTGGATTTTATTTAGTGACCGTTGCAGAGGATTCAAAAATATTTCACAAAATGTTGTTAATCCGAAGTTTTGCTAACCCATAAGTCCGGACTTGAGTAAGAATTTGCATATTAATTAATTAAGCATTTCTAACCGGTTATAAAATATTCGTTTTCCCAACGTTACGAAAGTCAACAAATGACGCAATTGCTCACGTTAAAGTTTTCGTGTCATTTACCTTTTTTTATGTGACCCACGACACAGTTGCCAATAAATTATTACGTTGCTTTTTTGGGAACCATAAATAAAGAGATGTGGCCGTAAATGAATAAAACTTTTATTTTTGATGCAAAATTATTCAACGTTTTACTTCCAAGTACAGCAATACTTTTTAACTTTTTTTTTTGGAACAGGAAGTGTAATAAATTGTCCTTAAATGGCAGCAGAAAATGAAAAAGGGGAGCTTAAGCACTGTAAGATGGTTAAGAATGTGGAATTATTGAGCAATTTGACTTAGCATCTTCGGGCGGGAAAAGATATGGCACTAGAGGGTCAGTTTCAAGGCGGGAAAAAAGCTCATCTAAACGTGTTTTTTATTATTTATTAAAAATTCTTTTGCCAGCTATGCGATTCGGTAGCCTCTTTAGCACTAACTAGCAACGTCATACTCGTAGTAACATGTTACCGCTATTTGTCACCAAAAGATTAACGGCAGTTAGCAATAACCGACGAAAAATCATGCTACAGCTACACTAAATATGGCAGCGCAATATATATTATAGTGGGTTATCCGTTTCGTGATTTAAAAGGTATGGGGGTTGGCATTGGACCTGTCAAACTAAGTTGTTAAACCAATTTTTTTCTTTTCAGTTGAAAGTCTGACATTAACGAAAACGGATCGCTTAACTATCACATAAAAAATTATTAAGTACTAAAATGGTGATTCTGCCACAGCCACATATCAGGCTTTAAGAGGAGATTATCGTCTATATAATCGTACAACTACGGAAGCAATTGGCAAACTTGTGTCGAATATGTCGATTTGTCGTCATCCTCTGGAATTAGGACTGTCTTATGGCATATTATGGCGTAGTTTGCACTTAGATATACACCTACATCCATATAAAGTCCAGGCCATACAATAACTGAAGCCAGCTGACCATTTACAACGTCGTAGATATATGGAACGTGTGGTTGAAGAACTGGGCGTGGATGGCGAATCAAATTTTCTTCACCGATGAAGCACATTTCTCAATCGGTGGGTATGCTAATAAACAAAATTGTCGTATTTGGGATTCTGAGAATGCTCAAGTAATTGAAGAAAGGCCACTACATACAGAAAAAGTAACTGTTTAGTGCGCTCTTTGGTCTGAAAGTGTGATTGTACCTTACTTCTTCGAAAATGACCATAGAACGACTGACACCGTCAATTCGGAGCATTGTGGTTGTATGATATTTTTTGCCTGCTATTGAAGGATACGACTTGGAGAATACGTGGTTCCAACAAAACGGTGCCATATGCCACACAACTCGAGCGAATCTGGCTTTATTGCAGAGACATTTCCTGGTCGCGTAATTTCTCGTCGTGGCGATATTAACTGGCCACCAAGATCATGCGATTTGACATCATTATACTTTTTTTTTCTGGGGCTACGCGAAAGGTCATGTTTATGCAGACAAACATGTGAGCACTTCACTTGACGAATATGTATCAAGAAGGGTTCGAAAATTACCTCAAAACAATCAATGCTGGCAACTCTGTGCGTGCTGGTCATTTAAATGATGCAGTGTTTCACTTATAATGTCAACGTTCAAACTTTATAATAAAAAAGATATATCATGAAAACATATATTTTATATGTGTTTTTTTATCTTTACTTTTGAAACCGCAAGTTGGATAAACCGTTATATGCGTACATATTGTCTGCGAACTCGTACTGTTCTTAACACCAGCTGACCTAAAGCAGCTGTTCTCTTTCATTTATACAAATACCTCATAAACACTTAGCAAAAGCGTTAATATCAAACCAAGCATTTTCGATAAGTCTTAAAAGCTAATGATTCGCATTAGAGATTTTGTAAAGCCATTTTAAAACATTCTTCAGACATACAGCGTACAACCTTGCCACTTAATTAAGTCTCGCATTTTATATTCAGCATCAGGAGCAGCAGAAATGAATGCCAGAGAGAAGTTGTAGATTAATATTTCCAGCATGATTAGACATACAAGCATAATCCGCCATACATAAAATTTTTTGTATACTCTGAGCCATACAAGAAGGCATCGGGGCAAGTGCAGACCAATTTTTGCTCTTTGAAAATCTTTAAACAAAAAGCAGTTTAAGCTTCCGCGTTTTTTAATAAATAATAAATCTTGAAAAAACAGAAACAACATAAAACAGTTTGTAAACTGAAAAAGGAGAGAAGCGAAAACGTTTAAAACTTGAACAAAACACAAACAATAAAATAATAAAAAGAAGAAAAAATTATAGCAAAAATTATTAAATAACCTTTACAATATTGAGAAGAAGAAGCAATCCTTGCGGCCATCGGCAACAACTATAAGAACAATATTTTACATATACGAGTATACGTATGCCCTCCCACAAATACATATACGAGTACACAACACGAGTGTGGAATATTTTCTTGGCCTTTGTGACTTTAAGCTCTAAAGCTGTCAATGACTCATAAAGTACAATACGGGGCATGTATGCATGTATGTGTTTTATAAATAATGGCAGGAGCAGTACCCTGAAATAATAAAGAAAAACCTCAAGTTGCGCACACATAAGTGATATTTTTGATATGAAAGCAAAGATAATTTTACCACAAACTTTTTTATATTCATTTCACTTTATTATTAATAGACACGCCTCAGTAGCTTTAAAAGACCGGGTCCTTCTTAATTAAACATTAAACACTTTTTTCCTACCACTATTTAAAAGCTCCTACCCACGCATGTTTCACATTCTGCTGAAATTAAATATGCTTTAAACATACGAGGGTAGGCAAAACACATTTCGCATGGCTGGGCCAAAATTTAATGTCTGAAATGAAATGTTTTTTTTTATTATATTTCTTCTCAGTTAAATGGCACCAGAACCGTTCATGTTCATGAGTGGACTATTTGGTATAATTTTCGTTCAGATATGATTTTTATATTCAGCCGTTATTTTTTTTTTACTGCAGAGAAATTCATTAACCATCTATGACGCATTAAAACAAGGTCCTTGTGGATACGAAAAAAAAAACAATAAGAAACCCAACGAGTCATCTGCCTCCCTCTCATTTTATTTCTTCTTTTAGTTTTTATTTCACACACAAAGTGAATGCCGCAAACACTTTCTCCGCAACAAACTACAAAACTACAGTTGAATAGTACTTTGAAAGTGTGGCGCGACAAATAGTTGATATTAAATATTTCAATGACACCACAATAACAAATTTCACATTTCAGCAAATTAAAAAGCTCTAAATAAAAAATTAAAAAGCTCTGGAAGGTCGTGTGTACAGTTTCGACCACAGGAATGCATTCTGCTGCAACTATCGGAAAGCTGTGTTGGTAGAAAAGACAGAGAATTGTCTTTTGCAGTAACTCAAAAGTATTTTATTAGTTGTTGTAACAGCTGTTGCTTGCGCTCAGCTGTGTATTATCATCGATGTAAATTGTTTGCTGGTAAATATTAAGTAATCACTGGCAATGCTTCTCCAACCAAAAAAAAAAAAAAAAAATGTATATTCCCTTTAAGCATACTGGCAGAAGTTCATGAAATCTTTTTCCGACTGCCCAATGTCGGAATGGCATCCATGACCTCAGCCGTTTTTAGTTGAAGCATTTATGAGTTTAGCCAACCACTTTCACACTCAAGAAAGATAACATTTTTTCTATATTGAAAATAAAAATTGAATGGAAAAAATATACACAGTGCGAGCTCGATTTGCGGAACCTCCGATAACTGCAATACCCGCATTAAAGACAGTCACCACAGCAGGCTTTGCATTTTCAAAACACGCTGGCTACTATATCTGACATATAGTCATCATATCTTAAAGAATCGTCAGTGAGTATATGTCATTCCCAATTCCGATCAACATTCGATCACAAATGCCTGATTTGCATCCCACTAAAACTTCCCCTCATGACTACTCCATCAAGAACGCAATCATTCTCATCTAAAGTTGCGCTTAGTGAAAAATAGCAAGCGAGTGCAACTTTTCCCAAGAACCACTCTCGATAACTGTAACTTCTTTTGTTCTATAAACTTGAAAGGAATTTTGTCTTTAAATCTATTTCTTCAGAAACGTAACTTTTACGTTTCAGAAACGTAAAAGTCCCCTCAGTTTCAGCAAATGCCCCATCTTAAGAATCTTATAGGTAATGCATGGATTAAAATTTCCACAGATGGCATTAAGAAATGTTGGAACATGGACCGACGAAGATGATTCTGTTACGGAATCAGATAGCAGAAGAATAGGCTGCAATTACGCCATCCACTTTTAATTTGCTATCGGATGTTTTACTGTATATAAACTTAAGAGATGGGGCAAATGGATCAGAGAAGTCTATTCTAGAAATAGATCACAAATAAGAAGTTAAAGTAGATGATGTCAGAACTGACAGAAATGGGCATTTCTTTTAAAAAATCAATCGCTCTTTCTTTCTTTTTCAACCATAAAAGCTGCGATATCCCAAAAGCCTAATGGTATGTGGTAATGGGTTGGGTACGCGGTAAGATCGTAGATACTTTTTCTAAGCCGAGCTTGGCATTCTTACATTCCCCCTTTTATTGGCAACTGAAGAATGAGTACTTGCGAGAAGGAAATAAAAAATAGATGCCAATCCAATAAAATATTTATGTTCAGTAGTCAACTTTGAAAAAGTACTTCAGGACTTACTGATGCATAGACAATACCATATATGGTTTCGTAGTCGTCTAGTCAAATGACATAACATAATAGGGTTTTGCATTTATTTCAGAGGAGTGCAGATGTAAAACTTTATGCCACTTTCTTGCACTCACGCGGAGAATATCATGAATATATCTTATAATTCTCAATTGCTTTCGTCATTGATTTGGGATTGTTTTCAAAACTGGTTTGGAATCGTTAATACAAGAATGGTTAATATATCATTAATATCAAATTTGTTATCTCAAAATAAAACAGAGCTCACAATTCTGATAATTTCACTTTTGAATTGTTTGTGCCACCTCAGTCACTGTGTCCTTACTAGCAAATACGCCACGGCCACTTATTTAATTTAGGTATTTTCAAGTGTGATGGTATGCAACTCTGTATACTCTCTGCATACAACAGTGATGACAACTTCTGAAGAAGTATTTCGTGTTGCTGATATATACATATATCGATTCGTGCCAAATTTTCAAATAATTTGTATTCGTTTACTTTGCACTGCCAAAGCGAAAGTGTAATTTACTGTAACTTGCAACAAGTACAGGATTTTCAAACATGCTGATGACTTCTGTGCCACCTTGTATAAAAATGTATCAACATCTGAACCACCGTTTATTGCAGCAAGGAGAACATACCTCCAAACAATGTGGCCCAAGCTTTAAGCGCTTTTTGCATGACTGCCTCTTCTATAAGTGCCCATGCAGTTCATCCACCCGAGTATGTGTGTTTAAGTTGATCACAAGGATGAAAGGACATTCTATTTATGCTGATAGTGTTGTAGACACACTTGCTAACAATACAACATTTAGTGGCAGGAGTAAAAATTACACTCAAGTGCTTGTGTTGCTCTGTGGCGCCTTTTTAGAATTTCACGGATTGGTTTATAGCTGTGCATGAACGAAAGGACGAGTGGTTTACATTTAATTACTTGAAGCTTTTTATGTAAATGACAGGATTAAAATATAAGCTTTTGTTTATGCTGTAAAGCATTTTCCAATCCACAATAATTTTGTCGTATACTTAAATATACATTAACGACTACAAGGAAGTGCCGGCAAGTTTAATTAAAACTTGTACGAACTTTAAAGAAATTTAATATAAAATTAAGGACATGTTTCTGTAATTGCAGTTGGGAAAAGCAAAACATTCACTTAAAAAAAATAAATCAATATTGAAAGTAATTCACTAAACTTGCTCAATTAGTTGCTAACGAAGTTGCACAATGTGTACATACTCGGTTACATGTTAATTTGTTAAAATTTGTGCAATACTCGCATTTATGTTTACAAATAGAATTATTTGCATGCAAATTAAATCTTATGGGATTTCACAATATCAATTTCAATTACTTTCTATTAGTGAAAAGTAATAATTTTAAATTTATTCTATACACAGCTGAGGTAATTGATTAAACATTTATGTAACTGCTAATGGATTCATATTAAAAAGGACTAAAGTGAATTTTAACAAACAAAAACACAAAAAGTTATTCTCCAAAGTATACAAATTGACAAAATAATCAGAACCAAATGATACCGGAAAATAATGAGAATTTCCAATTGCCATTTAAAACGAAAAATCCTTTTTAACGTCATATGATGTCGTTTATTTAAAGTTCATTAAATCTGCTTTGGAGAGCCTCTGGTTGCTGTTAAACACTTTTTAGCATCGATTTTGCTAACAGCCTCAAGGATGGTTGCGTTATTGCTACAGAATAACGGCGAAGAAGCGTGTATCTGCTCATTTATATGCTACCTGTGCTGGTAATTGATTCTAATGATTATGGAAACGGCGTAGACGTATATCATTTCAAAATTGAAAGAGTAATGAAGGCAAAACAGCTAATGCTGCAGAAAAGCGGCGAAGAAGCGTGTTGCTGTTGATTTATCTGCTTGCAGTGCTGCTAATTGATTCTTGTGGCTATGAAAACGCCTTAGACTATTCGTGGATCATGTCAACATTCCAAGAGTAATGAAGGCAGAATAGCTAATGCTGCAGAAAAGCGGCGAAAAAGCGTGTATCTGGTCATTTATCTGCTACCTGTGCTGGTAATTGATTCTGGTGGCAATAAAAACACCTTAGACTATTCGTAGATCATTTCAAAATTCCAAGAGTAATGAAGGCAGAATAGCTAATGCTGCAGAAAAGCGGCGGAGAAGCGTGTTGCTGCTCATTTATCTGCTACCTGTGCTGGTAATTGATTCTGATGATTATGGAAATGCCGTAGACTATTCCTGGATCATTTCAACATTGAAAGAGTAATGAAGGCAAAACAGCTAATGCTGCAGAAAAGCGGCGAAAAAGCGTGTTGCTGTTGATTTATCTGCTTGCAGTGCTGCTAATTGATTCTTGTGGCTATGAAAACGCCTTAGACTATTCGTAGATCATGTCAACATTCCAAGAGTAATGAAGGCAGAATAGCTAATGCTGCAGAAAAGCGGCGAAAAAGCGTGTATCTGCTCATTTATCTGCTACTTGTGCTGGTAATTGATTCTGATGATTATGGAAATGCCGTAGACTATTCCTGAATCATTTCAACATTGAAAGAGTAATGAAGGCAGCATTGCTAATGCTGCAGAAAAGCGGCGAAGAAGCATTTATCTGCCACCAGGACTGGGGATTTATACTGGTGAATATGAAACCGCTGGATCATTTCATCATTCCAAGATTAATGAGGGCAATTTAAGCTTGATAAGAACTCAGACTTCACTTAAGGACCACGGCATAGAGCTGGAAAAAAGCAAGAACTTGAAAGAACATTTGTTGGAATAAATTATTTCCTAAGCCAATTTCACAGATACTTCTGCAGCTGTCTTCAACGTTATGGCTAAAGTAATTGCTCCAAAGTTTTACAAAAGCGTTGAGTTGCGTCAGATGGAATATTCAAAGAAGAGATCTCAAGAGTTATATTGGTGACCCTAGTACGAAAGAACTTATTACCAAGATGTTAAAGTGTGCAATTAACTGGAACGCCATGGTGAAAAACGTCGAGTTCATACTAAAGAGGAAAAAACCAGACCTCGAAACAGTACAAGACGGTGGTGCTCTATCGGGCAAGGATAACAGGCGCAGTCATGGACTAATCAAAGCTTATCAACCTTTATAGGATGATGTTATGCTCCTTCCCTTAAAAATACCGAAAGAAGTTTCGGAAAGGGCGATCCCAGAAAAACGAGGAGGGAATATTTTAGTGGAGACACCACTCGAATCAGTGATGACGTATTTTTTCTACTGCTCCGCCGAAAAAAGGGTAAGTAATTAAAGTATAAAAGAAAAATTCATAATGTTTGTTATTAGTGACCAGAAGAATAAAAGCGAAAAGTATTCCGTAATTTTACAATTCATTTTGTAAATTAATTGAATACATTAGTAATAAGTTTTCATGACGCCGAAAGTAACCTTAAGCGGACAAAACTGTTCGCCCACGACTTGCACTCGACTCTTATTTTATTCTCTCGCTAAATTTTCCAGTTGCATGTTCAGAAAAATTCAGATGGAAGGATTACACGTACGAGAACTCCCGTTACGTATAAGTCATACGGTCTAACAGGTCAGGGCTAAATATTTATCATACGCCTTCTTATAGCAGGAGATCAATTAAAACAGCAACCGAGGGTGCACACTGTGAAGGCTGGCTGTGAGCTTAAATTAAATTTGAAGAAGACATTTACGAACATTAGTGGGCATCTGGACTTTTCTATATCGGATTTTATTTATGCTGCAGTGTTATTTAAAATAAATGTTTTCTAAATTTTATTTATTTATTTAACTGCCTGTAGCATGATTTCGTATATGTATATGATTCGCAATTGAAACAACTACAACTGCAATATCTTGGCCGGTGGTGATGGGCATCACGGCTATTAAATGTCTATTAAACAGATAATATAATTCGAATAGAATGGATTTGATAGGGGGATATATGCTACATATTACATCTGAGAGAGCGCCACTACATCCCCACACAATAGTGGCAATTGCAACCACAATTGCCAGGACTTTTCTTAAATCACCAGACATGTTTTTAAATTTTTATTTCTATTTCAGTACCACAAGCAAACTTTGTAATATTCATGCAAAAGCAAAGCGAGGAAAAAAATTGTTCCATGGAAAAAGGCCTGAACACAAAAGCCTGCCAACTGAGTAAACGGGCAATCATAAAGCCATAAAGCTTTGCAAGCTACTCCAAGCAGGCTAAGGATTGTAAGGATATTTGCATACATTAACAAGGGTATGAGGTATGCAAATCAAACTTCTAGTTCATATAACTTTTTAATGCCTTTCAATAAAAGCAAATATCCAGGAGGTTTAAGAGAACTGATACTTCCACAATCTGCTTCAAAAGGGTTAAACACTTTGGGTGGAACTTAATCCCATACAATCAATTAACGGTATTGTGAGAGACTCTAAGGTAAGTTATGCGCGGATTTCCTATTTAATTGTCAAACACACTGGCATAAAAAAATATAATCAAATTGCCCTCAAATACATGTATGAGTATTAGAACACTTCCAGGAGGTGTGGGTTGTAAACATTCAATCTTTTAATCCTCGTAATAATTCATAAATTTGAGCTTTGCAATAGCCTTCACTTATTCCAGCGATACTCTCTTAATGTCATCTGTGCTTATAAAGGAATACCCAGCAATGTCTGCTATATATGGAGTGTCGAAGAGTGAATAGGTTTATTAACATGTTGCAAAAGCCACGAACCCAGTAGCCAAATGATATACCAACATTACTAGCGACCTCCGATTAATATTTGATCATCGCTCACAGTCGTTGGTGTTCCGGTTTCTCCGGTACACTCATCATCTTCAGCCTCTTGAAACTTATGTCACTTGTTATCTATTGGTTTACTCGTAACGTATTCATTGCCGGCCATCATTAACATTTCAAAAGATTTGACACAAACTCTGTGATCTATTTCGGTAAAGCAACAAAAATCGCCAAGTTCACAACACACGTCTGGCCTCAGCGAGTTCCTCAGATAAATCTTAACAATGAATATATGAATGAATGTTACTGCATATTTTAGGGACAATAATATAAATTATGGGAATCGTACTCGCACATTTATTGCGGATTTGGCATTTTTTAGTTTTTATATGAGTCTTTTAATTTTTTTTTTTTTGCAATAAAACACGATTTTTTTAAAATTTTCTTACAAGTGGAAATCAGGTTTCGAACTGCAAAATTAAAGGTTTGACGAATTGGCCAGTGGTCAAATGTAAATAAATTAATATGAAATTTACATGCGAAGAGAAATTTCATTTTAGAACCGGTTTTATTTTGATGTATAACCATTGATCTACTTTGTGATCACTAGCGGTATTTAAATCGCCTAATAGAACAAATGCGAAAAAACAAAAGGGGCGTAAACAATGTTGTGGTCTTTGTCAGGTAACGTTTCACTTAAGTTATATATGCGACAAAAAATTACAAGTTTATATGCAAAAATAGCAACTCTGTCCACATGAACTATATGCGGGAAAAATAAACCGCTTAAAAGTACTTTTACTCGGACGTTTTTTTAAAGGAACACTTAATTTATGCAAAACAAAAACAGCCATCAGTTCATTCACAGTCTTTAAATAATGCCAAAAACCAGACAACCAACTCAGTATTAAAATGGAGCCATTTTCTCTTGTAGACTTAATACTCAAGGCAGACGTCCATTCAAAATCGTTTCCTTCAGTTGCAATTGCAAATTTTAGTTGCCTAGATTGCTCGCGTAAAACCACAATGATCATCATCAATGTTATCAGAATGCGATTACAACTCTGTGAATATCTGTAAATGTATGTGTTATTATATACGAAATAACATATTAGAGTGGTGATCAGCAACAAGAAATTTGTCTTAAAATTACTACACATATGCTTCTTTAGCACTTGACAATAAATGTCAGACAGCTGCAAAGCATTCGCATTGAGTTCGAAAACTCAGCATCAGCTGATTCAGACTATAGGGAATTAGATCGTATTTTATTAAGACTATTTATTTTAAATAGAAACTGCAACATAAAATGTTCACTTCAGCGGCGAGATATATAAGGCACCCCAACTCATGTCGTATTATAATATTTTGAAATGGAATGAAATGGAACTGGAAAGTACACAGTTTCGGAGTTTATAATAAAAAAAAAATAATAATGATAATAATAATAATAACCCAACTACCCGATATCGATCAAAATTAATTAATTAATATTTCATTTTAGGAGATTTCTTGTATCAAAAAAATTACTAAAAGAATTTACGAATTATTTTGTATATGCAAACGAGTATGCACGAGTATATATGAGTACTTATACGAGTACTCACCTACGAGTATTATATAGATATTATAGATTTTAGATATTTGTACGAGTATATACAATTCATTTTTTATAACAACTACGTAATAAACACAATTTAAACAAATAAAATATTTAAAAATATTAAACAACACTGCGGCTAGATTCACACATTCCTTGCCAATGTTCTAGTGCACTCGCTATGCGTGATATGTTTAATGCCCGGTTTGCCCTGTTTCTGATATTTTATTTCAACTTCCGCTACGAGAAGAAAACAAATGAATGTTCTACGAAGTGCTTGCATTACTGATAAGAATCTTTAAGGATTGCAGTAGTAGTTTGTGCATTTCGGAACCTTTTCCGCAGCTCTTTAATACGTATAACAATTAGATATATGTGAGTGTAACTTTTATCAGCTGCACATATAAATGCTGCAGTAACATGAAGCATTTATTATGTTTGCCTGTTTTACATGCTTTTTGAAAATGCGGCAAAATATAAATACAATACGAAAATTACCATTAAACGCATATAAAACTTTAAAATAATGATTGCAAAGTTATAAATAGGACACTAATACACACTCACAGCCACAAATAGGCTTGGATGTGGGCATGTATGTATGTGTATTTGGTTCAAGTCAAAGGTAGTCATGCATGCAAAAAACTGATATAAACCAGGTGTTGCAAAAGAAAGCTAAAAATAAAGATAAACAAGCAAATCAAATATGAGATATGTCGTCAGCTGAAATGTAAAACAATATCTTTGAGAAACAAACTAAACTGGCAATATGCAATAATTAACACAAAAGCAATTTTTATGAGAAAGTTTCTTTTTATTTTCTTTACAGAAGAATTTTGAGAAATCAAAGTAAATGTAAGCCTGACTATGGAACAAAGTGCATCGAAATTAAACCAGCAGTGGAAAGGGGTCATGATGATACCCTTCTAAAGAAAAATAATTGAACTCCGTGATAAAGTGCGTCAAGTTGAGACCAGAGAGGGGTGCTTTTATAGACTAGATTGACAGCTCCAGACGTAGGCTAATGAAAGCTTACGATGTTCTCATCCTTTCCAAAAATTTTAAGCCTCTTCATCAAAAGAAAAAAAGGAAAACTCTCACATACTAATGAGAGCTAATGAAAGCTTATGATGTTCTCGTCCTTTCCAAAATTTTAAGCCTCTTCATTAAAAGAAAAAAAAAAAAAAAACTCACATACTCTTGGCGAAGATATCCTGCACGTGTGGAAACATATTGAAGCACGTTTTAGTTTAAGAGCAGATAAACTTTACCTCTCTGACACCGAAAAAAGTGTAACCATTCTTTTGAGACACCCGCTATTTTTATTGCTGTTTCAACCCACAAAAACTGGGAGCAGCCAATATTTAATGGCAGTTCTATTTTCTGCCTCAATCCCATTTATTAAGAGAAGTTTGTGCGGAAATATAATTTGTTTTTGATTGTTTGTTTGTGCGCTACTTTTCCAAGGTGTGTCGATAAATTTAATTTATTTTTTTTCTCTCTCTGGCTGACATTTAATGTGACTGGCTCGTTGATTACAATAGTTTTTCCTTTAAATTTGCTTTTTTTTTTATTAAATAATGAAAAATCTGCAATTTAATAAATTAAGTCTTTAAGAGATTTCTGTTTTGCAAGGAATGCTAGATCGCATCAGAAAATGTATATGGGAATAGAAATTTTAGGCTTAATTTAGTAAAACCATTTGTTTAAGAATTTGTTGTAATTTTTCTTTATTTTGATTTTTCTGGATCTCGAGGCGATCTACCGAAAGTGGCAATAAAGTAACTGTAGTAGCAGTATTCCTGTAATTTTCAGATTTGAATTTATCGCTTCTGCAATAATGTAAAGACAGCCAATAAATAAAAAATAAAGCCAATTCAACGACATCTCAGCTTTAGCTAGAATGTAGCGTTCGCGATAGGTCCACTTTATAGCAAAATTAGCGACAAATTAAACTATTGTGTTGCAAAATTTTCCCTAATATTAACGGCAGATTTAAAGTGAAGGCAGCCAAAAACATAGCCCAAATCCACAACGCACAGTTTAGGTTTGACGAAAATGTAGCGTTCGCGATAGGACAACTTTACTGCAAAATTAGCGATAAATGAAAATATCGTGTTATTTTGCTATACAATCCATCTGCTGAAGGCATTGTGCTTTAGTCATCTTGAGATGGAAAAAAGATGGTTTTCCATTTGGATTATGTGTACACTGTTGCCATATGGGCTACCCTTATAGCGATTGTGTTCTCTGCTCACATCCTTCACTTTATATTCACATACTTTGAACTCTGGGTAGTATTTTTTTTGTTTTTGTGCCTAAACGCGGCAGCTTTCCATTAGCTTGCCATAACCCAGTTAATACAGTTGAGATATTATTTTTAAGACCTTCCATTAGACAAAAGGAAGTAAACTGGTTGTCATAATAGAGCCTGAAGCCCAGGTTATTTACAAATATATGTACGTGCTCATTATAACTCATGGTGATATTATGTGAAGGGCCTAAAGCAGTAGCTGGAGCCACAAATATTAATCAAAAAAAATCATGTCAAACATGCAGATCATATTATGATATCAGGATTAATTAATTAAGAAATAATTTATTCACTTTTCCATTATTGATGAAGTTTTATAATACGAATCTGCAATCAGCTGAATGCAAGCGAATTCAAATTGATTGATATTTTATTTTTTCTCCTTAATATGTGCTCTTTTACCACATCCTTCGCAATTGTTTGTTGATGTTGTTGTCGCATCCTCATTTTATTTAAATAAAATACAAAAAATTATGTTTCTAAAATATATTTGACAAATGCAACGAATTCGCTCTGAATTCAAAAGTCAGCTGGGGTGGTAAAGTCACCTGATAGTTGTACTAAAATATTCAGGCCTGTCAGTGTGAACTTTTTTTTTGCACGCTATTTATTTATTTAATTTAGTTAATTATTACCGATAATAAAAATTAATACAAAATCCTGAAAAGCTTAAGCTTATTTATTTAATCTGCTTTATCAGCAAATTATTTCTCATTAATTTAAGCACGTGTGGAGGCGAGATTATTTCAAAAAATAAGAAACAAATCCACAAGCAAACACAATTAACGTTATACAAATTTATAATAAAAAATTTAATTATTTTAACTGCCATTTAGAGTCATGGCAGCTGTTAAAAGCTTAACCTTTCTGCTATGAAATCGTTGCTTACAATTTAAACTATAAATACGTACATTTAATCTTGTCTTATCAATAAATCAAAACCATTCCTTTTTAATCCAAATCATGATTTATTCCACTTCATAAAAAACTACTCAAATATTATTTATAGCAGGCATACAAAAAAGGAACGGATCATAAAAATAATCGGTATTAAACAAAAAAATATATATAAAATAAACCATGATAAATCTGTACTGCTTTAATGCATAAAAACTTCTTTTGCATTTGTAATGACGTTACAAAGCTAAGCGCCTGAAAATATGCAATAACAATTGTGTATGCACATGCCCACACTTTCTCATGCAGTTGTTTAAAAAAAAAAGAAAAGAGGTATTTCAACTGCAATAACAATAAAATATTTGCTGTAATAAAATATGAACGGGGCACTGCTTTTCTGAAGGTTTAATACCATCTAAAGTCGTTAACAAAACTTTTCCGAGGGATTTCCAAGGGACTCCCATAGAACTTTCAGTTGTTAATTTTCTACAAACAAGATAATTATTTTATAGTAGTTTAATTTTGTTTCAAAATGCATTAGAACTACAAAAAGTTTTAAATAATTATTGCAAGGATGCTGCTTCTGACCAGCAGCTCCTTATCGAACCGGAAAGTCGTAGTCGATAAATAAGAACTCCAGTTAAATTTATTTTTTGTATAAACATTATTATTTTTGTTACAGATAATTCGACTAAACTATAAAATTTGTTAATGGGCAGCCACACAATTTAGTTCTTAATATTGTACAATACTTGCACACTTTTAATCAAGTTGATTTAACAACGGAAACAAAATTGCGCATGCAGACGTTTTAATTTCAGCAATTGAATGCCACTCAATTTTACCTTTTTTCAATGAACGCTTTACATTTTTCCCATGCAAAATGTTTTTCGATACGTTTGCCTTGATTTTTGATATTTCATGCTTTAATTTTAATCCATTTCCTTTTGATAATTTTATGGTTGGTATAACATGTAGATGAAAATGGTATGCTGCGAAATGCGAATGGCGAATGGCGAATGGCGACTGGCAAACGGCCACTTTTGCCATTTAAATGAAAATGCAGCTAAACGCGGCATTAATTAGTTGCATCACAAACATTTGAGTTGGTACTTCTTTCCGCCGGTTTTACTCATGCAAACACAACAATTTGATGCATGCCCTCTACCAACTCCCCCAAACCCATCATTATCTAAATAGACTAAAACCGCATGTGAAAATTGTCGTTGTGAATTTTAAAGTAACGATAAATAAATATTTATCACCTATTTGGAATTGTACCTGACCATGTGCTGCATTTTACAGCTGGTTAATTTTCCAATATTTGCTGATTGGTAACAAAAAGGTTAAAATGAGCATAATGTTGTTAAAAACCAATTAAGAGACGTGACTCGGTTATGTAAAGTTTGTTTGAGCATTTTATGAAACTTTTTGCAGCGTTTGATGCTCCTTCCTCGATTAAAAATCGAATTTTTAAAAATGTTTAACAACGAAAATGCCAGTTAGAGGAAATGCGAGATACGTGCTAAATTTTTGGGTAAATTTTTAATACACTCATGGCTGGATTCATGCTGTATTTCGTTGTGGTATTGTAGCGATACTCGATAGCTTGGGCACTTACAAAACGATAACTCAGAACAGTAAGAAGCAGCAGATATGTAATTTAAATGAAATTCAGATACTTTTTTAGAATTAAATAATATATTTTATAATCCCATAATAGTTTCTAGTTCCAAGTAAGTCAAAGAAAAATTTCACATGCAAAACAATTAAATACGGAGTTTACAATAGGTGCTGTCGCTATAAATGAACCGATTTTCAATTTATATAATTTGTTTAATTCTATACCCCACTCGAAATACATTTCTAAAATTATAATTCCTCAGAAATTTTGGCGTATTTCGCTTTTTCCAATAACAATATACATATATAATCCAGTGAAAAATCATGCGCGAAAAATGTTTCCGATAAGCCTAATTGCAATGCTTTGCATACAGTTTCCAAAGCAAGCACCACGACTACACAACCTCAAATGCCGATTACTACTTCTGCCGCCTTGTTACCAGATAACTTATTTTTTTGAGCCAGCAAAGGTGCCACCTGTCAAATTTTAGCAGCATAATAAATCTCTTACTTCACCCAGTTGATTCACAAAAATAGAAATAATTTTATATTGTCGGCATCTGCAACGTTTGTCGAATAGCCGCATCGCGGTGATTCTGGCAAAAAAAAAAATATTGTCATACAAACATGTGCTTTCGATTTCTGACATCTTCCCTATATCTTCAATACAGAATTATATCGCCTCTTCATCTGTTCCAATTGTAAAACCTTTAATAACAAAATTTTACTTGTGGCACAGACTCGGGTGTCGTAGCAGTGGGTAGTCGTATACAACGCGCATGCACTGTATTTATTTCATTGAAATAAACTTTTTAATAAGCAATTAATATTTAGAAAAAATAGCAATATACAATCGTGTAAGATTTCAGTTTCCGAAATTATAGTTTTCTGCATTATTCTGTTTAGGAAAAGCAGTCTTCCTGTTCTAAGAATGGACGCAGGGATTAATACTTTATTCTGACAGTGCCTCATGATGGAATAAACTGGAAGGAAGAATGGCACATCAACTAGGTAGCGAAGAAGGAGAGCAGTGTGGCAGCGCCTCTGGTGTTTTTGCCATTTATGTTATCTATTTATTATTTCTTTGGCAGATGTTATAGAAAACCGATTTTGTCACCGATATGAATTTTAGGCTGGTTCTCACTCCAACAAAAACTAAAATGCTAAACATTCAGCTTTTGAGAAGACATTACGGTAACTTTTTTATCGCCGCCGTACTTAAGAATCGGATCCACGATTTCACAACATCTACAGAACATTAAACAACTACAGTGGAGGCAAAAAAAGGGCAATAATCTGTCAATGTACATCGACTTTTGCTGAGGGGAATGCTTTCTTAGCTAGTCAGACTTTTGATGAATAAAACGCAAAAAGATTTTCCCCCAAAATATGGAATAAAAATTATAAGAGCAAAAATTGCATTAAGCCTCAGTGGTTTAGTTCATATTTCATTTAAATTAAAATGGCATATAAAATGTGTGCTGGCATTTTGAAATGCCTAAAAAGAAATAGACTTACCAAAATAGTTGTATGGACGTATAAAGTAGCCCCATATGTCAGTGTGTATACAATAACTAACCGCTTTCAAAAACATATGGTTATTTCTGAAACTTAAATGCTCAAAAATGTGTCACTTAAAATGTGACTGTAGGGCACGTTTCACTATCCTATACTGACGTAAGATTCATTCACATGAAAATCTGATGTGATTTTCTTCCTATTTTAAAAAATTTTTTAAAAATAGGATTTTTGATGTCACACTATCATACAAAAATTATATAAACGATTTTTTTATTTTTCTGATTGAAGTAAAATCAACTCTGATCGCATGAAAATAATCATTTCATATAAATTTTCACAAACTTTTTCAAATCATATGATTTGCCAAAAAAAAAGCTGACACACAGAGGAATTTTCAATACACATGCCATATTGGACAGATCGTAGTATTGCGTAGGATCGTAAATAATGCACTTGAAATTTGATGTAAAACACGGAAGTTGACATTTAAATAGTACTTGAATGTCAAATGGCATTTAAGTAACATTTGCAACTTTTCATCTTTCAGAAACGTTATGCAGACGTTAAAAACGTTCTGCATATTCGATATGATATGAGCACTGCTAACAACTAACATGTTGGCTTTAAAAATTGTATTTATTATTTTTAACTCAATACTTTTTTTTGTAATATATTTTCATAATAAATTGAATAATAACATTTTTTCTTGTGCAGGCACACACATTCTACTTCAAGCCTTCTTTTGTTTCGTGTTAGGAAAAAAGTAACAATTTTTTTTAGTAATTGAAAGTCTTGTTTATTGTTTAAGTTTATTTAGTAAAAAGTTGTATCATGTTCTTCATTATTTATGACATTTATATGTACCTCCGTGTTGTACTCGTGTGTGTATGTAAATGGCACTATACGAGTATCTGCCAGGTGATACCTTTTATGCTGCACGCTTTTGTAAACATTTTCACTTTTATTTATTCCCCAAACTATTACTTGCAACTCACAGGTACTGACACAAACAATTTATATGCACATCTGTGAATTCAAATACCAACCAACAAAATGGAATGGAAGTGTGTGTGTGGGTATTTCTTATCATCTTCTTTATTGACCTGTTGTTGAGCAAAATGTGCTTTTTAGCTGCTGTGCATGGGACATCAAGTTTTTGCCTTTTTGCCGTGTTCCATTTTAATATTTAAGAGATGATATTTTTTGTTTTTTTTTTTTTAAGTTAAAAAACTAACAATGACAACAAACATGCTTTTGCATGATTTTCTTATACACTGAATTTATTTTTTTACGCACACACACATGCATCCAGTTGTCAGTATTATTTTTACTTGTATTGGAGAGTGCATACGTGATGATGTCATCGTTGCTTATGAGAGTATTTTCAATTCGTGAGGAGTTTCATTTGTTTTTTTTTTTTGGTTTGTTTTTGTTGTTTTAACTTTACATTTACGAGGCTCAGAGTACTAAAAAAGTAGTGGTTGTTTTTTATCACTGTTTAAATATTTAAATTCTCATTTGAACTGAACATGCCACATACACACACACACATGGGAGTATGTAGTAGAGTATTTCACTGTTTGAGTGTGTTCGCATTAATACAAAATTATGCATCAACCTGAAGTTGTGTTTCAGTTTAGCAGCAGAATTATTAAAAGGGTTTTTGAAATAAAATGTCATGTTCGTTTATTTCTCAGTACAAAATATTCTTGTTTGGGCTTTTAAGAATTTCATGAGAAGAGCAATAAAAATGTATGAGAAACAAATGCAATACTTGAGAAACTGAATTTCGAAATTATTATGTTTAATAAGCGGTTTTATCACAGGCGTGAAACAAAAAAAAAAACATAAAAAAAACTCAGAAAAGATTTTCTACAACTTAAGTTGGTGTTAAAAAAAATCGTACAACCAAATAAAAAATTTTCTATTTGCTTGATTTAAAGTTTTCTTTTTAAATAATTTTTTAAAATCAGAGAAAAATATTTAATAAAAAATTTTTGTATTACTTCCAATTTCTAATCTAAAAAAAATAATTTTATTTTTTAATAAAATTTTGATAAAAGAAACCAATAAAAATTATGTTTTAGATATATATTAGGGGGTTCCATATTCAGAGCGTTTTTTTGCGACCGTTTTCGTATTCATATTATGCTAATGCAGTAACATGTAAAAAAAGTACCACAAAAAATTACAAAAACCAACATAAAAGTATTGTAATTTCTTTGGAAAGTACACTGATGTAATTTGTACGCCAAATTACATATATGTAAAATATTACAAAATAATTTTATTTCATGTAAATGATACAAAGAATCGGTACTGCAGTATCTTTTTATATGCATATTTGGTTCAAGATAATGATTAAAGTAGAAAAAAACCTTGTAAAATACTACAGAAGCGTATCTGTATCTAAGCCGATTTCTTACTTTCGCCAATGCTTCGATTTGCAGAATATTCTCTTTTTGCTCGCTTTAATTCTTGACTAATGCCAACTACTGCTAGGCCTAATATAATCAAAACAATTTCTTATTTGAAAATTAAAAAAAAATATTTTTAATATGGATACTTTTCGACATCACTGTTATGTGATTTCTTGCTAAAAAAAACTCTTTAAATTTAAATACAGCACATTTTCCATTAAGCGATTTTTAGCATACACTTTAACTGCTTCCACCAAATAATTTTAAATGTCAAGGACTCTATTTTATACCATCAGTCTCCAAAACTGATTGAGAGTAACAAGAGCATAATCACATCATGCCTTGAAAGGTTTTCTCGCAAAAAAAGTCATTCCATTTTGTTTAATAGCCAAACATAAATAAAATAATAAATAATAAATAAATAATTAAATTTAGCGTATTTTTATTTAAAGTGAAGTGTAGAGATGCCACATAAATATCGGAATTTTTTCAGAAAATATTTTAACTTTGAGAAAAGCCTTTTTTTAGACTCAATCACAATTTTAAATCACCTCATCTGCTGTTATTATTTTAATTGCAAAGTACACCAACAAAACCCAACGAAACCATCCATATTTATGTGAGATGGGCTGACTTCAGAGGCAAGTTGCAACTATTACTGACATTGCATAGAGTTTATAAAGCCATACTTGCAAATTTATGTAGGCGATGTAGCAACCCACCTGCTTTAGTATCAGCTGTTAAATAATGCCAACCGAATTCGATATGAGAATTTGTTTAATGTCGTCTCTACACAAAACATTTCTCTACAATGTAGAGTTGCATTGGAAACACAGATTTTCGAATTGCACTTTACAGCATTCCCCTATTTTAAAAAATCGAATCAAAATGACGTTGCTGGTGCTATACTATCTCACAAAAATGATACACACAATTTTTTCTTTGCATGAAAATTGTCATTTTCATCACCCTTGGCTTGATAAAAATATTTGCCATTTTTAGAGTGCACTATTATACCATATTTGGCAAATCGAATGACTCTATAGGATAGTGTATCAAGCCCTTTAGGAAGACGGGGCAAACTATTTTGCGTGGACTTACTTGTGCACATTTAATTTCAAATTTTCGGTCACATTAACATGCCCCTGTTCAAATTGCACGCAGTGTCTTACGACATGTAGTGACAAACAAAAAAGAAGCAGAAAAAATGAGAGAAAATGTTGCACAAGATGAAGTTTTCCGAATAAAGGTGAAAAAATATAAAGTCGGGGTTAAAGCATTTTATTAATAAAAATCACTGCCACACTTGTGTGAAGGGAAAACACTACTTCAAATATATAAATGTACACGCACACACATCTATGTATGTAGGTGCATGGGCGCAAGTTTCTTTGTGTATGCATAACCATGCATAACCATGCATAACCATGCATACATATTCATGTACGCATGTATGGACGTATGTATGTATGTATGTTTTATTCAGAATGCTAAGCTGTGTTGCATTCGTATAGAAAATCTCCACTATGCCAACCTGTAAAAGAACCCTTTTTTTAAAAAAACAAAGTAAGTAAAAAAATCGTGATAAATGCTATAAAATGGACTAAGAATAAAGAAAAAAACTTCGGAATTATTTAGCAGCCACTGCTCCGAGAGCAACAAACAAACAACTATTGTTAAGTCTTAATGCAACTAAAACAGCAACAACAATATTAATAATCAGAAAATAAAAAAAAATTTAATAATGTTTTTTGCCGCACTTGACTAGCCAAGCGCAGATTTAATTGTAATCGTGTTTTCATAGTATGTATATTTTGTTGTATGTATGTGTATGTCTGAATATATGTTTTCCCCCATTAATTCTATGTCAGTGTATTGGTGCAAGTGAAACTGTTTGTGTGGTTTCATTGTTGTATCAGTGTGTGTTAAAGTTAGTTGTTTAGAGCCCACCAGTGTCTAAAGTAAATGCACTTTGTTAACTTGTAGGTATGCAGAGAGAAGGGTGTGCTTGCAGCAGCACGCTATGACAGTCTGTTATGCACATCTGAATAAATGCTGTAGGTTTTCTACACCTGGCTGGCAACTAAATACGACGCAAAGCTTACAACTCTATAGAAAATTCCAAGTACGGAGCAAAGCTTACAGCTCTATAGAAAACTCTTAAATTTCTCTTCCTGTTTCGGGCAGACCTCTCCGATATCATGAAAATAAATTTTTTATATTATTTTCTTTAAAATTGAAAGGAAGTCAAGAGTAAAATCCCTTTTAGATAAAAATAATGATGTTTTTCATGGCGTTTTTTCCATGTAAATTTTGTTGTAATAGGGAGCCGTGTAGAGAAGAAAGGATCGCAGCAAGAAGGACTCTACTCTCTAGTTACGCTCTTATTGCTTTCATTTCAATTTTTGTTGCCGGATTTTCTATGATTGATTTAGAGTTGTTGTTGTTATTGGTTGTTGCGAAGGAGTAAATAAAGGAATCAAAGGGGAATGCATCTTGGAAAGGGAGCGGTTGAAAAATATAATGAAATAAATAGAAATCAATCGAGTTGGAACTCGAAAAATTTTCTTTTAAAAAATATTATGAAAAAAATGAATTATAATTTTATTATAATTTTTTACCAAACTTTCAATTTTAAAAGACCAAATCAATTGTTTTTAAGGAATCTATTTACCTAACACATAGCTGTTTCGATTATTTAGTATCGATTTTATTGCGCCATATATGTAACCATCCTTAAAGCCGAAAGCCAAGGACTGATCTTTGGAATAAAAAAAATAATCTTCTAAGAATTTCCAGGCCAAGTTTTTTATATCGCAAATTTTTTGTATTGAATTTTCTTTTATAAATTACGAGCGATACATGGACTTAATTGTGGATCTCTGTAAATCTTTGAAACATGGAGTTAATTGTGTCCCGTATTTAATTTTTTTTTGTGTTTTACTTTGTTTACGTATTAAATCTTTTGACTAGATAATCTTTAAGGAGTAAATTGTTATATAATAAATTAAATGTATAAAAATAAAAAAAAATTGCAACAGCTGTTTATTTAGTTTTCTACTCTTTTGCCGGAAATACAATTGGTACGACAGACGAAACTGATTACACGTATGAAACGCACACAATCACAGCGCCTGTAACAATTGATAATTTTGCTTTTAATACTTGATTGATTTTTATTAAAAGACATTTAAAATAAATTAAAAATTGGATATGTATATAGTTATTATTAATGAGGTCACATTGTTTTATAGCATTGAATTTATAGCAGTGGTGATTCCCCATCGCCATTGTTCTTTGTGCGATGCATTTGCACAGCGAATTTTTAATGAATATATTGTATTGCCTACAATGGATTTTCCAGCCCTGTACTACTGAATTTAAGCAAATACTTAATTCAGTTACAGTCTTAACTGGATATAAGGAACTTCGAGGAAACAATCATAACCAACAAATTCCATTTGCTACACACAAATATTTTTTAAATTTAATAAATTAAATTAATTAGCAGCAACTGAATTAAACAGAAATTTAATTCAATTACAGTCTTAACTGGATATAAGGAACTTCGAGGAAACCCAATTATAACCAACAAATTCCATTTGTTACGAACTCTTTTAATTTTTGATTGATATTTTGTTTGCATTACCTTTCCGAAATGGTTATATAGCCCGCATATAGCAACTATTTGCATATAACTGGGAAAATTTCTTCTACTATTTCAGAAGGCCAATTAAAAAGCAATAACACTTTAAGTGGAATTGTAGAAAGAAACGGGAGAAAGAAAATATTTTATTTAAATTGCTGCAGCAGGTATAAATCAGCTGGCTAACGAGTAATTACTGAAACGTTTGTTGTAATTGCACTTGCACTGATGTTGCTGTCGCCGTTGCTGCAGCTTGTCTAGCAAATAACTCTTGTGAATTGTTCGCTGCTCTCTGTGTAATCGTTATTTGTGTTATTCTCAACTACTTTGTAATCGGTTTACAGTATTGTTTTGTTATCTGTAGTGTTTGATATTGGAGTGTGAGCAGAGAGATTTTCTTTGCTAACTGCATGAAGAAACCACATTATCGGTATTAGCGGTTTCTAATTTTATTGCAATCAACTGCATTCCGTTTTTTCTTTAGCACAATATTAATGCGCGAGATGATGCATTCATTACAAGCTATCCATTACTCGTGATCCAAGAAGATGTCTTTGCAATAATAATCTTTGATCCACAAAAATCTTTTGGCGCCAAATTATAACATGACCTAAAACAGGAATTTTTCCATGGAAGATAATTTTTAGTTGAAAGTTAAATTTTGAATTCATTTTGGTGTTGTTCTACTTTTTATTATTTTTTATTAATTTTCCAAATACAATGATTATTTAATTAGACATGGAATTTTAGTGTAAAAACAGAGAGGTGCTTAAAGTAAAAAATCGATTATATGAAATATGGAACCAACTCAAAATCAAAGTAGTATCGAAAGGCTTGTGGGAGATTATGATCCACTATCTTACACAGTCTTAAGAATTATTGACAGGAAAATCGGTTGCGGCTTTACGGCAACAGATAAATTGTGAACCGGAAGAATCGCTTAGACTTCATCATGCTTTTCCACTGTCAATTAATTGTAAACACATTTTCTAGAGTTTTTGTCCAATCAAAACACTTTGGCCGAAGCGAAATAGAAAAATTGATGTCCGTCGCGTACTTTGACAAATATCACTTTGTTTTTTCCTCCACTTTCGCGAAATAGTGCTTGATTAACTCTTGTCAAAACATTATTTTATTATTTAAGTAAATTATTTTGTGGTTTGTAGTTTGTTTATGTTCATTGTGGCAGCCGCCTCCATTGACACGTTGAAATGTCAAAGTTGACGTATAACGTATGATAGATTTAAGGCAAGTTATTGCATAAATTCGGTTTACGCAAATCTGGTTTTGTCCTATTTCTTTTATATTATTTTTTGTGGCCTTAAGGCCATGATTCACTATCCTAGATAATCGTACGATTTTTCAAATACGACATATGTGCTAAAAATGCATCTGTATGGCAATTTTTTTTTTTTTTTTTTTTGGAAATCGTGTAATTTGCAAAAGTTTATGAAAATTTATATATAATGATCATTTTCATGCGATCAGGGTTGCATTTACTTTAAACAGCAAAGAAAAAATTTGTTTTGAATTACATTTGTATTATAGAGTGGCATCTGCAAAGATATTTTGATGCGATTTTTTAAAATAAGTTGGAGTCACATCAGATTTTTATCTAAACGAATTGTATGACTGTGTGTGGGAGAGTGAAACTTTGCCTTTCATTGTGCAGGAGATTGATTATCTTCTATTAAATTTTTTAATTAAATTCTTCTTAAATTTTTTTTTTTATGAAAATCAGTGAAATATTTAAATATTAAAAAATAATTAGAATATTAAAAATGCATTGAAATTGATGGAATTGAAGGGGTAGCAGCTGAAAGCAGGCAGTGGAATGATTCAATACATTTTAACTATTCTGCCATTATTAATGCACTTAAAAGCTACAACAAGTTCCAGCTAATTATAAATATTTAAATAAATTAATCTGAATATGGCCATTCCGGCTGATTATCTCCAAAAGTCTTACAAAATGCACCAAGTGATATTTTTCTTTTACATGTGCGCTTTGTCCGTCCGTCCGTCCGTCTGTCTTTGTCTTCTCATTTTGTATAGAAATGTTATTAAAATTAATGTTGAATTAAATTTTCAGTTTAAAAGTTAAAGGCATTTTTGTTTTATTTGTCTCCTCTCCTTCGCAATTGTGTTTCAATTTCACAGTGAATAAAATAGAACTGCATTGGCAAACAAATTCAACAATAGAAGGAGACCCGAAACAGAAAAACAATAAAAATTATATAAAGTCTGCCTCAAAATGAGTTATGAGCTACTTAACAAATGGAAACAGCAATTGGCAACAACAACTACAACAACAACTATAGTAGCCATGCACTGTATGAATTAAGAGTCTTCATTACAGCCAAACTGGAACAGCAAATTAACTGCAGAATTTATATTGGAATTACGACGAAAATGGGAAAAAATTTCAAACGAACAACAATTAGAACTTCACAGTAGTTGAGCAGGCACTTCTGCTATCGAAAGCCATTACAGCTCGTCCATTATGATTGAGCTGGTTGTGAAGTTACATCAACATAAATTGGGTGTGTAAAGTGGGTTGTGGACAGACTGCACGTATTAGGCAACAAAAGAATAAAAATAAAAAGCAATAACACATAAAAAACTATGTTGCTTAAACAAATTAAAGCGGTCTTCATTCAATTCGTGTACATCTAGAGCTATTCCAATTACCCATAATATATTATTACGCATCCTTGGGTACACTGGACGAATGGCAGGGATGCGAAAAGTGAGATTTTTTTTTTAGGGATTTTATTGATTATAATTTATTGATGTTTATGCATCAACTGCAAGTACCTAAAGTCGAGGATTTCGACTGTACTAGCGTCATTAAAAAAAAACTTAATTAGTTGGCAGCACAGGAACCTCCTTCAAAGGAATACATATTGAGGTAATTATATTCTAATTACATTTGCTGGTAGTGGTTGCAAGTCTGTGACATATAAAATTCTGTGAAACATATAAATTTTTAATTTGATTTCATAATTTTCAAGGCAACAAAGGAGATTTCAGATGAGATTAATTGAAAAGCGCGTAAAAATGGGTTTGGGTGTACTTTCCTTCAGCTTTGCTTTTTTATACCCTTTTTCCATGAACAAGTAAAAGGTGATTTCTAGAATATTAGTTTGCGATCTTATAAAGTAATTGTTTTTTGGATCCTTATAATAAGTGAAATTGTTTGAGTTTTGTCCGTCTGTCTGTCTGTCTTCTCAGAATTTGCCCAAAACATGGTTTAGTATAAAAATCACAAAAATTTGCTAATAAATAAAAGAAATATTGCGAAAATTAGCCATGAATATGAACAAGTATCACACTCAGCACGCTTCCATTAGCAGCACCAGCACTTGCCTCCCACTCAAACTAGCTGTTCTGTTTCAATAGTATGCGAGTATAAAGAGAAGTTTTATTTTTATTATTGCAAATTTTAAAATGAAAAATATTTCTTCCAGATTTTCTTCTTCTTCAAGATTACTTCAGAGCAGTATAATTCTAGTGCACCAAAATAGCTACGGTACGTATTGTTAGGGAAGGGTGTATAAGATTCGCCACAGTTGAATAAGTTTTATTTTTTTTTTTTTTGTGATATGCTTAACCAGTAAGAGTTCATTAGATTTTTAATATTTTCAATGCCTTTTTTGTAGTTTAAATTTTTTTTTCTAATTTATTTTATGTATCGAAAATTTTATTGTCTCAAACCAAATTCTAATGAGGTGGGGCCGCTTCTTGCGCAGAACCACATCAACTCTACTTTGTTATTTAATAAATGAACGTGAAATATATAATTCCCTCCATACTTGAAACATGCTAAGAAGGCTGGCTTAAAAGCTTTTGAAAGCTTTCAAGTGAATTGAATTTTATATGGAAAGCTAAACCAGCTAGAAATAATGAAATATTTGAATGCATGTAATAACATAATCCATGTTTCATCATGCTTAATGCAGCAGCCTTAATAGAAATTAATTTTAACTTACACACATAATTACGCTCAATCATCTGTATTACCCGCAATATCTTAATTAGTAATTGAAATGTATGGTACGTACCTGCAAAGAGAAATCAAAAGTAGAAAAATGTAAATCATAAATTAATTTCATTAATTAAATAAATAAATAAAAAATATTAATCTCATTTACAGCTGACTTTATGTGCTATAAAATAAAATGACATAAATGCATATATTATAAATTAGGGATGAGTGAGCTTGCTCTCCTTTATCAACGAAAAGGACAGCACTTTTGACACTCACGTAGGATAGCAGCCACAAATAAAATACATCATTTGGAAGATATAAAAACATTACGGCACCAAACGGACAGGTATGTGACAGCTGATTTGATCAAAGGAATTATTTTTTATTTGAAAAGTCTTTAAAACATCTTAAAACATTAGGAGTTATATGTTGTGCAGGGTGAGCCGTAAGGCACCATGGGGCGGAACAATTTAATAGCTTTCTCGATTATATATTTTCCTTTCAAATGATATAAATAAAAACTGCATAATATCTTTTAAATTTTCCAGCTAAATACTTTTAATAAGCAGAACCGTGGATGTGCAGTGGGGTATGGCATGCAAGCCCAAAAGTTTGAAACTAGACCATTATACCGACCACCATTCCGGGAAAGGCTATCATTAAAGTGCCATTATTTGCCATACTTTTGCAAAAAGTAATCTAAAAAAATATGCACACAACAAACGTCGTATTCAAGTTTCAAACTCAGCTCATACTGATTATCGGGATATCCCTAATTTTTAACAACTTTTATCGTGTGCAATTATAAAAATATTTTTTATTCAGATTTTAACATTTTCCAATCTACAATTTTGTGCCATTTTACGACATTCGATATCGCATAAAATTAAATTAGATTTTACACGTAAATGGAAATTTCAAACGATATAATAAGGCCGTAAATTAGTGCCTCAGTAATTTATACTTTTCAAATTTATATATATATTTTTTTTTTTTATGAAATATTAAGCGAATGTTAATTTGCAATTATACTTTTTTATGCAAACATGCTCGTAAATTTCTTATGCAGGCTTTTTAAAAGCAATTTAACATAAATTTATACTTGAATGAGTAGTACCCTACTACACATGTTTGCGGCGCTAATTCGTAACGTAGCAGCTCGATGCATTAAAATATATATTTTTGCATTTAAATGATTTTTTTTTTATTTTTATATTCAATGGTTTTATAGGAGAAGCTTCTAAGTCTATTTCGCACTGAAAGCATAGTGAAAAACTTGACATGGACGGCAATAATTTCAGCTCCAATTTAAGACTTGCGCTCGCAAAAATCAGTTCCATTGTTTTACAGCTTTTTCTTTCTTTTCAGAAGTTCTGAATATGGTTACGCTGCCAAGTTTCTATTTAACAGCACAAGCCACTAAATTTCTCATTTAAATTAACCCATTTCTGACAGTCCGTCTATATGTTCTCGTATTTCACACAAAATGTCATCGTGATTCTCAATCGGTAGAAGCGCGAAATTAATAGCCGTATAAGTCGATGCCGGATGGTAAGAACTATTCCAAAGCGATTAAAATGCCTTATAATAGAGCACTGATTATTTATATATCATTAAAGCGCTAATTAATGTTTATGGGAAAATTGTATTATACTGAGCCAGAGGTGTCAGATGTTAAAGGGAAGGCAATGAACAAAATTGCTTATGATTTCTCTACAAAGTCATTATCTAAGCATATCATTGCATTTTCCTCCATAATAGATACGTTAAAGTCAACATTATTAATTGCTTGGCCGAAATTTTTCCGAATATTTATATCGCGGTTCATACGAAGTTTTCGTTCCTAAATTTATTATATGTAAATGCCTCTCACACATGTCACGTTAATTCCAAACTCATTAATTTATATCTATATACATATGTATATGCATGTAAATGTGTGTGTAGCTATTTCCAGTATCGTTCTCTCACTTAAGCAGATGTGTCGAGCTTGTGAAGCAAAAAATAAACATGGACGCAGGGAAACGTATGTTTAGACTTATTTATTACTCATGCCAGTTTTATTTACGTTAAACTTAACAAATTTAATTTCGTAATAGAATTTCCATGTCTAGTTAGTATTTTCTATGTAACGGCTGTAAATAGCAAGAAGAATGGCGAGGGGTAAGAAGACTGAGCAGGTGTTATATTTGATATTTCGTTTCATTTGAATGGGGATTATGTATATTAGCCCTGTATTCCGCTTGGAAATACTATGCATATACGAGTAAACACACACATCTTTACATATGTACAGTACACACTTACATATGTATGTATGTACATGAATATATATATATGAATATGTATATATATTTTTTTGTTGTAACTTATAACGTGTTGAACACAGTCCGCTCAGCAAGCAACAGTACTACACAACTACAACTGATGTCAGCTGTCATCACGCAGAGTTGTAAATAATTTCTTCGAGAGTGATAGCTACAGTATGACCATCTGACATTGAATTTCTTAGGGGTGTCCGTCTCAAGTATTGCCCATTTGAAAAATAAAAAGTTTTCATAAAAAATATACTTGCAACATGTAAACAAACTCTGATTCTTAATATTTATTTTACTATATAATATTATAATATGAATTTATAAATTAATAATGCTATGTTGCTTAAGGGCTTGCTTCGCTACCCTACAGAATCATACAATTGAATAATACGAAAATCTGCAACGATTCCATCCTATTTTAAAAAAATTGGAAAAAAATGGTGTTGCTTACACTATCCTACAAATATGATGCGAAAAAATTTCTAGTTAACCCTTTGAAGTAGAAGCAACTCTGAAAAAAAAAAATTTTGCAAATCTCAAAAAAATTCTTGGCAGATGTATTTTCAACCAGCATTATTCTACTTTTACAGTAGACATGCTTTATTTAACAGATCGTACGATTGTGTACGATTCAGCAGCCTACATAAGGTAGTCACACAAGTCGTTCACAAAATAATCGCTCAAAAATGTTATAGATTTCAAAAATCGGTTGAAATCAGCATTATACAAAAAATATACAAAAATTATGTAAATAAAATTTTTTCACTCAACTGGTTGACGTAAATCATGCTCTTAAATGTGAAAAAAAATTTGACAGATCGTTGCTGAACCAGTTAATATATAAAGCTTTGGCATATCGCAGCATTGTAGGAGATAGTGGATCATGGTGTTTAATTAAACAAAATACACCATTTCTGCCGCACGGGCAGGAAGGAATCAGAATTATATATAACTTAACTTTTATTTTTGACTTTTTGTAGACGGTAGCGCGTCGCCAGCAACGTGTTTAGAAATGATCAAGTACTAAAGCAAGCTTCTATGGATTTATCTTATTTGCCGCAGCGAGGACCAATTTCTTATAGCTTTTGAAGATTTGCTGTTCTGAAGGGTAAATTTTCTTCAGATTACAGTGGGGGGGTGTAAAATGTAACAAAATGTTGAGGTTAAAGTATTTAAATATTATTGACTCAAAGTTTATTAATTTTTATTAACATATTTTTTTGTTTGTCTGTTTTTTGTTTTTTGGTTATTATTTTCCCCCACCCCTTTTTTGATTGTGTTGTGTAATAATCATTTTTATATTAAGTACAAATTTTTATTCCCTTGTTTTTATGACCTTTTTTTTCATCTTCCACCTTTTTATGGTCTGGTTGACAATTTCGGCTGCATTATGAAAATGTGTTGTTGTTGTATTTTACAATACAATTAACATTATCATGGTTCCCACACTTGTGATCTCATTTACAATTTTCCATAAGATAAAATGCTTTAAAAACGAGGGGCGTCTTTGCAATGTGGTTCACTAGAGAATTGCGTTTCGTTTTAGTCGAGCTTGCACTTTCACTTACTTTATTTTATTAAATTAAATGAAAAAATAAAATAAAATAAAAAATAAAATAAAATAATTATTTCAAAGTGAAATTTTTATGTGAAAACAAGGAGAGAAAGTCTTCAAGTTATCATAATTATTTAAAGTCAAGAGAAACGACTTGCTTGCTCGTATAAAATGAAGAAATAAATTATTTTTGAAAAATTGCACTTTTTTGATTTAATTTCCCGTACATTGAATGCAAACTTTACATATCTGGGCGTTATAAGTCTGTGTTAGAAGGTTGCCTACAGTAAGGCAACTGACACTTTTTAACTAACTTTTAACTACAGTGACTAATAATTATATAGTGGGAGTACTAAATAAGTATTTATAAAAACTTGTCTTTTTTCTGCTTAAATATGAATTAAAAGAATTATTTTATTTTTAAAAGAATTTCGAAATAATTGAAAAAAAAAATTCTTGTCACATTATTTCGAGCCACCAATCTCCTATAGAAAGAGCATACAGAAGCAACGTAACTGCTTTAACGGCTGACTAAATGGAATATTGTGGAAAACACTAGCAAATCTAACTTCTTTACTGTCGAGCAGTATTTTTGAATGGCTCCGAAATTCCTTTATGTAAAGTAGCAAAATATTTAAGCCCTCAATTAAACAGATGGCTCACGTGAAAACTCCATATAACAGTTAAAAGGAGACAATTGGACCACTTTGACTTGAAAATAAATTATTGCTTTATGGGGAACTGCTAGCAATTCAAACTTGGACATCCTTCAAAGGGTTCAATCTAAAGTTCTGCGTTCATTTTATGTGACTAACAAAGCCTTGCACACTGACCTGAGAATACCCTACCTTAAATCCAACATAAATAAATTTAGCTGAAATTACTTGGAGCGACTCACACTAATTTATTGGCAATTACCCTACTACAAGTAAATGCAACTGACGACATCATTTGCAAGACCTTCCATGTGTTTAATTATATAACAATCACGGAAAAAAAATTAACTGATTCCAGAACTTTCGAATTATCACTCGAATAAACTAATTAATAATATATATGAATGTACTATTCATGCATATATACGTATATATAAATAATCTCTCCTGATTCTGATGGTAGTAAATGGAATCTGTGAATTTTTTATTTTATAAAATTTTTTTATTACTTCAAAGTAAATTGCAAATAAAAAAAAATAAAAAAAAATACGAAAAAAAAAATTAAATAATTTATTTCATTAATATAAATAAATTTTTTTATTGCAATTTTTTATAAAAATTAAAAATAATATTTTAGAATAAATAAAAAAAAATTATTAATTATCTAAATATTCTATATTATTTATATATTACTATTTTCTAAAAAATATATTTTCTTTAAAAAATATATTTTTTATTATTTCGAAAAAAGTTTAACATCGTATAAAATTAACAAAAAAAATATATATATATAAATAATTAGGTACAGCAAATTAAATTTATTTTTATTTTTATTTTTTTTTTATTAACAAATTTAACTGGTAAAGCCTTGTGAGCAAGAAAACACCAAGGCTGTAGGCAGGAATTGAACCAGCCGCCTCCAGTTTAGTAGGCTCTGCATTTTTCATTCGCCTAAGGAGGCACCCGTATTTGTTATAAATATTAAATTATTGCCGTTTCTTTAGCAAAATAAAACGCTTTCTAAGACAAAGTCATATATATAAAGTGAAATATAATTTTTTGTGGAAGTTTTCTAAAAAAATCTTGCACAATCGATTGTACGCACTCGTATATAATCGCGTTCACACATAAATTTTAATTCAGTCAATTTATTTAAAATATTTTATAATAAAATATTCACACGATATTTATACGTAAATGAAAATGAAAAACCTATTTAATTGTGCTGCCACTAAGTACACCCAAACAGTGCTGCCATATTTTACCACCTTTTCAAACATCCAAAAGGGTTGTATTGGCCAGTCCACTCGATTTATAAGGCAGTGTAAAGCAAATTGCTCAATTTATTAATGGATTACTTTTAGATTGAACAGATTATGTTTTTTATAAATCTGTCAATTTGCTCTAAACTTTTATCTATTGAATTGTCTTTGGGCTATTCAAAGAGTAAGTCATAAAATCATATGTCATAAAATATTAACACAGCAAGCTATGACTACTGTGAGCACGCCCATTAAAAGTTAGTTCATTAATTCATAATTACTGCAGCTGATAAAAAGAAAAACCCCAGAAAAAAATATTCGTTATCAAGATAGCCAAAAAAAATTAAAAAAAATAAATTAACAGCTGTTTTGCGCTAAATTTTATTCCACCATCTATTAATACAACGAGTTTGCTTCAGTTTTTACGAAACCAAAATGTTTGATGGATTTTTTCTCTTTCCAAATTCAAACTGCTACGATTAAAATTTTAAAATTTCTAAAGCACAAATGTAAACAAAAACAGCTGTTGTCGATAGGATGAG
The DNA here is from genome assembly GCA_963402855.1 of Ormia ochracea. Classification (NCBI taxonomy): domain Eukaryota; kingdom Metazoa; phylum Arthropoda; class Insecta; order Diptera; family Tachinidae; genus Ormia; species Ormia ochracea. Next base: position 12,747,017 of record OY727105.1, read on the forward strand.
TTGCAAATTTTTTTTGAACGGCGGCGAGTGGTAAAACGTTTATTATTGGTTGCCAGCCAAATACCTTAAGGTGAAAGTTCATACCTCTTCTAACCAGTGGAATCAAAGTCATTGTATGTGAGAAATTACAGAGCAAAACGCATAGTATTCAGATGCCTAGGTTGCCAACTAGAGCATTTCTTTCTACTCTTTTATCCGGGGCATACTCCAAGAGCAAATTTCAGCTCCTTATTTTTTGAATTTCTTGCACATGATACGTGTTAAGGTCATGATTGGCTATCCTACACAGTCGTACGACTCATTTAAAAGAAAATCTTTCTTTTTTTTAAAATCCTCTTTTATTTTAAAAAATTGCATCAAAATGGCGTTGCATGTGCCACACTATGATAAAAATATTATGCAAACCAAATTTCTTTCTTTGCTGATTAAAATAAATGCAACTCTGAGCGCATAAAAATTATAAATTATACAACTTGTCAAAAAAACCCGCATACACAGATAAATTATTAGGCCACACTATCCCATTTTTCAGCACACAAACCATATTTGCCTGTTCGTGTAATTGTGTAGCCTTTACATGGTATGCACCGTCCAGCTTTACACAAACAAAATTTTTTGTTCTTATGCTATACACTATGTGTGGCATACATTATGTTCCAGAAGTATGCTGTCAGATAGTTATTACCTTTCACTGTATCATTTTATAAAACATTTTCTTAATTCGGCTGCCATTTTTGATTGATGACAATAAAAACAAAACTTATTAAAATAACAAAAAATTATTCTTAAATTAGATGTTTACTTAGAAAACACATGATGTTCGGACATAAATTTATCTACAGGTATGCAAAGAATACAACCCTACTTATCTTTGACTCATTTTAAAGACTCAAATAATATTGGCCAGCCTACTCAAATGTAAATTGTATACTTTGTAGGACAAAATGAAAAACAACTTAACTTTAAATGGGAAGAAATTTTGTGTTTCTGAACGGGCTATCAGCATATAAATCAAGATGAGTTCTTTCGTTTGCTGCTTTTTTTATGTCTGAGCGGAGTAGCAGCATACATAAATTAAGATGAGTTCTTTCGTTGGCTGTTTGTTCGTATGTCTGAATGGGGTATCAGCATACCTAAATCAAGATGATTCCAATCTTTCACGGTTTAAGACATTTTTAAAATAAGTGGATTTGTGGATTATGACATTTTAATTTGCAGTGCTGCCAAGTATACACGTCTTTTGCTCACTGACAGACCGACAGAAGGATTTACGTAATTGCGTAATTTATATATTGACTACTTTGCGTGATAAATTGTGACAGAAAGCGTTGCAATTGTTCAACTTTGTTTCTAAGCAAAGTATAAAAGCTTAATATCTGAAATTAATTATTAAATAAAAGGCTTGCCTCCTGTAAAAACTAGCAAAAACTGAACCGAAGCAGAATGCAGGTCCCACTAGAATGTAGAAAGCGTAGTTTACTTTAGGCCGCAATTAATATTCAAAATATTAAAAAGTAAAAAGAATTTTGCATGACACTCGAAATAATATTGCTGATAAACGAAATTTACCGCCTGTGCTTGAGCTGTTCCTTGGCAAACACACACACACATAAACACATTTACACTCACATACATATGGACACATGTGAGGAGGAAATGCACAAGTTGGTTTCCCTACTTCTGCCATTTTGCCATGAAATATAGTTTGTTAGCTGTACTGCAACAGCAGACTTTCTTTTACAAGCTCATATAGCCCGGATAATGAGAAAACTGAATTAATTAAATCCGCGTTTCAAAACAAGATGAACGTTAATTAAAAAACCGCGGAGTAGCGTAAGAAGTAAATGAATATGCAGTGATAACAAAATTTATAAAAAAGCGGGCAAAAAATGTTTTATGTTGGAATGCAATCCGAAAAATAAAAATATTTTCACAGTTGAAAAATTTCTACACGAGATAGATACATACATACGTATGCATGCATGCATCTGCATGCCCATGCAGTTTATTTGGAAATATAGAATACAAAGCTCTCTCCAAAACTGCTTTATAAATTTTTGGGCAATTGCTTGCATTGCAAGTGGATTATGATAAACAAAATCAGTGGCCATATTATAACCACCACTTGCATAGCATGTTCTAAAAAATTTTACATGTCAATGGATTCGTATCGAATTCGGGGCGCATATTTTGCCACTTATTATATTCTAACAAAATTGGAAAAATATTTATGCCAAGTAAAATTCTTGTGTTTTTTTCACAGCTGATACTAAAGAAGCTGTGTTGCCACATCGTTTGCACATAGTTGAAGGTATGCCATTTTGATGCGATTTTTAAAAATAGTAGAGAATCACTCTGAGATTTTTATGCAAATAAATCGTACGAATGTGTAGAACATAGAGAGCCTGAAAAGTCTTAGTGCAGCCCGCTATTCTTTATTGGATGCCAATCGCAGCTGGTTGAGTATCAGCTGTTAAAATCATGCAACAGTGTTACTTCGCTGGCCATAAAGTGGGGAGACGTCTTCATATATATTTATTTAATACCACGTCTATGCAAAAAATTTCCCCTTAAAGCAAAGTAACGTATCTGTATTCCCGCTTAAAGTGCGGATCAATTTCTGGCTCATTGCAGTTTTATAACAAACTTTGAATAAAGTCAAGTAAGACAGTCTTCACAAATTGGTAAGCGAAATGGTAAGAACCGCTGCCGTCGACGAAAAGGCATTAGAAAAAGCCGTCTTCCCACAATATTTCAGTTGTAATGACTGTAGCAAAGTCTATAGAGAATGAGATTTGCTGAGAAGAATTTTCGCCATACTTATAAGCGATGGATCTCTAGAAACAGTATTCCAAAAAATTCCATTAATGGCATTATTAATTTAATGATTTCGACGAGAAATTATTGGACGAACAGTTTCACAAATAATCGTAACCAAGCAGTGAAAAGAAAGCGAGATTTTCGCCGAAAATGCACCATTAAATTCTTATGCGAAAAAAGTTCTCGTAAATGATGATCTGGCAGGCATTAACGAAATTACGGTGAAAAAGACATATGGAAAATCGCTTTATTACCTCGCCAATTCCTACTACACTTACAATTTGTGTCCTTCAGCAATCTTCGCCATTTCATCGTCGCGATTTAAGTTGAGTAGCATAAAAAAATTAAAACTGAATAATTTAAATTTTTTATGAAAAAAATGAAGTGATTAAGTATAATAAATTTATCGGAAAGATTTCGGTACAGTTCCACTGGATATTTCTCAGAGCTACTGAGAAAAAGCTTTCTACGCGGTAAGTCAAAGAGCATTATCGCAATGAAGATAATAGCAATATAAAGCGGAGTAAAGTTGCCGACAACGCTCGTTGTTAAGGTTTTATTGTAGCCACGGAGCGTCGCTTCGAAACTGCTACCCCAATTTTTTATAACAATTTATTTCTTTTGTTGCGGAAACCGAATAAAAATATTTAATATGAGGTATGGCATGAATAAATTTCCAGTTTTGTGAAATATTAGGAAGGGTAAACCCAAAAATTGATTTAAATTGGTTGGAAAAGCTTCAGGGCCTCATAAGGTAATTTATTTCACAAATTCTGCCCAAATCGGAAGCTTCAGAATTTAAACACAATAGAGTGCAAAAGAAAGGCAATTTTTTTCATTTAATATTTCTAGTTTTGTGAAACATTGGGATGAGATGCGTCATAATTTGATTTAAATTAATTGGAAAAGCTTCACGGCCCCATAAGGCAATTTATTCCTCAACAAACACAATTTTTTTTATTTAATATTTCTAGTTTTGTGAAAAATTGGAATGGGTAACCCCATAGTTGCAAAAGCTTCACGGCCCCATAAGGCAATTTATTGCACAAATTCGGCCCAAATCGGAAGCTTTACAATTTAAATACAAAACAAACACAATTTTTTTATTTAATATTTCTAGTTTTGGGAAACATTGGAATGGGTAACCCCATAGTTGGAAAAGCTTCAGGGCCCCATAAGGCAATTTATTCCACAAATTCGGCCCAATTCGGAAGCTTTAGCATTTAAACATAAAAGAAATACAAATTTTTTTCATTTAATATTTCTACTTTTGTGAAACATTGGAATGGTTAACCCCACAAATTGGAAAAGCTTCAAGGCGACATAATGCTATTTATTCTACAAATTGGTTCAAGAAGCTGACGAGCTGGCCCAAATCAGACGCTTCTTATTTTAAACACAATAAAATTGGAAGAGTGCAAAAGCAACACGATTTCTTTCATATAACATTTATTTATTTCAATACCAATACACCCAAAAAAAAATGTTCAGTAACAGCTTGCTTTTTATTCACTAAATATTCTGTACAGTGAGTAAATATATAAGATGACAAGTAATTTTAAGATTAATTTTTTCGAAAACTATTAATTAAATATAAGTAAAGCGAGCAATGTTAAAACCATAAACTATGGCTTTTAATTTTGAAATTGGTTAGTTCAACTTGCCGAATTTTTTGAGTGTATTTTTTTTTTAAATGCGGGGTATTAAAGATTCTTTTATGTAATCTTTGCCACCTTAAATTACATAGAAAATTTCCATAGCTTTTGAACACAAAGTTATGAAGCTTTAAAGTAATTGAAGCCGTACGCCAGAAGAAGTGCGTTGTTCGAGTAAATCGCAATGCAATATTTAAAAGATAAAATAATAAAACATCTCGTCATTAAAACAAAAGCAACAACAAAAAATATAAGCCACATGATTAATTCATCTTGCTTGGAAGAACCCCACAAGCGAGAGGAACATGTTTCCTCGTTCGTGTTGTCAGCCACTTGAGATTGCGTTTGTATTATCCAAACACTTAGAAATAATGACGGAACAGAGTGTGTTTAACGTAACAAAAACAATGTATTACGAATAGCATTACCAAGAAAAAAACCAGGGAGCCAACTTTGCCATCAGTTATGATTGTCTATTTTAAGCAGGATGTTATAATAAGGATAACGATGTTTATATAGATGTAGTTGTGAATATAACAATTTATGCTGAAATATGTGTGTGGTATTTACAAAAATATTTTCCAAAACATATTTAAAATAATTTAAAATCCTGCTTGCACTGCTCCTTGTTACAGAGCCTTGCAGAGGAGATGCCGTAATAAAAGAAAAAACATTTTGGGAGCTTAAAAAGGAGCATGGAAAAGAAAATAAAGTTTTTGATTAGAATTAAGCAGTACGAAATTATAGCCGTTTTATAAAAAAAGCCAATTTGAAATGTTTTCTAATTTCAGAAATTCAAAAAAAAAAAAACAAAAAAAAAAACAATGAACTTTGACCTTGCCTTTGATCTTTGGAATAAAGGGGGCTCCCTAATTAAATGCTTTTTTTCTTACTTGTTGCGTGAACAAAATATGGGAAAGAATACAGCGCACATTACATGTAAGCATATTTTGCACCTGCGCATTAACATCACAGTAGAAGGCTAGCAAAAACCCGTAAACTATTGTTACATACTGTATATTTTTTGACTACAGTACAGAGTGAGAGTTGCATTAATATTTTAAAAAGGTATTTCTCTTTTTTATAAAATAACTTTCAATTCAAAAATTTTTTTTTGGAAAATTATTATTAATGATTTACAGCTGGTCCATAGAATTTCTTCTACCGATTTGATAACCGGTAGTATTCTTGCATAGTCGTTTTATCTCAAGATTTATTATTTTTTCCGAAAAAAATTTGTTGCCCTAAAAAAATTTTAATTTGGTGCAATTTTCGCCTAGAATTAGTTGGACAATTAATTAAATTTGAAAAAAATTAATGTGGTAGCAAGAACAAGCAGTAGTGTTGCCACTTGTTTTCTTTAAAAAATAAAAAATAATGTTTCTTCTATTTTGTTTTTGTTCATCTTTGAGTATCCAATTAATTAGCAAATCGCGTGTGGGCTGCTCGGGCAGCCTTGAGGCATTTTTAACTTGTCCATTAGCGTACAGTTTCCCATCAACTGTGCCATGCCAGTGTTGCATTTCATTATTGCAAATCGAAACGAATCGCTTACCATATGGCGTAAAAAGAGAAATAATTGGCGCATGAGATCCAACTTTTACTTGCATTATCACTCAAATTTGTGGCATTCAATGAGAAAAACAGCTTCGCCTTAAAGCTTTCAAACTTTTAATTTTTAGCTCGAACTTCGCAGTTGCTAGTAATGGCAACATTAACATTATTTTTAATATTTGAAAGCTTTTTAACAAAGTTTTAACGTTAATCGTTTAAATGGTGTTTATTTTAAAAATAGAATCTTTAAAATCTAAAGCCTTTAAATCTCAAAGAATCTTTAGCTTTTTGACCCCAGATATGCCAATCGAGAAAAGAAAGAAAAGAAAATTTTTATGTTTACTGATTTATATCTTTTGCCGCTGAAACCGAAGATATAGATTTATTAGGCATAAGTGTTATGCAAAGAACGCCGGTCATCCTCTCTGTGATATCAATTCGTTTGAAATTTCTATTTGAAAATTATTTAAAAGAAAGATGTTGCCTTTGGGGCTGCAAGAGGGCAAATTGTTAATTAAAATTTATTTTTAAACCACAAAATCAATTAATTTCAATTATTTATTGTGTTGTGTTTGTCACATAAATTATGTTTCTGTTGTGGCTGCGAGGTCTGATCTTTTTGTGTTGCATCTTCTGTTACACCTATAAAAGCATTTAAAGCCTTAATATTGCTTGTTGCATGTACTTGTAATTAATAAATTTGAAATACTATAATTAATAACAGCTCATTACATGACATTTAATAAAAATAATGTTCTAAACGTTTTGTAACAGCAAACATTTGGTTGCAGCAAATGGATTTTAATAGACTGTTTAAATATTGAAATACAAAATCTAAAGCTGTTTCAATGCAAAACATTTTGTAAAGGATGAATACGAATTAAAACTCATTTTTCGGGCATGCTAAAAATTAAAAAAAAATTATTAAAAATCCAATTAAAGTAATTGAAAAAAAGCAACATTTTTAAACTGTAATGCGAATCGTCAAATTAACGTTAATTAACGGCCTTTTAAAAAAATCCCACTCAAATTTCACTCTTTTTTGATTTCGTTACCTCGTTGTGTAACATTATTTTTAACATTTGAACGATATTTCACGAAGTTTTAACGGCCATTATTTAAATGGTGTTTGTTCTATAAATAGAATATAAAAATATTTAAAGCCATTAAGTGGCCCAGAGTCTTAAGCTTTTGACACCTGACATGCCAATTGATCTGCTTTAATGCACAAAGAAGGAATCTGATAACCAATTTTAACGCTAAATGATTTCAAATTACATTAAAGGTCGCACAGAATTCTATAAAAAATATATTATTATACCACTTCCGTATAACGGAAAAAGTTATGAATCAATTCAGTTATTGCAAAGCAACCCCATATGGCTAACTTATCGACTTGTCTACAGCGTTGGAAGTTTCTCAAACGCCATACCAAAGTGGCCGAGAAATTGGTGAATCACATCGGAGTTATTGCAAACGATTTGGGATATGATTAAATTAAACACTTCTCTGCAGCGTTAGTAGTTAATCAAACGTGATTTTGAAAAGTTCGATCGTAATATTAAATCATCTGGGGGTTACTGTAACCACGCTGCATTTATCTATCTTATAAATTTGCGTACAGCGCTGAAAGTTACTCAAACTAATGTCGAAGTATCCGAGAAGCTATCGAACCACATCGGAGTTATTCCTAACCATGCCGCATATAGTTAAGTTAACAACTTGCTATAGCGTTAAAACTTACTCAAAAGCGATTTTAAAGTGTTGGAGCAAATTAAATTACATTAAACACTTTTCTACAGCGTTAATGGTTAATCCTACGGGATTTTGAAAAGTCAGATCGCAATAGTAAATCACCTCGGGGTTATTACAACCCAATCTAACTTATCCTCATATGTACAGAGTTGAAAGTTACTCAAACTAACATCGAAGTATCCGAAAAGTTAGCGAACTACATCGGAGTTATTCCTAACCATACCGCTTATAGTTAAGTTAACAACTTGCTATAGCGTTAAAACTTACTCAAAAACGATTTTAAAATGTCGAAGGAAATTACTTAATCATCTCGGAGTTAACGTTAACCATACTGCATATGTTAACTTAAACACTTGTCTATAGCGTTAAAAGTTACTCAAACGCTGTGTTAAGGTGCCCGAGAAATTAGTGAATCACATCGGAGTTATTGCTAACCCTTTTGCATATGATTAAATTAAACACTTCGCTACAGCGTTAATGGTTTGAAGAGCCGGATCGAATTAGTAAATCATCTCGAACTTATAGCTAACCATATATACTGCATATGGTTACTTAACCACTTAATCACCAATTATCTATGCATGCCAATGTATAACTGGCGCATTTAAAGGCCTGTGGGAAACGTTAAGGTTTACAAACCACCGGTTCATGGACTATGCGAGAAAACGGACATGATACATGACTATTTTCCTATAAATTGTGAATTACAAAATAATTAATTTTACCAGAAGGAAACTTGCACTGGACTCGCTCCAAGTCTATTAAAATTCTTTATGTACCATTGAAAAATGTGCCATTGGATTATGAGCTTATCAAAATGAATTTATTGCCAGACTTAGTTTGCCGTTTAGAAGATTGTGTATAAACCAAAGCCATAAACGTAAGAACCGCCAGTAGGGTATTGTGTAAATTAAAAAATAGATTAGAAAGAAAAACTATTATAAATAATAGAGACAAGTGTGAACTGAGTATTACAAACCATTTGAAAATAGTTTTAAATTAATTGTGGGCATACTCGTACATTAAGCAGCTCTGCACCGCTGCCAGCAAAAAAGCCGCACGAAAAAAAAGCATCGAATTAAATACCTCAGCAATATTTTGTTGTCATTATTATGCATGAGCACTGATTTTTTGCTCTTTCACATTCTCCTGAAAAAAAACAACACTTAAACACATTTTAGTCAGACATACTGACACGAGCAGCAAATTCTAGCCAAATACTTGTGGCAAAAGTTTATGTGGCAGCAACTTACAAATACGTACTGAGACACGATTCAAGCTCACCGCCCCACCGCACATACACGTAGAGAACTTGTCAATTAACGTCTTTTTAATTACAAAAAATAGTTATTTTTTTGTTACGATTCTTTTGAAGAAAATCACAGAAAATTAAATTAAAAAAAATTAAAATTTTTCACAATTTAAATGTTGGATGGGATAAAGGCAATATCTTAGCTCTGGCAAATGAATCCAATGACTTAAAGGAAAGGTTAACTTCTTAACTTCCCCTAGCATGGAAGTCAAAGGGTAGGTTATTTATTTTCTTAAGCCCCCTTTTAATTCATTTCACTCAATGCCAATCTTCACGGAAGCTTTTCATTCCTATACCTCGTCATGCCGCTACTGAAAAGGGGCAGCAAAACTGAAGTCGAATGTTCTACGCAACATGTACCCCTTCGCATTAAATCACTCATATTTTTAATATAATTTTTCTGTTGATCCACATAATTTTATTTTATTACCGGAAATAATATTTTCAAGATTTATTTTATAAAATCAAACAAAAATTCTTGCACAAAAAATAAAACATTTAAAAAAGTAAAATATAAATTTTTTTTAATTTTTATAAAAAATTGTTAAATTTTCTTCTCTTCACATTATTTATTCCAGTGACACATAATATTCTATTGCGGTAAACGTCAATGGTATGCGTGAATGTTTAAAAACAGCTGTTTCGGCCCTTTTTACAGGTTTGTGCGCAATTACATAAACCGGAAGTGATAATTTTTTAAATCCGTAAAATAAGTATTTAGTCAATATTAAGTTTGAAGTCAGCTCTCCACAATGGCAACACTATTGCTCCCGATTACCCAGAATTAATTAATTTGTTTTTTATTATTGTTTCTTCTAACAAACTTGCCAGATGATTGCAAGGCCATAATAAGTTCGGAAATCATGTCAAAGTTATTGCAAACCGCAATACCTCCGATGGCTAATGTAAAGAATTTTCAATATTGCCAGATGATTACAATGACAACAATAAGTTTGGAAACCTCCTCAAAGTTACTGCAAACCGCAATACCACCGCTTGCTAATTTAAACAAATTTCAATATTGCCAGATGATTACAATGACAACAATAAATTTGGAAACCTCCTCAAAGTTACTGCAAACCCCAATACCTCCCATTACTAATTTAAACAATTTTCAAAAGAGTTAAAAAGTTACAGAAATTAATTTTCGTTACTAGCACTGAAATGGGTTTACGAAAACTTAAAATTAAATTGTAATGAATTTTTATTAAAAATATGAATATATTTTTTCACAGCTTATGGAAAATATAGATTTTAACAAAAATCCATTAAACGCTAAAAATTTAATTCGTTTAAAACTTTTTTCCAATTTTTTTTTCTTTCAAACATTTTATCTTAAAGTTAGAATTTTCTAAAGTGAAAAATAGTGATTTTTAAAAATATTCGCACGAAGGGAATAAAATATAATTTATTCTTCTTCTAATTTATTCATGTTTAATAATTAAATTGTGCCAAATTCCAGAAATTATATTTAAAATATATTTTTCATTATTTATAAATTTTTACAGTTCCTCTAAACGAACTACTAAAAAAATTAATTAATTTATTACAATTATTTTCCTTTCCTTTTTGCGTTTGCATTTTAGCTTAAATAATGGCAAAGAATACAGAAATGGTGTAAGAAAATGTCTGCTTTTGGATGTATTTTTCAATTCTTGTTTCAAAACTGATTTAAGCTAGAATTCTCATTTAATTTTTAAGTGGGAGATTTTGAAATCTGTTGTGCTTGTAAGAAAATCTGTTTAAATGCTCCCTGGTAATCTGCATTAGCATATATATTGTGAATAATAACTTTTATTTTCCACCTAATTTATATATTATTATATTTACAGTATTTCAGTGCCACTCTGTGTAGTCTTTTCAAAAATATACCGGGAAGAAAAAATTACTGAAAATAGTTTTAGAAACAGAGAACCACAAAATATTATGTTTGTTTGAAAGAAATTTCAGTTACAACATTTTATGTGCGCATACATTCCCATATAAAAGCATGTACTCGTATGTGTGTATTAAAGGACCCAAAAAGTCTGGTTCGGGAATTACAAATATTAAACAAAATACTAAAAGGAAATCAGAAAATATTTTCGCCCCAACCCAACATTAAACAGTACTCCAAAGGCTGTATGCACAAACGCATTCATGTAAACACACACGAGTAGACGCTTCGAGTACGAGTATAGGTGGCAGGCTGTGTCAGTGACAACATATTTATTGCTCTAGCCATTACAGAATGTCGGCAGCACATTTATATGGGTCTAATATGACGGCCATGGTGTTAACTATAAGACCTTTTGCACAAAAGATTGCCAGCTAAATATTTGTGTCATAATGTTTCTTATGTTGCACGTGTTGCTATTGGACTGTCAGCTCCTGTCCCCTTTTGGCTTAAAATGCTTGTCAAAAGATTGTTAAATAGTTTTCTGACTGACTGAACGGAGTGGAATGGAATGCATGGCCTGCTGAAATAATTAAATGAATGAGCGACAGTGCCATGCAATACACACATGTGCATGCATGTGCTCGTATGAGGTCTGCCTAAGTGGCAGGTTTTAAGCTAAGCATTGCTACAGTTTCTTGATGGTATCATTCATTAATCATTCTTTAACAATTCTGGTAATTTTCGACCGCTGAGAATTTAGCTGACCGGCTTGAAATGGTTTTTTGCTGTTGCAGCAATTTCAGTGTAATTTTCCCCAGAGGGGTTTCGAGTAGCGCGAATATACTCATAACTTTGTTATCCTACAGCTATTTGCAATGAACTCAATGATCATACCTCCACAAAGTTAAGCCATAGTGAAAAGTGATCAATTCCATAATATTCCCGATGGAAACAGCTGATGGATATGAAAGCAGCACTAAATGTGCCCATTTTAAAATCTATATAAATTCTCTATTGCAACAGCAGATGGATATGAAAGCAGCACTAAACGTGCCCATTTTAAAATTTATATAAATTCTTTATGGCAACAGCTGATGGATATGAAAGCAGCACTAAACCTGTCCATTTTAAAATCTATAAAAATTCACTATTGGAACAGCTGATGGATATGAAAGCAGCACTAAACATGGCCATTTTAAAATCTATAAAAATTCTCTATTACAACAGCAGATGGATATGAAAGCAGCACTAAACGTGCCCATTTTAAAATTTATATAAATTCTTTATGGCAACAGCTGATGGATATGAAGCAGCACTAAAAGTGTTCATTTTAAAATCTATAAAAATTCTCTATTGCAACAGCTGATGGATATGAAGCAGCACTAAAAGTGTTCATTTTAAAAGCTATAAAAATTCTACATGGCAACAGCTGATGGATATAAAAATGGAAGAATTAGACAAATGGACTCAAATTGGGTTTCACCTTTAATTTATTCAACTGAAACGGATTTCCAAAATAGAATCCATCATATGTCACATTTCAACGTTTTCAATTGACAACTAATTTATAAATGTGTATTTTTATATTTCTTTTATAAAAGAAAGTAACAAATGGGGCAAGTTTGGCCCTACGTCAGGTTCTTTAACATTTACTGTTCTCTTATTCAGCTTTTTGTGGTTAAATGTCAGTCAACATCTTCACATTTTCCGCTTACATGTTAAGGTTTGTAAAAGAAAATCGACGAGTGCTCGTGCCCTGGAGGTGATGAAAATCTTACATCAACTCTCTAAGTGGAGGCGTCTGATAGTAATTTTTTGCACACTTGCACGCGTCCTCGCCCATCATTGATGGAAATCTCAAAGCTTTCATAATTTATTTTATTTTAACGCTTAATCAATCGACAATTCTGATTGACAAAGAAAATGGCAATAAATATGATGATTGACAGGTGTATATTTGCACACCTGCCTTAAAACGAAAATCACACGGCACTAATATATAGGCAGAGACTCATGATTGCTTTTAATTGTTTCCTGTGCTCTAAAGATACTGCTGCGGAAACAATCGGCTGAGTGAAAGACGTTTACGAAATCGAATCTAACTATATAATTTTCACTACTTTCGTTAATTGTTATCTTTGAGCAGCTCTGGATTTATCCACATTCCAATTAAAGATAAATGAGAAGTTTAATTAAATCAAATTTCTTACAAGAAAAAATAATCAATTTAGGCGCAAGCATTTTCTTACATTCTTTTACATTGACTAATATCGTCAGCTCAAATGTTAAATAATCATTTAGGGGCACAGAATACGTCATAGTAAAGTTTGTTCTTTTTCAACCTCACAATCAAACAAAGTACTAAGCTAGCGCACATTTTAAACTTTGGCATACGTTGACTACTTTGACAATTAACGTTTGTCCAATTCCATTGAAAAAATATAATTTAAAATTTATTATGAGGATGTGGATTAAATCAGGTGAAAAAAACAGTTGATTTAATAGTAGTAAACAAAGCAGAATTTTTTTGGCACCACCTTGAGGCCGTCTCTAATTGAGATAAAAAATTTACGGCATCAATACTCAAATATGATTTATGCCATGCGGGCGTCGCTGTTGCGAAATATGGCAGACGCAATTCTTCGCCAATATCTCTTTAAATATTGATTGGAAAGTGTTTAATTGTGTCTGGGTTGTTGGAGCGTGTAAGGCGAAAAGTAAATTTATATGACCCTAAATTAATAATGTAAAAGCCTTAATTCCCTCCACTTTGGAATTCAATTCATTGGAACATTCACGGAAAATGATTCCTTGATCAAAAGTTCCTTTTAGTAAATTATTTACAGCTGGCGCTGAATGCCATGTAGCTCCATCTTAATGCCAGCTAATGGAGGTTTTAGTCTTGCCCCTTTTCCGTTCAGCTTTGAGTGGAACAGTCTGACCATTATCGGTTTTAAAAACTTGTGGTCAGATTACTTCACCAGACCACACACCACGAAGTTTACCATATATTATCAAATAGCGTACGAAGCCATCTGTGGAATGAAAAGGTTTATACTCACGCCAAATCCAACAATTCGCCTTACTTTCGCATGCACTTGACAAGTCTACATCGGAGTAAAAATTACACGAATTATTTATTATTTATTTTATATGAAGTTACGATAGTCTCCACATATACCAAAAAAAAGGCAATACCTCCTGCCATTCTCCTCTAGCACAAGTAAAACCTTTAAAACCCACAGAACTTTCTATAGTACTTTCTTGAGGCCTTTTACACCAGTGAGAGATGAATACGAAATTCGGAAATAATGACTTTATGAAATTCCTGCCTTAAGATTAATTAAAATGTCATGTTGAGAAGATATGCCATATTAACTTTGAATTACACACCCCCGCTTTCATTAAGATATTGATTATTCTACTCAAAATTTCCAAAAAAAAACCTCACTTAATTATGTCTCCAGGAATTTCCATCGTCGAAATGGTACGCAATATTAACTAGCGCTTTGGCTGAGTCTATGCAAAGTGAAATGTCAAAGCAAAGTAAATAAATAGCAACTGTCAGCTGTTAAATAGTTTGACAGTTGCGTATCTTTAAAAAACCTCGGAATTATATTTCTGCAGGTCTTTGTCGATGGTCGATGATGTAGAACATCGCCCTTATAAAACTCTAGAAGAAAGTTTGTTGAAAAATCACCTAATGCCTAATTAACTTTCACATTGCCAATTACAATGAAATGTAAAAAGTTCAAGAGGTTAAAGGTAAGGACAATGAAAGGTGAAGCAAAGAGATCCAACTGCAATATGTTTAATCTCATTTCGTTTAATCCTTTCAATTGAATTCGCCCTTCCCATGTTGGCGCATTATTTCTACTGAAAAGCTGCCTACTGCTGCTTTTAAATGTCCTCTTGAGATTCCAGTGGAAAAAACAGAATTTATGATACAAAATTTATTATTGTATTGTTTCCATTTTTGCCTTCAACATGCAATTTGTCATAAAATGTCATGCAATCGGTTGCAACAATTAAATTACTGACCGTTCAACCACCTTTGCCACTTGTCTCTGAATGTCAGTTTTAAATATGTTGGAGATATTGTCCTATGGAAACAATGGGCATACTGTTCTGTCCACAATGACAACGACTGCTTTCTTTTTTTAAATCAATCGTTTGCAAGCACATGCATGAGTGTGTGTAATGTATGAGTGTGTGTTAGTCTAAAAGTTGTCTGGGTAAATTGTGATAAATAATTTTGGTTGCATGGCGGTAAAAACTTTTGAAATGGCATTTTATCTATGATTGGGCAATCTGCCGAATTATTTTCTGTTTTCATTCCTTTTCCTCTGCTGGTGCCAAAAACATAAGCAAAATGCTTTCGGAGATTTCAGTAAATATTTTTAAATTAAAAGTATTTATTGACTTTGTTGTAACGAACAATTTATATTTTATTCATTTTTATTTTATTTCCAATAAAATTGCCGGATTTAATTTCCTCTCTCTGAGTCTTCCGTCTTTGCCATGAGCTTACAGGCTTTAACTTAATTGTCTCTTCTTTCAACACATTTGTTTTTAATACGAAATTATTTACAAATGCCATCATCAATTTGGTCTGGGGGGTAAAAACAACTTTGAAAACGCCTACATTTTATCAACAAGTGTATGCAAAATTATTTTTCTAGTTCTTTATGTCTAGTTTAAACCCAACATCATCATCGTTATCATCATCGTTCCCATCTTCCAATTCCATATTTAGCAGATGTTTCAAAGACTCATTCTTAGAAGTCAGCCATCGCACATCATCCATTTAAGCATACTTGTGTGTGCGTTGCGTATGCCTAAAACATTTCATGTGTTTAATTTAGTCTAATAAAGCAAATGTTTGTCTTTTAACGCTGGTCTGCTCTCTTTGACTTCCCGTCAAGCCCTGCCTTCCTCTCAACCCAGCAAATTTCTAAAATAAAACAATGTAAACAAACTGATGACAAAAAATACTCATCTAGACTAATGAAAACAAGAGTGACACAATAAAATATGTTATCGCCACATTTGCTTACATTTTAAGTAATTTCTTGGAGTGTTGGGGGTAATGAGAAGCTTGTTATTTCTGCAGAAGGGACTATATATCGATAACATATGGAAAAAGCTTTGGAAAAAGTCAAATATAAAAACAAGAGGCACACAATGAAATATTTTACAGCCGCACTTGCTTACATTTTAAGTAATTTCTTCGAGTGTTGGGGGTAATCAGAAGCTTGTCATTTCTGCAGAAGGGACTATATATCGATAACATATGGAAAAAGCTTTAGAAAAAGTCAAATATAAAAACAAGAGGCACACAATGAAATATTTTACAGCCGCACTTGCTTACATTTTAAGTAATTTCTTTGAGTGTTGGGGGTAATCAGAAGCTTGTCATTTCTGCAGAAGGGACTATATATCGATAACATATAGAAAAAGCTTTGGAAAAAGTCAAATATAAAAACAAGAGGCACACAATGAAATATTTCACAGCCGCACTTGCTTACATTTTAAGTAATTTCTTCGAGTGTTGGGGGTAATCAGAAGCTTGTCATTTCTGCAGAAGGGACTATATATCGATAACATATGGAAAAAGCTTTGGAAAAATTCAAATATAAAAACAAGAGGGAACTACAAAATATTTTACAGCCGCACTTGCTTACCTTTTAAGTAATTTCTTCGATTGTTTGGGGTAATCAGAAGCTTGTCATTTCTGCAGAAGGGACTATATATCGATAACATATGGAAAAAGCTTTGGAAAAATTCAAATATAAAAACAAGAGGGGAACAACAAAATATTTTACAGCCGCACTTGCTTAGATTTTAAACAATTGCTTGGAAAGCACCAGATATCGATAACATATCGACAGTTTGGAGAAAGTCAAATATTTTCTATAATATAAACATAATTAAATAATTTTTGAGTTTTTGTCTAAAAAAAATGTATGTCTTTTAACTAAATAGGGCGTGTATTTTGAGCAATCCCCTCTGTTGCAAAATAAAAACAAAACTATACGGAATCGAATTTTTAGATCTAGTAGAAACGCAGTAAAGCGAAAGTAAACGTCAAAATCGTTTGAGAAACGCAAATAGGCCGTAAAGGAAAAATAGTAAAGGAAAAGGTGTGTGTAACATTTCTATGTTTCACATCTTAATTGGTACTTTTAGGGAAAATCCTATAAAATTTACCAATGACGTTTTGACATCTTTGAAAATGTTTTAGAAAAATGTTACACAATCTGAACACTAAAACTTCATCAAGAACTCCAGGAGGGCATACAGCTGACTGGAGAAAAGTGTTACATCGAAGTGGTAACAAAGCGTGTAAATACTTCAGATTATAGAAATCACTGATGCAGCTTCTACACAAAAACCCGGTAATTCACCAGTTAGATGCCTCTTAAGGCCATGATGCACTATCCTACACAATCGAATGATCTGTCAAGCATGCTTCGAAAGTATAAGATAATAATTAATCTCTGTGACAGATTTCTTGACAATTCGTACGATTTCGAAAAGTTTATGAAAATTTTCATAAACTGACAATTTTTGTGCTATCAGAGTTGTATTTACTTCAATCAGCAAAGAAAAAATTTGTTTGCATCATACTTGCATGATAGTGTGGCACCTTCAACGTTCTCTTGATGCCAATTCTTAAAATAGGAAGGCATCACATCAGATTTTCATACGAATTAATTGTACGACTTTATGGGATAGTGACCTTTAATTGCTGCCAATTTTAGTCACCTCTTATTTAGGAATGCAGTTTAGCTTTCTTTAGAAGGGTTTTTGTAGAAGCGATACAGATTTCATCATTTTCTGATACCGATTTGACTAAATTTATAAAATAACAAAATTTTTATTCCATTAAAATTAGAATAGACTTCAACGAGACATTTTAAGCGCACTTGCGTGCCGCAACTATACAGACTGTAAAAATAGTTGCAGATGGGCGTGTAAAGCTGACGGAATGTAAACAAGTGATTGTTTTCTATGAAAGAAATGATTATTTTTTATGAAACAAATGTCAGTTTTCTATCAAACGCATGATTGTTTTCTATGAAACAAACGATGGTTTTCCATGAAATAAATTATTCTTTTCTATGAAACAAATGATTGTTTTCTACAAAACAAATGAGTGTTTTCTACAAAATATATGATTCTTTTCTATGAAACAAATGATTGTTTTCTATGAAACAAATGGCTGTTTTCTATG
The DNA here is from genome assembly GCA_963402855.1 of Ormia ochracea. NCBI lineage: Eukaryota > Metazoa > Arthropoda > Insecta > Diptera > Tachinidae > Ormia > Ormia ochracea. Next base: position 12,765,229 of record OY727105.1, read on the forward strand.
AAGCAAATGATTGTTTTCTATGAAAAAGACTATTGTTTTCTACAAAACAAATGATTTCTTTCTATGAAACTAATGATTGTTTTCTATGAAACAAATTATTCTTTTCTATGAAACAAATGATTGTTTTCTATGAAACAAATGATTGTTTTCTACAAAACAAATGATTGTTTTCTACAAAACAAATGAGTGTTTTCTACAAAACATATGATTTTTTTCTATGAAGCAAATGATTGTTTTCTATGAAACAAATGATTGTTTTCTATGAAACAAACGATGGTTTTCTATGAAACAAACGATGGTTTTCTATGAAATTAATTATTCTTTTCTATGAAACAAATTATTCTTTTCTATAAAACAAATTATTATTTTCTATGAAACAAATAATTGTTTTCTACAAAACAAATAATTGTTTTCTACAAAACAAATGAGTGTTTTCAACAAAACAAATGATTGTTTTCTATGAAACTAATGATTGTTTTCTATGAAACAAATGGCTGTTTTCTATGAAGCAAATGATTGTTTTCCATGAAAAAGATTATTGTTTTCTACAAAACAAATGAGTGTTTTCTACAAAACAAATGAGTGTTTTCTACAAAACAAATGAGTGTTTTCTACAAAACAAATGAGTGTTTTCTACAAAAGAAATGATTGTTTTCTATGAAACAAATGATTGTTTTCTACAAAACAAATGGCTGTTTTCTATGAAGCAATTGATTGTTTTCTATGAAACAAATGAGTGTTTTCTGCAAAATATATGATTCTTTTCTATGAAAGAAATGATTGTTTTCTATGAAACAAATGATTGTTTTCTACAAAACAAATGGCTGTTTTCTATGAAGCAAATGATTGTGTTCTATGAAACAAATGAGTGTTTTCTGCAAAATATATGATTCTTTTCTATGATACAAATGATTGTTTTCTATGAAACAAATGAATGTTTTCTATGAAACAAATGATTGTTTTCTATGAAACAAATGATTGTTTTCTACAAAACAAATGGCTGTTTTCTATGAAACAAATGATTGTTTTCTACAAAACAAATGAGTGTTTTCTACAAAACATATGATTTTTTTCTATGAAGCAAATGATTGTTTTCTATGAAACAAATGATTGTTTTCTATGAAACAAATGATTGTTTTCTATGAAACAAACAATGGTTTTCTATGAAATTAATTATTCTTTTCTATGAAACAAATTATTCTTTTCTATAAAACAAATTATTATTTTCTATGAAACAAATAATTGTTTTTTACAAAACAAATAATTGTTTTCTACAAAACAAGTGAGTGTTTTCTACAAAACAAATGAGTGTTTTCTACAAAACAAATGATTGTTTTCTACAAAACAAATTGGCCCTAAAAACGAATTCGCGTTTCTTTCTTTAGTAACGCAGAGCAAAAAATATTAAAAGTATAATTTTTCTGATCCAGTTGCTCAATCTGCTCATTAATATTGTTTTATTAATTCTGCTGTGATGGGCCTCGAAATAAGTGCGTTCTTTCATCGCTGCCACTGCCATTTTCCTCTAAAGAAATACTTTTAGCTCGTGTGTTTGTATGACAAAATGTGGAATAATAAAAAATTACGTACAATAATAAGAAATGCCTCCACAATTGCCAGTTGTACCACTTATTGCGTAGAATTTTGCTACAGATGATGATTCTTTGAAGAGGCGTGGAATCTGCGGTTGTAAATACGAGTGTTCTTCTGCCACTCAATTCTCTCATTCATTTCTTAATTTACAAACGTCTACATTTATTTGCTTCCAACCACGCACAATTTGTTATCAACTTTTTCCACGTTCATGTGCAAGTACATGCCACTGTGCCCTGCTAGTGGAAGTGAAATTTATTTGTTTTATTTATCGTAATTTTTTCATTTTTTTTTTTATTAAATAATTTCAATTTGTTTAAATATTTACTTTTGCATTACTGCGTTGACGGAGATGCTTCTGTTGGCTTTTCTCCGTGTGTTTTCTTTAATTAGTTCAAGTTTATTAACAAATACAGTCTCGAGTACATGCGTGAGTCATTATAAGTGTCTCACTGTTTTAAATTTATTGGAAAAGTTTGTAATCGTTACCCATTTTCATAGTAATTTCATGCTTTACTTTGAGAAAGTAAATAAATATTTTTTTTTTCTGAAAAATTAAAACTCTTCAAATTTTTAAAGTGTATTACTCAGCAAAGTGTAAGTTTTTCTACTTAAAAATACAATGCAGCGGACCACTGTAAAGTGGACCACTTCTAAATGGGATCATTTATTTAGGATTGGAAAATTTTATTAGACATAACAAGATAAGAAATATAATATAAGAAACGCATAAAACGGCCAGTCTTCACTCTGAAAATGTTTTGAGTGATCTGGAGACGATCAAGAAAACACGTCAATGTCCTTTAAGCGGAAACCTACAAATAAAGATGGCAATGTCTTGTGACTATACATCATTTGCTTCTAAACGTAACATATTCGATATCGAAACAACTGGCAATTTCGTTGTCAAGTACGAATGGGGGCGATAAAAGGGTTACGCGCCAAATTAAGATGAGCTGCAGACAGAGAAGGCAACCCATACAAGTAGGTGTAAAAACACTCCCACTCCACATACTTAGAGCCTTCACGTATATTTTGAACATCCCTAGGCAATCTGCGATCTGAAAGGCAAACCAAATCGAACACTCGAATAAACTTTTTCACGTTTATAGTTCACGTTTATGCGAGTTCACTGTAAATGCAGCAGAAATTTAGACGGTTTGTTGTAATTTAAAAATACAAAAATTCATAATCATGCCCACTAAGCACTGAAATCCATACCCATGCAGTTCCACAATCTCCTTTGAGAAAAAAATCAAAACTTCTTACACAAGTGTGTGGTTAGAAACCAACACTTATTAAAACCAGAAAACAACTAAGTATGCATGCATGTAACCGTTCATTTGAGGGTTCAGTTGTGTGTGTGTGGCTTTGTTTCATGCCCGAAGTTTGCAACTGTATTGTATTGAGTTTAACGTACACAGAGTTATTTAAGTGAGTTCATGTGAACATTTCATTTACATGAGTGTGTGTTTCGACTTGTTTGCCTGCCAATGCTTGACTTCATAATTTATGAGAAGCATATTTGTTTGGGAATATGTGTTTGTGTGTGTGTGTGTGTAACCACAACAACAAACAACAAGTCATGGCATTTAAGTCATACGTGTTTCTTCGGTTGATAACAAACATTATTTAAAGTTATACCCACACACTTGTGCACATATCCACACCACTTGCACCCATACACATGCAAACACACACGCACATATACATACACACATCATACATGATTGCTTAGCAGTTGGAGTAAATAGTGCGGTGTAATATACAATTTTCTTCCGCTAATTTAAGTAATTACCAACAACTTTAAGTGTTTTGTTTGACTGTAGACAAGAGTTATTATGCACGAGTGTGAGACCGTATGCAAACCAAAGACCATTTCAGTTCCAAAGTTGAGAACTAGTTTATTTTAAATTCTGGGTCCAATACCTGATTGTTTCATTTAATCTTTTAAATATCTTATTGTATTTTAAGATTGCGCATTAAAAGTAGTCAAATGCAAGAAATAAATACGAAGTGCTGCTGCTGTTGTTACAGATTGAAATTATTAAAAATTACTTTGCCAAGTTTTATTTAGACTTCTTTGAGGCCAGAGCCTCACTGAAATGAATGCGAAACTTTAAATAAGAAAGTTTTACTTTAGTTAATTGCAACATGGTGGTTGCATGGCCCCATAGCTTATGCAATTGCAATGTGATTGCAATACGGGAATGCAATTTTTCTTAAAATTCAACAGCAGAAGTTGCCAGAATTTTTTAAGATTTTTTCCAAATTTCTATTTGGGTGGCTGCTCCTGGAAATTGTCTCCTTCGTTGTGTAATCGATTTTAATGCCAATTTAAATATGTTTACTGAAGATCATACACATACTATTAGACTGGCTGAAGTGACAATTGAACCAATGACATATGTATGACATGAAATTTAGCGGCAGATCCCACTGAGCACTCTACTGTCGACCGTACAGGTAAATGCCGCGTACTATGAATAAGTTGTGAATTTTTTTTCTTTTAGACTTGGGAAAACTGAATTTGAGCTGATGTTACGAAGCAGCTGCAAACAATTTCGCAAAGGTAATGGTTTGCAGCTAAATAGAAATCCGTTTGTTCTTGTTTTAAAAATTTCTCCAACTTGTTGGAAATATTCTTATATTAAGAAAACTTTTTCTCAGAGTCATGAAACTGTTCCTAACATATATGAATGGTTTTGAAGGACAGGAATTACTCCATATCGTATTCGATTTCGAAACAAGGGACCTTTTCCAACCAATAGTTACTCGCCAAATTAAAATAATCTTAAGATGATTTTCAGACAGAGCAGGCAACATATAGTTTGATCGTCTCCGATGATTGGTTATTTCAAATTTTTTTTTTTTTTTGGTTTTAAGTAAGATTTATGTGACTTGTATAAAGTATTGATCAGCCGTGAGAGATCTTTTAAGCACTTTTTTATTTAAATTTAATCTCTTTTTTTTGTACGTGTAGGGGAATTTGTGAATGAAATGTTTATTTTTTAAAAGATTGTGATCTTAATTATCCGATTAAATGAATACAATAAATTATTCGAGTGAATTTTAAACAATCCTAACGAACAGAAAACTTCTGTGTTACGGAACTGTACGATTTGATGGGTTTTCAGTGTGAGCTAATACCAGTACAATAAAAATTCCGCGATATTTAAATTTAACACTTTTTAAGCTTTCGAATTTGATGGATAATGTATTGTAAGCTTCGCTAAATGAGTTTCTCATATCTTTCTTCAAGTTTTAAATGGAAACAGCTCAAATATATTTCTTGGCAAGCTTTTTCATTAAAAAAAAAAAACGCTTTATTTGTCGGTTGTTTTTAATCTGCAACATTAGGGATGGATGTCTTTAAAAAGGTTCTATGAAGGAAAATGTGCCTTTAAACTTAAGCGAAAAATTAAAAGCGGCAACTGTGGGCAGAATCGTTGCTCCGTACTTTCAGTCTTACTACAAAATTCGTATAGCGGGCCTATTAGAGGCCCTGTTATCCAATATTATTGACTTATAAAACTTTGGTAAGCCAATCTCTACAAGAGCTGTATAATAAAATTTATATAGAGGAAAGTGAATTTTTGGAAAGGAGCTTTTGTAAGCAATTTGGCCAGCCAAATATTATTAACCTTTAAAAAATATTTTGCCTGAAATTCAAAAAAATTAATTAGAAACCCCATTGCGAAACCAGTCCATTAAATTATAAGCATTAATTTTTAAGCATTAACCAGAGCTTTGAAAGTCTCGTTACAGTTTACAGCTACTTTCAAAAAATAAATTCTTTGAATTGCTCTTTTGCTTTAAGGGTGCCTCCGTAGGGGTATGAATAATGCACAGCCTACTAAACGGGAAATCGCAGCTTCGATACCTGCCTACAACCTGAGTGTTTTCCTGCGGACAAGCCGAAAGTTTTCGAGGTTAAATTAGTTATAAAAAAAAAATTATAATAAAAGTCAAGATAAAAGTGGCCTGGAGACGATCAAAAAAAGAGTTTGATCGCTACGTACTAGTTGCCTACTCTGTGAGAATTAAATTAAAAAGTTTTCTTATTTGAGGAATAATTATTTGAGTGTCTGCATGTGCGCTTGCCGGCGAAAACGCCACTTACTTTGTAATTGTTGATGAATTGTTTATGGCGAAATCGCAATAACGATAATGCTTGGAAAACTTAACGTCAAACGTTTCATAATCAGATGTTGTTATTTATTTGAAACGCTTATCAAAATGTTCATTGTGTTCGTAATACACATCGGAGCTGTTCTGCTGACAACATTATAATTAACAAACCTTGTAGTGCAGAGGTTGTTAAAGCCGTTATTATAGTGTTGTAAAAGTACAATGTTTTACACGTACAAGCATCTCAATAGGTTGCATTTTGCAACATTAATTCGTATATATAATGTATGTATGTGTATGTATATGTAGAACAGAAAAAACCAACCACATTCACAGTTAAGTGTTATGTAAGCTAAGTGCCGAAACATTACAAATCAGCATATGTGAGTTCTTAGATTGATATTATTGTAGCTTTGCGTGAGGATGGGTGTGCAGTGTTTAAGAATAATTACTTGACATTTATTGCACTTTGCTTGATTTCTATTTACTTGCATGTACATGCATGAACTGAGGCTGGGAAGAGGGCTCTTACGAGCCTCTCCGCCTTTCAACTTATCTGCAAGGATGTATACGAGTTGCGGGAATGATGCCGCTTTTCCAAGTAAGATATATGGTAAAGGAGATGGTTAATAGTGTGCACCCCACCAACCAAAAGCACAGCAATCAAAGGGTGGCAATATGATTGGACAATTGCCATTAAAAGCAGATGCTCGGACACATTCATTAAAGACACGAACATCTGAGAGTACATCTCTGACAATGACAGTGGCATGTAACCAGAATAAGTAAGGATATGCAATAACGCGGATTACATTCTCTGTGCTTATCTGCGATATGACATAAAGAGAACCTCAGACCGTGCCCGCCATCATTATTGATATAATATTATCATCAATGGGGGTCGGGAATCTTGCAGATATCTACGCAGAAGAGTTCTTACCATGCCAGAGGATAGAAGAAAGCAGTAAAAAGCTCCTAGAAAGCAGTAGCCTCTGAAACGCCACGCTCTGAAGTAATTCCTAGTACTGGATCCGCGGTATGCATTTGTGGAAATTTTGTCTGAACAAGTATTACTATTATTGTTAGCCTTGCGCAGTGGTCGTAGGGCCTGTTAATCTCTTTAGATGATTTCCTGTCTCTAGGTCGCAAAGTTATAAAAACTAGAGCTGCACAAGCGCAACAAATATATCTTACAATATATCACAGCCTTTTCAAACGTTTTCTACTTTATGCTTTAAGATTTTAAAACTGAAATCGCATAAAATGGAATTAAGAACTAAATAAAACCAAGTGAAGTAGAGGTTCTAGGTCAGTTTCGTTTACTACGATAGTCGAAGTCATATGCCGCATATGACCTGAAATTATTGGTCATATATAAGCAGTATAAAAAATATTTGCTAAAAGTAAAATACTGCATAAATATGCTACAAGCACAGATTTTAAAATGCACTACAAATCAGGCTAACTACGCCTTAATGTATGCAACATTTCTCAATGTTCTAGCGCACTCGCTGTCTTGTTTCAGTGTTCACTACAAGAAAAGAATACAAGTACTCTCAAGCAGTCTAGTGAAATTCTTTTGACTATTCATAAACGTTCTCTGAGGAACACATGGTTGCATTTTGTCATTGATCATTAAGCTTACGATCAAAGTCAGCTATAAATTAAAGTAGCAAACACATTTTGAAGTAAATCTCGATGAGATTTATGATATTTTTGAAACTTTTTATTTATTACATCACATGAGTTTAAGGCCGTTTAAGGTACGAGAAACTTGCTAACAGCGAAGCAGTCGGTAGTCACAACTGTAATCAAATAATTTAGATTTTAAATTATTTCTCATAACAAGTTACAGCCTTTAACAATTATTTAATTGCCTTCAGACTGCGAGTGCTTTTTATGACCGTTTTCTAGCAAAATGAAATATTTAACAAAAGTTTAAATAGAGAAAAAAGATTTTGTGAACCAAAACGAAATGAAACAATGTGTCAATTATATCGTGACGGCAAGCGTGAAGGTTGTTTCAAAGTTGCTTTTATAGAGACAGCAATTAGACGGCTCAAATATACTTAATTTAACGAATAATGTGTGTTTCTCATTTCAGCATTTATAGCTTAAACTATTTATGTATATCTAAGATTGAGGCATGCACGTGTAGCAACACCCATTTCCCTAAATAATGAGCTAAAAATTAGTTTATTCGACAAACAATATTAAATTTAGACAGGAAATAATTTTTTTTAGGAACTGAAAAAAATTCTAAAATTTATGGCGGGAAAGTTAGATTTTTAATTTAAATGGGAGCGGCGTAAACTTTGCTTTGCACAGGGTGATCAATTGGAAGGAATTTTTTCCCAAGATTGCTAATTTTTTCCAAGCTAACTGAGAATAATTAATAATAAATCACGTCGATATGAAGGCATGCCTGAACGCTGTAGGTGTTAATCGCCAGTGATTATTATATAATCATTTAAGCCATTCAGAGGTCAAGCCGTATTCAATACGGAATTATGAGTCAGACGACTTCTTAGAAAGGATTTTTTTGCAGTGCTTTTTGCTCTTTAGATGTTTTTATTTCATCTATGTATTACTGTTACAAAAGAAAGGAGATGAAGGGTGTATGTGACCCCATATTTGTTCTCAATGAAGAAAATTGCATGAGTCACAGTCACTTAAGATCAGTAACTGCGCCTTCGTAGCTTAAACATTCCCAAGATAATTATTACCAGAGTTATTAAAACTATTTGAGAAAAATTCACGAACATTTTGTATTTTATTATGTCCGCCTTAGGCAGGTAGCGAACCCATGACCTTAACTCTTTGCCGTTTAAGAACTACTAACTAGTTAAGCCAACCAAAGCCCAAATTTCCCTGAAACCAGCTAAATAATCGGTGAAGTATTCCTACTAGAAAAAAAAAAAAATTATTAAAAATTCACAACACTGTGTAATGAAAACTATAACAACATATAATTCGTTATATCGAGCTTTCACTGTATTAAATTCGCTTGAAAACATAAATTATATCTACCCATATATATCTAATCCATTATATCTAACCGGTTTCGCTAGTTAACGATTTTCTTTGTAACATAAGAGTTTTTTGTTTTTAAAATTTCAGAAATTATATCTGAAATACAACTCTCGATATATTGGGCAGAATTTAGCAATTTCTCTATTCATTAATAGTCAAGGCTTTATATTTTAGGAAAGGGTTGTATTGAGGTAATAATGATGGCGTATTAATGCCTGTTATTAATCAAGCTTTAAATGCCAATAAATGAAAAGCTCCAGAAGGTTTGCTGGCATTGATAAAAATGTAAAATTGCACACTTGCGCAGTAAGTCTGCTAAATATTATGAATTTTAATGATTGATCTCTAGCTTTTTAAGTCTGGAAATAATCGCACATGATTAATTCATAATCCGATAATAATTTTGCATACAACTGACAGAAGAACATAAATAAAGTTGCTGCACCCCTTTTAAAATTCGTTCTGTTGTCCAAAGTTATGACGTGCAATGTTTGGCGAGTGTGATTGTGTTTGTGTGAATGTCTTATTCATATCGATAAAATCTAAGGATGCGAACAGAGACGAGATTGGCAGTGCGATAAAACTGATTACATACAATTCAATACAAATCAGGTTATGTGTAAAGCAATGCATGTCAACAACAGCTGAGAGCAAAGCTGATGAGCGTGATTGTTTGTATTGTTCATGTATACTTTTTTTTGACATAAAGGAAAACACATGGAATATACAGATGTCAGGGTTGATTCTCGTATTCACTGATTTATAGACAAATGTTCTTCTCGCATGCAAAAAAGCGTCGGCTTGCCTCCCATCGGCATCAGCGCTCACTCTGTTAGCACCCTAAGAAACATTATGGAAGATTAAGAAGTCATATGATCGAAATGTAGTTGTGCATATTGGACACAACTGGTCGAAATCGTATCACTATATCATTTGCATGTCATGTATATTGCCCCCTTCTACTTATCTGTCTTTAAGGTAAACCACACTTTCTTTTCTACATTATTCATAATCTAAAGCCGTTTTCTTGTTTTATCTTTCACACGGAGCCGCATACTTTTGATGTATTTCATAATTTATTCCAGCCCGTCACTCCGGTAACTACATAAAGTTTCGCATTTGTCAATATTACGCAAATTGTTGTCTTTCGCATTAATTGTGGCAAATCTAGCGTTGACGCCTTTACAAACATCGTTTACATGTGCTTAATAGAATAAAACATATACACGAGTGACACAGTGGCATTTTGTCTCTTAGTTCGTGTCGCTAACATTATTTGGTGTATGAAAATTTCATATTTTAATTAAAAATCTGCCGCTCCTCCTCATCCAGCAGTTTATTCGGCTTTAATTTGTTTGTACTTTTAACGACGAGGTTGCATAAACATTTTTACAATTATTTAATTAATTAATTTAATTACAGTTGTACTCACTTGTTTCATATTTAGCATTACATTTAAATGGCAAAGTCGTACATACCTGAAAAGGAAATGATAAAATTTATTAACAATTTAAAGGATATGATAAATCAGGAAATTTATATATATTTTAAAATTTGTACAAAATAAATCGGTGAAATCTCAGATTAAGGAACATTACTGAGTTTCAATATGGAGCAATAAAAAGTTGCTGTGGAATTTCTCTGCCCCATTGGGATCGCGGAAATGTGCACAATTGCGGGTCAAGCCATCAGATTTTAAGCCGCTAAGGATATGGGTGTTTTACCCGATTTTTTCTAATTTGCAATGGCGCTTTTAAAATGTATGAATCCGCCATATTTTATACTGGGGCCTTACGCACAATATAATTGTGCAATGTAACGTGTGCCTTCTGAAGTTTTGTTAGATGGGCCTAGAAGTTTTTTGCTTGGCATGAGATAAAATAGAAAAACTGTAAAAGAAGTCGGTCCTCATGGAAAGTTGCACCCCCTTCCTTCATTTGTGTATGATAATACATTGAGAATGTAAGCTGTGAATACCTGATTATTTTAAAATCAATTTATGTCGGAGCAGGGTATTATCCAACACATTTATGGTGACCAGATTTTTTTAAAATTTCATTTGAAGTAACGGCTTCAAAATTTTCCAATTGCCAATTTAACTACATTTAACTTGTGGATTATTGAGCTTTTCAGAAGTATGACCTTTCACAAAATTGTGAACACTCGTATTACAGATTGATTTTTACAGCTTTTACTATTTTGGTACTCTTTCCTTGGGTCCAAACACCATTATAAAAAAAATAGGTGTCTGGCACACTTAGCTTTCTATATGTGGAGATTCTTTGGCCGCTAAAGAACTTTTCTACATTTATTTTACATTTCTCATTCGTTTTGTTTGAAATTGAAGATGACTTTACGAGCAGTATATTTTATTTATTGCGAGCCACAGAAATTAGTGGCTTTTAGAGCTTTATTTTTATCACTAACTGTACCGGTTTCAGTTCAAGCTATTACTATATTATTAACAGATTGTAATTCAAATACTCGGTTTGGGATAATTTCCCATATTTTAGTCAAGAATCGGGAAAATTTGCTAATAGCTATTGGATTATTTGGACTTATGGATTTAGCTCATCATACATATTTAGAGCATATTTCGCTGCAGCTGCAACAATCACTGCCATTGCAATAAGAAAGAATATATAGAGATGACTTGCTACATTATATGGAACTCAATTGCAATCTTTTGAAGCTTCTGCAGCTTTAGGGTTTGAATTTTATTTATGGTTGGAGGATTTACGGGAGTGGTATTGGTAAATTCTTCAATTGATATTATTTTAAACGATGGGAAAAGAAGGACACAAACGGCAGATGATTGCCCTATAAAGCTCCAACTAATTGAAGCTTTAAAAGTCCGCCCACGTTTTCCTCACGCAAAAGAGTTTATTATTAAAGTCTTTGTTATAAAAAAAAAATCCATGAAACAGCTGTTTAATTTAAATTTTGGCGAGAAATTCAATTACTTCTTCCACTTCAATATGAATAAATCTCGAAAAAAATATGCATTTGTGAAAAGCTTTAAAGCTTTTAATACAATTTTAAAATTTAAATGAACATTTGAAGGTTTTTTTAAGTCTACTCCTATAAAGCTTTTAGAACCAACAATTTTCATTAGAGCTTCCCCCAGTATTACTCGCGTCAAAAATAATATATAAAATAAATTACTTTTTTCAGTAACACGCTAATTTCCTTCTAAGACTTTTAGGCGTACTTTTTCATTCGAGCGAAAAAATATTAAAGAAAATGAAACATTTAACATTTTAGTTATTCAAAAGTATTTATTGCGTTTTAATAAAGGCAGACAACCACGAAAAGCTTTTACAACCTCTGCCAGGTACGCAATTAGTGAGGAAGTAAAATGATGGAGCAAGTCAGTTGGTTGGTAGTGGCATTGATGGCAGAGGTTGTGGTGCCGTTGGTTGTAGCGGTGTTTGCCTAGCAAGCAGATATTCTGTATATTATGAAATGAGCTTATCCTGAAAATATGTTACTAGGGAAATGTGGGGTGGGGGGAAAAAATGTGAGAAAAGTTTTGTTTTAGTGTAAATGGGCGGAAAGCAGAATTATGTTTGGCTACAACAAATACCAACCATTTACACTTTCGCCGCATTTGAACACTCAATTCATTTTATTGTATTTCAATCAAAAAGAGAATTTAAGCTTTTCGTTAAATTTTCTTTTCGCAGCACCTCCCTTTTGTTCGGCCATTCCATGTTTTTGTTTCCTTGAGTTTCCTTTTTCTTTTTATATTCTTTTATTCTCTTGCTTTGTGCTCGTACAATAAACGGGTTTTGTGAGCTTTACAGAAATGAAGTTTGTATAGGAAAACAAACATCATCATTTCTGTGCTTTATTGTTCACCTTTTTTGTTTCCTTCATTCACTCACTTCCTCTTGTTTTAGCCAATTTTTTCTTTTCTACATTTTTGTTTTATAATTTTCTTTGCAACCATTATTTATAGAGTTTGCTTTCATTGTCGATGGTATTTGTAAGAAGCAGAGGGCAGCTAATGAGTTTGTATGGCTGTTTTGCAAATATTTTGATTTCAGAATTTCTCTCGGTGTGAGGCTGCCTTTGGATTCAATGTGAATAACTTGTGGTTTCTTTTTGTCGTCATAGTGTGTTTCTGCAGGATATATAAAGTGTAAGAAAATAAAGGAACGGCCTCTACTGGATACAAGAGTTCATGATATTAATGGCTAAATATGATTTGGGTCTTGAGGCCGCCACGCCTGGCGTATACAAAAGGTGATCTGGCACAGTAAGTTTTTACGAAATATTTCTATGCATTTTGCCCATGGCTTTTCGAATGCTGACTTCCACATGTTCAATTGTCTCCGTCTTATCGACTTAGATAAGTGACTTTGCAAAGGACTAAAGCAAATACACATGTGCCCAATTGAACTTAATATTTCGTCAGAAGTATCTCTGAAGAAATCAATTAAAGTGTGCTTTATGTGGGTGCGGTTTCGTCATGTTGGAACACATGCTTCAGGAAGTTTTTAAGGGCATGTATTTCAATGCCACCGACAGCCCACAAAACGCACTAAGAGAAGATAATTATCTTCAGGTGAAATGCAACAATTCTGCTTATTCAGCCAAGAGTTATTCGCAAGCGTTGCTCTGCTGCAAGTCCATGTTAGACCAACTCGTATTTGTGAAGTTCTAATAAGAAAAAACTCCCATTCATTCGTAAGCGAATCAATAATGCACAGCTTACTAAGTAGGTCCTGCTTTCAACGTGGGTGTTTTCCTGCGGACCAGCCGAAAGCTTTTCAGGTTAAGTTAGTTAAAAAAAGAAATAAAAGACTAGAAAAATAGAAAGTCTTGTCATAGAAGCTCATCTTATTGCAACCACAATGTTGGAATGTTTATGAACCCGTACCTTGTAGTCAGAGAAATACTATTTTAACCTGTATAGAGCCTTGAGGTCAACTATGGCAAGGAGTAAAACACTACGATGTATATCAAAATTTGCTAAATATTCATGCTTTCTTTCGGAAGCCTTGCACTTATCATAATGAACAATAACGTCTAATAAGCTTTTGAGGATAACAGAATTCAGGAATGGATTAAAGTAGAATTACGACTAGATTATTCTACTAATATGTAAAATGACTCTACCAAAAACAATTTTTAAAAATAAGAGTGAACTGTCTTCAATCAGACCTGGGTGTCTACAAAACCGAAAATCTCATCGGCGTTAATGTTTAGACCCTGGATGTTTTCCCTCGGATAAACCAGACTTTGCAGGTTGAGTTAATTATAAAAAAAGAACTAAAGTTGGGAATATTGGCCACAAAAGTTCACAGTAATGGAATGGTCAACGAGACACCCTGATCTACAATATCACCAATTGATATTGTATTGATCTAGGTCGAAGCAGAATCATCAAAATACATGATAAGATCTCCACTACATATTATGTGACCGCCTCGCACTGAGATTGTGTCGGTTTGGTTTCTTTGAAAGCCACATGATGCTCCCAAAGAGGGCGTGTTCAATATCCAACTGAACGGAATGAATATAGATTTAGTACGGTCTCCTCCTACATATATGAGATACAGAAAAGAATATTTGTAACTTCGTCACTACAAAATGGCGTATTATCTAAATAAAATATTCTCAGGTGTCTAGAAAAATATTGTAACAAAGTTTCTTATGTATTTACGAATTGTTTAAGTACAGAGGCGTAGTCAGTATTTATTTAAAATCCACCAACATCCTACAATGATATATAAATGTAAAAGGTAAGAAATCCTGCTTCTCTAATAGTATTTCCCTGGCACAGTAGTTCTCTTCAGCTTTTTCTTTACCACCAACATTTTCTTCGGCTATCGTGCTTATTCTAATTAAGACAGAATGCATTTGAGGAGCAGAGTACATCCCCCGAGTGCAGATCTCCGATTAGCAAGCAAACCAACAGTAGGAAATGTATCATTCTATATGACTTCTCTCTGGTGGGTATGCCTCTCTGTTACTTGATATTGAGGACAAAATACAGTTGATAACAAAGTTTGTAACACGCTACTGCCATATCAGAAACTTTACGAAATAAACGAAAATGTGTAAACTGTGTAACTTATCTTCGTTAATGCAACAGAACTACTAAAACAGATATTGTTTATGTCAAGCTGTTACTTACAGCATGTGGCATTTTATATATAAATTTTTTTTTTTTGGTTCTGAAAGCAGACAACTTTTATCCAACAAAAATTATGTGGTTACTTTTAATAATTTCAAAATAGTTTATTTATTTCACTTTTTATACTGCCAAATAAAGAAGGAGTAAACGGGGGAGTAGACAAAACTTAGTTTATTTGTTGTTTAGTTTCTGCTCTAACGACAGCCATTTCAATGAAAAGTTTTATTAGTTCTGGAACAAATTTATTGTTTCACGTAAAAGTATATGTGAATTTAAAATTAAGTCACTTTTAAAGGAGGATACAACACGCAAAGTAATCATGTGGCAGGTCCCCATTTTTGTCCACCACAAAAACCAACCACTCAGTAAGTCTCAATAGCATTGGCTTTTCACCGTAACAGCAATTACTCGTTCATTTCGCAAGATGATGGCGCCAGCTTTTAAGCCCCACCGAACTCTTTGCCAATTTTTTTTTTTTTTAACTAATTTAAACTGCAAAGTTTTTGGCTTGACCCCAGGAAAACAGCCAAGGTCTAGGCAGAAATCGTAGACCCGACCTCCAGTTTAGTAAGCTGCGCATTATTCTTTCTACGGAGGCATTGGTTGGAGGCTAATCGTTGAAAGCTCAAGCATTCGCTCGAAATAGGGAAATTTTGCTTCTTGACTTAGCCCTTATGTTACTTCTCAAGTCAACTACGTGACAAGAGTTTTTTACAATTTCAAAGCTTTCGTGTGGCGCGAAACGAATACTTGTCAAACCTTCCTGAGCAGAACTGCCATGGGCATGCTCAGCTCTCAATTTATAGATATCGATATCGATAAAAAAGGCTCTGAATACAATAAATATGAATACAATTAAAATATGGATAGAAGTACTGGCTGCTGAGGCCATCGGCTAAGCTCCCCGATGGCGAATTAAACGCCAGACTTGCGCGTGCCAGTTGGGCTACTAAGCAATATAGCAACGAGGATCTCAATATATTTATAATTAATCGGAAATATTTCAGTTAAATTATATCGAGCCATAAATGAAAAGTAATGGAGATGACATCATGCCTAACTTGAAAGCAATATTACGTCTTTATGTTGGTAAAGAATGGAAATGAACTCGCTTTAAAGTTTTAAACGTGCAGACTCTTAACGGTACGCTACTCCCAATCATACAAACTGACTCGTAACATACCAGTTAAATCTCTACAAAATTCTGGATTATCATCCAGTTGTAGACTGGGCAGGGCATAAAATCTTATCTTTAACAGGAAAATATATTTTTTTATTTAATGAAACTACATAGACACTGACTTTAAGCTTTAAAGCAAAGCGGTCAATGGATACTGAATATTTATCTTCCAAGTCAACTGAAAGGTTTCTTCTTCTTTTATATTTATAAAGAGATTGTTGAAAGTAAATTTTTTTATTGTCATAAAGAGATTTTGAGTAATGCTCTCGGTCCAATAAATGAAAAACTTTATCAGTTCTAAAAGAAGGCCTTTTCTACAACATTATTAAATATTATCCTGTGGCCAGGATATTAATGTATAATAACTAAAGTAGAGTAAAATGAAGTGGGCGGAGCTTTTTCATATTAAAACAAAACAAAAATTCACAATTAAAATTTTCTTTAAATATTTTCGAAGCAATTAAAATTAAATCTTTGCCGCTTGCCAGCTAAATGCTGGGTACGTGCACAGGAATCCAAACCAGAATCCTTTTTATAATTTTCTTTTGCAACTTTCATGTCCTAGATAAATATATTAACAGCTTTACGTTTTACTCCTTCTGCCAATATTAAATGGACTTATAATATAATTTTCTTGTAGTTTTATTATGACATTTTCCCTGGGATTTCGTCAGTATAATTAATTAGGAGAAAAAGCTTTTGTGTGTACAAAAGGGTAATTACAACGTTGATTATGAGGGCGTACAACTTTTATTAGAATTTCACACATGTGGTAAAAGATTTTTCCCCTTCCTCATACTTAAATAGTATAATATTTCTGAATTCGTACTGCACTTGGAATATAAGAATATGATGGCAGGCCTAATCCTGTAAAATGGCCAATTCTAAGAAGAGCTTTTTCCTTTATTACAATCATACATTATGAATAAATTATATTATTATTTATAATATATAATATTATAATATTTTCTTGACTGTACCTTAAGCATGTAAGAATTTGTTCTCCTACAACGGGTCTAGTAGATGCCATCTTAAAAATTGGGAGCGCAGCATGAAGATTTCTTTAAGCATCACAAAAATATCTATGAATAAATTAAGACCAAATAGCATTGCAACAATAGCATTGACCGCGTTTACAACATCTTAAATGTTCTTTAATTGAAGCTGTAGTATATCAATTACTTTCTGTACCCAATATAATCTGCCTCATTCTCCGTCTGATACTCACTCTTTACTTCAGGGAATTTATGGAAAAATATTCCATATATATATATGAAGCATTAAAAATGTTTTAAATGAATGAGAATTGCCACAGCCAATTATGTATATCATCGTATTGTCGTCTAGATAAGTGTAAAACAATGAAACTCTTGTATTTTTAAAGTGGATATTACAAAAGTGGTTAAACAGGCTATTTTGGACTCTTCTTCTCGTTCACACCGACCAACCTATTCTCAACTTTGATTTTGTTTACTTAGTATACATTAATCAACAGCTGTTTCTGACGTTTTTAATTTCATGTTATTTATTTTGTTTAATTCGTATACATGAATCAGCAGCTGTTTCTGACGTTTTTAATTTCATGCTATTCAGTGCTGCCAAGTTCACAAACTCTTTTGCTCACTAAACAAACTTGCGAGTAGGTTTGCATTGAACTTCTTTTATTCCCTTTAGAAAAATTATTTTAATTTAATTCTTCGGAAAAGAACTTTTTCTATTGCGGATGACATGTGACTTTTCAAGTCATTACCTGATAACAAGTAAGAACATTTTTTTCTTTCTATATTTGCCTTCGGAATATAATTTTATAAAAGAATTTTAACTGAGAAAAACCAAATTTAACGTTCCCCCCAAAACATAGTGGAATACCAACATTTAGATAATGGTCATAATTAGGAGAAGGGGCTGGAAGTAGAGAGAGTAGATAGTGAGGATGTAGGCAAGTGGGAATCAGTGTTGTTGTACTGCCGGTGTGAAAAAAACTGCTGTAAGATTTTTCTTATCATATCTACTGTTTTACTGCTACAGAAGGTGGTTGTAGGAGGGCGTATCATCGACCAGTGGCCAAAATTGTGTCACTTATGCGTCAAAAGATAGTAAAGCAAATGAGAAAGTTCATAAAACCTTTTTTTTGACAGCCAGCTGATGTGGGTATCGAACCCAGGACCTGAACTAGTTGCAGTTGACCAACTTACAAAAACCAGCCAACAGGAATCTCAGGGTTTTCGTCGATTTCCCAATTTTCTTATTACTCACATGCAACTCTCATGGTTTTTATTTTTGCGTGTGAAAAATATGATAAATCTGCGAATTATTTATTAATTAATTGGTTGACGGTACCAACCTGAACATTATCTCGAGTTGGGGAAAAGACGGAACCGAGTTGTAAACAAATTAATTTCGGAAAATCATAACCTCTAAATATCCTCTGCCGAAAACAGTTAATAAAATATATTTTTTTAAAGGTCCTGCAAAGATTGTCCTACGAAGATTTTTTTTGTTTTTTTTTTTAATTAATTTAGCATAAAAACAGAAGCGGCGTTAGCGAAATACGGAAAATAGAATTTATTTTATATATAAAAAAAATTCCTTTTCATTAAAAATGATAGAAAAAATAATAAGGAAATCTAAAGTTCAGGTAAGTGCCGGAAATAAATTTTAAATAGACTGCAGAAAACTCAAATAACAATTTCCTCTTCCTTAAAGAAGATGGCGGGATAAAAATAATCGATATAAATGTGAATTCTCTTCTAAACAAAGAAATCATCGCTTTTATGCGAGAACAAATTTTGAGTTACAAAACAATCGTACGCAGCGTTAAGTTTAATGCACAAGGGGGAAAACGAACCGCAGTAATCATACGCCGCCCCTGGCCGTATTAATTTCTGCGTAATTCATCAGAGTCTTTTTATTATAATTTACTTTTTAAGAGTGAGGGATTATTTATGATTTCGTGTTTGTTTTGTTTCCCCCACATCATTTTCATTAAAAAATCATTAAAATGAAAAGGAAGCAACCAACCAACTATGAAACGTCACCTACAGGCTCCCTAGAAGCAGATTTTCCCATTACCAAAATGTAAGAGGGATTAAATATGGGGTTAATTCAACATGCCTGTGAATTATTTCGCTTTCATCATTATAACTTTTAATTACATGCTCATACACATGCATACAACTTCGAAATGGGCGTGTTTGTGTTCTTTTTCCCCCCGTCTTCAATTAATTACCCATTTCCAGAAGTGGCACCAGCACACAAGTGCAAACATGTGGTTTTTTGTCGGCATTTTATTTTCATCTTTAATTTCATTTTGAGTTTCGTTTTTGCTCATTTGCAAAATTGGCAATATTTTTTAATTTACAGAAACGTCAAATGAGCGAACACAACATTATGGTCACTGTGTATGTCTTCACTCGCCACGTCCATTTAACTTACTTCTAGGAACGCTCATACAGCCGAGCGTACAGGAGTGGATCACATTCTTCTTGAGCCATCCGTTTTAATTTTATAACATTCGTTGCTGTTGTTTAAAAATTTATTTCTTCATACACATTCATTAAAAGTGCCACCTTGAGCAACCACAAATGAATTCTGCTCCCATACACTGACACACCTTTACTTGTATACACAAAGTGGATATAAACACATGTTAACTCTTATAAGGTTACATGTGTGCGTAAGTTCTGTGCATGCTTTCGGAAATTATTCATCTCTATTTTCCAGTTAAAGGTTTTAACCATGAGCTTGCCCGTTATGCCAAGTTAACGTGTAACGTGTAAGATAATTTATGAGCATGAGTGTCACTTTAACTGCCTTGACCCTAATTTGTTTGCCTAGTGTACGAGTACGTACATATGTATACACATTATCTTGCTGTCTTTGTCTTTTGCTTAACCAGCCCATTACATTGATTGAATGTTGTGTTTCAGCTGTTTTTTTTGCGCTGCATTTTTATGCCATTAAATGTAAATATTCTCTACTTTTAATGCGGTTTTTCCCCTTTTGAGCATTTAAAACACATTTGAGGAATGTACGAAAGTATTTCGTGAATTCATTTGGCGGGCTGTTGCTAAATTAAATGCTTAAATTTAATTAAGCCGGAAAGACCAAAAATGGGCATTCAGTACAGAAAAAAGCTAGTACTTACAGTGGGCTTGTAAAATTTCTAACATCTCTTCGTTTGTGAAGCCAAATTTGTATACCTCCGTACACGAATCGAAAATGAACAGCCTACTAAACAGAAGGGTACAGGTTCGATTCCCGAAACTGTACAGGTTCGAGACTCTGAGTGTTTTCTTGCGGGCAAAAGGTTGAGTTGGTTTAAAAAAAAAATTTGCAATATCTCTCAGACGGCGATGTGAAATCTGCATTTCCCGACATTGACTAACCAATAACTGATAAATATTATAGCCTTACTTAGTTGAAGTGGACTCGATGCTTTATTTGGATTATAGAAAAAGCAGTAGAGTGTGAACCTCGGAGGCAAGGATCCATTGCTGAGAGGCACCATATAAGATTGATTGTGGAAAAAGCCGCCATTCACATTATGCAATACATTTGGCCGGCATTACCACAAAGGAATAGTGCAGAGAAGACAGGCGAAGAAAGCGATAGATAGTCTGTGTTAGAAGACAGTCTAGACAGGCAGCTAAGCTGGTTTTGATACCATTTTATTCATTGTCTTATTTCGCTTATGAAATATCGCTACAGATTGTCGACCCAAGGACATAGACGCTTCCCACAGTAATTTATTCCCCTTTTTCCATGAATGATTGTGATGAATCCAAATATTTTGGAAGTAAAATCAGCTGGAAATACAACTTCAAATAAACGAAAAGCAGTTAAAAATCCCTCAACTTTAAAAAGAATTTATTCTAAATTATTTAAAAAGCCTCAAATCTTTTATTTGGAACTCCGTATAAGAGAAGCAGTTTCAAATTCTTATTTAATGGAAGGAAAGCCTTTTGAGATGAAATATTGTCTGAAACGGCAGTTTTTTCTAAGTGTAGTTATTAAGGTCACGATCTTAAACATTTGCAGCTGATGTACTTACTAGTTGAGGATACTCTCCAATTGAAACACTCTGTGGTAGGAAACGTTGGGGTGATATAAAAAGAAGGTACTTAAAGTTATTGGTTACATTTATCTCGTTGGATGAATGCTTGAATGTTGACCGGAAATTTCTGTCTAAGTACAACCTGATGCTGCTTTTTAAGCCTTAAATGAAGAGAAGAGGCTACAATGGAAGGTGACTACACTGCGCCTATTACAGTTGTCACAGACTTAAAACCGCTTCTTGTCTTTTTTAAGAAAAAAGAACTTCTAAATTTCCGAAGATGAAGGATTCGTAAATAATATCGGATTCGTAAATAATTATTCCATTGTGGTGTTGCTGTTGCTTACACTGTGGTTATGAAAAAGGCGGCGATGGTAGTCAATAACTACAGTCTAACACGGTTATAACGAACTGAAGGGTATCACAAATTTTAGTTCGTTATAGACATAGTCCGCTAGAGGCGTAGTAGAAAAATTTATCAACCGCATACAAAAACAAAAAAAAAATTTAATGTTTAATGTTGGATAATGTTGATTTTGGAATTTTCTAGAGTTCACAGATTGGTCGTTTAAGTTTGACTCTTTTTTCAACTCCATTAATTATTTGCATTTTTGTTGCCAATAAAATGGAATTTCTTTTATTTTTATCAGTATTTCATTTATTGACTTTTTCTGAACTTGAAATCATACATCTGTTTGCCTTGTTTGTGTGGTTAGTCTAAAACAGCTGTGAAGTGATGATATGTAGAAGTGTTGTCTTGTGGCGAGTTTTTGCTAAATAGGCTTTTACTTACTTCGTTATGAAGATTGTAATGTCATTGCAAATTCATTGTGTGGCTTACAGGAACTAGTTCGCTATAACCAAAAAATTCGTTATAAGGGTATTCGTTATAAGCGTAGTGATTTGTAAGAAAAATATGTACAGAAATTTTCGCACCGCAGAAAACAGTTCGCTATTCGCATAGTTCGTTATAACCGTGTTCATTATAAACGTGTTCGCATGTACAATATTTGCAGTTTTGTAGCCAGCCAGCTTGCCGTTATTTATGAGCTGCATGTGTCAGTCACAAGCAAAGATACATTTATTTAGGTTAGCAAGTGGCCAAATAACAGTGATGTGTAAATTTAATTGTTTCCAGCTTTTCTTTGTATCTGCGGACGTAAAATATTTATAATTCCGTGAAAAATTATATAAAAATTTTCACCAAGAACAGAAGAGCAAAGAAAACCGTTTCGTTATATTAAAAGCAAAAATAATTCGTGACCAAAAGCAACTTACAACTCCTCTGAGGAGAAGGAAAATTTTGTTACCAGCAAATTACTTGAGCGTGTATTTACCACAAGAAAGAAAAAAAAAATGAAAATTTATTATTTATGGAAACACATAAGTATTTACAGTCGAGGATATAAATATTACAACATTCGGTTCCCTCCTTCCACCTGAAGGACATGTTGTTAAACTTTTATGCTCATTAATTGTGAAAATTTCTTTATATTTATTTTACCTTCATGTGATTTTCTCTTTTACAGCAATTTTTTTTTTTTTTTTTGCAAAAATTTTGATAAAATAATAAAATTTGTTTACTCGTTTTCTTTGCAACTTTTAAACACAATTTTCCAGTTTTAATGCTCCAATTCTTTCACAGTTTTTTATTCGATTGTTTGCTTTGTTAATAAATTAGGTTTTAGTTGGTTGAGCAAATATTTCGTAGACATGCAATATGAACGTTAACAATATTTCGAGAGAAACGAAAAATATAACAAGACGGTATTAAATAAATTTTAAAGAAAGTTCTTCTTTTAAAGGCACCAGCCGGACAATAATTTTATTGTACATTTTCCATTATTAACGACTGGTATTTAAGAGGTTTTTTTTTTTTTTTTGGGGCAATAACTTATAATGTGGCACATAAAAAATTGTTATAAATCCTAAAAAAGTTGTCGTTCAGTTTAAGGAAATATTAAAGTTTCTTGCAAAACAAAGAAGGAAAGTGTAATTGGAGCTCATGATAAACGCGTTTAGCTCAAAGCAGCAATGGGGTTCTGAATTACTTTAAGCGAATATGAATATGAATATGACTAGGGGTGTCAAATGATAGTTAGCGAATCACCTCAGGATTATTATAAATCACTCCACCGGCGTCTACTTTTAGCTGATTCTGCACCCACAAAACTGCGGGTAAATCATGAAGTCATCGGCAGGTAATTGCTCCTGTAGCTACTACCACAGCCACAGGGTTCTAAATTATTTTCAACGACGAATAGAGGTGACAAAAGTGAGTTAGCGAATTAGTTCAGTGATACTGTAAACCACTCTATCAGCGTCTACTTTTAGCTCATTCTGCACGCACAAAACAGAGACTAAATCATGAGGTGATACACAGGTAATTGATCCTGTAGCTACTACCATTGCCACAGGGTTCTAAATTATTTTAAACGACGAATAGAGGTGTCAAACAATAGTTACCGAATCAGTTCAGTGATACTGTAAACCACTCTATCAGCGTCTACTTTTAGCTCATTCTGTACGAAGGAAATAGTTCTAAAGCGGTAGACAGGAAATTGCCTCTCAATTATTGTTTTAAACATTATTGGGTGTCCTTATTGCCAACCAAGGAAGCCTAAGAAAACGACTAGTATTGTCACAAAACTTAGACATCTTGTAGCGTTGTCGTAACGGCTATTTCAAAGGAGTTTTTGTTACAAATCCAATTAATTAAACTGCAATAATTAGTTAGAAATTCATGCATTTTATTTTTTTCAAGGATCTATTCCTTTTCCCACACTGTAATTGCATTTCAAAATCTCTGCAAAAATAAATTTTTGCCACTATACGACATCTTCGATTCATATTGAATATTAATATTAATCGTAGTTCGATGCTATAAATTAAATTTGCAGTTTGGAAATTTTTGTCTGAACTACAACGATTTGACACTTTGGGGGTTTTACATTGAAATTAGCCATTACGGGTACACTAAGGAGTCAACCCGTTGCTTTCTTCCAAGATGTAAAACATAATATATCTGAGATGAGTAATTAAATGCAGTTTAGTAATTTCTCATCAAAGAATAACAATTTAAGGAAACTTTAAAGGAATCTTCGATTATTGTAAGAAAAGGTTTTAACGAACAAATACGAGTTACTGAGGGATAGGGCCATGAAGAGAAAGAACAAGGTGAGAAAGATAAGGTATTCTTTGCAATTTGAGGAGATGGCGTCTGCATTACTGAACCGGACGCCTAAAATAGTTGCAAGTATAAGGATTTCCCAGATAATTAGTATTAGAAAGTTGAGTTTTAATCCTTCGCAATTTCTGTTTACTCCCGTACTTCTTATCTTAAATTTTATGCGGCCAGTAATGCAGAAATAATGGTAGAAACTAAAGCCAATCTGGGAAAAAATTCTGAGAGAATAAATTAAAAACATAACACGTTAGCATTGTTCAGTAACTCCTAGAATGAGAGAGTGTTCAGGAAGGCATTTCAAATGCTTTTAATACTTCTAAACTTCAGGACTGTAAGCCACTTTGAATGGAACAAATACTGCACAAATATCTTCTCAAATAATTCTCAGTGTAACAAAAATCAATGCTGCTCTTTAAAAATAATTCATTTATGATATCTTTGCTAAATCTGGTTCACTTGCTTATGTCTGTACTATTGTAATTCCCATTTGCTTTGTATCTGTTCACCATACAAGTGTTCTAATAAATCTCTATATTTGAAAGCTTTAATAAAAATAAGAAAAAATTAAAAGTTTTATCCACATCGCTTATCATTCTCTCTTTAAGAATAACGTAAAACTTTCAAGTGCAAGAAATTTCTAAGAAAATATTTAAGAATAATAAGTGTATGTCATTGCATCTCCTCTTTTAAACATTTTGTAACAAAGTATTTTAAATATTTTCTTTAACCTCTATTAATAAAAATGTCTGAAAATACACACTTCAAGCATTTCTATTATCAAGCATACAGAAGCACATACATACATAAATACATATTTCTATGTATATACATGCGAGTGTGTGTGGGAGTGTGTGCTTGTATGGAAATGCTTAAGGATTTCAAAATTGTAAATCTTCATGTGATTTCGTTTAAAGATTGTACAACATAATTTTGCACATTTCTATAACTACGTTTTATTCTCCCATTGCAGCAGCCACTTACACGAAAATAACTTACAATGTGTGAGTGTACAACATACATGCATACAAATTTTTGGTATGTATGGGTTGAGATTTCTCTGGCAAGTGTGCACGAGTGTATATGAAGCCATTATAACTGCGGATGAAACTGTTTGAAGAATAAAACAAATACACACGCTCACACACACACCCATAACCATACACACATATACACATATACACACAGATAATGTGCTTTTATCTAACAATACAAACAAGATACGTTCTTCTAACGTAATCATGTGCGTGGAATATTTACTCAAACATATTAAAGAAGAATGGGAAAATACAAAAAACACTTCGAGCAATATTTTACGAATCAAAGATCATAAATAACTATAAAAAGTATATCCTTATTTGTTTAACGTACACTAAAAAATGTTTTTCTAAATGTAGAAAAATATATATATATTTTTTAATTAATTTAACACGCAAAGCTTTTGGTTTGTGGGCAGTAAAATATCCAGGGTCTAGGCAGTATCTCCGCTTTATAAGGCTGTTCGTTATTCATTGGCCAACAGTGGCAACCTATAAGATGAGAAATTTTTATGCCCTGACGGCTACACCTGACCAAAAGTGCAATCAATCGAACGAACTTTATTAACGTTACAAGAGACACTGTAGGCAACCAAACCATTTTGCCCAAATCTTGCACTGAATGAAAGTGCATTTGGACGCTGCCCTTTTGTAGAATTATAAAAGTTTACAAAATTTACTAACCGGAGATTTTTGGGGGCCGCAAGGGCGCCTTTGCACTGCCCACATTTGTGTAAATGTCAGCAAAATTATTTTACAAAATGTGTGCAGAATTGGTGAAAAATATTTGAGATTTTTTTGAACTTGTTTTGAAATTGCTGCTGTTTAATCTATATTAATCGGCCAGTTGTTCGCGAGTTACGCAGCAGCATATTTCATGCACTTAAAGTCTTACGATATTTATAAATCTCCCGATCTGTTCAATGAAAAAACTTCTCACTGATACATTTACCCGAAGTGGATTTTCACTATTCCGGCCAACCAACAAACAAATGTGTTAATTTTCACTGTAAAAACAAACTAGAGTTCAACGCCGCTTAATTTCTCAGCCGCCGACATTTTAAAGCCATTTCAACTTTATGAGCGAAAAACAACAGAAATAGTGTTGCCAACAGAAAAAAGGTTATGTATATGATTTTATTTAAGGCCGCCATGCATTATCCTGTGGTATGGCACGATTTGGCATGTCCACTACGGAAGTATGCCCACTGTGAAGTAAAAACATAACTGTGGTATAATTTTTTTTTTTGGATTAGAACCACGTCTTAAGTACTGCATTAAAATAAATTGTTGATTCTATTTCAAACAGCTGGGCAAAAGAAATTGGTCCCATAATATTGTTTAACTGCATACGTTGGAAAATATAAAGCGTACTTTACCTGAGAGGAATCAAAAAAATAGTGAAAATGCTCGTAGTAAAGATCCATTATTCGAAATATAAGTCTTCCTTACTCTTTTCATATATTTCTCAATTATGTATCAAAGTATAGTACTTAGAGCGTGATTTAGAAGTGAATTTTTAATTTAGTATCACATTAGTGGGACTTTCTTGCAATTAAATCGAACAGTTTTAGAGGTAAATAATCCCAGGCATGTGGGACGTAAATAATTATAAAAAGAATGATTTCATAAAGAGTGCCATAACAGAAATACTCCAGGGTAAGTCTTTGTGGCGTCATTGCCGAATGGTGTACAATTGCATTTATAGCCAGTTGTGGTTATTTGGCAAATCGTGCCATACCACAGGATAATGGATGGCGGCCTTAAATAAAATCATATACATAACCTTTTTTCTGTTGGCAACACTATTTCTGTTATCTTTCGCTCATAAAGTTGAAATGGCTTTAAAATGTCGACGGCTGAGAAATTACGCGGCTTTGTACTCTAGTTTTTTGTTTACTGACGAAAGTAACAAATTTATTTGTGTAGTTTTGAAGCCTACTGCGGGGAATGTGTGTAATACATCGAGTAAAATTGGTTTAGCCTCTAATTCAAGTAGAAAGCAAAAGTTTAATGATTAAGAGTGGATGAAAAAGGTAAACACAAAAATCTTATACCTGGGAGCTACTGGGACATACACATGTCAAAGCTAAACTAAAAAGGTTAATGTTTGGGCATGAGAAAGCAGTCGTTAAAATGTGATTTTTCTTTGCGGTAGTGTAGACTCACCCGCGTTTCTTTATATGCATGTAGAAATTCCACTACTGGCAATGAGACAGATTTTTCTCCGATGGGTATTAAAAGGATTAATTTTAGTAGATGACAAGGCAATCATTTAAATCTGAATTTTCGGGGGAGTAGTGGAACCCCACACGCCTTTCCATATATGCATGTCAAAATTCCACTATTGGCAATGAGACAGATTTTTCTCCGATGGGTATTAAAAGGATTAATTTTGGTAGATGACAAGGCAACCATTTAAATCGGAATTTTCGGGCGAGTAGGGGTATCCTACCGGCCTTTCCATATATGCATGTCAAAATTCCACTATTGGCAGTGAGGCAGATTTTTCTCAGATGTCCTGTAGAAATATTATTGTTTGCAATGAAGTATCTTCTGCTTTCTAGGCCACTTAATAGCTTGACATTGTTTTTACGATTCCAATATGAAAAGGACATTCTTTAAAGCGGGAATTAAGGCCAAGCTAAACGGTCTCAGTTGTTTTAGAAGGGCTTTAAGTTTAGAATCTGCTTTAAGTATCAACTGCTCTGTGCAATTTCACTACTAGACATAAAATACTAATTGGGTTTCATAACCATTACGAAAGGTCACCTTGTACCAGATTGTGACTACAAGGCATTTCAATAACCCTTCATCATTTTTAAAAGATATTCCTGTTATATTTTCTCACCATTTTCTATTTTTCAGTTCTTCAGATTGAATTTTAATTTCAATGCAGAGACGGTGGTTTTAATTTCTTTGCCAAGTTTAACGAACATGCTCGTTAGCGAGAACATTTAAATGTTTAATAAAAACAAAAAGGAAAAGCAAGACGGAAGTCCTCAAGCATTCGAAGCTGCAGATATTTGTTTTGTGCTTGTTTGCGAATGGGAAAGTGTAAACGAAGTAATTTATTTATTTCCAAAACGATATTAACGGTTGAATACACTCAAAATTAATGTTAGTTATTTTTTTTTATAGTTATATTTGAAAATATTTCTGAACAAGATTGGAAATAATAAAAAAAAGTTTGGAATAAATTTTAATGTAAAACTTTTACAAATCAAATGAAGGCAGCCAATTTTAATTTCTCTTAATGTCATGTTTCACTCTTCCACAAAATCGTACGATTCATTCATACGAAAATCTGTTAGTGGTTCCCGCATATTTAAAAAAATCGCATTAAAATAGTGATGCTGGTGCCACACTGTCCTATAAAAATAATGCAAACAATGTTTTCTTTGCTGATTGAAGTAAAAGCCACTCTGATCGCATGAAAATTGCTATTTTTCAGCAGAGATGCCACATTTGACAAATCGTACGACTGGTTACGATAGTGTATAGAGACCTGTAATAGTGACAAAGATGGTCAGTGCCAAGTTTGAGTATCTAACAAAACGGCTGAGCCGATCTCCTACTGTAATGTAAATATTTAAGATCTTTTGTGTTATGTGTATATATTGAGAATCTTTTTGGGAGGGGTCTTACCTCTTCTTCGTTACTTGCTGTATTGACGGAATCCATGCTTTGCGATAATCCCAGTGGCACCAATGCCATTTGATTTTCCATTGTTGACGTGGCGGTAGCTGTGGTGGTTGTTGTGCTGCTTGATGAGCTGGTGTTGCTACCGTTACTATTGACACTTGTCACGGTGTCGTTAGTTGGAGCAGCTGTTACTGCTGCTGATGTGGCGGTAGGTGTAGGTGTTGTAGTTTTCGATGACGACGATGATGTATTGGAGTCGTTGGAATGTAATGATGTGTTAATGGTAACTGGATTGTTAGCAGATGATGTTGAGGATACCAAAGGGGTGATTGGCGAAACAGATGCTGCTGGTGTGGGGCAGCTCTGTTGGTTGCTTGTGACAGATAGTGTTGTCACCGCTAATACCTGTGTTTGCTGTTGTTGTGAATGTTGCTGTTTGCTGTTATGGTTGTGCTGTTGCTGTTGTTGCAAATGTCTTATTTGTTGCTGTTGTTGGTAATGTTGATGTTGCTGATAAAGGTGCTGTTGCTGTTGTAGTACTAAATGTTGCTGATGAGCAGCGCTTGCTGCCGCAGCTGCTACAACCGCAGCCGCCTGTTGTTGTTGGTGCTGGTGTGTAGCTCCCTGACTGAACTGGTGATTAAGAAGGGCAGCCGCAGTTGCTGGACTAATATGTTGGGCAGCAACAGTAGCTATATTACGTTGATGTTGAGCAGCAGCAGCGGCCGCAGCTGCTGCAGCAGCTACTTGTGTCTGGTGGTGTGGGTGAGTGTGGGCTGTGATGGCTGCTGTGGCAGCAAATTGGGCAGCGGCAGCAGCCGTATTAAAGGCAAACTGTTGGTGACCGGTTTTCAAGGCAACCTGATGGGCAGCGGTAGTCCCACCTGTTGCTGTAGCGTATTGGAGTTGTGGTGCTAATTGAGCTCCTGCTGGATTCGTGGCGTTTGTTGGTATAACAGATACAGCTGCGGCACACTGTCGTTTTGGTGACAACACCTGTGGGGCACTCGCTGGCGTTTGCGGCAGCGTTGGCCTGCGCTTAATCGCAATCGACGAAATGGTGATGGCTTTTTCGTACACGTTTATCTGGGGGGGAGTGATTTTCGTGCTGTTGTGGATACACGTTTGCAGATTTTATGACGCCACCTTACAAACTTTATATATTTAATTTATAATTCACTTTTATGTGAGATATAGATTTTTAATTTTTTTTTTAGAATTCGTATCGAAATTCCAGGCTTTCAGTAGTAGTCAGAATTTGAGCTGGAAGAAATAATAAAAAAAAAAAATTATTTAAAGGTTGTGAATAATTTTTTTTAGGCTGAGAAGGTAACAAGAGGGGGTTTAGTTGGGTAAAAAAAAGAAGAAATTAGAATAAACGTGCTGATTGAACTTATGATTACATTGCTAATATAACGTATCATAAAAGCTTTTCTGTACTGCTTAAAGTTTTGAGTATTCAAAATTATTTTCTAAGCTTTACAAGGATAAATAAAGGATTTCGCAACTGTAAGTGGAACTGTAAATATTTACGCTTTGGCGCTTTTTTACAACTGGCATTAAATATTGGACGATAAGACATTTCTGTATAGCTGAAGAGTATATGAATATTTTATACGGTTTTGGAAATTCATATGCAACTGAAGGCATCTACTTTGAACTCTGGAAAATTTGCCCTCAAGGACTACACATCTTTAACCATTTGAAATTTTACACAATTTCCTCAATAAAAATGCTTTAATTTTTCAGTTAAAGTAAAATATAAATAAAATTTCATTTAATAAATTAAATTTATTTAAATTTCCATTCATTCGTTCTACAGCCTTCTCAGTTATTTAAATTGTTTTTGCAATTATTTTAAGGAATAAAAATTTAAATAAAAATAATTTTTAAAACACTCAAGGAATGCTTAATAAGGTCAAAAGCCTACTAACTGAGTTCTTGCAGTGAGCTCTCCTGAAATTTATTTATTTTTTCTTAGGGCCATTTTCAAGAATTTGTACTCAATTTTATTATATTATTTATTTTAAAGTTAAAAAAATAAATAATTATTAATTAATTAATTTTTTTTATCAGATTTTCAAGCAATTCTGGCGGATCTCTACCCAAAAAAGGTTCTAGTGTCCTTAATATGGCAGCAGAAAAATACACACGAGTGCATAATTTTTATTTTAAATACTTTTAAATTAAAACTTATCTGTAAAGAGTATAGAAAAATTATTTTTTTTTCTGTTTTTAATTTTAAAAGTAGAGCAGATTCTACTGCCTTGTAGTCTTTTCAAAAACTTTGTCATATTCGGTCTCTTTAACAGCACACATATCAGCCATTTAATCATCAAAGCGAAGATGAAAAAAAAACCCCCCGGGGGCTTAAATATGAGTATCATAATACCGTTTAAGTGGCGACAGAGATGAGCAGTGGCTTTCCAACGACAAGAAATTGTATTAAACTTGAAGCCGACCTTTGAAATATTAAATGGTAGAAACCATTTGAGCTGCTCACTATTTAAATAATGCGCTTTTAAAAGCCCACATATTAAACATAAAATTTACGAAAAGTAAAACGATGGCAATAAATTATTTGTGAGTTTAAATAAATTAAAAAAATTATAATAATCTGTATGTAGGAGTGTGCAACAAACAGCCAACTCAATTACAAAAAGGTAAACCATTTAATGTTAATCCCCAAATGAGAGCAGAGTCATACTGAATGTCATAATAGACTGACGTCGTATGTTTAGAATAAAACTGCTGGCAACAAAGACGAATTTATGAATTGAGGATTAATTTATCGTTGGTCCCAGTTGTGTTTTTTCCATCAGATACGATATAAACCTGTAAGGAGATTCGGTAAACACAGGCACTGCGTAAAAATAACAGCTGTTATAATTGATATGCATTTTGTGAGACCAGTGTGACCATAATAAAAACAGATATACAACTATCAGATATAAAATTAAAAATAATTTTATTATATGTATATTTCACTGCCACTTACCAACACTGAACTTTATGCCAGAATTATTATAATGTACTACACGAAGGTGTATCACGAAAGTGATTTGAAATCACTGAAATGGTGTTTTGGGCACAAAAGTTTTAATAATTTTGTGATTTGAAACGACTACCGATTTGAGATAAGTCAGCTGTTTTGTTTTATTCGAAAATACATACATCTCTAGTTACCAGATTCAGGAAATCTATGAGTTCAGTAAAATATTGTTCATTTATTGAATTAAATTAATGATTTGAAACAAAATTCAATTCAATTTATAATAATTTTGTTAAAGTTAATAATAATTATGAATTTTAATATGTAAAATACAAATTGATGCAAAAGCTTAAAATGTAAGCAAGTAGCAGAAAAATAGTTATTTTCCATATTTACAAGTTTATAGCCGTGGCAACAATATTTTGTTTTTTTGCCACAGAATAACGTACTACCAAAACCAAGAAAAAAAGAAAATAAAATCACGGCGAAAAATTAAAAATCTCGCGATTTGCACAACACCAAGAAATTACCTGCGCAATTTTACAAGCCTTTGTGATTTAAAATTGATATGCAACAGCGAGTGGTGAAAAGAGATAAATAGTGCAGAAAAAAATATTTGACAATGCAAAAGCTAAACAAGACTGCATAGTTTCTAGAAGGTATTTCGGAAAGACTATATTGCATGGCAGATAAGTTTACACTGACCGTATATTCTTAGCTATTGCACTAAAATCTAAGAGACTGACCAAGACTGAAATCGGAGTACACGCCTTTCTTCCTTCCAATGTATATAAATTTATTACATTTAATCTAAACACAGCAAAATGAAAATGAAATTAATATTAAAATTTTATTTACTGAAACTTTTGAAAACTAAAAGCAAACATGGTCACACCGTAATGAGTTGCGGTCGTTGGCCGTCGTATAACTAACTTTATATATAAATCTATTACATACTCCGCCGCATTTGATATATGTGTAGTTTCAAATATAGTCATATTTTATTTTTACCAAATAATATTTCCGACCCAAAGTTCATAGTTGGTCCGAGTTCTATTCCCAGGCACTCGCTTTAGTTATTAATTTTATTCAAGTCAAACAAAACATACCATTTTTTTCCACCCCTCCACGTTAAGTCTTCTTCAAAGTTGCTTATAAATCTCTATAAGACTGAATCAAGAATTGATTCCGGCAAGAATTGGATTAAAAAAATAATTGAAATTGTTAAGCTTCAAAAGCTTAAAAATTTTATAAATATTTATTTTTAAAGATTTCAAATTGGAAAAAATTTAAAGAAAAAAAGTTGGCCAATTAAAAAGAGAGCTCCTCTTTGCCTAGAGAAGCCAAAGGCAGCTACTTTTGCAGCCCATAGCCAATGGCCAGTATGCTGGGGGAGACTAGTTGTGAAGACGTTCATAGAGAGAGAACAGTGTTGCTGCTTTGTTAAACATTTAACGATCGTATTATTTGTCTTACTTCGCCAATGAAAGACTTGCGAAAGGGGCAATCGGCAACTACAGCTTCGTCAATTAAAACATTTAAGGAGAAAAAAACTGCTTAGAGTTTTTTTTCTCGTACTACCGATTGCATTTACTTAAAGTTAACGATACTACTGGCTCCCTGAACAATAGCCGGCTCAAACGAAAATAGCAGCTGCTTATTTTTTCGGAATTATCAAAATTCTTTTAATTCATAATAATAAAAAAAAAAATGTTTTTTTTTGTTCAGTGGTGCCTTCGTAGGCAAATGTATAACGAGCAGCCTACTAAACCGGAGGTTGCGTGTTCGACGCCCGCCCAGATTTGGTTAAAAAAAATAAAAAGCAATAAAAAAAATTAATATATTTTTATATTTATTTTAAATTTTTCAGTTCGGAGACTTTTTAACAAAATAATATTTAAAAAATATTTATATATCCAGCATTATATATTTTTTTATATATAAGAATAATAATATTTTTTTTTTAAGAAAAACTTTTTAAAACAAGAAAAATGTATTTTTAATATTTTTAAATTAAATTGTCAATACAAAAAAAAATATATTATTTAAATTCATCAGATTTCATTATTGAGTACAAAAATGATTCCATTAGCTGATCTTGCCATATCATAACATGAAAATAAATTTCTTAAAATAATTCGTCCAGCGACACAAAACAACCAAGTTAATGAATAATTTATATCGTCATTAACGCCGTTGGACATTCTCGAAGAGACGAAACAAAAATTTTAAAATATTTAAATGGATTAACTTATCATGCTTCGAGCGTATTTACATACATAAATACGATATAAACAAATTATAAGTTAAAATCGTTTATTAAATTTGATATTATCAAACAGAAGCTGGAAAATTAATTTCAGATTAACTCGAACACCTTACGAGTTACGAGTCGGATAAGAGACGCTTTCTATTTACATTCATATCTTAATTTTTGTAAGAAAAAACGATATTTTGACAGAGGGAATCCAACTAAAATAATCGATAGTTAGCTGAAAGCGAGTTTCAAAGCGAATGCAGTTACTAGAAAATTGAAGACAAGCCGAATTAACTCTTTACTTACGAATACAAATTTCTAATAATAATATTCATAGAATTGTATTAATAAGTAAATAAATAAATAAAAATAATAATTTCTATATCAGGGCCGACTGATAAAATTTCTTGCTTTTCTGTATAGACAAAACCAACTAAATTATATGAAATACAACCCTGTCTTTGCCATACAAAATTCAGTGCTTTGTCACACTTTGTCACACAAGTGCGGCAAGAAGTGCATTTATTTTTATGTAAATTAATTTTTAAAAGCCGTCTTAATGAAATGCCAACAATTCTTACCAGTCTTACCTTTAGACCACTTGTAGCCTCTCGTGTAAGGAGAACCAGATATTCATCGGCTTATTAGTTTAGTTATTATGTTGCTGAATTTGCATTATAATTAAAGTTAAATTGGTAATATTTTTAATAATTTTTTTTTTTATAAATCTTATCAATGAAA
Organism: Ormia ochracea; assembly: GCA_963402855.1. Taxonomy (NCBI): domain Eukaryota; kingdom Metazoa; phylum Arthropoda; class Insecta; order Diptera; family Tachinidae; genus Ormia; species Ormia ochracea. The sequence continues at coordinate 12,800,223 of OY727105.1, forward strand.
CATGAAATATAGAGCCACAGTCACACTTGGTAAATATTTAATGAAGTAAAGCTACATTTACACGATTGACATTTTCTTTAAAATTGCTTTTCAAAATGCTTTAAGCTCGTCTGAACAGCAAAATTACTTCAAAATTAATTGATTAAAATTTATTGAGTAAAATTTTTCTAGATTCCATTGATGCGCTCTAAATAAGCATGAAAATCGTAGTTATTTGATAACTACAAAAAATTTGACAGCATGTTCACTCTTTTGATTCAATACATATCACCTGTGTTAAGGCGCCGCAAGGAATTGTTAGGCATATATAGGGCCTGGCAAAAAATTATATATCTTTGAATTTGTCGACAGTCGCTAAAAATCACAAACTAATTGCCAGGCGTCCTTTGAGCATATAGGTTCCCGCACTTTGGTATTGGCCTCTTCTATTGATGATCAAAATCATCTGGTGACATTAGCACAAAGTTTTTGCATAGGTCAGGATCATTCCTTTACAATCACTCCCTAATAGTGTTTTCACACTGAGGATAAAACCTGGTTTTAAAACAAAATTTGGTTTTAACTTTAAAATTAATCCTTAAAACCTGGTTTTACCATACAAAATAATTCTCATAAAACCATTTTAAAACCTTTTTTGAATTGGTTTAAAGTAGATTTTATGAAATACAACCTTGTTTTATACAGTACATATTCAGTGCTACCAAGTTAGAAAGATTGAAAATAGCCGATAATTCATTCACATTCAGAAATATTCATTCACAAAATGTGAAATCAATTATTTCAATTTTAGAACACATTTTAAAAATTTCTTATTTTTGATATAAACAATAACAGCTGTCATACAGTTTGTTAAATAAATGTGGGAGGAATAATTACAACAAACACACCTATTTCTACAAAAAATTTATTTTATCATTAACAAATTTATTTGACAAACTGTATTACAGAACCTGATTTTATCAAAATGGTATGTGAACACAAAATCAGCTGTTTGTAGGTTTTAAGTTAAAACCAGGTGTTAACTTTAGGTGTGTAAACACTATAAAAGAAACATACACACCATTATCTTCCAAAAGGAAGCTGTAAACCCAATGTTCCTTTTGTTTTCTTCTTCTTTTTGCAGCTACTTCTTCCTTCAATATTAAAAATCTAGATGCTGTAATGATTGGGTCCCCGTCCATACTTATTATTTCACAAAAGTCACAAAACAGCTGATCAATGTCACCATTTTCATTATAAAAAGTTTGCCAATAGTGTAAATTAGCTTCAACAAATTTTGGATCAAATTTTTATCAAAAGATTTTGAAATTTACTGAATTTTTTGAAACGTGTAAATAGAACATCAAAATAAATTTTCAAAATTTTGCTTAGACTTCAAAATGCCTTCAATCGTGTAAATCTAGTTAAATTCTTTACTAAACTTTTTTCCCCGTTAAATTTCATTTTAAATATTCAGCTTCGTTGCGCTCTATTTAGAGGCTTAACGAGTTCAGCTATTCCACTACCTTGAGAGATGCACTTTGAAATTTATATTTAAAGCAAATTAAACAATTTTATATTTTATTTGAGAATTGCTTTTCTGTGTCATCAATTCGCTTTTCCACTAACCGCAGAATAATAGACGTTTTGCCATTTAATACAAACTCCAACATGTTTACTGACCACAAGGTCTATTCGGTGCACTTTTAGCAGCAGAAAAAAATCCAAATAAAATCCGATTGGAAACAGAAAAAAATAATTGTTTTGAAAAGAAATAAACTTGGCAAAACGAGTGCAGGAGTTTGCAAATGTTTTTCCTCCTACTCTCTCTCTCTCTCCTCTAATTTTGAAAAATTGTCAAAATAATTTAATTGCTTTATTTCTTTCTTAGTTGAGTAGCCATTTCTCTGTTATGAGGAGCTCTACTTCAATAGAACTCCACTGTTTTTTCCAATAAAAACTTATCATCTACTGGCATAATGAAAAAAAATAAAAAAATATATACTTGACATCAGTTTGACAGTGTAGTTTGGAAGTTTCTCTGCATTTAGTGCAGCCTGGATATTGTATTTTCAGTTGCCACATTTTGTGGTCAATAAAATGTATAAATCTAATTAAAAGAGTAATAAATGAAATGGAATAGAAACTTCTATAGAGGAAACCACAAAAAAAGCTCACTTCAAGTATCATTGAAGTTTACATAAAAGAGGAACAAAAAGTTTTGATATGAAAAAAATGTTTTTCTTTTTTTTTTTTGAGAGAGCAGTAGTCAGGGAATGTTCCCTACTTAGCCAGTAATGAAATCATGATTCTGCAATCACAAAAATATGTTTGATTTGATTTTAGCAACATTTAATGCCTTGGTTGGCAGATACCTCAACAGAAGGTGTAATCAGCTGTTCGTTGGATCTACACACAGCAACACTAAATACATCATTGTTTTGCCACCGTTACGCTACGCGATCAACTAACAGCCAAACAGACTTTAAACATTCCTCCATACTCACTCCTCTACACAAAACCATCTAAAATAATCATAATCATACTGAACATGGTTGTATTTAAAGGTATGCAACAACAAAGCTAAGAGAACTGCCGATATCAATAACTATAGTTTGACAGCTGAGAATGTCCAACTGTGTTGACATTTCTGTTCAGAAAGGCTTTGGAAAATATTCTTTTAAGTAAAATCTTACCACGTGGCTGAGCAGATTTACGTAATTTTACGTCAACGTAATGGCAACAAGAACAAGAAAAATTCCCGCATTTAAAACGAATACAATGCTTTAGGTGATAGCCGCTTTACTAGTGTCCGCTCTGCAATCTCCCGATATTAGCCCTGCTTTTTTTTCCAAAAGATAAACATCATTGACATTTGATGACATTAAAGCTCGGAAAGCCCACCATAAAGTTTGCCTAATAATCAATTTGTAGTAAATCTGTTGACTGTGCAATTGTTCATGCGATAAACCAGTAACTGAAAATCAGCATTGCAGCCACGCTGGACTTGCCCCACGGCCAGAGTTATTGGAAAAAGTAGTTAAATTATATGCTGATAGTATATACCACGGCCACGAGGTCCATATACCAACAATCTTATATGTAAAATCACTACAATGAAATTAACTAACAACAATATTTCTTATATCATTTTAAACTCTCCAGCAGCTAAAAAATAACCGACTTAAAAAACTCAAACTTAACACCTAAAGGGAAAATTCTGGTACAACACATCACTCGTAAATATTGTTCTATTTAGAGCCCTATGACAGATGGCAAACAAAAGATATGCTTTCCTCTAGGTTCTTTCATAGCCAATTTCATTCCATTTTAGTCAATTGATAAAAAAAGATAACGATAAAAATAGTATTAACTTGTCTTCTATACTTCCGAATCTTCTGTTATAAACAGAACCAAAATTCCCAAATGTTGGCGTTTTTTTACCTCAAAATATTAAAATAAGACTTGGTAACTCTTCACATTTTAGTGTTCGTAAGTAAGCCAGGCACGCTAAACAATAAAATGCAAAATAAATCGTTAAAAATAAACAATATTTTAAGCGACTTGGCGAACAGAAAGAATTTTTGATAAAAAGTATTTTGGCTTCTCAAAATAAAAATTCAAACAAAAAACGAAACGAACAAACCTACAAATTAATTTGTATATTGAACCTGCAAATCGAATAAAAAAACGATTTCATTTTGCTTAACTCTAAAGAAATCGTTAAAAATAACAGAATGATTTAAGGAAACTCTAAAGAAATTTAAAGAGCGCTAAAATGAAATATCGTTAAAATTTTAAAGTAAATGTTGTGGCAAAGACCCTTTTTGTAATGTGGATGTCACAGGTACGTTTCCACTCTTTCCAAAGGGAATAAAACGAAAATTCTTCAGCAAAGTTGGAAAGAATTTTATAACAAGTTGACTTAAGCCACTAACAAATGTATTCAACAGCCACGGCCGCTGGAATTTAGGACCCCTAAATCTATACATGTTGTGCTACGTTTCTAGAATATGAGGTGGAAAATAAGTATACTGCGTTCCGATGCAGGTTTTAAGTATACTGCGTTCCTCCTTTCCTTCCTTCAGGAAGGACGGCATTACTTTCGTTCGCATTAGTTAGAACGGATGCAGGATTTTGGGGTTGCTTTCGAAGACAGATTTTCGTTGCTTTCGAAGTTGTCGAATAATATGTTTTGGTATTTTAGTGGAGGAGATTATGGTATTTACCGATAGGCGAGCTTAGAGTGCCCCCAGGAAAAATTTTTTTTATATTATTATAATTGGTTAGACTAACGTGTTTCTTGTTGACAAACCTCAGATTTGCAAGATCACAAACCGCGAAAACAGGCGACATTTTTATTGCTGTTTTTTTAGTTGGAATTTGCTAACTAATAACAGCTAGGCAGAGGCAGCTTATAGCTCGCTGCTCTGGGGACAGAAACTGCATTCAGTTGCTTAACTTATTACAGCTGGAAAGATGCAGCTGATTGTCAATACTTATAGTTCACTGCTATAGGTACAGAGGCTGCGTTCAGTTGCCTAACTTATTATGTTTGCTGGGTATTTGCATTTACGTAATATTTCCATTTTTCTCGTTATAAATTTCCAATCCTTTTCTGGCTGATAGTCGCCCCCTAATAAAATAAATTTCCACTTTTTTTATGCAACAAATTTCACTTATTTAGTTAATAATTCAACTACATAAACAATAATTTCAATTATTATTTTTTCTAATTTTTTGCCTTGTTTTTGTTGTTGAAACAATTTTTGTATGGACTGCAATTGAAATTTCTATGAGAAATGATGTCATTAATTAACTTTGTGTGTATATACGTTTGTGTGTGTGTGTAGATGCTATGAATGTATGAATTAAATTACCAGAGTCAATTAAAAAACATGGAAAATCAGAGAAAAAATAAAAAATTTAAATGGAAACAAGTAAAAACTAAAAACAAAAATATATTTAATGGGGAGCTGAAAGCGTAATTATTATTTCACAATAACTTGTACGGCTTCGAAATACACAAACATGCTGCAGTCTCACTGTTCAAAGTGCCAAAAATGCGGCTTCAAATATTGCCACATATCATGATTGCGCGCTTTGAAACTATAGCGCAGTTATACTTTTCCGAGAAATTAAATGAAAGTAATGAATTGTTAAATTTGAAATTTTAAATATTTCAAACGTGTTTTATTTTGTAACCTTTTAATTTGTTTATGATATATCTGGATCTGCTCGAACTAAGTTTGAATTTTAAATGCCATGTTTCTCTGAAAGTCGTACGCGAATGGCTCTTAACTGGATATATTTTATTTTACATTTCAGAAGCACTGAAATTCTCACAATTGAAATTGCAAATCGCTAAACAAGTCGTTAAAAATAACACTAACTCCTTTAAGAAGCGTTAAAATAATATATCGATAACAATTTAAAGTAAATAATGTTAAGGGGATGCCAGAATCATTTTCACTCCACACAAAATGAGTTAAACGAACCATTTTTACTTTGATTTGAATTGCAGAAAAAAAAATTTAAGGCGCGCAATTTATTTGTATGTCTGAATGGTGTATTGCAGTAAAATTAAATGTGTAATATTATTAAAATTGCATGGTTGTCTGTTTTTGAGGAGGTAAGACTTGACACAATTTTCATGAGGTCGCTTGGTAACGCAATAACGCTGGATCATATTCTTGACGTACCTTCTAATTTTTACCTTTTGCAGAGATGTCGTCATCTTTTTATGCCAATCAAACCTTATTTCGTCTATAACTGAATTGAAAATAAAGCTTTACTACCTCCTCTGATACGGAGTACCCCTTTAAATGATGTGCTTACTCATATAACCGATGAGAGAGAGAAAAATTCTGGAAAATTCCACTACTTTAATCCCAAATTTTTCTTAAAATGCTCCCTTCAATAGCCAAGAGTTAAAGTGTTATTTTTTTAAGAAATTATTACTTTTTCTACTTTTTCCCCTCTGTGCCTCTGCATGCAACACTGTTTTCAGAAGTCTTTTAATTTTTACATTACTTACTTACTGACTCGTTCTTATTAAGCGTATTAAAATTCTCCCTCTGCTGCATAGGAAAAATAAAAGATAATTAGAAACGCAGCAAGAATTGTGAATATTAAGAGAAACAACAGAGTTTGGACTGCGGCCTTTGCAGCCAGAAGCTAATAACTTTAATAGTGAGTGTTGGTTTTTCATTATTTCCCACTGCCATTTGCTATTTGGGCCACGTAAAGTTTCACTACTGAACAGCAGTGGAAAGGAAGCCGAAGAAAGAAAAACCAAACCCCATAAGGTTATGGTCATTTTCTCAGTTTCCTCTTTACAAGGTTTTGCGGATTTATGAAAGCCAATAGACTCAAAAAATTTTCAAAAAAAAAAAAAAAAAAAGAATGAATGAATGTAAAGAACTTCAAAGCGTCCGTTTTCCAATAAAGGCGAGATCGTCATTTCCTTGATAAGTGACACTTGAGTTATTAACTTGAAAAGCATTTCTTTAACTTTAAATAAACTTCTATGTGGAGTTGGATGCAGCAGGAACTCTGTTAAAACCGCTACCAGCTTGCAATTTATTAAGAAGAAATTTTTTTATTTCCTATCATAAATCTATTTTTTCTCAATTTCTACGGATTGACAATTTCAGCGCAACCTTGTCTAACCCTGCTCCGTTGCCTTTGCCAATATTCAAAATTCTTTAAATCTTTAAATCATCGATATTGCAAATAAAGACTTGAACGAGCAATTCCTCTCATAACAATTCTGTGATTGCTCTCGGCTACAAATACAAATTAAAATTCTACGGATTGAAAATTTCAGCACGACCTTGTCTGACCCTGCTCCGTTGCCTTTGCCAATATTCAAAATTCTTTAAATCTTTAAATCAGACTTGAAAGAGCAATTCATCTCATAACAATTCTGTGATTGTTCTCGGCTACAAATACAAATTAAAAGTCTACGGATTGAAAATTTCAGCACGACCTTGTCTGACACTGCTCCGTTGCCTTTGCCAATATTCAAAATTCTTTAAATCTTTAAATCATCGATATTGCAAATAAAGACTTGAACGAGCAATTCCTCCCATAACAATTCTGTGATTGCTCTCGGCTACAAATACAAATAATTTCTATATTTTTTTTGAAGAATCTGTTTTTATAGTTTGCCTTTTAAAAGAAAGCTTTGAATATTTCATACTCGTAGTGTGCTCTTTGCCAGGTTGTATCAGTTTTCTGGAATTCGGTTTATATTTATTGCAACGCATCTACAGACTTTTTACTCTGCGTACACCTTTCCATTTGAAGGAAAAATGATATCAAATTACTGTCAACAATTGTGACAATGCAATTTACTTGAACCATCCAAACAGCAAAACAAAAAACGTAAAAACTCGGAAAAAATCTGTCTGTCTGCAATTTGTGGTTTGGATGTGTCTCCGCATAAAACTTTATCTGTGTTTGCTGCTACTGCGAATTTCTATAGAAATCGTTGCAATAATACGACAATTGTATTACTCGGGCAAGTTTTATGTTCCTTTCAGTGTATCGTTTTCTTACTTTTATATTTTTTTTTAATTGGAAATTGAAAACCGTAATAATTCAAGCAAAACTTCTTGCATGAATTATGTGAGCTTAAGTAAATTTATTAGACAACAATTATGTCAGTCTTGCAATCCAGGCTGCCAGATGATTTTCTAAAAAAAACCGTTGAAACATATTACAAAAGCCGACTATCAGCCAGAAAAGGATTAAAAATTTATAACGAGAAAAATGGAAATATTACGTAAAAGCAAACACCCAGCAAACATAATAAGTTAGGCAACTGAACGCAGCATCTGTCCCCAGAGCAGCGAGCTATAAGCTGCCTCTGCCTAGCTGTTATTAGGTAGCAAAATCCAACTAAAAAACAACAATAAAAATATCGCCTGTTTTCGCGGTTTGTGATCTTGCAAATCTGAGGTTTGTCAACAAGAAACACGTTAGTCTAACCAATTATAATAATATAAAAAAAATTTTTCCTGGGGGCACTCTAAGCTCGCCTATCGGTAAATACCATAATCTCCTCCACTAAAATACCAAAACATATTATTCGACAACTTCGAAAGCAACGAAAATCTGTCTTCGAAAGCAACCCCAAAATCCTGCATCCGTTCTAACTAATGCGAACGAAAGTAATGCCGTCCTTCCTGAAGGAAGGAAAGGAGGAACGCAGTATACTTAAAACCTGCATCCCTACCAATTGATGTGGACAGAAGTAATGTTGTCCTTCCTAAAGGAAGCTGGGCTTTATAGCTCAAAATGGCCCCATGAAAGGAGCAACGCAGTTGTATACTACAACATGATAAGATTTAGGGGGCCTAAATTCCAGCGGCCGTGGCTGGTTGAATACATTAGTTAGTGGTTTAAGTCAACTTGTTATAAAATTCTTTCCAACTTTGCTGAAGAATTTTCGTTTTATTCCCTTTGGGAAGAGTGGAAACGTACCTGTGACATCCACATTACAAAAAGGGTCTTTGCCACAACATTTACTTTAAAATTTTATTGAAATTTCATTTCAGTGCTCTTCAAATCTCTTTAGAGTTTCCTTAAATCAGTCCGTGTTATTTTTAACGATTTTTTTAGAGTTAAGCAAAATGAAATCGTTTTTTTTATTCGAACTGCAGGTTTCATATACAAAAAGCCGGTATTTCGCTATAGTTTTTCATGGGCTTGGTTAAACGATGGATAAAAAGTTTATCAGCGCCTGCGGTATCTATCTTCTTCTTCAGCACTTGTCTTCTGCTGCAGCTCCCCAAGGGGTGCTATGATGATATGTACACCTTGCCGCAGTACACATTGGGCACAGGTCACTCTCCCTTTCTAGACCATAACCTGATTTTAACACGTTTCCGTGTTCGGTTCTATAATGTACTAGAAGAACTATCATGGAATAACTTCCATTCCATGGAATAAGATGGTAGCGGACGTGGTAATAAGAATATAGAAATGTAAAGGCTATGCTTACTGGTCTAGGATAGGTCTAGCGCTGCCTAATCGATCAGGGTTAAATATGTAGAATTTGATCTAGAGCACAGCCATTTGCTTCCCAAAGCGAATAATGGACACGATTTTAATGGACGATTTTGTTGAAACAAAGGATTCGAGACTGAAAGCCACTGTGTTACATTTAATGGTTTTTTACTAAAGAATACCGGTAAGAAATAGTTTGTTGGTTCAGCAGAATATAAAAAAACCAATAGAACTGATTAATTCTGGATATCAGATGGTCTCAAAGTCTATTTCACCACATAATAAAGCAAATCTTCATTCAGCCTTTAAAAAAATATCTCCGAGAACAACTGGGTATTCAATAACAAATGAATGAGAAGTATATATAAATCATAGTTTTAACAAGCAAAAATAATTAATTTCACCGACTCACTTTATTTTTGCATTTGTCAGTTCAATTGTAATACAAGGAAGGATCCTCTGCCTTCAACTGTACAACAACAGCAAGCATATTGTGTATATATGCAAAGTGAAGTGGCCCATCAAACATTTTTAAATCAATTGCTTCTTATTTATTGTCATTACTTTATTGTCATTACTTTATTGTCATTTCATTATTTTATTACCTTTTTACAACTTTCTATTATTATTTAATCAATATTTACAATAATTATATATTTTTAATAATTATATCACATGTGGGCGTATTAAAGGTGTTCTGCACATGACTCATACCCTACACCAAACAGCTGACTTTTGTAAACAGTAAGAAACAAGCGACATAATTAATGCTTTTTTTAGAAGTTTTGCAATCTTCAGATGCCCAACTTTACGGTGGTCTCCACGATACACCGTAGACGGTAATATTGACTGTAGACAGTAAAGATGTTCTGCGCATGACACATACCCTACACCAAACAGCTGACTTTTGTAAACAGTAAGAAACAAGCGCAATAATTAATGCTTTTTTTAGAAGTTTTGCAATCTTCAGATGCCCAACTTTACGGTGGTCTCTACGATACACCGTAGACTGTAAAGGTGTTCTGCGAATGACACATACCCTACACCAAACAGCTGACTTTTGTAAACAGTAAGAAACAAGCGCAATAATTAATGCTTTTTTTAGAAGTTTTGCAATCTTCAGATGCCCAACTTTACGGTGGTCTCCACGATACACCGTAGACGGTAATATTGACTGTAGACAGTAAAGATGTTCTGCGCATGACACATACCCTACACCAAACAGCTGACTTTTGTAAACAATAAGAAATATGTGCAATAATTAATGCTTTTTTTAGAAGTTTTGCAATCTTCAGATGCCCAACTTTATGCTGGTCTCTACGATATACCGTAGACTGTAAAGGTGTTCTGCGAATGACACATACCCTACACCCCGATACACAATAGACTGTGATATTGAAATATTCGCAAATACAGTGGGCAAACTAAATAGTGGCCCATATTAATTTTTATCCTTTTTATTCAGCGTAACAAATAATTTTTGGTTAAAAAAAGAATTATTTTCTTTGCCCTTTACTTTTTGACACCACTGTATGCTCTCATTACAAATACAGCTAAAAAATATTTTTGGTTATCTTCGCTCTAAAACCCAATATTTTTTTTTGATTGCTTTTATGAAAATTATTTTTTATTCTCCTTTTCAAACAATACATCGAAGAAGATGAAAAATTTCCTTTCGTTTTCTCCTGTTTATCGAAAGGAAAATTAACTCAAGTATGCAAATAGAGTTCCTTTACAAAAATAATATAAATATTATATAGTTTTTACGTCATAATAACTTGGTTTGCAGTTGGAAAATTACGCCGTAAGGATGGACGTATATAACTGTCATACCTGTGGTTCTGTTTATGATGACAGTATGAATGTGTAGGAGCGCATTAACTGCTTCATCGATTTTCAATGTGTTTTCAAAAACTGACATGTAAAAATCTGTTTCATTTCACAACATCCAAGATTGTATTACGAGAAATAAACTCAATTAATATTTTAATTGTACTCGAATTACTGTATAAATTAATATTTATTTTAATGGAGTTGGTTAATTATTGTATTTGAATTTTTATTAACTTGCAAGCTCGACTCCTTACATCTTAGAGGAGTTGCATAGAACGAGTTTTCCCATTGGTAATGGATCAGTGGTAAATGGCTAACTTTTCATCAAATAATTTTTTAATGAATAATTTTATCTGAAATTTTAAAAATTTGCATTTCATTTTCATCTAACAAAGCCATAAGTAGTCGGCACCAATAGGAAAACTCTGTACAAGTTGTAGTAATGAAAAACCATCCGACTTCCCAGGTTTGACTCGTGAAGGAATCATCCATCAATGAAATAACGTGACAGTGTATCAGCAGACACTAATAATTTTCTGTAGGATGAGAGCTTAATGTAAACGCAGCACAACTACTGACTGCAAAATTTTAAAAATAAAATACACATGTTTGTGTGAGAATGATTATTTTCCAAGCTACACTACCAGAGCTGTAGATCGCGGCAATTGAAAAGTATTTAAATTTTTGCTGAACGGCAATTAATCCTTTAGGCTCCCCTTTGAAGTTGGTTATTCGTCTATAAAAAAAAAATGATTCCAAAAAGGATGCAACATGATATATCTTCAGAAAGAGGAGGTTTCGCCATTCGCCATGGTGTCGTTTTAGTAGTCGTTTTTTGTGCAAGAGATCTGAGATACTATGATGCCCCTATTTCGATCACTTCAACTTCAGGTTGATTTCAGAGTTACCACCTCTCCCAAAAAAGTAAGTTCCACTATTCTGCAAAGAAAATTATGGTATTTTGAGTTGGAGCTTTGCGGTACCATAATTTTCTCATTACGTGAACCTCACTTTAGTGGCTTGTTCTTCGAATTCTGACCGATACAAGACTACATTTCCAATAGCATTTAATAGGTGATGTGTAATAGAGGAACCAAGGGGGAGACACGAACAGGATTTTTGTTTGGTCTAAAAATACCTCTTAAACTTAAGCAATTCACTTTTAAGCCGTCTCTTGAAAGTCTATTAAAACCCTTTGACAATAAATAGCTCTGGGAAAAGTGGTGCACAGGAATCGAAACCCTGCTGGCCTGAATTCATTATATGTGTATATGTGCTCAGAGTCGTTCAACGCTTCTTGTGTTTAACGCTAGTCGAGAGTGGCATAATGTTATACGATTACGTTAACCGTAAATACACTCCTGCTTTCAGAAGCACTTAATCAACTCTGGAGACTGATTTTAATCCTCCATATACAACTTAATAATGATCCATAAAATTTAAAAAAGTCAATTCAGCATTACATTATAATGCAGTCCTTCATTAAATACAAACACATAACACAATTTGCGATTTCGATTACTCCAATACGATCTTCAATTATAATGCGAAGTAAATAAATGAATAATACTCACAAGATTCACAAGCTTTAATTAAGACATTAACGTTTCTTTTGTGTAAATGGAAATATGTATTTATAATTATAGGCGGCCATACACTTTCTTGTCATAATTACAACACTGGGAAACAAAACTGAGTTTCAATATTTATTTCAAGAGGCTGTAGCCTTAAAGCCAACATTGCCAGAATTACTCTTTACATTATAATTATATTTACTAACGGCGAGAGTCAATTTTTCTATGTTTTGAACACAAGAGTTAAAAAGTATTTAAACTTACAAAACAGGACATTATACAGTCAGCATAGGAGGCTACACACTACGCAACTACATGACCACGTCTGCCGACAGCTGCATTGCACACAGTTAGCATAGCAAGGCATACCACCAGACAACTACACGACTACGACCGCCGACAGCTGCATTATATACAGTCAGCATAGTAGTCCACACTACTGCAGAACTACAATTGCCTTCAGCAGCAGTACACACATAAAGCGTATCAGAGCACTCTAATACACAATTAAACGACAATGACGGATGATAGTTGGAAAACACATAGCCAGCATAGCAGGTCACACTTCTAGCCTACTACACAACTACCATTGCCACCAGCAGCATTGCACACAGTCAGCACACAAAAATACAACCACGACTGCCGAAAGCTGCATTGCACACAGTCAGCAAAGCACGCATTACTTCCAACCATCTACATCGCTACGAATGCATATTTCTGCATTACACACAGTCAGCATAGAACGCCACACTACTACCTAACTACACGACAACAACAGCCGATAGTTGCATTACACACAGACAGCATAGCCGGCCACACTTCTACACAACTGCACGATAACGACTGCCGACGGCTACTTGACAAACAATAACTAGACGACTACAACTTCCAATAGCTCCAGTACACACAGTCAGCATACCAGGGCTCAATACTAACCAACTACGACTACCGACTTTGGTCATCATGGACCAAATGTCCGCTGATAGCTGCTTTGCACACAATCTGAATACCATGTCACACGACTACACAACTACAACACTGCCACTGCCAACACGTGCTGTACACACAGTCATCATGGCACACCACACGACTTCACAACTACACGACCAAGTCTGCCCAAAGCTGCTGTTCTTTATATCTACCAGTGAAAAAATTATTTCGAAGCGATAGTATAAAGAATTGACTTTATGCATTTCAGTGATGCCACCATGAATTACTTTCTATTTTAGAATATACAATTACTTGTTTAAAAAGTACTCGTTAAATATTAATTTGTTAATTCAATTCATTTACGAGTACTTTATTATTGCCCCTATTATGGTTCACAACACCTAAGTGTTGTGCTGCCGAGCGGACAACACAACATTTATACTTTTTCTGATTACGGTTTACAACATTTCACATGATGCTGAGTATTTCACAGGGTTGTTTTTCAAAAAATGCATCTGACAACAACACTTCAAAACAACTTTTGTAAACCATAATCGCAATTTCAAAAATACAACAACCAATTTACAACTGTTGTGAACCATAATAGGGGCCTAAAATTAATAAAAAACTATCATGTATTTTTATTTTTAAAATAAAATAAAATTAGCTAAATTAATTAAAATTAATAATATTTTTCAGGTTGTCGAATGCAACCTTTCCATACGAACAGAAAAAGGAACCACAAAATAAAACGTTCTACTGAGGATTAGGAAAGAATTTCAGAGTCAACATGAAATTAATTGCTTCAACTCACTAGAAGAAAAAGGATAACGATAAGTTGAAGAAGAAATCCTACATATTAAGAAGTGAGGTTAAGTTAGAAATAGAAAACCTTGTAACCTAATTAAAGTAACACCGCAAAACAGGATAAAAAATATAATTAAGAAACCAGAGATACATTATTTTAATTTTAATGCAGTAGCAGTTAGTCAGTTGCCTGGTCCGTCCACAAGACTCAGTAGGCTGTTTGTTCAGTAAACTAAAAGGAATCATAACCAAAAGCACGTAAAGAAAATAGACGCAAAATGCATAAATAAATAAAAGAAAATCAAGCCACAAAAATTTATAATCAAATCCAGCCAGTCCATGCTGCTGGACAGAAATTAAGTTACACATACTCGTCCATGGGAGTCCATACTCGTACATGGCAGTAAATATTTATTGACGTATAAATAAAAATATTCCCCTCCACACAGACGGACGGCCAAAGATTAGTTATGTAAGTCTTAAAGCTTGTGGATATGCAAACAAAAATCTCTTTGGGTGTGTAAACGCACACATGCGTGCAAACAGACACACAAACATACACACACACACACACACATTTGTAAATAATGCATGCCACTTGCAAGAAAAATAATAAAAACACTCAGCACTCTGAAACTCATACGTAATTAAGCAGACGGAAACTAAACGGAAATCACACAGTGACCAGTAGTGAAGATGAAATTTCGAAAATTTATATTTTACGGGCAATCGCTCCATGGAGGCGCCCATACAATCAATTATTTAAATCCACATAATGGAGTAAAATAAAAAAATTTTTGTGGGATAACAAAACTAAATGCAATAAAGGGCAAGAAATTTTTTCTAGGTCCGCCAGTCCGAAACAAAATTCTCCTGTATTTTCTTCAAGTCCTTTAATATATATTGTTTATATTATTGAGGATATTGAAGTGACGAGGTCATACTCACTGGTCACTTAAAGATCGCCACCAAGCACTATGAAAACATTTACTATTACGAACCGATTATCCGTTTCCTTCAATGCCACTAGACCATTCCCACAAATCCGTCATAAGGCATAGACAAAAATGAAGCTTTATAGCGCAGTGGAAAAATACAGAAATTTATAGCGCTTGTCACTGAAATTGAGGTGAGTTCGTTTGTCCTTCATTGAATAGCGGTTTGTGGTGCCGATCTCTTAAGAAAAATTGCATATAATTTCACTACCGACCGTTCCTGTATCGAAAATATTCTTTTTTCTTCCTTCTTTACTTTTATAGCCTATTTACATTTATCAGCATCTTGCAGTAACGCGTGAAGTATTCTGTAGCAGTATATCATTCTCTCAATTCCGTCACAAACCGGTCGTAGACAAAAATGAATCTTTATAGCGCTTGTTACCGAAATTGCCGGTTTAGACCAATTGCTTAAGAAAAATGTTATATAATTTCATTACCAACCGTTTCTGTTTCGAAAAGACATTGATCTATCACATTTTTTACTTTTATAGCTTTCTTACACTTGTCAACTTTTTGGGGCAACGCATGTATTCTGCCACAAAGCGATCGTAGACAAATAGAAATTAATAGCGATTGTTATCGAAATCATACAAACGCTACTTCGTTTGACCCTCATTGAACAGCGGTTTGTGGTGGCAACCACTTAAGGAAAATTTTGTATAACTTCATTACCAACCGTTACGGTGTCCTTCCTACGTTTTACAATCTCTTAAGAAAAATAAAAGATATTCCTAATTTTTTTAAGCGAGCTTTCCTCCGTCTTTTCCCCTCTTCTTTTTTAATTATTTTTTTCACGATTGAGTAATTTTTTCTAGAGATGATGGAAAAAAATCGAAAGATGATTAGTGAAACAAAATGAGTTAGAAACACCTTGTAAGGATGTTACGTTTTGTGCTATAAGTTTTATATATCTTCGTGAGTGGATGAAAGATGTTCGTATCGTTTGTCACTTAATAGCTCTTCATTGTACTTCTGTTGCCAATTATTCTTAATTTCGGAACGCACTCTTTTTATTTTAAAGACACACCGTTCTTGTTCTATAACCTTTTTGCCCTTGTTAACATCTTGGTGAAGCGCCTGGAAAATGCTAAAGATTGAAGGTTCATGTAAGTGGTTGCCCACTGTAAAAGTTACTCGCTGTACCAATTGTTATTTCTACATTTTATTCGTACAACCTGAAGTTTTGAATGGTTAAGATAACTTTCAAAATTTGTAAAATTAAAGAACATTTCCTTTGCGGCTCTCTTATTCGATTTTTCCGTTACCGATCGCATTTTAAACATTTCACTTCCGCTTCATTGATGATTTATGTAAATTTTAAAATTGTATAACAGCGGGGGAGATTAAATAAAATTTTTGACAAAATTTTCTCTGCCCTTGCCCACTGTGCATTTGCCCGAATTGCTCTAAACAATAAAAATCCCTTTTGCAATAAAAATCTGAATGTTAAAAGTCATCGCATTTATGTTTGTACTTTAAATGACTAAAGAAATAAAAGAAAGTAGGAAAAAGAATGGAGAAGAAAAACTAAATTGTTAGAGAAGATTATCTTTGTGATTATGTTTGATTATTGTGTGCAATCTACATCGGTTTTCTTATTGTCTTCTTCAACTTCTTTTGTATATTTTGCTAATGTTCATGAGAACCCAACAGCATTGACATCTGTTCACATAGTTTGGTTGCCAAGGCGCCAGACCAACACACAGGTCTTTCCATTCCTTTTTCCTCCAGCACCAACAATAGCAAAGGAAGTGGTGAAAAATAAAAAGCAATACGAGTAAGACTATAAATATTTCACGCATTAGGATACGCTCACGTTGGCGCAAAAGGTAGAATTGACGTAAGAACTGCTGAGATGGTACAAATAATCGACATTTGGCAAAACACTATGTTGTATTGTTCCGGAGGAGAATAGAAAAATAAAATGGCAAGAATGGCAGGAAGGCGAGAGGAGTGATCAAGAAATATGCTGAGGAAAATAATTTGGTTATATGGTCTTAATTTAATCAATAGACACTTAAGCTTTATGATAAGCTTTGCAAATAATTATTTTTTTTTCTAAATTTGTTTGTTTTAATCTGTATTTGATATCTAAATCAATATCAATGGGATAGCTTGAAATCAGGCAACGCACCGTGTCGTATAATTGCAGAGTAGAGAGGAGGTACAGAATTAAAAATATAGAGTAGCCTGGCTGAGCTTCCGATATCAAAGAAACCGGTATTAGAAGCTCTCCTCCATCGTATAATTGCAGAGCAGAGAGGTGGAAGAATTAAAAATATAGAGTAGCAAGGCTGACTTTCCGATATCAAAGAAACCGGTATTAGAAGCTCTCCTCCATCGTATAAATGCAGAGTACAGAGGCAATAAAGAATTAAAAATATAAAGCAGTCTTGCCGAGCTTCTGATATAAAAGAAGGCGGTATTAGAAGCTCTTCTCCATCGTATAATTGCAGAGTAGAGAGGTGGAAGAATTAAAAATATAGAGTAGCCTGGCTGTCCTTCCGATATCAAATAAACCGGTATAAGAAGCTCTCCTCCATCGTATAATTGCAGAGTAGAGAGGCAGAATTAAAAATATGGAGTAGCCTGGCTGACCTTCCGATATCAAAGAAACCGGTATTAGAAGCTCTCCTCCATCGTATAATTGCAGAGTAGAGAGGCAGAATTACAAATATGGAGTAGCCTGGCTGACCTTCCGATATCAAAGAAACCGGTATAAGAAGCTCTTCTCCATCGTATAAATGCAGAGTACAGAGGCAATAAAGAATTAAAAATATAGAGCAGTCTTGCCGAGCTTCTGATATGAAAGAAACTGGTATTAGAAGCTCTCCTTCATCGTAGAATTGCACAGTAGAGAGGGGGTGAAGAATTACAAATATAAAGCAGTCTTGCTGACTTTCTGATATCAAATAAGGTTTTATGAACAACTCTTTTTCCAATAAATAAATTTTCTAGCAGATCTGCGAAGTGGGTTGAACGCGCTCAGTTGCATATTATTATCGCTATAACTGGTTTTTCGATAAATGTTATGTGCGCAGTGACTATGCTTTCAGCATTAACATGAGATCTTAAAATAGTTACGAAAAATTCATGAGAATATTTTATTTTAGGACTTGACGCCATATTTATAAGTTTTGTGCAGATTGTAGAAGTTGTTCTCAATAGTATTAGAAAAGAAAAATAGGAATTGTTTTAAAACACCCCTCGTAAGCGTTGTTTACAACTTTAAATAAAATGTATTTAAGCAGGTGTGGTGCATTTCCTATAATGTTTCTTGTTAGTCTTTCTTGTTTCCGTTATTCGGAGCTGCAGTTGAAGTGCATTCATTGTAGTCATTTACTTTGCAGATCAGCTTTCGCTCTTTATGCTTTAAAAGCTGTTTTTCTTGTACTTCTTTTTAAGAAAGAGAAGCCTTATTTATTTTCTTTCCTTATTGGTTTCCGAATACGAGCACCTGTTTTTTTTTTACCTGAAACACTGCACTTCAAAACACCCCCTTGTGAAACATTTCGTTTTAGTGTTGCTGTGTAGAACAAACTGTACACAAATTGCAACACTGGTTTTTTCGGTGGTTTTCGTGCTTTAAATCTTCAAGTAACGCATATCTACGAGTATCATAGGTATGGCATATCTTCTGCCATACCTATGCCATACATACATATTTTAGTGTTAATTAAAAATGCAACTCGGCCCCTTGTGATTTGTTGACATGCCATGCACGTGATGATAAAGTGATGATTTGCATGTGCTCAGAGGACCATTTATTTCAATCAGCTGACCAAAATATATATTTGTAAATACCATTGCAATGACGTAAATTCTAGTCAGAGCAAATTGTACGACTGCGTGGCATAGTGAGTACAGTTCTTTAATGTTTTCCCCTTTTTTAAAAATATTTTCTATTTTCGTGAATGTAATTTCATATAGCATAAAGGTTGTTCTTTTGCGGTTGTTCTTTGACAGCCAAGCGGCTGTCAAATTAAAAATCAAATAATTATGGTGGGAATAGAAGAGCGAGAGATAAAATTTGTATTGTTAACATCTATATTAGTTATTATAGTTCGCACTGTTGTAGTTTTAGGAGCACTATGCTCTCTCCCTGGTTTAAAGTTTGAAGGCATTTTTTTTATTGCCACCAGTGTGGTTAAAGTATGTTCGTGAAGATTTCACATGATCTCGATCCTTATCTTTATTCGGCTCTTAATCCTTTTTATATTTTTCGTCGCTTTGGTTCCTTTTTTCATGCTTACTACCATCAGGCTTTGTCGAGTCACTGCAACTGTCTTTGTTGGAACTTGTTAATGATGGTTTGTGATGTTTTTCCCTCTTCCCCTCTGAACTCTCTTTATATTTTTCGGATAATTTATCTATGCACTTAGATGACTTTTCGTTTATAGCCGAAAAGTTCTGATTGGCGGAAGTTGGATGGTTTAGATGGGCTGGTGTAACAGCCGTTTTGTAATTACACAGCTTTGTTGTAGTCCATGGCACAATCGGCCAAAGAGTGCATCAACTGAGGGATTACTTTATCAACAACCATTTTTTAACTTCATAATAAATTGATTAAATGAAAGATGTAAAAAGCTTAAAATTAATTTTTATAAAAACCCAGTTGCCAGATGTTTTAAATCTCTAGAAATACAACGCTGCTTGCCGGGGTTTCTAAATATTTCTATCAACAAAAAAATATATTATTATAAACATACTTTTAAATAAGAAAACTACATAATAACTATTATAATAATTATTAACAATTAATTGTTATCGAAATTTTTAGAAAAATTACGAAAAAGAAGGACAAGTGGCAACAATAAGTACATACAAACAGTGGCAGCATCAGCACTGTCAAATTAAAATTTCTTGTCTACCAAATGGTAAAAGCGTAGTCACATAACGCAAGTCATACGTATAATTTGTACTTTGTATATTCAAATCAGCCTCTCTACAATCAGCGAGTGTTCGTTAACGCCCAAGTATAGAAGTTGGGAAACTTTCAACATCTGGCATACGTTTAGTACTTTGACAAGTGTCATTTGGTGTGTTATGTAAGTATATGAAATTTTAAAAAAGTAGCAAAATTGAAAATAAATTTATCGGAGCTATTCAAGTGTTCCCATGTCTCTATAATGAAAGTTCCGCAGGGCATCAAAAATAAAATAATGAAGGAAACAGTGTGGACAGCTGGGAATTGCAAAAACAGCTGATTTCTTTCCCGTTAAAAAGTACTGATGGTGCCAAACTTCTCCGCAGCCACTTTTATGTCAGCTAAGGGAGTACAAATCATACTTATAAGTATTCTATATGCCTCGGCCTGTATGGCTGTCTCTTTAAAATTGCTATTGACCACAACAGAGTTGCAACCATTTCCACTTATTTTTAGTTTTTATAAGAAAAATAATGTCACTGCTTTATTAACAATTTAAAAGGTATTAAAAAATTCAAATTTGCTAGAAATGCTCACTCAGCTGCATTGAAATTAATCGCAGAGAAGCATCATCTGGCTCTTGTGGGCATTAGACTGAGCGCTAACGCAGATCACTTGGAAACTTTTAACAAAATTTTCTGAATAACAACTACAAGTATAAGCAACTGCCAATTAAAAATAAAATAAACGGTTTATTTACTTAAATTAAAGTTGTAACCAGAACTCAATGAAAATTTTTTTTATTTTTGATAAATTGTTCCTGTCACCTGTCAACATTTACGTACGTGCGCAAGTAATATTTTACAAATAAATCCAAATATTTATATTCTTTGATAGCAAGTAAACAAGGATATGAAAATGAGGAGCACAATGAAAGGATTGCAGTGACAGAGTTCGACGTAGAGAACAATTCACTTAATATGAGAATACAAATAAATGCAACCAGCATGAAATTCGAAACCGTGCACAGCCACAACAACAACGATGACAGTTTTAGGGAAGAGGCGATGGGTTACAAATCAATGAAACGGGGTGTTTTCTCCTCAGAATTAAATGAATCCTTGTGAAACATGATATAAAAAACATGATGGAAATTAACAAAATTTGTAGTCATTTCAGCGTTTATAAAATTTGTTTATAAAATTTTACACTGGGAAGAATATTAATTAATTAATAAAGAATTTTTTGTAATATTTTTATTAATATTTTGCTAATTATAATTTTAAATAATTTTAATGTACATTTACTTTTAGCAGCATTTCCAATTTAAAGATATAAATGATGTCCTTAGGACAATTAATTTTAATTAAACTTCACAAAACAAAAAATATCTCTTGCAATGTTCTTAAGGAAAAGATTTATTAGCTCTTCACTGGGCTTTGCAAGAACTGTCACTGTAGAACAGCCTGGCTGAACTTTAACCTTTCACGAATGCCACAAGGAATAGGAAAATAATTGTTAAAAATTCTTTGTAAGGAGACAACTTTTTTATAAGAACTTCTCTCTGGGGATGGCACTGTGACGGCTTCAGGTATGAGGCATTGAGGTAAAGACAAGGAGTGATGACACTACAGGAGAGAAATAGAACAGTATTACTGAACTGCTGCCACAGAAGGCTACAAATAAAGGGCAGAACGGCACAAGTGCTAAGATGTAAGTCATCAGCAAAGTAAATTGTTTGCTGGTATATGTTGAATGACTAGTGAGTATGCCCGTGTCACTTAAACACGATATGAAAGCACACAGGAAAAAAAATTCTGTGTAAGCAGACAACTTTTTTTATAAGAACCTCCCCCGGGGGATGGCACTGTGACGGCTTCAGCTATAAGGCATAGAGGTAAAGACAAGGAACGGCTGAACTGCTGCCACAGAAGGCTACAAATAAAGGGCAGAAGGGTACAATTACCCAGATGTACGTTAACAGCACAGTAAATTGTTTGCTGGTATATGTTGAATGACTAGTGAGTATGCCCGTGTCACTTAAACACGATATGAAAGCACACAGGAAAAATTCATAAGAATTCGTTTTATACATGCCGCCAGCAGAGTTCACATGCAGGTCTTTAGGCCTTTAGTAATTCAGGCAGCGGCATGACACGTAACAGCCGACTTACAAAATGAGTTTGTCTTTGTGTTAACCTCAATGTCGGAAAGCCAGGTTGTAGGCTGACGGTTTGCTTAAAGTTAAATCGTTAAAAATAATATAAAATAGACTTCCTTTATAAAATAATTTTATATTATTCCTGCTTTTCATGCCGGCAAAATATTCTTATTTCGCCAAATTTTTTTTCACTTGCCATATTAAATTTAATATCCTTTAAGCAAAGTTTAAATCATTTGGAGATCAAAAAGAAGGGAAGCATTATAAATATTTCAGTAGCATTTTTCATTGTATGAAAATAATTTCTTTTTAGTTCAAGATATTTGCAAATTGTATTTATTCTATGCATTCTTTCAGTTTAATCTTGTGTGTGTAGATTATCATAACAAAATAATGATTTCATTTACAGCAAACGAAAGGATAATAGAATAAAAAACTTGCATAAAACAAAAAGAGAATTCTCTAAATCAAATACAAATAGAAATAGAAATGGGAAAAAATAGGTTTGCAAATAAAAATATAACAAAAGCTGAAACGGAAATGAAATTAAAATTCTACACAACAACTCATGGCAAGCATAGGCCAAGAACATATGAGAGTCGAGCCGGGTAAGACACAGCACACAGGACTAGCTACTGCAAGCGTTTCGTATACCGCACCAGCATCGAGCCTGATGCCAGCTTAAGGTGTTTGCATACATTTTGTACAAGTTAATTTTTTTGGGGTAAAAAGGAAAATTGTTCTTACAATCCTGCCACAGTAGCAAACAATTGCACAAACACACACATGTATGCATACATACATACACACGTATGTATCTGCTCATTTCCTATTTAGGACAACAAGCAATTGAAACATCAGAAGCAAATACAGACAGGAATTCTTGTTGCTGTTGCTGTTGCTGTTGCTTACTGAGATATGAAAAAGAGAAGCATGCAAGCCAACCAAGTTGATTGTTTTCTTCAATTTTGTATTGCCTTTATGTTGTATTACAGCTCACACACGCACGCACACACACATTTGCTCACACATTTCGTTCCAACAGGCATATGACTTCTATGGCTGGTGTTTAAAAGCCTGTATTTAAGGACACAAATAGAAACCATATATTTGCTGATACTGCTACTTGTTTCAATAGAGCAGACTTCAGTTTTTATCCTTCACTACCTGTGTTGTTGTTTTGTGTGACGACTAGTTTGTGCTTGTGTGCTAATGCATGAGGAAGTGTGCACAAATATGACTTAGTTGTCTTTTCGTGTGTGGCATTTAGATATAAAAATGAATTTGTTTTATTGAAAAACAAATACATTTAAAGGGCAATGAGTAAAACAAGAAATTGTCTAGCACACTCCAATCCATTTGAGTAAAACAGTTTTCAAAGTTTTCTTTACATCATTCGAAACTGCTCAGAAAAAAATTCCAGTTCTGCAATAAAATGAATCTTTGACAATTTTTATGTCTGTGTGCGTACTATTTACTATTTTAGTCAATCTGTAGTGCGACATATCCACTCCTAACGATTTTGTAACAGTAAAATTTATCAACAATTATATTTAGGTCTTGTTAAAATTTTCCATCATATGGCATCACTCTTAAAATCTACGGAAAACACGAGAGGGAAAGCAAAACCACTAAAAGCTCAAATCCTCTTCAACATGTATTTGCTGTGTCTTCAAAATATTGAATTGACAATAGTTATTCAAATCTTAATACCTGATAAATCGCACTGGCCTTCCTTTTTATTCTCTTTTCCTGCTGAACCTCAACTAAAGTCACCATATCCCTCCTTGCCAAACTTCTATATATATGATAAACTACAATTTAAAAAATTTAGACTTGAACTGTCAAAATCGCTTGTAAACAGCTGATGCTTATAAAAAATTAATTTTTTAATTTAGTAACTGCCACTGGAACAGAGATGGAGAAGTGAATGTTCCTCGTTAACAGGAAGTAACCAATAGAACTTAAATGCAATATTTACTTTTTTTGTTACCTAAAAATAATTTAAATGAACTGGGATGGAAAATTGAGTTTTTTTCGTTAACAAAAAGTAAATTCTTATAAATTAACTCCAATTAAAAGAAAAAGGAACTCCAATTTAACAGGGATGGAAAATTTATTTTTTTTTCTTTAACAAAAAGTAACTTAAATATAAATTAAATGCAACAGGGATGGAACATTTACTATTTGTCGTTAGCGAAAAGGAACTTAAATTTAACAGGGATGGAAAATTTATTTTTTTTTCTTTAACAAAAATTAACTTAAATATAAATTAAATGCAACAGAGATGGAACATTTAGCATTTTTCGTTAGCAAAAAGGAACTTCAATTTAACAGGGATGGAAAATTTTTATTTTTTTCCTTAACAAAAAGTAAATATAAATTAAATTCAACAGGGATGGAACATTTACTATTTTTCGTTAGCGAAAAGGAACTTAAATTTAACAGGGATGGAAATTTTTTTTTTTTCTTTAACAAAAAGTAACTTCTTATAAATTATAAGCAGCAGGAATGGAACATTTAGTATTTTTCGTTAGCGAAAAGGAAATTAAATCTAACAGGGATGGAAAATTTATATTTTTTTCTTTAACAAAAAGTAAGTTAAATATAAATTAAATGCAACAGAGATGGAACATTTAGTATTTTTCGTTAGCAAAAAGGAACTTCAATTTAACAGGGATGGAAAATTTATTTCTTTTCGTTAACAAAAAGTAACTTAAGTGGAACTTAAATGGAACGGGGATCGAAAATTTAGTTTTCCCATTAACAAACACGAACTTAATCGGAACTGTGATGGAAAACTGAGCGTTTCTCGTTAAGTAAAGTAAGTAATGGAATTTAATGATTTTGAGGTCTAATATGTTGGAATGTGTATTCTGTAAGGTCACCTCGATATCTTTCTGTATATTTGAATTATTATCAAAATAATATGGAGCTGCACGGATTATTCGTAAAATTCTGTTCTGTGTTTTTGAATTTTAGTGCACCAAGTTTACAATATAATCCAGAAATGGAATGTTTTCAAGGTTGAGTGCCTCTCGTAGTATATTCCCAGATACATGACATTTGTGTGACGTGGTAATACCTGATAGTTAATTGTAATATGTGGTACAAAGTGAAAGTTATTTTGACACATTTGAAATATTTGAGCACGACATCTTGCAGTCTCCCAAATGATTTCTAGGAATTTTGTAAATACTCTGGAAGGGCTCGTACATCAGCGAAAGTTGAAGAGCATACGCTCTTATCCTTTGGCATATCGAAAGCACAAGATAAATATAATGACGGTGTCAGAATGCTCCCATTGTGAGTTTCGAGTACATTTGCTTGAGGTAAACAGAAGAAATCACGTTTGAATTTGCATGAAAGCAGGTAGCGATAAAAAAATAACATTGAAAATATTTCCGGAGCAACTAATTCAAAACTTGTTCAGCACAGCTTATCGAAAACCTGAGAGATGATGATGCTTATTCTCTTCTAAAGCATTTCTAATAACGTTAGAAATAACAGCGTTAAAATTATTGTCGACTGATTGCAGATAAAAGAAAACAAAAAAACAGCTGATTGCCACTGTGAGTGAATATCCATAAAAATTTTACTGCATAGCCAAATCCATAAACTTTCATTATATTTTTTTCATCGATACGATTATTGTAAAAGAAAATAGTGATTTGCACCACCGGTCGGAACAAAATTATTCCCATGCTGCTTCAGAATGAGAAATACTGAAAATAATATGCAGTATTGAGTAACCAAGTAAGATAATGTCTCAATCAAGTTTAAGACCCGCTTTCATAGTTCTACCAGCTGAACCAGTAACACAACATTTTGTTGCCTCAAAATACGAAAATTAAAGTATGTACGAACGTTACGTTCGTTTACCTTATCATGAGCTTAACCTATAGAGTAATTGTTCTCCTTAAAGGTACTATAGACGGATATTATGCTTGAACCAAAAAATACAAGGTAACACTTATGTTAAATTGCCATAAAGTTGTTGGCAATTTTCTAACTTTATAGACAGCTTTCTTCACTTTCTGTTACATAAGAACACTTTACAAAAAGTAAAAATTAAGGAAATCTGTACAGCTGTTCCCAAATGGTTATTTCGTAGTACCCTTTAGGGTTAACGATGGCCGTAATGCGATTCAGTAACTTTCTTACGATAATCGCAGCGGTAAAATAATTATAACGAAAATTTAATAAATTTGATATTTGCTTTCGGCGGCAATCAGCTGTTCCTGCTTTCTTTTTCTTCCTTCGGCAACCAAACGACAATAGTTTTCACATTGCTATTTTGAACGATAACATATAGTTGTTATGATGGAAATTGATAACGATGTTAATAACAAGAACCGTATATAATTATCGATAAATTTTTCAGTTAAATGATCGTTATGAGTTAATGAATAGCACTGCTGATGATCTGCATAGCAATCAATTGATGCCCCGAAATAATTCACTTAAATGGATTTTTAAATAAAAATTTACTATTCCGCTGGATTAACTTTTGTTAATTTAATACATTTAAATAATTACAAATTTCCTTCACACCCGTAAATATAATAAAATAAAGCACAAAATATGCAGAATTAGTATTAAGTGGGAGACCTTTATTCGAATATACAACAAAAATGTATCGAATAATGTTATTCGTTAGAATTAATTTGAATAAAATGTTTTCAAAGAGAAATTATTCCAAGCAAAGAAATCCACAGAAAGCAATTCAACAAGAATCGTTCGTAATGTAATGCGGTTAATGTATACGAGCAACTGAATTTCAAATGAGAGCACTCATGTTCATATATAAGATTTCAATACAAAATCTAATTTAAATAAGTTGAATCGAACCAAATCTATTCGGATAGGGGCGTTATTATTAGAATAAATTCTATACAAAAAGAATATTCAAATTAAATTATTCGATTTGTTGTGTACAGAGGTATGGAGAGGGCAGATGATGGATTGATAGAAATGCCTTTGTAACCCCACCTTTCTAAGCACTTTTGTATTGTTGGGCACAATGACAGATGAAGATTATTGTATTTCTGTGAATAATTCAGTGCTACAAATAAGAAGACGATACAATTCATATTTCCATGGCCAAATTAGACATGACCACTCCGTTGATGACTCGCTGTGATAAGCAAATATTTTTAGGCGTTGGCATCTAATTTTCCCCAGCCAAAAAGCACTTCTCTTATTTTAATCCCCAATTCGATGCCGGTTTCTAAATTCCCAAAATCGTTTCTGGCTTTTCCCACTTATATAATTTCTTTATGCTTCTTATAAACAAAAAACATCTGTTTTACAGTTTGTCAAGTAATTGTTATACAATATGCTGCAATAAATACCAATATCTTTAAGAGAAATTCGTTTAAGTTCAACATATCTTTATACGTGCTACATTTTAATGAATTGCGAAAGAGGGAATAGATTTGAATGGGAAAAAGAAGTTCACCTCAATATTTTCATCTAATTTTTTCTAAAAATATTCCACCTTTAAAATAGAGGAAATTTCAAATAAGTGTAGTTTCCTTTAGTTTCCATAAAGCTGGCTAAAAAACCTTACCGTTAGCGCCATTTTGCAGGAAAGCCGAAGTCGAACCTAAAGACCTCATTTTATTATACCAGGCCATCGTACGATCCATTCATACGAAAATGTTATAGTAAAAGATAAAAAATTTTTAAAAAGATCGTATAAGAATGGAATTGCTGGTGGCAGCCTCTCATGCAAAAGTGATGCAAACAATTTTTTCTTTGCAGATTGAAGTAAAGCAACTCTGTATGCAAGAAAATTGTAATTTTAAGAAAGTTCTTATAAACTTTTGCTTGTCATCCAAATCCGGCATTTTTATGCCACCCTACTTAATTTTTTCAGCAGAGATGCCATATTTGACCAATCGTATTACTGTCTAATATAGTTAAATAAGGGCAATTGTATTGCTGAGTGCAGAAAGGTCTGTTGTGAATTTTCTGACTAGTTTCGCGTTAATGAAATACGTGGGCCATTGTGCAAGCAAAAACCACAGATGGTAGTCCGGAAGGGGTTTATTAACTCAATTATGCTTTTGAAAAATTTATAAAGACCAAAAAAATTTATTTCGAGT
This sequence comes from Ormia ochracea, assembly GCA_963402855.1. NCBI lineage: Eukaryota > Metazoa > Arthropoda > Insecta > Diptera > Tachinidae > Ormia > Ormia ochracea. The sequence goes on from OY727105.1 coordinate 12,828,497, forward strand.
AAAACTTACGTTTTTAATACTGTTTATTGTGAATCCTGCAACTTCAGCAGATTGAGTTCATGCCGCAACCTTCATCTGACAATCCTTTACCGATTTTAGAATTGCTCCCAAAGCTACCCATTATTTTAATTCAAAATATTATAAAAAAAAAGGAACAAATTTATTTACGTATAAAGATAAAGGCCTAGTCACATATCACACGTCATACGTACACTATGTACTCTATCAACTGTCTATTCAGGTAAACAATGTATAATATCATTTTACCGTTTAAAATCAATATATGTGTTACCCTTAAGGCCGCGCTCTGAAAGTTAGATTACTTTTAGCTCCTTGCATACTTTTAGTACTTTGACAAGTGTTATTTGGTATTTTACTGTCATTTTGAAAATTTTAAGAGCTATGGCGAAATGTAAAGAGACATTTTGAGCGAGTCACTTTAAGTGACTTTACAACATACGCTGTAATATCAGCTGTGACGATTTCTGGAGGAAATGTTTGTAATGTAAAGGTGTGGTTATATACAATACTTCCTACATATACTTTGTACTCTCTCAACTGACAACTAAGCTAAATTATGTATATTCCCATCAGCCTGTCTACAATCAATACGTGCCCGTTAACCTCAAAGTATAAAACTTCTGGCCTACGTTCAGTACTTTTACAGATGTCATTTGGCGTTTTACTATATCTTTATTCAGCTCATTGTTAGTGATTGAAAAAAAGGGACAATATGGAAAATATTTATTAACGAGGCTATTCAAGTTTCCAATGAAAGTTCGACGGAGTACTGCGGCAATTGGACTGCTGCAGCAAAGATTTTATCTATGGAAACATCTGATTAAGTATAGGTTAACAACCTACTGATTGCGATAACCATTGCCATCGTAACATGGGCTTCAGTTGGTGAAGTACAAAGTATATGGATGAGGTATTCTTTATGACTAGACATTAAGAAAACTGAAACGAAATAAGCCAAACAGCTGATTTGAAAACTAAATGATTAAATTTTAAATTTATTTTCTTTCTACGGAGAAGATTTGCTAATGGGAAAGAAAATTTTTGGACAAAATTCTCGATAAAATTCATAATTAAACTGGTTAAGAATATCTGAGTAATAACGGCCATGTTCAAATTGCATTTAGAACATCAACTATTCTAAAGGGCCATCCGCTGACAATTACTGAAAACCTTCTTCTTCTCTTGTCTCAATGGCTGGTTGTTGAATAGAACTTTTTTCGAGGAAAAGCTTCTCAAAGGTATTTTCCATCACTCTAAATATAGTTGTTTGATGGTTGAGTTGTGCGAATTTCACACACGCGCTCGTGTCTGTATCCATTTATCTGTATTCATTTTCATGTATAAACAGATATAGAAATACATTTTCCTTTTTAGCATACAATGCGCACTCCATCCGACGTTCTTCCCATACACTTTCTTATTTGAAATAAAGTTGTTGAGGTGGAATGTAGGACAAGTTTTGTAGTGCGAGTAACATGGCTTGCCATGTGCAAAAGTTATTTGTCCGGAGCACACGAACCATTCTTTCTTATTAAATCTTTAAAACAAAACACACATACTGGATGGTGATACACTTCAGGCAGCGGGTATCTCTGTTTGCTACACTAATGAGGCAAATATTTTTTGTTTTATTTGAGCCAAGTGAAAGTAGGCGTGTGAAATTGTGTACTCTATTTATAATCTAAACTTTGCTTTGGCTCATTTTTGTGTTTCCTTGCCTACAATTAAGTCGCAAGACAAACCTCTAACCACTACATGCAAAGTATAGTACATGCCATGCACATGTTATCGGCGTTGTTTCTTTTTTATACGCGACTGTATAAACTATGTGTTTCACTTTTATTTTACTAATGATTTGTAAATAGAGTAGGACAAACTGATAATAAAATACAAGCAAAACGTCATGCTCTACACTCACTTAAATACTGGCCTCAGTTCCATTTTGTTTCCGGTTAAATAAATATTTGATTAAGACTTGTTTTTTTTTTATTATTTTTTTTTAGGCTTAAAAAAGAGAAAACATGTGAAGAGGATATTAAATATTTATTTTTCTAAATGGCAAAAATATATAAAAAAAATTAAGTAGATGAACTGCAGTAAAGAAAGGATAAGAGGCTTTTAAAATCTGTAAAAATAAAAGGAAATTTATTATACAGGATATTAAATGAGTCACATTTTTTATATCTGCAGCAGTCCTGTAATTACAAATATAAAATTTTGTACTACAAAATATTTAGGAAAATGAGTATGACTTGTGTGTCATCTAGACTACTGCCGGAATTGGCCATTTCTCACTATTTTGACGATTTTCAAATATTAGAAATATAAAATTTTGTACTACAAAATATTTAGGAAAATGAATATGATTTGTGTATGTCATCTAGACTACTTCCGGAATTGGCGATTTCTCACTATTTTGACGATTTTCAAATATTACAAATATAAAATTTTGATGTGGAAAGGTATCCTGTCCTCACTACTGCTCTTAAACAAATTTTAAACAAATTTTCTAAACAATTTTTATTTTTATTGTTTTTAGGTCATTCTGTGAATATTTTAAAGGGATTTTTGTATTTTTTTACGTCACTTAAATCTGACCTCTGGTCGCATAATTTTAAAAGTGAATTAATTTGCTTTCCAATCTATTCCCCATTCCAATGTTGCTTTTAGATGAAATTTATTTGAAGTAGCAGATTTAATTGTCAATCACTAAAAACGTGGCATTTAAAAAAAAAAATAAAATAAAAAATTTAACAAAATAACTAAAAAGTGTAATGTTTGTTTTATATCGCCAGCTAAAATGGAAAGCTACGTAACTAACAAAAAGTTAATTAATTCATTTGATATGGTTTCATATAAAATCATCTTTAAAGAAAAGATATGCTATAAATTTAATTTTAGTTAGGAAGTAAGCAAGTTTGCAGCAGTTCATAATATTAATGCATGTTTTTTCATATATTTTAGGAAGTGTTTCTTAACTCTGAAACCATAATTAGCAAAAATAAAAACTTAATTAATAAGTGTAGGAAATCAACAGCACAACTAAACTTTATTTTAGTTGAAAAACTTAAGCTTTCGGAAGTGGTGAATCCCTGATTACTTTCTAACTATGATTGGAATGTGTATTACTTGAAACAAATTCACAGAATTAAATTTTTCAATTACATTCAGTTTGCTACATTTTACCTTTTCTACAGATGTTTGTATACGCCTAAATTAACATAGTCGGCGATCGGTTGATCTAGAAGCTTCTCTAGGAGCTTATGTTTTTCACCAAACAAATTGAGAATTGTATTAAAGTCTCCAAAAATTGTAGTTATGCAATAAAAACTGAACATCAAAATTATGATAACCTAATGATTTCCTACTTAGAAAAGGTTAAGAAACAAATTCAAGAGCAGGGAACCATAAAAAAAAATTCTTTATATTTTGAATTCACATCCCTCACGTCTAGTAAAGCCCATCTGACGTATCGCAAATTCGTACAAAAGATGATTTTTTCGCATAGCCAGAAGCATTTTGCAACCGATACAAGGAAAAGCTTTTTTTTGAGCTCGAGAAACGAATTTTCCAAAATCACTTTATTGCATTTTTGTACGACATAGAAAGTTTGACATTTTATGTAACGATATGTAAACATTTGCATTTGAAAGAACTTTATACAAACTTTATAAATGTTTAATTTAATGCATAAATAATGAACTATTTTAAATTTAAAATTAAAACCGCAAAAGCTAAACGAAAATAAAATATTTTATGGTAAAAAAATCCCTCTCTCGTCAAATAAAACCTTTAAAGTAACTTCCACAAATGACACAACTTTTCTTTTCGTTTTTTGTTTATCTTGACTACTGTAATCGCTTTGGTAAATATTACAAGGATCCGACTGAGTTTATATATCGCATCATGCTGCCAAGCCATCTGCTGGGCGACGTGGAAAGGGGCATGAGGTCTAAAGAAAATAATCCTTCTCTTCTAAGTCAGCTGGCTCATATTCATTGCAGAATATTTGCTGTTTTGATTTACTAAAAGTATCCTTTGCTGGATTTCAAGGAGCAAAATCTACTTTATCTGTTTATTGTTTATTATTACAGGAAGGGTGGCGGGAGCTTCTTATTTAACGAGGAATGCAACAGTTAAATAAATCAGCATGAACACAATTAAATCTGTAAAATTATACAATATTGAAAGTAATTTTATAAAAACATCTCAATCCTTGCTAAAATGTCCTTTATAAAAAAAAAAAAATGTATTTGAAATTATTTAGGGGTTCATGACATGGCAATTTTTGGTATCTATATGTGCGGAGAGTGTGAGAGAGAGACGATCAAACCAAGTATGCCAGACAGAAGTATAGAGGCAAACCGTGATTGCTGACCTTCACGAATTTGCAACTAAACACTTTTTGGAATGTGCAATTTATAATGAACAGCCTACTCAAGTGGAGGTCACGAGTTCAATTCCTGCCTAGACCCTGTGTGTTTTTCTCTGGAAAAGGTGAAGGCTATGCACAAAACACAAGTTACATCTACTCTCTGCCTACGGAAACACAAGTTTACATTGCATTTGGCGGCGTAATGTGGAACACCAATTTTCACAAAATATTCATAGAATTTGGGCTGTTTGCCCCCAATGGGTTAACGAGTTATTTAATTACTGACAAATATATAAGAAATATATTCGTATTCTATATACATTTCAAATATCGCATGTATAAAAACATTATTTGAACTTAAGGGAACAAAATTTATTGCGTTTCCCAATTCGCCGCACAGTAAGTGCTAACGAATTTCAGGCACAAAATGAATTTATTTTCGTCTCTATCGCAAGACCAAGTGTATCCTAGAAAATGTGCAAAATCCCAGTCTGTACAAGACCGAGTGTACCCTGCTTTGATAGTTAACATTATACATCTGCTGGTCATATCCTTTACAGAATGGACTCTCAAACTGGGACCTCTCTTGTCAATTACCCTGCATGTAAAGAATACTTTTTTGGAGTTGCGCTCGTTGAAATGCCATCAAAATTTAAATATTATTTTAGTTATTTAGTCGCCATGGTTGACTTGTATAATTCGAAATCCGGTACAGCTATTTTGACAAACTATTCACAGCATTTGCAACAGTATGACGCCAATAAATTTTCGAAAGTGGGTTTCCAGATGTTCCAATTATCTCTGGTTCATCGACGTATATAATACAAAAGAATTAAATCTCTCGATTGCAGAGGCCATTGGCCCATTGATTGGACCATCTCGTAAAGTTATTCTTTTATCAAAAGTTTATATGATAGAACTAATTGAAGTGATGCATATGATGGGCTGTTGGTTTTAAATACTGCAAAAATTGGATCCAAAATCTTTTCTAAACATATTTCATTAAGTTGAAGGATACAATACGGTTGATGAACGGGAAACGAATTGTTTTATTTGTTTTTTGGGCTACGACTTCTTCTGTAGGCACTGTTCTGCGTCTCACGCAAAGAACAATATAATTAAAAATAAATGTAATCAGAAAAAAAGCACTGTAAAGCTAATTCCTGCTCGGAAAGACGACTATGTACACGATAAAAGATCCATAATAAGTTTAACGAACAGTTTGATTATAATTTCATTCCTTTTGCAAGTGCAAGTTCCTCCATTATAGCATGTGCAACAAAACTAAATAAAATCAGCTGCTTTTAATGAGCTGTCAAATAAAGCAATGTTGCCAACATAAAAAAACGGCCAATACTAATTAAAAATAATATTAATACAGTAAGACAATAAGTAACTAAAAGCTTTTGTTCGGTACAAGCAAAGCGAATTATATAAAAAGTTTAAATTTTCCGCATGAGCAACATTTGTGCTTAAATTCTGTCACAAAAAAAAAAAAAAAAAAAAAAAAAAAAAAAAAAAAAAAAAAAAAAAAACATTAAATCCCCGGGCCATCTATAAGAAAAAAAACAAAGAACATGTACTCTTAGTTATTAAAGCAAAAGCATAATGCTATCAAGTTTCAGAAGCTCCTACACAGCTCTACACACACACACACACACACACCAATGCAAATGTGTGTATTTATTCAGTTATATTTTATGTTTTTGGGCATCATTTACGTGAGCTGAAGTTCGAATGTCTTCAAATACTGTGCACTTATACAGTTATACAGGCATGCATGCATAAGCATGCTTATGCTTATTAATTTAAAGTTTTTATTAAATTTTTATTTGTTGTTTTTATTGTTCGAAATAACTTTTATTTCACAATTCCATGCTATAGAGGTAATTTTTTTTTTTTTTTTTTTTTTTTTTTTTTTTTGGTTTTTTAAGTTGTGATTCGTACGTAATTGCTGGCATTTGCATCTGCATCGGATATGACTTATTTGTGGATACTTCAATTGCCATTAAGTAATTTTGCCATTTTAAATATTCTGCCCGGTTTTTGCTTGATAGTTTCTTAAAACGGAAACATTTAATGCCGCAAACAGACATTTTAAATACGACTGTCTGTAAGGAAATATTTTAATTCGGTATTAAGTTGCAATTTTTTAAATATTCAAGCATGAAAATTAAAAAAATGAGATCAATTTCAAAACAAACACAAAAACAAAAAAATAAAAAAAACAGAATGTAATCAAAGTGGTTTAACGTGTTACGAGTTAAGAAAACTTAAGCTTAAAAAGCTATTCGAGGGTCACTTCATCAGTGCATTCATTTTGGTGGTGGCTTTATAATTTATTTAGCATACTTAATTAATTTATTTATTACATTATGTTTTAATTCTATATTTTTCAAGCTCCACTTTTATAATTATTTATTAATTTAATTTGTTCTCTTTTCTTTACAAAGAAAAAAATATTTATGCATTTGAAATTGTTTGATTTTTTACACGGCTGTATTTTAAGCAATTTCGTCGTAGAGATCCTTCATTTTCTAAACTATATATTTTTTTATTTATTTCTGAATGGAAAATAAAATAAATAATTTAATCTTGTATGAACTCGACAATTTAAGAAAAAAAAATTGTCTCTAAGATAATGGGTTCAAGAATGATTGATTGTACGGTCGATAAGCAGTTGGGGAACGGAATAAAAATTTCCAATTGTGCAGAAGCCTTCTTTCTTCTTTATCATTAATCTTTTTAAATTAAAATAGATCCACGCTTAGATCCATATTTTTTACACTTCTTCCTTTTTCCACTTGAAGGTTTTTGGTAAAATCTCACTACAATTAAAATACAACGCTGCTCTGCGTTGCACATATGTACTGTAGAAAGCAATACTTCATTAATTAGAAAAAAAAATTTTTGCATATCGAGAAGACGCAAAAAATACTGGTTATTCTGAATGATGCCAACTAGCGTATCTATCCAGAATAAATTCGAAATTGATATTGCAAATAAAGTTATTTCTTCAAGACTTATGGCTTCGGTACTTTGAACTAGTGTATCACCAGTCTAATCAACATTATGGCGAGATTACTCGCAGATTGCTTACTTTCGGGTCTTAAAATGGCAAGCGAAGAAGTGGATGAAAATGTAATGTGTGCTGGTCACACTCGTTTTAGACTCAGTATGTTTACAAGAAATCTTTTTTTTTTATTAAGCAAGTATTTTTTAAGTCCACCAATCGGAGGATAATCACTTCTTCCACAATACTTTGGCTTTCCTAATAGTTATGGGTCCTTGGCCGAAGAAGTACTATTACAAAACCACGATGAAAAATTGTGCATGTATCCAACTGTTATGAAAATTGTTCGCTGGTAAAGATTAGACGACAAGTGACTGTGACTTCACCACTTAAACATTAGAGGACAAGTGACTGTGACTTCACTACCAGCTCAGCGTTGCACTTCAATTAAAAGCTTGAATTGAATTAAGCACTTCAGAAATGTTTATTTGGTTATGGCTTACGGAGGCCAGAATAGAACGCACGATCTTAATTCTGAGTCACAGAGAATACGTCATGTGTATACTTTGCACTTACAATAAATAACTGTCCTTTAACCTTCAAGTACGACAGTTGGGAAGCTTCAATCATTTCGCATACTTTCAGCACTTTGAGAAGTGGCATTTGGTGATTGACTATTGACGGAAAAAGCATTAAAATGGAAAATAAATTTATCGAGGCCATTCAAGTGTCCACATGCCTCCATAACGAAAGTTTGGTAGAAATCAGAATTAAAATAAAGAAAGCGTGGGGTGCTGAGGCAATTTCGGCAAGCAAAGATTGTGGGCGTTAATGTCCATTAATAGAGTACAAAGTATACGTTACCAAGTATTCTATGTGACTCGCCCTTTAGTACTTTATAATTGCCATACTTACTAACCAGTCAAATTTTCGCAAGACACTGACAAGCAGGGGTTTCCTAATATTGCACACTTTTACTTCGTTGCATTTTTAAAAGTGTTGCTGAAACCGGCTTGGAGTCCAACGATTGAAAAGCATCTGCTGCTGTTGGCAAATTTCAGTGGCAATTAAAACTGTTTTAAAAAGTACAAGTACTGAAGGAAGACATGTGCGTATTCATACTTCCGTACTGACAACCAGTCCATAAACGCCCAGCCATACCTGTGAACACTGGTTTATAAATATGTGTATATGTATTGTTATGTAGATGCATGCAAAGGGTTAAATGTCAAAGAATTGTCAATTGCCACCAACCATGTAAAGATTACAACATTTCCTTATTGCTGCTGATAATGAGGTATTGGAACGTAACAAAATGTGAAAAGGAAAACGCAACAGCAGAGCTGGAAAACGGTATTATTATGCGAAGGCAACAAAAGAAGCAAAACACCTTAAAATGTACAGTTCACTGCCCTCCTTTTTATTTTAAAAAATATACATTTTGGCTGAGTGCATTCACACATTTGCAAGATCATTTGTATTTGTATTTGATTACAATCATATTTTTGTGCGTATGTTTGTGTTTGTGAATTTTTAGGGGAAATAAAAGCAAACACCGGACGCCAATTAAAAGCAGAAAAAAATTGCTGTTTCACACTTAATAGCTCTTTGGGGTCTCAGAGCCCCGCACCGTAATATAACACTGTGAGACTGTGCGAGAGGTTTCTGCCAAGTCCAGCATGAGTTAAGCGAAGAATATTAAATTAAATAAACAGAAGAGTGGCAGAAGAAAATAGAAAAAAAAATATATATTTTTTTTCTTCTTCTTAAGCCCAACATATCCTTTGTTGCCGTAGTCTAGAGAGCTGTTTGTAAGCCGGCAAAGCAATTTGAGCGTACACGCAACATACCCGTATAGCACTCGCATTCAATGTCCATGCAATGACAATAAATTTTAAAATTTTAGTGCACCAGCACGTGTCTGTCTTAACTAAAATGCACGTATGCGATGTATCCTTGCATATCATAATAAAAAGAAAAACACACACAGAAACACACACAAACATATACAACTCGCACATAACACTAGACTCATCCCCATTCAACGCAGCACATGTTACTCACAGAAGTTGTTTGTTATTTAATGCCCAGTTGGAAGTATTTCGTGAAACAAATGAATTCCACATTTTCCTCTAATGGGAAAATTTCCTGAATAATACAGGATATTGCCATTTCGCTGTTTAATTGAAAATTATAGTTTAAGGCCCTGATACACTATCCTACCCAATCGCACGATATATCAAATATGGCAAATATGGTTTAAAATCTATATCTGTGGCATGAATTTTTTGACAAGCCGTTTAATTTGCAAAATTTTCCTAAAATTACAATTTTCATGCGACCAGAGTTGCATTTAGCTTATTCAGAAAAGAAAAATTTTTATTTGCATCATGTTTATATGATAGTGTGGCACCAGAAACGCAATTTTGCGTTTATATAAGATTTTTTAGCATATAAAGGCATCACATCCGATTTTCGGAAGAATAAATCTTGTAACTCTGTAGGACAATGAAGTATAGCCTTTAAAGACATTTGACAACCGATGTGTAATTAACCCAGTTTTTCAATATTCCCCGAAACTATTAAAAAAATACCTTTCAAAATTTTCTTTTAAATTTTCCAAAAGTAGCTTTTTTAAAAATTTCAAGTTATTTTTCTTAACTCCGTATAAGCTGTGAATTCTCCCTAAAACTTTCTATAAAAATTTAGTTCATTTCAAATCTTCTTTAAATTGTAATAACAATTACAAGTTTTTTTTTCACATTCCTATTACATTTTAAAATGTAAATATTTTAAGAAATTTTTATAAAAAATTAATTTTCTTCCTATAAATTCCTATACAGAGGGAATTTCAAAAAAAAAATTTAATTTCTTAAAAATTTCTGACTGATTTTGGTTTTATAAGTTTTCTTGAAGTATAAAAATTTTTTAAAAGTGAAAATATTTTAAAAAATTTCTTAAAAATAAAATTTTCTTCTATGCTTCCAAAGAGTGAAAAGAAAAATTTAGAAAAATTTTCAATAAAAACTAGATTTTATAAGAATTTCTTACACAAACAGAATTAAGAAATTAATTATTCCCTCCGCAGAGCGAATTTTTTTTTTTAAATCCCTATATATAAAAAGCGAATTTCACACAAATTCTCTTTAAAGGCTTAATTTTTTTTCACAAATAAATAGCAATTTTTGAAAAATTCTTTACAAAAAAAAATTTGTTTTAATTTATTTATAACTTTACCATAAAATTTATAAAAAAAAGTGTTTCTTTAAAAGTGCCTTTAAAAGGTTAATTATTTTATAAATTACCTATAAATGCTAATTTTTAAAAAATTCTTTATAAAAATTTTTGTTTTTAATTTATTTATATATTAACTATAAAATTTATAAAAAAAAACACAAATCTCATAAAAATTTCGTATAAAGGGTTAATTTTTTTTTATAAATTCCTTATAAATAGTAATTTTTTAAAAATTTTTTACAATAAATTTTATGTTTTAATTTATTTACAAATTTACCATAAAATTTACAAAAATACATATTTCATAAAATTTTTTTTTAATTTTTTTTATTCTTTATGAATTTGTTAAAAAAAAAAAGTAATTTTTAAAAAAGTTCTATACATAAATTTTTGTTTTTACATTTGTTTATAAATTTACCATAAAATTTATAAAAAAACGTATTTCATAAAAACTGCCTTTAAAGGGTTAAATTTTTTTATAAATTCCTTATAAACAGTAATTTCTGAAAAATTTCTTACAATAATTTTTGTTTTTAATTTATTTATAAATTAATGATAAAATTTACAAAAAACAGAAATGTTAACAAAACTGCCTTTAAAGGGTTAATTTTTTAATGAATCCCCTATAAAGAATGTTTTCTAAAAAAATTCCTTACGAAAATTTTTCTTTTGAAAAATGTTTTCTTATATTTTCTGTGAGTGTGAGCTTCTTAGAAATTCCCTATAAAATTTTTCTCTATCAAATTTTAATTTCCAATAAATAAATATAATTTTTTAAAAATCAGTTATAATATGAAGAGTGTAAAACTTTTGATTTTCTTTTGAAAAGAGACTTTTTAAATTTACAAAGTAAATTTAATTAAAGATCTTGTGCAAAACTAAAAAAAAATCCTTAGTCAAATTAGCGCTTTTTTCCATATTAGCGCTTTTTCTTGATAAAGCTTTTTGCTATGGTTTTTAATGCTGAACTTGGGCTTATATTACTTTTTATAGCTGATTTTATGTCTTAGCATACGAGTATATTTCACTTATATTTACTGGCATTCAGGGAAAATAAAAATTTGCAATTTTCATAAGGTAGCTACCTTAGTCAAATTAGCGCTTTTTTTCATATTAGCGCTTTTTCTTGATAAAGCCTTTTGCTACGGTTTTTAATGCTGAACTTGGGCTTATATTACTTTTTATAGCTGATTTTATGTCTTAGCATACGAGTATATTTCACTTATATTTACTGGCATTCAGGGAAAATAAAAATTTGCAATTTTCATAAGGTAGCTACCTTAGTCAAATTAGCGCTTTTTTCCATATTAGCGCTTTTTCTTGATAAAGCCTTTTGCTATGGTTTTTAATGCTGAACTTGGGTTTATATTACTTTTTCTTGTTGATTTTATGTCTTAGAATACGAGTATATTTCACTTATATTTACTGGCATTCAGGGAAAATAAAAAATTGCAATTTTCATAAGGTAGCTACCTTAGTCAAATTAGCGCTTTTTTTCATATTAGCGCTTTTTCTTGATAAAGCCTTTTGCTACGGTTTTTAATGCTGAACTTGGGCTTATATTACTTTTTATAGCTGATTTTATGTCTTAGCATACGAGTATATTTCACTTATATTTACTGGCATTCAGGGAAAATAAAAATTTGCAATTTTTATAAGGTAGCTACCTTAGTCAAATTAGCGCTTTTTTCCATATTAGCGCTTTTTCTTGATAAAGCCTTTTGCTATGGTTTTTAATGCTGAACTTGGGCTTATATTACTTTTTATAGCTGATTTTATGTCTTAGCATACGAGTATATTTCACTTATATTTACTGGCATTCAGGGAAAATAAAAATTTGCAATTTTCATAAGGTAGCTACCTTAGTCAAATTAGCGCTTTTTTCCATATTAGCGCTTTTTCTTGATAAAGCCTTTTGCTACGGTTTTTAATGCTGAACTTGGGCTTATATTACTTTTTATAGCTGATTTTATGTCTTAGCATACGAGTATATTTCACTTATATTTACTGGCATTCAGGGAAAATAAAAATTTGCAATTTTCATAAGGTAGCTACCTTAGTCAAATTAGCGCTTTTTTCCATATTAGCGCTTTTTCTTGATAAAGCCTTTTGCTATGGTTTTTAATGCTGAACTTGGGCTTATATTACTTTTTATAGCTGATTTTATGTCTTAGCATACGAGTATATTTCACTTATATTTACTGGCATTCAGGGAAAATAAAAATTTGCAATTTTCATAAGGTAGCTACCTTAGTCAAATTAGCGCTTTTTTCCATATTAGCGCTTTTTCTTGATAAAGCCTTTTGCTATGGTTTTTAATGCTGAACTTGGGCTTATATTACTTTTTATAGCTGATTTTATGTCTTAGCATACGAGTATATTTCACTTATATTTACTGGCATTCAGGGAAAATAAAAAATTGCAATTTTCATAAGGTAGCTACCTTAGTCAAATTAGCGCTTTTTTTCATATTAGCGCTTTTTCTTGATAAAGCCTTTTGCTACGGTTTTTAATGCTGAACTTGGGCTTATATTACTTTTTATAGCTGATTTTATGTCTTAGCATACGAGTATATTTCACTTATATTTACTGGCATTCAGGGAAAATAAAAAATTGCAATTTTCATAAGGTAGCTACCTTAGTCAAATTAGCTCTTTTTTTCATATTAGCGCTTTTTCTTGATAAAGCCTTTTGCTACGGTTTTTAATGCTGAACTTGGGCTTATATTACTTTTTATAGCTGATTTTATGTCTTAGCATACGAGTATATTTCACTTATATTTACTGGCATTCAGGGAAAATAAAAATTTGCAATTTTCATAAGGTAGGTACCTTAGTCAAATTAGCGCTTTTTTCCATATTAGCGCTTTTTCTTGATAAAGCTTTTTGCTATGGTTTTTAATGCTGAACTTGGGTTTATATTACTTTTTCTTGTTGATTTTATGTCTTAGAATACGAGTATATTTCACTTATATTTACTGGCATTCAGGGAAAATAAAAATTTGCAATTTTCATAAGGTAGCTACCTTAGTCAAATTAGCGCTTTTTTCCATATTAGCGCTTTTTCTTGATAAAGCCTTTTGCTATGGTTTTTAATGCTGAACTTGGGCTTATATTACTTTTTAAAGCTGATTTTATGTCTTAGCATACGAGTATATTTCACTTATATTTACTGGCATTCAGGGAAACTAAAAATTTGCAATTTTCATAAGGTAGCTACCTTAGTCAAATTAGCGCTTTTTTCCATATTAGCGCTTTTTCTTGATAAAGCCTTTTGCTATGGTTTTTAATGCTGAACTTGGGCTTATATTACTTTTTAAAGCTGATTTTATGTCTTAGCATACGAGTATATTTCACTTATATTTACTGGCATTCAGGGAAACTAAAAATTTGCAATTTTCATAAGGTAGCTACCTTAGTCAAATTAGCGCTTTTTTCCATATTAGCGCTTTTTCTTGATAAAGCCTTTTGCTATGGTTTTTAATGCTGAACTTGGGCTTATATTACTTTTTATAGCTGATTTTATGTCTTAGCATACGAGTATATTTCACTTATATTTACTGGCATTCAGGGAAAATAAAAATTTGCAATTTTCATAAGGTAGGTACCTTAGTCAAATTAGCGCTTTTTTCCATATTAGCGCTTTTTCTTGATAAAGCTTTTTGCTATGGTTTTTAATGCTGAACTTGGGTTTATATTACTTTTTCTTGTTGATTTTATGTCTTAGAATACGAGTATATTTCACTTATATTTACTGGCATTCAGGGAAAATAAAAATTTGCAATTTTCATAAGGTAGCTACCTTAGTCAAATTAGCGCTTTTTTCCATATTAGCGCTTTTTCTTGATAAAGCCTTTTGCTATGGTTTTTAATGCTGAACTTGGGCTTATATTACTTTTTAAAGCTGATTTTATGTCTTAGCATACGAGTATATTTCACTTATATTTACTGGCATTCAGGGAAACTAAAAATTTGCAATTTTCATAAGGTAGCTACCTTAGTCAAATTAGCGCTTTTTTCCATATTAGCGCTTTTTCTTGATAAAGCCTTTTGCTATGGTTTTTAATGCTGAACTTGGGCTTATATTACTTTTTATAGCTGATTTTATGTCTTAGCATACGAGTATATTTCACTTATATTTACTGGCATTCAGGGAAAATAAAAATTTGCAATTTTCATAAGGTAGCTACCTTAGTCAAATTAGCGCTTTTTTCCATATTAGCGCTTTGTCTTGATAAAGCTTTTTGCTATGGTTTTTAATGCTGAACTTGGGTTTATATTACTTTTTCTTCTTGATTTTATGTCTTAGCATACGAGTATATTTCACTTATATTTACTGGCATTCAGGGAAAATAAAAATTTGCAATTTTCATAAGGTAGCTACCTTAGTCAAATTAGCGCTTTTTTCCATATTAGCGCTTTTTCTTGATAAAGCCTTTTGCTATGGTTTTTAATGCTGAACTTGGGCTTATATTACTTTTTATAGCTGATTTTATGTCTTAGCATACGAGTATATTTCACTTATATTTACTGGCATTCAGGGAAAATAAAAAATTGCAATTTTCATAAGGTATCTACCTTAGTCAAATTAGCGCTTTTTTTCATATTAGCGCTTTTTCTTGATAAAGCCTTTTGCTACGGTTTTTAATGCTGAACTTGGGCTTATATTACTTTTTATAGCTGATTTTATGTCTTAGCATACGAGTATATTTCACTTATATTTACTGGCATTCAGGGAAAATAAAAATTTGCAATTTTCATAAGGTAGCTACCTTAGTCAAATTAGCGCTTTTTTCCATATTAGCGCTTTTTCTTGATAAAAATCTCAAATTTAAAAAATTTTGAAAAAAGTTTCCATTATTTTAAAGGCCTTAGAAAGCGCCATGAAGGACTGTACAATCACTAAAATTTTTTTGAAATTGTGAAAATAATTAGAAATTTATATGTCTGTTGCTTGTCCTGTTTTGTCCTTTAATGGTTTCATGTATACACCCCTGCAAGGGAGTTTAATTTATTTTTAATATTATATTTTTGCCTCTTAAACTGGTTTATGAGTAATCATGCGTAATCATGACCGCATTGCTGGGTGCATGTGTGTGAGTTTCGCCCAACACTGAAGCAGAAGCACTTTGATGTCTTATATGAAAATATTAAACTGCCGCCATCAGGTGTCTTAAGGGGACATGTTTCCCTGTAATCTGTCAGCAATAAATTTTGAAAGAAAGAAAGTATTGCTATCAAAGGAAGATGACGCACTTTCAAAAATGTCCTTCACGGATAGTAAATGGCTTTCAGGAAGAATAAAAATAGCTTAATGACGTTTCAGGTGGTTGCCAAGCATTTGCTTTGTAGCCGTTAAATACGTTAAGGACAAAAGCTCAACGTCTGCTTTGTCGCATTATTATTTGAAGAGCGTCCTTTCCTTCACTGTCGTTAGCCCAGGTGAAGGGAGCCAAAAGCAGACAACACGACAACACACCTTTTATTAATGTGTACACACTTATTATACAAACAAGTACGCACTTACAATTCATAAATAAACTTTATTTTCAACTGTAACCGTAAAAGCACAATTATATGATTATTTCTTGCCTGAAGTAGAGCAACTTGTGGAAAAAAATATTTATAATCTTTTTTTTTTCTGGCCTCCACTATTTCAGGGAAAAGCTGCTTTTGATGATAAATCAAATTTTTATTGTTGCGGTTTCGTATTGAGGCAACTACAAAACCAAAAAAAAAAAAAAAAAGAAAGAAAAAAACGTAACAAATGCAGTGATTGATATATTTCGTACACGAAATGGTTTAGTAATTGAATGCCGCCGTTAAGCTTTAAACTGTAATGAGTTCATAAGCAAAAGCAAATAATTAAATAAATTAATTAAAAAAGCAGTCATAAAAAGTTGACTGCTTAACACTATAAATGATAGCAGGGATGGAAAAAGGTAAGCGAATTTGGAAAAATTTTAAAGCTCTCACTTCTGGAGCTTTTCCACACTTGAGCCGTTCTAGGGAAAAAGGATAATATTTTAGCACATTTTCGATCATTTTTACGTCATAGAATAGATAGAATAAATAAATCATGTAAAATACAGTCCTAAGACCCTCTCTAGGTATGCAAAGCTTTCTCTCAATGGTGTTTTAAGCTTAAAAATGAACAATAGCACATATGAAGTTTTTGTACTCAACATTTTGCTCTTAAGAAATATTTTAATATCGCAATAGTGGAATGAAAGAACACTCTCAATGTACTTGATAAAGAGATACAATTCTCGTATTCTTTTTTACAATAACAATAAAAAAAAATTAAAAAATTAACCAAAACTGATTTATATATCTTTTATCATTTCAAGCATTCTGAAATACACAACGAAAAGATACGATTTGATAAGATTTGTTTTGAGTGAAACTTTCAAATAAAGAGTTCCAGAGTTGGCACTACACGACTACCAAACACACATTCTGTCTAAAGAAGGTTGAATTGTACAAAAAAAAAGTAATAAAAATTGTTTTTAAAAATTATTTTTGATTATTTGAAGATTTACTTTTCAGAAATTTATTATTTTTTCCAAAATATTAAATTGATATCCCGCAGTAATAAATAACTAATCCAAAGCAGGATTCTATGAAGGCCGGAAATCTATCACATGTAACATTTTAAAATTTTACTTTTATATATTTTTTTATATAAATTTTTTCTATTTAACTTTTCTCTTAATTTATATACCTCTCCCTCCACTTTTTATATTTGTTTTAATAATTATTTTTTTTAATAAATTACGTTTTGCTTGGCGTTTAATAAAACTTACATTTTTTTATTTAATTTAATTTTAATTTTTTTTTAATTTAATATAGTTTATTTGATTTCAATTTTTTTATTTATATAAATGTATTATATTTATAAGAATATTTGTAATTTTTTTTAATTTTAATAATTTCTTTTCAAATACCAATTTTCTTAAAAATTAACTTTTGGAAATTTAATTTTTTTAATTCTGTGTTTCTATTTATTTTTTTAAATGCGATTTCTTTTAGATGATTTTTTATGGTTTTTAGGGAAATGTATTTAAATTTTATCTCCATTTTAAAATTTTACTTTTATATGTTTTTTTATATAAATTTTTTTTATTTAACTTTTAGTGATTAATTTTCAAATATTTTTATTTAATAAAAATAAATTTAACAAAAAACTGTCATATTTAAAACTTATCCGAATATAATTTTGATGTGGCAAAAAGGAAATCGGCTCGTTGCAATTTTTTTAATTTTTTTAAAAAGTTGCTTATAAAAAATCCTAGTTTTAAAAAAGCCTTTTCATAAGGATTTCTGCAAAATAAAAATTTTAAAATTCTTTTTTTATTTTTTTTTTTAAATAATTTCACCTTTATATTATTTGAATTTTTTTTTTTTTATTTTTTTATTTTTTTTTAACTAACTCTACTTCAAAACTTTTGACTTGTCTGCAGGAAAATACCCAGCGTCTAGGCAGAAATCGAACCTGCGATCTTCGGTTCATTAGGCTGAGCATTATTCACTCGCCTATATAAAAAAATATGGTCATATGTAGGCTTCCCTGCAATTGTTTTCAAAGCTCTGATTTGAAATTTCACTAGTTTTCAGTTTTACAACCAACTTTATTTAAAAAAAAAAAATTATTTTAAAAAATCCTTTTCATAAGGATTTCTGCAAAATAAAAATTTTAAAATTCTTTTTTTATTTTTTTTTTTTAAATAATTTCACCTTTATATTATTTGAATTTTTTTTTTTATTTTTTTATTTTTTTTTAACTAACTCTACTTCAAAACTTTTGACTTGTCTGCAGGAAAATACCCAGCGTCTAGGCAGAAATCGAACCTGCGATCTTCGGTTCATTAGGCTGAGCATTATTCACTCGCCTATATAAAAAAATATGGTCATATGTAGGCTTCCCTGCAATTGTTTTCAAAGCTCTGATTTGAAATTTCACTAGTTTTCAGTTTTACAACCAACTTTATTTCAAAGTAAGTGAGAATTGCAAAGCGCATCGTATACCAAAACCCTCTGCAAACTGAAAAACTAAGAATTGCTGCAGCAAAGCTGGCAAAAACAAAATCTGAAAAGTAGTCAAGTTTAAATAAATACTTTTTTGGTTAACCGGCATCTGCCAGCTCTGGAACTTTTGATTAGAAAAATTTCACTCGAAACAAATCTTACTAAGGTATCTTGTCGTAATGTGTTCCAGCACGCTTAATATGATACAACGGTTTCCTTTATATTTCTCCTATGAATATTAGATTTTAATTAATTTTTAATGGAATATCGACTTGGCCGTGCAGGTGATTTTAATATTGATAAGTTTCTTATTTCGTTAAAACTGGAGAAAATCACTTAATAGTGCCAAATGGCGTGACGTTTCTACTACGAGTTTTTTTTTTAAACATGGTATGTGTGTGCAAACCCGAAATTCCAATATACACAAATACATGCAGAGACACATGCACAGATACAATACACAGATACAAACGCTTGTGTATGAAAGATAACAAGATTAATTAATTAATAACTCTGGAGCATGTTATGAATAAAGTTATTTAAAATTTTTTTTTTTTTGGTGGTCCACATGAGGGGGAACTTCTTAAATTAATAATTTTCAATTTAATTCGACAGAAAGTATAATTTACTTTTAATTAAATACTGTTAAATTAATTAAGTGTTAACTATTAAGATATTGTTGAGCACTAAAATAACTGCTAATCAATTTTTAAAAGGGCAAAGAAAAGAGATTCATATCGCATGCTCGAGTAGCTGCCAATTATATGAATCACTTGAGTTAAAAATTCATACCTGATAAAACGAACTCTTGTTGGCAACGTACGTACCTGTAAGAAGAAGAGATAAAATTAAATATAAAAAACGTATCTAATGACTATTATGACAGATAATTCATCATATCAAAAATGTAGATAACAAAATACTTAACGAAAAATGTTTATTTTTAAGGGCGTGCAAGTTTCACTAAAATTTAGCTATTCTTTGCCATACCTTTTAAGTTATTTAAGTTCTTGAGTACTGCGACCCAATTCAGCCTTTTTCTTAAAAAAAAAAAAAAACTTGTAATTACTTGAGCACTCGTAGCTACCAACAACAACAAAATATCTATAAGAAAAGTGGATCATGTACGACAATAATGTGCGAGGTCATGGTGGCAAAGCCAGGATTGACGCTTCGAAAGGTTATGGTGACCCTTTGGTGGGATTGGAAACAAGTCATCCACTTTGAGGTGATTCTACATTTTACTGGCAACAGGTGATGAGATTGAAGCAAGCAATCGAAAAAAAAACGACTACAACTGATCAACTGATCAAGAAGGGGTTCGTCTTCATTACGATAATGCTACCCCACACACATCTTTGATGACTCGGCAAAAATTGGCAGAGTTTAACTGGGAAGTTATGATATATAAACCATATACCCCTGACCTTGCACCATCGAACTACCATTTCTTTCGATGCATGCAGAACTCCCTTAATGGAGTAAACTTGCCTTCAAGAGAATCCTGCGAAAATTACTTGTCGCAGTTGTTCGCGCAGAAACCAGAAAAGTTTCACTCTGATGGAATAATGCCTCTAGTGGAGGAATAGGAAAAAGTGCTTGACAAAAATTGTATAAATTTAGTTCAATAAAGTTAATGTTAATTTAAAAAAAAATAAGTTAAAATTTGATTAGAATTACGAAAAGACTTTTTCAACTAGCCTGTATATAAAATCTATCATAAAAAATTTAAATGACAGTAAAACGAGGGATAACTGTAAGGGTAATATAAAATATTATATCAATTTGAGAATATATTTTCACTCCAAATTGATCCAGCATTCGACGTTAAATTGCAGCTCAAACTATAAGTTATCAGCTAATCTCAGCCTGTCATTTGCCAACAGCTTTCTTTCCTTGTGTGAGGAACATATGCAGGATACGATCAAAAAAAAAAAAAAAAAAAAAACATGTCAATCATTGTAAATGCCTGAGTGTCATATTTTTATTGTTTAAATGAGACTTACAAATAAACTTGTCAATCGTCGTTTATTTTGCTCCTTCAAATTGTTCGTTTGTAGAAAAGTTGTCACCGATTACACAACAATTGAATTTAATTTACTCATTAACTGAAAATAACCAAATTTTGCGATATTGAGCATTTACAGCTGACAAAGCGCTTGAGCATTCGAAAAAGAACGAAAACACGTGCATACACTTGCGCTTAATAAATCTAGATTTGCTAAGCTTACCATGAATTTAAACGTGGTTTAAACTCTTCGTAATTTAAACAAGCTAATATGGCAGCACTGCAATAAATGTCAAAAAACAGCTGTTTTTTTGCAATATGCTACCAGCTTAAGGCTGTGATTTAATATCATACACAATCGTAGGATTTCTCTAACTGTGTATGTGTGCTTAAAAAAAGTGGGCAGCGTGGCGTAAAAATACATCCGTGCTAAAGGTTCTTTTGACAATCCGTAATTCATAAAATTACAATTTGATTAAAATCTGCTAAAGCGGTTTCTAAATTCTGCAAATTCAATTCTCTTTTTGGTCTAAACCAAGTTTAAACAGACAAATGTATAAATCAGTAAAAATAAAGTAAAAGCTTAATTCAGAGTTGCATTTATTTCAATCAGTGCAGAAATAATATGTTTGAATTATATTTTTGTGATAGTGTGGCAACAACCAGGCAATTTTCATGCGATTTTTTAAAATTAATTGAAATTACAACCGATTTTTGTGTGAATAAACTGCCCGACTGTGTAGGATAGTGATTATTTCGATTCGAAGCAAACTTTACCCCAATAATCTTCAGCCGATTAATTCAACGCAAGACATTCATATACAATTTTTCAACTCTCATTTTTTTCAGCATAAACTTGAAATTTGTCACAATCGCATGTTTCATAAACTTAGTTTAAACCCACAATTTTCTGCATTTAAACGTGGCTTAAATTTTTGGTGATTTGTACAGTAACGCTTAGACATACTTTAGACGAAAAAGAGACTTCAATTTGCACTGATTTAGTAGGCATTAGATGCTCATGTGGTTTTGATCACCTGTAGGGCACTCAACAGCTGTTGTGTGCAAGATTGTTTACTTCGCAATGCCTCTTTTCCCAGAGAAGATTTAGTGAATAAAAAAAGGACTTCATGGGAGGGTCCTCAGTTAAAAAATTTCTAATTAGTTTAGTTTGAAAGAAAAAGAACAATGAATATTTTAAGGCTTGAGTTGGGCAGTCTTATAAAGTACTTGGACTGATTTATGGCAAGGACTGAATTACTTTTTTTGGACTCGTGACCCAAAATAAATTTAAATGGATTGTTTCCCATTGAAATCTCTGTTGGCTTATATTATTCGGTATTAACGTTTTTTAAAAATGTTTTTATTCTTTTCCAGCGATTTTTTTACAACATTCTCTATTGATGGAATACGAACTGCACCCTTTCGAGTTTTCTAAAATATTTTCCATTTTATATGTTGATACGTTAAATTAGTAATACAAATAACAACAAGTGCTGTGCTTTAGATCTCCTTTTAGTCATTAAGTAAAAAATGTGCATTCATGACTTCTATGCCAAAATGCATAGCGTAGGTCTCAGTAAGAAAGGCCCTAACTCGCTTTTTTTTTGTAATAGATTTCTTTAGTGACTTCAGTGTATGAACTAAATATGCATTGCAATCGCTAAAAAAAAATCTATTCCAAAAAAAAGCGAGTTAGGGCCTTTGTAAGTGAGACGAGCCATATGCAACTATAAATGCAAGTGGATTGTTTATTTTTAAAAATATCTGTATAATTTTTACCAGACATAAAAAATAAAACAAGTTGTTGGCTTAAAATACAAATAAAAATATTTTTGCACACAATTTAACTGCAAGAAAAAACGTTTATTCAGATTAAAGTTTTTTGTTCTCATAAAACTAGAAGTTGTAACGAGTCCAACTCCAACGTTGCAATTAAAACAAAAATATGCACGTTATTCACATAAACATAGCAACTATCTTTAAATTTTAATATTATGCGGCCTTCATTAAAAAACTATTTAAAAAAAGCAATCAAAAATAAATAGCAAATCGAAGCAAAAAAAGAAGAAAAATATCGCTTACCCGATTTATATTGAAAGTTATATTTTTTTATATTTTTCCAATTTCCTTAATATTGCACGAAATGGAAATTCACTTAAGAAAACCAAGTTCGCTGTCTAACTAATTACTTTTTTGCGTAATTGTGTTACCAAAAGACTGGAGAACTGATAATAAAATAAATAAGCCGATTTTTTTTAAAGTAGCATAAGTCCACTTTTTAAAAAAAAAAACTAAACACTGATTTTAGTCAGCTACAGACTGTTTCCTACCATTTAATCGAAACTATTTCCACATGAAATAAATAAATAAAGTTTTGATTTACAATGCCATCGTTTAAGTATTCACCGTAAATACTTTAAATGCTGACTGTAAAAAAAATGAGCTTAAAATATCTGTTTATTTCATTTAAAGATCTTAACTCGAATGAACTATAAAAATTTCTATAAAAATCTGGATATAAATATGCTACTGTTTTTATTTCTTGTAATAGATTATTTTTGAAAACAGTACAAGTCCATGTGGATCTAAAATTTTTTTTATTTTTTCAAATAATTTTGTTTTAAATATTATTTCATAATAAAATTTAAAAGAGTTCGCACTGTTCACAATTAGCCAATATTTTTAGATTGATTCAAACGCAAATCCCTAAATATCTGAATTTATGAAACATTGGACTTGTAACACTTTCACAAAAAACTAGCCCATATGTAGCTGTGTAAAATACATTGCGATTCAGTAACTCTTTTAGCGCTAAAAGAATTTGGATTTTGGGTTTGGGCTACTAAGCATTTTTTAACGCTTTTCAACAACGTTTAAGAACAGCTGTTTTCGTTAATTTCTGGAATTAGATGTCAATAATTTTCTGGTGTTAATTTTAAGTCACGAACGTTTCATTTTTAATTTGTGGGCGTTGTTAGGTAGCTGATGTAATTCTTCAGTATTTTCTGAACTCTCAATTATTTTCCCATAGTGCAATCAGCCGTATTTGGTCTATATGATTCTTTTTTGTAAAAACCCACTATATTTAATAAAAAATATATATTCATTGCTTATTCTTCCATCTTCTTTCAGTTTGTCTCTAAATGATTTATCAATTGATGGACAGAAAAAATAAATATTTTTTTTTTCTTGCTTAATGCTTCTTTACCTAATAAAGCCACATGTGTTCCCTTCATTTCATTGGCAGTATTAATTAAACAAGAAGAAGAAAAGATTGCCTGTCATCTTTCTTTTGCGTCTTTCGTAAGCTATTGTTCTAAATCGGTCTTATATATTATATATTGTGTGCATTTGCAAAGTTTTTTCAAATTAAATTCTCTGCTAAAAAGCTCCTCGGCCCACACACACGACACTAATTTTTACTCTGCAACAGAAATTAGTTGGATTAAATTTTTATGTAGGCAATTGACAACGGCAGAGAGTAGAAAATATTTATTCCAGGCAAAATTACATTAATAATATTCAAAAAATAAATCTTTTTTACTATAAAAATTTTTAAATAAAAGTTTTGCATTTTTTACTAAATTCAAGTTAATTTTATTTTTATGCAAATAAGAAAACATTTCAAAGAAATATTAATTGTATAAGTATCTCTTCTTTAAAAGAAACTTTTTTTGTTTAATATAACAATAGCGTTACTCGTTTAAAAGACGTAATTAATAGCCCTACAATTGTTTTCATCTGTCAACACAGCCAACGAATGCATCTCGTAAACGCACTGAGTAGTTTTTATTTTCATTTAGCCATCAGCTGATTATGCAATCGAAAATTTTCATTAAGTGAAAACGATTTGTAATAAATTATTGTTTAGCACTGGCCTGGTCGGCTGTGGAAGAAAGTGTAGGGATTTTGTAATGAATGAAAAAGTCAAAAAATAAACTTGAAATCATTCAAAAGCAATACGTTGTTTTATTTTGATTAAAAGTATTGAAAATATGTTGGCGCCCATATTAGCAGCTTAACGATCTTATCTAACATTATAACGATTAAAAAATTGTTAACTTCAAAAGTGAAGGCTAATTCTTAAAATAAAAAAAGTGTTCACGTATGTGTTACGTATCTGCCACAAGGCCTCCACCCAGCTACACACTAACTGAGCTTTGAAATCTCTCCTCTCCAAAAAGTGCTCTTAATTATTTAAAACTTTTGCTATTTCCCCTCATTAAAATAATTTCATACGCTCATAAGAGCTGCTTTAGTTTTACCCAATCCGTCATAAAGTCATTGAAATAAAGCTTAAGTACGGCGTGTAAAGCTGCAAAAAAAAAATAATAAAAAATAAAAAAAATAAATAAATAAAAAAGAATTCTAGTTTGATAAATTATGGTTCAATTTAATTGACTTTGAGCAATTAGATGTAGTGACGGCTGTGCAAATTGTGCAAAGCATTTAACGCCATACGGCCACGTAAATGCAGCTTAACAATAATTAAGAATTTCTAATTAAGATTTTCTAAATAAATGTTGTTACCGATATCGCTTTTCTTTACTTTTTTTCAATCTATTTAAAATAATTTTATAAGTTTAGTGGATTTCTTTTTAATAGATAGAGTATACTAACAATCACATCCGTTACGTAGTGCGAATCAGTAACTTTTAACGCTTTCGATAAGAATTTACATTATAATGACGTACAATAACTCTAAAGTGTGATTCGGTAACATCTTACGCTATGGATAAGAGTTTACGTTACAGTGGACTGTCACAACAATAAAGTGCATGTTAGTAACTTTTAATACTATCGATAAGAGTTTACGTTATAGTGACCTGCAAAAACTCTAAACTGAGACTCAGTAACTTTTAACACTATCGATAATGGTTTACGTAATAGTGACCTGCAAAAACTCTAAATTGCGACTCAGTAACTTTTTGCGCCTTCGATAAGAGTTTACATTATAGTGTCGTATAATAGCTCTAAAGTGTGATTCGGTAACTTCTTACGTTTTGGATAAGAGTTTACGTTATAGTGGACAGTCATAACAATAAAGTGCATGTTAGTAACTTTTAATACTATCGATAAGAGTTTACGTTATAGTGACCTACAATAACTCTAAACTGCGACTTAGTAACTTTTAACACTAACGATAATGGTTTACGTTATAGTGACCTGCAAAAACTCTAAATTGCGACTCAGTAACTTTTTGCGCTTTCGATAAGAATTTACATTATAATGACGTACAATAACTCTAAAATGTGATTCGGTAACTCCATACGCTATGGATAAGAGTTTACGTTATAGTTGACTATCACAACAATAAAGTGCATGTTAGTAACTTTTAGCACTATCGGTAAGGGTTTACGTTATTGTGACCTGCAAAAACTCTAAACTGCGACTCAGTAACTTTTTACGCTTTCGATAAGAGTTTACATTATAGTGTCGTACAATAGCTCTAAAGTGTAATTCGGTAACTTCTTACGCTTTCGATAAGAGTTTACGTTATAGTGACCAGCAATAACTGTAAAGTTCGTGCAACTAACTTTTTCTACGCTTACTAATGGCGTAATGAAGAATCATTCATCAACTTCTTTACAAACTGTGTAAAGCACAATGAAATATGAAACGCAGGAATTTGTTCTTTCTAAACTACAGTTTGTCTATTTAAAAAAAAAAAAAAATTTCCATTGAACAGCTGGAAAATTGAAACGTTTGTCACTTAAAATTTACACAAGAAAATTATTGACATTTAATTAACGAAAGCAGCTGTTCAGAAATTAACGAAAACGGCTGTTCTTAAACGTTGTTGAAAAGCGTTAAAAAATGCTTAGTAGCCCAAACCCAAAATCCAAATTCTTTTAGCGCTAAAAGAGTTACTGAATCGCAATGTATTTTACACAGCTACATATGGGCTAGTTTTTTGTGAAAGTGTTACAAGTCCAATGTTTCATAAATTCAGATATTTAGGGATTTGCGTTTGAATTAATCTAAAAATATTGGCTAATTGTGAACAGTGCGAACTCTTTTAAATTTTATTATGAAATAATATTTAAAACAAAATTATTTGAAAAAATAAAAAAAATTTTAGATCCACATGGACTTGTACTGTTTTCAAAAATAATCTATTACAAGAAATAAAAACAGTAGCATATTTAAATCCAGATTTTTATAGACATTTTTATAGTTCATTCGAGTTAAGATCTTTAAATGAAATAAACAGATATTTTAGGCTCATTTTTTTTACAGTCAGCATTTAAAGTATTTACGGTGAATACTTAAACGATGGCATTGTAAATCAAAACTGTATTTATTTATTTCATGCCTAAATAGATTTCGGTGGAATGGTAGGAAACAGTCTGTAGCTGACTAAAATCAGTGTTTAGTTTTTTTTTTAAAAAGTGGACTTATGCTACTTTAAAAAAAATCGGCTTATTTATTTTATTATCAGTTCTCCAGTCTTTTGTTATCACAATTACGCAAAAAAGTAACTAGTTAGACAGCTAACTTGTTTTTCTTTATTGAATTCCCATTTTGTGTAAGAAAATATTCCCTCAAGTTCTCATTTAGTTGATTAAAATTAAATTCGTTTCAAATAATTGATAGGATTCGATTCTCTCTATAAATTTATAACGATTGTTATTGACTGCATTTATTTTCCATTTTATTTGCGTTTGTTTGCATTTTAATGAAAAAAAAGTTAGGCAATGAGTAATTTTAGCAGTTTGATTTTTGTTAAAACTCTCATTTACTTGATAAAATTCCCAGCTGTTTGTTGTAAGATTTTTTCGAAAAAAGTTCCCCAATGATCTGTCGCCTGTCCACACAAAAGGCCAATTGCAATATATTTTTATATAAATAAATTAAGTTTAATAGGCAAAACACAATCATAATCACTCTAATTTCATCTTTCTCTCCGCATTAGCAATTTCTCCACTTCAATTTCCTTTCACTTCTCATTAGGCAATTATCTGAATTCATAATCGATTCTCGACATCATTAATCATGTCATTTTGAATGGAATGCATACATTTTTTCATTAAGAATATTTAATTGAATTTAAAAAGCAGCCTCACTCAGCAGAAAATAGTGGTTAAAGAATAATTTTACAGAATTCCTTAGATGACATTTTACTAGCTAAGCATGCTGGTAGAGATCACCCCACCCCAATTGCTATACGAGCATTGCCACAGTTGCTAATAAAGGGTGGTTAAATTTTAAGGGCCGATTGGGATTTGGGATTTTTGTTCTCATGATAATTATATATGAAACAAAATATCGAGCAAGTCGTCGCAGCGACCTTGGTTGCACACCTCCATCGGATGGTCCAAATGTTCGATACCGCAAATGCATAATTGAATTTCCATGGCACCTTATCTCATCCTTTAAATATCGTCCACATCCACGTCGTCCACATCGATATCTTGCAATTCGGTTCATAAAAAGTTCGTTAACATCTCACGATAGCGAACACCATTCGCAGTAACTGCTTCACCGGAGTCATCATGGAAAAAATGCTACGGCTCATGCCAACAGCACATAAATTGAACCTTGGATTACCATTCGCCCAAATGCGGCAATTCTGCTTAATAACGAATTCACTGAGGTAAAAATGTGCCCCCTCACTGAAAATGATTTTCTTCATGCCACCATTCCGTCCAATAACGACGTTTGGAAGCTCTAGATCTAAGTCTTTATGCATAACGTTTATCAAGGACGAGCGTGCAATGTGCAGTTATTGTACAAGACGATGACTTGAGGTGGAAAACTCTTCAGCCACACTATCGCGAACACCAGCAATATTTTCTGCAGTACGAGCTGTACGAGCCCGCACTGGGTTTTTCACAACTCCTATTAGAAAATATTAGAAAATGCACGATATGCAATTTGATTTGAAACCCCTTTTTTAGTAATCCTGAATAATTTTAACGCCTTGCTTGATTTTGCACCTTTCCATAGTTCAAATTGAGTTATTCCGAAATTGAGAAATGTGAAATGAAAAAACTAGATGTTTACGCGTGCTTCACCATCAATATCGGCCCTTAAACTTTAACCACCCTTTAAAAGCGATGGCCCTCAATATACCGATAATAAATCAAATTCAATATTGAATCGATTTTATGAAGTTTCATTTTATCAGCGACTAAGCGAATACAAATTATGCGGGTCGTATTTAAAAAAAAAATTTAATTTGGGTCAAAATTTTAAATTGCAATTTTCAGAATAGAAAAATAAAAATTCTGTTATAAAAACTGTAGAATAAATAAAAAGTTTTGCTAAAAGAAAAACCATGTCAAGTATACAACACAATTGCTTAATGCCCAGCAACTGTCAAAATTAATTGAGAGCTTTCAAACAACCTTGAAATTATTTCAGAGTCATGATCGGTTATTTGCTGGGGGGTTAAAACGCTGAAATGCTGAAACAGGGGGCGGTATATAAAATTGGAAAAAAATGTTATTTCATTTTTTTATTTATTTCAGCAGTTTTGTGTTTTGTGCCACATGTTGGAGGATAATTTTAGCACAAAACAGCTGTTTTACTTTAATCATATGTTTGGGACATTTTGATATCAAAAATCTTTCTCAAAGTTTTTCCATCAGCTGTAACAATTGTGAATGGGCATTCTAAATTATGACGGTGTTTTTTGCTGTCTTATTATTTTATGACATATGACTTTATCGCCTACCCTCTGAATACCCCTATTATTTACTTTCTATATTGCTCTGATTTTTTGCGTTATTTGAGTGTTGTCTTCGCACATATTCTAAAAAAAGAAGACTTTTTAATTTTACAAGTTACTTTACATAAATGTTAATGAAAATATTTCATTACGGGAACGCAGCCATGTGCAAATTTAAATCTTAGGTGGTAGGTGGTTTTAATATTTTTTGATTTACTGGAAAAATCTACTACGAATATAAGGAGAGTTTCGATACGTAGACATTCGTATCTGAGGACTCCATGCATTTCATACAATTTACGTAACGTAATCTTTTCTTACGAATGTTGATCGTTTCACACGTGTTTCATGGTGCAGTTAATTTCTTTATTGTGTTTAAAAGTTCTTGTAAGCAGTATATTTATTTAGGATATTAATTATTTGATCTGTAATTATATAAACTTATGTAACGGAGTTTCCATTACGTGGCTGCACACTTTAAATTTAAAGTAATGGTTTTTTTTTTTTTTTTGAAAAATGAAACACATGATCAATCTGCAGAAGATGCTGCTTACGATCATTCCTATTTTAAAATATATTTCCCATAAAGATGGTTGCAGTTCCCTCTATTGTTTGGGGGGGGTTCATATAAAGCAACGATTTTAGATACACCAATAAAAAGTAATTCAAAGGTGTTAAAACAAAAGATTTTAGCGGCCAACTCTCTGGTCCAAAACATGAAGTTATGGAATCGTTGAATTTCCCACGCTATAGGTCCATTGTCTCGCAAGCTATATGTGAAGAACATGTGATTAAAACCATTTTCATCTATTTTTTGTTAAAATGGTTTGACAACCACCTTTATAGAACGCAGTTAAGAGTCACGTTGTTTTTTGCTTCGTTTTTGAAGAAATATAGACCGACGATATAACCAGTATTAAGAGGGTACCCGATAGTAACATTTAATGGATACAATGGAGTCTGGTCTAATTAGTGTGGATTACTTTGCCGCAAATGCGCATATTATGCTCATTCAGCCGAATATCCTCTTCATACGAAAAAACAATTTTTCCATCAAAAAAGTGGATCTATTTCGAGTTGCTGTAAAACCCAATCATATGAATGAAACTGACTTCACAACATAAATTATTATTAGTTTAATTTTGTGTTATTTAAATTTAAAATTGTGCAGGCAACTAATGGAAAGCCCCATATTCACGCATTAAAGTAATAAAATTCTTGATTGAGTTTGATAATCCTATTTATAAAAAAAATTCTTTTATAACTGCCAGGCGGTTACCAAAATTCACTTTGTCATGTAGAAGGTTTAGGCGGGGTAAGGCAGGGTAAAGATTTAGTACTTCTGTTTTATATTTAAAAGGCAAATTAATTTTTTATTAAAAAAAATTTGGTTGCAATTTTTTGATAGAAAACTTTAATACGAAAAACGGCTCATTTCATACGGAAATATAAATTTTCGATAAAAAAAAATTGTGGATCGCTTTCGAGCTGTTCTACAGTCCAACCATTAGAATTAAATAGCCTTGAAAACATAAACTATCCTGATGAATTTTTACAGTTTCTGTTTTATTTAAATTTAAAATTGTGCAGGCAACTAATGGAAAGCCCCATATTCACGTATTAAAGTAATTAAATTCTTGATTGAGTTTGATAATTCTATTTGTAAAAAAAATTCTTTTATAACTGCCAGGGGGTTACCAAAATTCACTTTGTCATGTAGAAGGTTTAGGCGGGGTAAGGCAGGGTAAAGATTTAGTATTTCTGTTTAATATTTAAAAGGCAAATGAAGTCTTTATGTAATTCCTTATTGGCAAAGTTTTAAAAGAAAATGTTTGTTTGTGTCTGAACATTAAAAGTATTTACCATTTTCAACTGAATTTTTTATTTATTTATTTTCTCTTCGGTGTGAACAACTTGGAGTGGACTTGTCGGTTTCCGCGATTGTGCAAAACTAATCCGCTTTGTATTTCCTTGTTAATTATAATTGTTGGAGCTGCTGTTATATTTTTTGCATTTTTTGCATAATCAAGTATTATTTGAAACGATGATGTTGCTGTTGCTGTTGCTGTTGCTGCTGCAAATCACGATATAATTTATTTGAAATATTTTTTTTTATTTGTTTTTTTTTTTTTTTGGTTTATATTTTTAGTTTTGTTGATTACTCTACATTGATTTTGCTACGAAACACTAGCTTTGTAAAGAATTGTTCTGCGTTACTTTTTCGATAAAAAATTATTATTTTTTGTTGTTGTTGTTTCACTGCGAAAAGCTAGCAAAGCAGCAAGAACGTTTTTGTTTCAAAAATTGCCACATGAATCACACAGAGAGTGGTAAAGTAATGGATCTTGTGCCTGTGGCTGGGACTGACTGCCTTCCTAGTTTTATTTCTAATTTACTTTTTGATTAATTTAATTTTTTTTTTTTTTTTTTCAATTGTTGTTGTCGGAAACCTCTTTAATTTAATTTACTTTATTTTATTATTTTTCGTTTACTTGAGCGGTTTAATTTTTGCTGTCACTGTTTTGCATACTTTATATTTTATGTAACAAACACACTTTAGTTTCCTTCTTTATCGGCAGACACGTTTTATTTCCACTTTTTTCAGTTTTTCCAACTGCTTTTATCGCATTTCATGCAAAATTTTATTCGGGCTTTTAGTTTGATATCACACACAATTTTGTTTAGTTCAACGTTAATTGAAATTAATTTTTTTATTTTATTTTAATTTTTTTCTTTTTTTTTCTGTTTTATCTAAAAGAGAACAAATTATTTATTTAATAAAAGAAAGAAAAATATGAATAAAAGTATTAAAATGAAATGGAAGAAAATGAATATGCAAACATTAAGAGCTTCTGTTTGCCATTAAGTGTTTTTTATTTGTCTAAGACCAGCACTCAGGGGAAGTCCCTTCATAATGAAATAATGAAGGATATTCAGGAAGAAGTTAAATAAAGCAATGTTGCAGTTCCTCTGAGATTAAAGTGGGCATTGCTAAGCTGCTGTTGCCAGCTATTTTAGTTCACAGTTTTATAATCGTGCAATATATCTTGCTTACCAGTAAGTGCTAACTGGCCAGCTACTACGCCTGTGTGTCCTAAACACTCCAACAACAACTAACAATCTACACATTAAAGTACTTGCGAGATAGTCAGGAGAAATCATTAGTGCATTGCACTGAATTTTTTTTCTTGTGTGTCGAACCGACAACTTCAGCACTCTAGTGGTTAATGAACTGACTAGCTAATTTAGTCACCCTTTTTTTTTAAGATACTTCAGAAGGTTTTTTTTTTATTTAAATTGAATTTACAAAAATGTAAAAATCAAATTTTGCCACCGCCCTAATGCCTTAGAGGCATTATGGTGTCTTGGCTATGAAAAGACCCATAATAATAATAATAAATATAATAAAAATAATAAAAGTGCAAAAATTGCTAGAAATAATTCTCAAAGCTTTTTTTTAATCAAGTTTAAGTTAAAAGAAAATTACAATAACTGAAGGAATAATTTGACATAATTCTCGAATGCGGACTAAAAATGATGCCTCGATTAACGTTTTTAAAAGGCCCTCTCTGTGATTGTATAGCAGCCAATGGCCTCAATTGCCACTGTTTTTATTTATTAAATAAATACATAAATAAAAAACTTCTCGTATGATTTTTAAGTAATTGAAAAATATGCGAATTAATTCTCGAATGCTCTTTTAGAAAGTTCAAACAAATACGAAGCAAAAGAAGGCATACAAAAAATTACGGATTATTTACGAAAATAGTTCCATAGGTAACGAGTGGAGAGGAATAACCTGCAAAATAATTGCATTGCGTGATTATATTCTAAAAGTATTAAAATCACTGTATGCCCCAGATTATCAATTTTTATCTAATTCGTTCGGTTTTACAGCCGCTTCGCAGATTTTTTGTCTACTTTATTGCTCATTTTTAATTTTTTGGTTAATTTCAAAGCTAAGCTACTTCAATACTTCAATATTATTTCAGAAAAGCTCCGAGGGCCACTGTATTAAGGTGATGGCAATTTATCTGACATCTTTTAAGTACGAATGTGCCTACTAAACCAGAGGTCGTGTGTTCGATGTCTGCCTAGTCCCTTAGTGTTTTCCTGCGAACAAGCCGAAAGCTTTGTAGGTTGAGTTAGTTAAAACAAGAAATAAATAAAGAAATTTAAATTTGGTAGTTTAAAAAAGAAATTCGAGATATTTCCAGCAAAACTTGCATATAAAATCGCATTTTAAAAAGCCAAAATTAACAAGGAAAGCATATCGTCTGTATAGAGTTGAACTTTATATTTTTATTTCTTGAATGCTTTTAAGCAAAGTAAAAGTGCCTTTCAGAAACACTAAAAAATTCAGACAATATTTGATTTGCTTTAGCAATATTTTTCTCCCTATTTTTCATCATACGCATTGCAGAGCAAAAAGCTTTAAAGCAGAAACTATTTTTTAAAGTTAATGCAACACTGCAAATAGTCTTCATGCAAATGCATGTCGAACGTCTGCAGTTTTCACTTATTCGAAATGTTGTTTAAGCCTGAGACAAATGTGTAGTCAAATTTAATTTAAATATTGTTTTAATTAAATTTCTATGAAATTTTTGTTTGTATTTGGAAACACAATTTGGTCTGCTTGCGACAGCTGAATATTCTGTGGACTCTGTCCACTATCTGATCAGTGTGAAGCTTGCAAATACATATACTTAATGTTTATTTATTTAAAAAAATATTATTTTGTGTACAATGAATTTTATTTTACTTAATTGGAGTTCAGCAGTTTGCGGCCAATCGCTTTTTGTTACACCATATTCTTTGAATACAATAAAACAGATACATATAAACATATACATACATCAAACAGATATTTTGCATATTTTTATATATTTTGCACTATTTTCCAAATATTTCGCATTACTTGGAAATGCTGCATAGGAAAGCCGATCACAATTGCACCGACGAGCGATGCATACAATTACGAGCATCTCTAACATGCTTTTTCCAAAGTTTTATTGCTGGTTAGACAGAACCTGCTTAATTTTGCTTCAAGTAACACTACAGGAGAAGAAACTGTCTCAATTCTAATTAATATTTTGCATAATTTAGAACCTGTCGCCTCGGAAAGAAGGGGATTGTATTACCCAGACTGAACTTAATACCGGACATGCTACACATTTTCTAATACAAGATAAAGAAAAATGTAGGAAAAAAAGCAGCCGAAAATTCATACCAATCCTTGAGATAAATTCTAAGCATTATCCTTTATGGCTCCGGCAGGTAGGAGGCGACGCCACGACGCGCTAATTAAAAAAATTGTTACATTATCTGCATACTTGAATATAAAATATTTGAGCTCTCTATTACTTTCGCTTTTCATTATTAAAGAGAAAGCCCACAGTGGACCACGATGCCTAGCCGTGACACACCAGAATGTCTGAGGCATCAGCTCTTTAATGTATATTTCTCTCAAGAGTAATCCTAATAGTAAAAAATACTGATTCCATGTAATTGAGTTATGCTTCATCAAAGAGAAGCATATTTTATCCTTATTTTGGAAAATTTGCATATTTTTCCAAGAATGCATATATTTGAATTCTGTATATCGATTGAAATATTTTATGATTTTGATTTGCGGGTAATATTTTTCTGGTATATTTTGCAATATTTCAAAATCTCTGCCATCTTTTCTGTGTATTTTGTAGTATTTTGAATATTTTGGGAAATTTTGCTGTAAACGCATATTGTATATTTTATATAACACGTTTGCTTATTTTGCTTATAATGCATATTATTTCATACTTTTGCATATTTTGTACTGTATCCACACTTTATTATATTTTACTTTAAACACAAAAATTTTTTCTCTACTTTTTAATAAATTAATAAAAATTAAATCATGAAAATTAAAATTAATTATATTAGTTAGGCGAATTGAGCTCAATTTTCCCGCAGCGACTTCTACCGAACTCCATTGATGGTAACGCTCTTTCCTGCTTCGTTTTTGAAAAAATTTGTCAAAATGGAACCAGCAGCAGAAAGAGCCTACCAGACAGCTACTCGCTCAGTTCATGCCGCAAATGCGCATATTATGCTCATTCGGCAGAAAATCCACTTCATACGAAAATACACAGTTTTTCGATAAAAAACTGGATCTGTTTCGGGTTGCACTAAAAGCCAATCATATGAATGAAACTGACTTCACAACATAAATTATTATTAGTTTAATTTTTTGTTATTTAAATTTAAAATTGTGCAGGCAACTAATGGAAAGCCCCATATTCACGGATTAAAGTAATTAAATTCGTGATTGAGTTTGATAATTCTATTTGTAAAAAAAATTCTTTTATAACTGCCAGGCGGTTACCAAAATTCACTTTGTCATGTAGAAGGTTTAGGCGGGGTAAAGATTTAGTACTTCTGTTTTATATTTAAAAGGCAAATTAATTTTTTATTAAAAAAAAATTTGGTTGCAATTTTTTGATAGAAAACTTTAATAGAAAAACGGCTCATTTCATACGGAAAGAAAAATTTTCAATAAAAAAAAAATGTGGATCGCTTTCGAGCTGTTCTAGAGTCTAAACATTAGAATAAAATTGCCTTGAAAACATAAACTCTCCTCATGAATTTTTTTACAATTTTTGTTTAATTTAAATTTAAAGTGTATAGACACTTAATGGAAACCCCTATATATTCTTTAATTTATTTAAATTCTTTTAAATTTAATTGTGCTTACTTGTCATGTTTTAAGCGCTTGTTTTTTCCCGACAAAAAGTATCGAGAAAAAATTAGACACTCAAAGTAAACTTTTGTCTCTAACAAGTGTTGCCAATTGTATGCTTTTTTAAGTTTAAACTCTTTATTGGCCGAAAGTAGCCGTTGAGAGGCCACCGTAG
Source organism: Ormia ochracea (assembly GCA_963402855.1). Taxonomy (NCBI): domain Eukaryota; kingdom Metazoa; phylum Arthropoda; class Insecta; order Diptera; family Tachinidae; genus Ormia; species Ormia ochracea. The sequence goes on from OY727105.1 coordinate 12,864,748, forward strand.
TGACTGAGTGGATGTGTGACGTTTGGGAGTCGAGTTGATTTTATATTGTGGTACTGCTGTCTTGTTTCCTTTCAAACTTCGACAAGGAGTCAGTCATTCAGTTTGCTTACAAATCACGAGTGCAAGCAGTCACTTCAGTTGCCTGTTTTTGTTGTTTTCTAGTCAATGAAATTACTGTTGCAGTAACTGCCCGTATGATTGTTGTTGTTTCTCTAGCCTGTGCTGAAGTTAGTTTTGTTGTTAACTTTGTTGTTACTTTTTTAACGCCTGTCGTTATTGCCGCTTGTTTTAAATTTTTTTTTTTTTTCGTTTTTGCCTTTTTATTTCTTTTTCTCCTTTTTTACAGTTATACTGCTCTCAGCCCGTCATTGTTGTTCTAAACGTGAACTGCTGCTGTTACTTTGTTGTACTTTTCGTTATTGTCTTGTTTGTTGTTGTTGTTGTTGTTGATGGTCTGTTCAAACACGTCGCTTTTTTAACAATCAGCAAGTGGGGAGGGCAGAGCACTCTCGAGCTGGTTGTAGCAGCTGATACTTTTTAATTGACTTTAAGGTAAAGGAGAATTATATGGAATGAAAATAAGGACAGGCATATAAATGAGAAATAAGGCAAACACAAGTTTTTTATATAAAAAACACCAAATTGAACTTGATAAGGCAATATAATGGATTAGAGAAAATTAAAAAAGAAGCCATAAAATGATGAGAAAATTTTATTTTATTCAACACCTGCAGTTTGTTTAAGCTGGCCATTGCATTATTCATATAAAGAGCTTTAAAAAAATTGTATTAAGCCAGCAAAGTGAAAATCTAATTGAGTTTAACATTGTGAAAGAAATATTATTTGAAAATTAAAGTGATTTGCAAGTAATGAAGGAGAAATTCTGGCATTTTGAATTAAAAAAAAAAAAAATTATGTAAAACAGAAAATAAAAAAAATTTTGCTAAATTTCGCTTACAAGAACGGCTGATAGCTAATGCCCTTTTCAGATGTAAAAATAAATTGTCTAAAATTTTGCCTCAATGTATTTATTTATTTATTTACCAAATATTACAACTATATGAATATAATTACATTATGTATAGAAGCACTGGCTACTTAGGCCTTCGAGTTCTGCCTCCGCGGGGAATTGAAGCCCTGACACCCGCGTAACAGGCGGGTATACTAACCATTATACCATTGAGGGGCTTTCGCCTCAATGTAGCATAAGACGTATTAAATAAAATATTTATTAATATATACATATATATATTATTATATATACATATATACAGCTGTTGACAACTAATTGGAAACGCATTGTAGTATAGACGTGTTAGGTGTATTACTCTTGTATTATATACTTTTTTTAAATATATTTCACTATATTATATTCAAATATTATCTAATGTAAACAAAGAAGATAAATAACTTAAAAGAAATATTCATTATTAGCACAATTTTTAATTGTAGGTCTCAGTCTTCAAATTATAGAGCGGCACCTAATTGGAAACGATAACACATTATATAGAAATAAGTAATGTTAACAAGTCAATAGCCTTATTTTTGGTTAATATTTAGTTGCAAATCCCTTTTGCTTCAACACTGCTTCACACCGGCTACGCATTGAAGATATTAGGCGTCGACATCGCTCCACTGGTATTGACTCCCACGCCACCTTTATTTTATCAAAAAGATCTTTCATATTTGTTATATTTTCCCGGCTTACAGATCTTTTTACATCACCTCATAGGTGTTCAATAGGGTTTAAGTCCAGGCTGCATGATGACCACTCCAAAACATCGATTGAATTGTCTTGAAAAAATTTTTGAGTCAGCTTTGTCATGTGCTTCGGATCATTATCCTGCTGATATTTCCATATAACAGGCAAATTCTCCTCAGCCCATGGCAGCATTATGTTTTTAAGAATTTCGATGTATTTTTCGGTATTCATAGTTCCATTAAATTTACAAATTGGGCCAACACCACTCCAGGAGAAGCATCCCCATACCATTATAGACCCTCCACCATTCTTCACAATGCGGGAAACATAGCGAGGGTCAAATTCCTTATTAATGGACCGCCGTACGTACCTCCGACCATCAGGACCAAGACGATTTACTTTTGTTTCGTCGCTCCAAAGCACATATTCCCATTGGCTATCTGTCCAATTCCAATGTGCTCTGGCAAATTCAACTCGCCGTTTTCTCTGAATTTTACTCAACATTGGCTTCTTTCGATCTGCTCTCCCATGTAAGCCAGCTTGGACTAAACGGCGTGCAATTGTTCTCTTGGATATTGTCACGTGGCTCGACTCTTGTATTTCTTGCTGAATGGCTGTGGATGAGAGTTTTTGATCGACTTTGGAGATACGCCTTATTAATCTGTCGGTTTGCGCTGATGTTTTTCTTGGCGTCTTCTTTCGCAGAACGTTAGAAACCGTGTTGTATTTATGCAAATGACGTATTGCATTGAAAACCATTTTTTTGGAACATTTCAGCTGCTCCGCAATTTCTCTGTATGACTTTCCAGCTGCACGAAGCTCAACAATAGCGCTTCGCTGCTCCGGAGTAAAACTTTTATTTGTTCCCATTAAAAATCTTAAAAAAAATGATGACTTTAGGTCTAAATCGAAGTCCACTAAAAAATAATTACCAAAAACTTTTACACTTTTTCGTTTTAATTCGAAAATTTTGATCGCAAAATAATCGTTTCCAATTAGCTGCCGCACGTCTACTGAATTCAATATAGTAAGAAGTAAACAAGTTTCAAAAAATATAACGATATATGAAATCCACAACAAAAAAAGTGTATGCGTTTCATAGCAGAAAGAGTAACGAAAACAATGAAAGTATCTTAGGAAAATATATAATTGTCATTTAGGAGACACATTCAAATAAACTCTTTTGGTTGTCGTTTGGTATATGCGTTTCCAATTAGTTGGCAACAGCTGTATATATATATATATATATATATATATATATATATATATATATTAATAGCTTGAGAAGGTTTGAATGGCCCGTTTTACTCAAGTAAAGAGGCAAATTAATAAAAATTGCCTCCATGCAATTCCGATTTAAGTTCCGTGCACTTTTTTCTGCTGCGTTACTTTAAATGCCTCAACTTCTCTGAACATTCCATGAATACCGTGAAGGCAAGGATTTCTATCAAACACTCTAGTCTGATAACAAATAAATATTTTATTTAAAAATATATTTATTTTAATGTATTTTATCATACTCCACAATATGAATCTTCTTTCGAGTCACCATGTAAATTTCTGCTTACCAATCTACCACGATTATAAATATATTTATATTGTTACTCATTGCTATAAACGTGGAAAACACAGTATGACGGAAGAAAAAAATTAACAAACAAACTGGAAACAGATGGGCAAAAATGACAGACGTAGAGACGTACGAGTACATAAAAATAGACAAAAAGGGTTAAGAGCGGCCAAACATCATTATAACAATTGAGCGCTTAAAATATAAATGAAGTCAAAAAAAACTTATTGCTTAAGCGGAAATTGTAACAAAAAAGAAATACAACAACAACAAGAAGAAGAACAAGCGTGAACTCTCAGCCAAATGAACTGTGGATACAACATATAAAGATATGCTACAAAGTTCTTTGTAACCTGTGCTTCCCCGCCAAAACCACACCATCAAACATGACAACAAACGTAGATGGCAGTTTATCTGTATATATTTTTTTTTATTTCTTTTTTTTTTTTTTTTGATTTAGTTAAATAAAAAGTTAAGACGAAGTTTAAGCATTCACACAAACACGGAAGAGAAGTTGGAGGGGAGAAGCTAAGGAAATACTGTGGTTTACAGAGCTGAATTATATATGTAATAAATAACTTTGTAAAGGCAACCTTACACGATATCTTTCTCTGGATGTACTTTACGGCTTCCACTTCATTTGTGTTACAGTGTTGTCTACTTAGAAGTACAGGCCATATATGCGTACATGCGAAATAGCCTAATGAAGGCCTTTTTTCGCAACTTGTTTTAGCGATTTTACATTTTCAGGAAATTTGAAAGGCGCCACTATTGAAAAAGTGACATCAAACAGGAATCAACACTATTCTAGGCCCCATCAGATTCATTCAAGTGCTCCATAAATTAAAAACGCAATAAAGAAATAAAAAATATTTTTAGGCGATATAATGTACATGACATTTCATAACCCAGCTGATGCCACCAGAGTTGGCAACTTTGAATTTTCTCCACTTGTATTAGCGCTTTTGCACTTTAAGAAAATTTAACAAGTAAGCCACTAAAGAAGAATTAGAAGAACCAGACTTTAAAGTCAATATAGAACCGATTTTAAATGGAAATTTACATAATTTATTTTACATGTGTGAATAATACAAGTAATTTTTTTTAAAGTTTAAACGCTGCACATGAGTTTTCCGGTTGAAAATATAAATTGCAACACAGATATTCAGATATTGAAGATGCAAGTTGATAGAAGTTGTGCAATCTGGTTGGTCTTTTGATGGCAACCCTCGTACCCTACAATCGCTTCTAAGGATTGAAGTTACCGTATCAGAGAAAGGCTGAAGCAACGCATTCCTTTACTTGCAAGTTAAAATTTAAGTTTGGCATTAAAGCTTTTTAAGAGGATTGGAAAACACTAAAAAATATCTTAGATAAATATATAATATAATATATATAATTCAAAACCGGATAGTAACTTTTATTTTGCTCATATGATTTTGCCACATTTACAAAATATTAAGCTGACCAAACCACTGTCAGGCGTATACAACAACGTGGTATTACTGTCTGAAGAAAAGTTGGAAAAAACTTAAGTTTAATACAATTTTATAAATTACATACCGAGTTAGTCTCAGTCTCTGTGGGTCACAAAACTACAAAAAGGTACAACAAAAATTTCATTTTAAACGTGGTCTATATTAAGTTTAGCTCTCTAACAAATACCAAGAAGTGTACACTTGTACATATTCGTGCACATTTATATCATTGGCCTTAAGTAGAAAGGGCCCAAGTCTCATTTTTTTTTCTTTGCAATAGAGTTTTTGTAATGGTTTCACTGTATATTCAGTTGAGTTCTTTTAAATTAAATTATGCTTGGAAATGGAAACCCATATATATTCTTTAATTTATTTAAATTCTTTTCAATTAAATTGTGCTTACTTGTCGTGTTTTAAGCGCTTCTTTTTTTCCGACAAAAAGTATCGAGAAAAAATTAAACACTCAAAGTAAAGTTTTGTCTCTAACAAGTGTTGCCAAATGTTCGTTTTTTTTTTTTATTGTCCGAAAGAGGCCGTTGAGAGGGCAGCGGGGTCAATGAGTGGTTGTGTGATGTTTGGGAGGTGAATTGATTTTATATTGTGGCACTGCTGTCTTGTTTTCTTTCAAACTTCGACAAGGAGTCAGTCATTAAAAATTCATGAAATCATTGATGTGAAAAATCGACATAGAATCTTTCTACTTGAGAACTGAATATACAATGCGAACTGAAAAAAAATGGGTCTTAGGCCCTTTCTACTTGAGAACTGAATATATGTATAATGCGAACTGAAATAAATTATGTCTAGGCCCTTTCTACTTGAGAACTTAATATATAATACGAACTAACATAAAATGCGACTTAGGGCCTTTCTACTTGAGAACTGAATATATAATACGAACTAACATAAAATGCGACTTAGGGCCTTTCTACTTAAGAGCTAAATAGCAATGTAATCATTAAAAAAATCTATTGCTAAAAAAATGCGACTTAGGTCCTTTCTCCATGAGACTAACGATAAATCTTTGATATATTTATGTGCATGTGTGTCCGCATAGATACAAACAAACAAAAAAAAATGAAAAAAATGAAATCAAGTAAAATGGAATGAAATATAAGAAACGAAGCTTTAGAATCACATATAAACTTCACTTCAACTAAAACTTGGCAAAAAAAAAAAAGCTTTATTTACTCCATACATAAAATGCGGCAAGAAGTTAAAGCAATAGGAAAGAAGTAATAATAAAAGTAATAAAACTTAAAGAATTATACATGAAAAATTATTTATTATAAATGTTGCTGAAATGAATGGCGGAAATGGAATAGTTTTGCAAAAAGTTTTTCTCCGGCCAGCTTTTGTATTCTCCTTTTCATGCTTTCCAAAATTATAAGTTTTATTTAGACAAAAATATATTTTATCAAGCATAATTTTTTATTTGTTATTTTAATTTTATTTATACAGAGAGGGAGAGAGATAAATTTATAAAATCGCATTAAGTAGCAGAAAAAGCTAATTTTTTTTTTTTTTTTTTTTGAATTGTATATGATAAATAAAACTGTTCACATTCATTTGGGAAATGACAAAATTTGCGCAGTTAAAATCATATATATCGCCGCCTTAATTTAGAAAGAGCGTAGCTGACCTTTAAGAAAAACTGCACCCTGTACATTCTTGCTCATCTACTCCCATTGATAATCAACATATTTATTTGGCAACTCATTACTTTAAACTTTTAAAATAAGCTTTTAACACTTTGGCAGAAGTTAATAAACGAACTTCAATATCGTCTATAAGCGATAGACTCGTTGCCACAAATTTCAAAGGCAACATTTAAGTTACAAGTAATTTTCGGGTAATATAGTAGGCTCGGTAGGTTCAGTGGAATTGAGCTCACAAAGTTGTCGTGCAGCCGCGTAAGACTGTAGTGGCTGCTTTATATACATATTGGGAGAGTAGTACCTCTCAATATTATATAAGCAATAGAATTCATTGTGACGTGCTAAAGAAGCATTCAAAGGCCTAGAAGGCTTAGGTGGCCTCCGCAATGTTTACACCGTCCACATGCAAACCAAAAAAGGAATACTACCCTAATAAGAGGCGCGGAGACTTCAAAGTCTATTTTAAAGTTACTTAAACAGCCTACATAAGAGAGCGAGCAAACTCATTGGCAAACCGCTGGAGCATAGTGGTAATGTAAGTTGACCTGCGTTATATTACCGTTACTGCAATGGAATGTGTTCCGTCGAAATCAGTACTTTTTGCTGTTCATGAAAGAAGTTTAGTTGTGGCTTGTAAAGGCAAATAATTATCCTTGCAGAAATACAATCCTCCATTCATGCATTGCGTCTAAAATTAATTAGAGTTTCCAACCCTGTCGTCTCTAAAGGAAAACTTATTTAAATGTGAGATTTTGTTAAACTAGTCAACAATCTGCGTGCAAGTAACTATGAGTAGTAAATATGAGCAAAGCACTTAGCCTACACTCAAAAAAAAAAAAAGAATATCTTTCAATTCACTGTTTTTTACTTTTTTTTGTATTGGTAGAGTTTTTTTCAAATTGAGAAAATATTCTTAATTGTAGTTCAGTTCAAACTCAAAACCAGTTTACAGAACTGAGTTTTGAACCGGGAACACTTGCAACTCTGGGCAAAATCCTCTGACTACAAACGTTTATAGAGAATGGAAAATGGCAGCAATTAAAAGTTATGAATTAACAGATGCACTCCAACTCCCAAAGATCAATAAATGTTTGAACAAAACTAGAATTTAATTGTTCTTATCATGATCGCTTAGACTGATTCGTTAATATCTTAGCTTAAGAAAACTTTTTCTCAGCTTCAAGAAAGATTTCATTAGAGCTATGAATTAATTTTCCTTACTTTTATGAACTAAGTACGATTTTGACACAACTGACTAGAATTTTTTAATTATTTTCTAATATTTTGTTAAAATATATTACGCGAATTTCTATGAGTGTCGCATAGCAGTTACAGACCAAATTATATAGCGTGACTTTTAGATAATTTTTTTGTTAAGCATCTTAGCTCTTCCTGTTTTAGATACATACGCCCTTTTTAAATTAACTTAATGTCATTTGGTTGTATAAATTTAAAAATAAATAATTTATGTTTGTTTAGCTGAGAAATGTTCCCGAAGAAAACAATCTTTTTTCCTAACAAATTTCATTGTCTTGAAAATAGATATAAATATTTAATTTTTTTTTTTTTTTACTTAGAACTTCAAACTAGCAACACCTTGGAAAGATAAGGAAAAAAAACTTAGCAATTGTATAGAATTATTTATACACAAAACGGTTTTTTTCTAACAGGTAAAAATTGTGATCACTGTATTAATCGCACTCTGAAAGTTAAATATGCAAAATAATACGAAATAACAACAGACACGAAATAAAATAAAAGGAACTCGTTGGCGTATACGGCACCTTTAAACACTTTTAAACATTATGAAACATTAAATATTTAGCTTGAAAATTACGAGACCCCAAAACAACAGACTAAGAGATAAAGCATTGAAGCAAATATAACGTGACTAAGAATGAGATTCGTTAATAACTTGTATAGATATCCAACATTTATGTAAAATTTACTTCAGCTAAAAAGCTTAAAAGCAAAAAAAGCTGAAAAGCTAAAAAGACACACGAAAGCTGATAAAACATGTAACAACTCAGACTGATCATATCGTTGCCTGTGCGCCACAACAACTAACTTATCTGAGTTAATATTTTTTTTTTTGATAACAAAAAAATTTTAACTGCTGACTCGACTTTGCTGAGTATGACCTAATAAATATTATTTAAAGCAAAACAACTTATAAATTCAATTGCAAACTACAAATGTTTAAAACTGGCACTGCTGAAAGTTTTCTTCTCTGTGATTTGCAAAGCTGTAAGCAGATCTGAAAGACGATTCCCATACCTGACATTTGTATACTTTAGCAACCGATGAGCATAAACGTACTTCGGGGATTCCCCGTTTCGCTTTTTGGCAATTAAAATAATTACAAATCAATACTGTCCTCTTCACTTTAAGCTTTGATTTCTAAACATTTTCTTGCTTTTTTGGTACAGATTGGCAGAGCCCTAAAAAGCTTGCCTAAGTCATCATTATAAATGTGAACTAAATCAATTAGTTCAGATTCGTATTTACAACAAAAATCCAAAACTTAACGAATCAAATGATTCTTACGTTATCTGGGTTTCCATTTGTTTAGACTTACTAAGGTAATTATATGTGACAATATGGCTTCGACTAGGAGCGGGCTTATTCATTTTGGCTAAAAACCAAACAATAGGCCAATCTAGTTGCCGCCTCATGACCATATGGCAGAGTTCAACTTGTGATCGAATTGGCTTCCCTCTTTAAGCGTATAACATTCCACTACCTCTTATGGAACTGTACCGGTATGTACAGATTTCTTTGATTTATGCAGAGCGGTTAATTGTTTTCAGTTTTACTAGTTCAACTTTCCTCTATATCGTGTCTGAAATTACTTTCACATGATTGTAACTCCTAAGAAAACAAGGACCTTTAAATTAGCTCCAAGTCAAGAGTAGATTTGCGATATATTACAATTGTCACGAAAAGTCATCATTGACAAACAAATTGCACGGTTTAAGCCTGGATGACAGACTGCCTTGACAGTTTACGCTGTCAAAAATAATTTTTCTAATATTGGCTGACGCGAACTTCAAACGCAGGCCAAACCAGTAATGAAGAATCGTAACTTTCTTTCTGCTTTTGATTCAAAGTAAGCGATTATTTCCTGCGAAATATGTGATTATTCAAAATCTAGAACGATATATACAACACGAGCGTTATACAGCAATATTTTATCGCCGAAAAATTATATATAAATATATTTTCTGTGCGACAGCAACATTAGAAGCTAAAATTATAAAGTAAAATTTTTGATTAACAGAAATCAACACCTGAAGATTAGTTATTCATCATTCCTTGAAATAATTATTAGAGTCTCTATGAAAAACTTAAAGCTCGCATATTTTAACCCCGTATAGCGAAGCATTTGAATTTGCAATATTTTTGGATTGAAAGGGATCACTTTCTGGATCCAGAAAAATTGTTCCACAAGTTCATCAATAGCAATATATACCAAGCCATAACTGCTTATTTTTATTTTTTTATATGCTTGCAACACTGGTCTCTAAAACGCTTCAAATGCGTAGAAAAGCTTTTCAAAACATTTGGTAAATTATTCTGAATAATTCGAAATAGTTTCCAAATTAGTTTCTTAACTTATTGCGAAAATAGAAAATAGTATCCGAAAAGGTCAAGACAGTTCACTATCAATATCACGTCATTTCAATATCCATACAATTACTTGCAAAATTTCAAGAAATAAATAAACTTTCAACCCAAATTTAATTAACACATAAAGCTTAAGTTAATACCTTTTATGCTTAGTAGCAATTGAATTATTAGTTGATATTCCCAGTGATTAATTATATTTTTACTTTAATATCAGTATGAAAGTATTTTTATATTTTTGCGCTTTTGTAACAAATGGTGCAAACCGCATATATACTCCAATAAATTCTTTAAAATTTTTCTACTTATTTTGGAAACATACTTTTATTTTTCCTTCAGGCAAATATTTTCAAAATTTTATTTATGAATTTTTCTTTAGTTATTCCTCTTTAAGAAATTTATTTTTATTGTTAATTTATACACTAAAAACCCCTTTAATTTCGTTTGGTTTAAATATTATTATTTTATTTTTTTTTTTTTTTGTTTTTTTTATTGCACTTTTTGTTAATATTCTTTCATTGGCTGAAATATTTTCAGAACATATTTCATGTGGTTTTAGGAAACGAACTTAAAAAAATTATAACAATTTTTATCTACTTTTTTATAATTAAAAAATTATATTTTTTAAATTATTTAATTTATTTAAAAAATTACTTTGTGTTTTATGTTTTTCATTTGTGTTTTTATTTTGCCGCACGTTGTTGTATATGACTTCGGATCTGATGTTAAACTAACTTCAGCTGTGTGAGACATTCGGTGAAGTATTTGGTTGTGTGTATTTTATTTTCTTTCTGCTCTTGTTGTTTTTGCGTTTTTCGTATCGATGTCTACCGGGTTTGTATTGAATAAAACACAAACATAAAGCAAAACATACGTTCCAATTGTTAGTTTTTTTGTTTCGTGCATTTGCTTTGCATTTTCGGTTTTTGTTTTTGTTCGTAGTTGTTTTTATTTTGTCGGCTCGGGCTGTCTTGTGTTACAGCATTTTTCACAGCCATTCGTTTTTAAAATATATCCTCGTCCTTCACCCCGCTTTAAAAACAATAACAGAAAAGCAACAACGACAATTCGTAATTGACTACCCCACACTTAACATTTACATTTCGTAAACAATCGTTTTTATTTAACAGAAAGGCAGTAGTTGCCATATAAATACAATATAGAATATAATATTTTAGAAATCGTGGAATTGAAAATCGTAAAATTGAAGCAAAAAGGTAGAAAATCGTCAATATAACTAAAATCGTTCAAATGATAATAAGGAAGAGAAATGTGGCAGCCAGCTGTGGAGAGTATACGACTTGTTATTGTTTTAGAGAAGTAAAAATTTTACGTCCATTTATGGGTTAAATACAACGAAACTGAGTATTGAGAGTATTTCGATTCGGCATTTAAGAGCTGTTTTGCTGTAAAGCGTTTTCGTATACACTAGAAACAATTCTCGTATTATTACAAGATCTTTCAACGTATTAAACCAACGATAATCAAAAGGAAAAGTTATTGCTAAATTAAAGGAAATTAATTTGTTATTATTAACAAATGTTGCCATTGACGTATTTTTTTCATATAAAAGAATTTTTTTAAAAAAATCGGCGCAATTCATTAAACAGCTTGCAACCATCTTATCATTCAGATGTCTGGAGAAACTGTTGACAATAAATAAAAACATGTTTGCTAACTACAGTTAGGATTCTTAAGATTCTGTATCAAATTAACAGCTTTTGTATAAGAGTCCATTCCAAACTGGAAGAAGAAAAATAATTTTTCTAATTTTTTCTAATTTTTTTTTATAATTTTTCTCTTCTCCAAAACTGTATTTCTCTTTCTTTTTTTGTACTTTAGCGCTTTTTCTTTTTGTTTTGGCACTCCAATTTTAGTTTTCTTCTGGCTTTAAATGAAAGAGATTTGGGCCATACAATTAACAATTAATTTAATACAAATAATTAAAATTTTAATTTTTAAAGATGTTCTTTATAGATTCGGTCTACGGAAGAAATATTTAAAACGAGTTTCAATTAAATTTTTTCACATTAAAGCAAATAATTAATTAATTAGTGACTAATTGTAACTATCATGACTACAGGAAATATAAAATGGATTTATATTGAATAAAATTTGTTTGTTGTGTAGATTTGAAAGAATTTTCCAAGGCCTGCCTTGACTGTATTTCTGAAATTCTCATTTAATTGTTGAATATGTGGGAAGATCATGACAAGTCTAAGGAATATTTCAGAATGACCAGCTGATCACCCACGGAAATGGAGGCATCTGGAGTACAACAAAAGCAAATTACTCTGTGTATATATTTTATTTTTATTCTGAACTCTGCTAATTTTACAGATTCGATTATTTTAATATATAAATTTTAAAATTTTTCAGTTGCCGAGTGAAAACTTTGGTGGCAAACAAGACATTGAATTACGTACAAGCTATCAGATCTACCCATTGACTGGCTAAGCTGTATCCACTCGTGCTAAGGTTTTCGTAACTGATTTTTACACTTTTCTCTGCTTTTCCTTTTATTTTATTTATGCAGAATAATTCGAATTCTGAATTTCCTGATCTTGGCGAACTTCATAGCTTTTTAATGGGTTAAGGGCTTTTAAAGGCTCTTCGATTTTGTATTTGGCGTGGTTAAAATGAGCTGCCAAAACGGGTACAGGACATTTTTCTGTGAATATTTTTTTTCTGAAACCAACAGTTATTGGAATCGTCTAGCAGTGGAATCCTTTGGAACCGTGTTAAGGAATATTCAAAAGCTTGCAGTACCTATGGAATGAAAGTACCATTAGATGGATATTTTTTGTAAACTTTTTTTATTTATCTATTAGGAAAAGCCAAATTCAGAAACGAATGTCTCACATAGTCTAGTTAGTAATCTCTGGTCAGTGGTCAGAGGTCAGTTATTTTAACGTTTCCAGCCATTTTTTTATTGATTTATGGAGTCAGTATTGTTCTATCAATGGAATAGGCTTTGCGACAGTTTAGACAGCTGCTTATATTCCCAACCATGTAAAATTCACTAAATGCCAACTACCCGCGCTCACCGCCCTTGTTCCCATGTTGAAGTATTCATAATTAATAAAAGCACTACAAGCACAAAGACCTTAATATATAACCATTTCAAATGAAGGTAAAAATTTCCAACCCCAAAATTATAACAAGTGACAGGTTGTCAACCTACAAACAATCATTCACTCGATAATGTGTGTTAACAACTGTGTCTGTTGGCCGTTGGGTTTTGGCAAATTTATTCGCACGACACTTGAAACGCAATACAATCCACAAAAAGCAAACGAAAAAGCAAAAGGCATAAAAGAACTGACATTAAAAATGAATGACTCGAAGGAAACGAGCTACAATAAGCACCTGCTATAAAGAGCACGTTAAAGCTCTCTTGAATTGGCTTAAGAGAACTGTAGTAGGGAATAAAGGCAGGTGCAGAGGTTGGGTTTTGTTCGCATTCAGGATATTTTTTGAAAAGTTTTACAATTTAATAATTAGTTATAAATATATAATAAGGTTTTTAGATCTACTATTTTTTTCTTAAAAATAAAATTTTTTATTTAATTCTTTCTTTCAACATTTTGAGCAAATTTTGCTGCTCTTCATCCTGCTCTTCGTAGTTAATAAAATTAAAAAGGTCACATAAAATTAAACATTTATTAATATTAAAAATTCAAGAATTTTTTTTTTGTTTTTTTTTGAAGAAAAAATTGTTTACAAAACAATAAAACAAATAAATTTTATATGAAATTAATAGCTTCTATTGTTTTTAAAAAAATAATAAAAAAAAACTTAATTTTTATAAATAATTAAAAAATATTTTTAAACGTTCTTTTATTAACTTTTAGCTATTTTTAATTATCGCTTTTATAACTAAAAATTCATGTTTTTTATTGTTCTTATAAACTTAATAAAGAATTAATTAAAACACTCCGGCAAAAAACAAAAAAAAAAAAAGAAAAGAAAAAATTCTTCACTTTTTTTAAAGAATTAAAATATTTTATTATTTCTAATATTCTAATATTTTAATATTTTTCCTTATTATATTTGTTTTATATTTTTAAAATATTTTTTTACATTTTTGGAGCTTTCAGCCTCTAAAGGAGCAGGATGTGATATAAATTCTTACAAATTGATTTTATATTTATTTTATTGCTTATTAATTGTTAAGTTATTGTTATTGTTTTCTTATTTCTTATTTTTATTTATTTTTTTTAATTTTTTTTTAATTTAATTTTTTTTTTATTTTTATTTTATTTTGTTTTTTATTTTTGACTTTTGGAAAAATTAATTTATTAATGTTTTATTTATTTTTTTTTTAAAGAAAATTAATTCCAACATCATTTTCCATTTTATGTTGAGGGGATCAGTGTGAATATTTATCAGGTCGAATTTGTTTATTATTTTATACATTATTAGTTCCTTTATCTATATAAAATGGAATGTTTTATTTATTTATTTTTTATTTATTCATTTTTATTTATTTATTTTTTATTTTTATTATTTTAATTTTTTTATTTTCTTAAGGTACATTTTTTATTTATTTAAAATAATTAAGGTAATAATTAATAATTGACAATAAAATTAATAAAATAAAAAATATAAATAAATAAAATATAAATAAAATAAATAAAAATATAATATAAAGTAAATAAATAAGAATTAATTTTAATTAACAATAAAAACTATTGTTAACATTAAACATATATCCAGATCTAAACTTATTTTTATATTAATATAAGCGCTATATATTTTCTTTTAAGCTTTTTATTATTTTGGGTCATATTTTTAGGTGCCATTATCACACTCTCGAAGTACAAAATTAGTTTTACTTTTTCTTTAATTTTAATTTAAAAAAAATATTAGTGTTTCACAAAAATAAAAAAAAATTTAAAAGTTTTTCTTTTTAATATAAGAAATTTTTTACACCTTTTTTTCATTTAAAAGTTACAAACGCCACTTTCGAAGCTTTAAGCTTGACCACAGAATAGTTGGGGGCTGAAGGGAGCAATAGAACCTGTAACCTTCAGTAAAGTACTTCATGTCAGTCTTCCATGGATTAAACAATCAGGAATAATTATTTTATTAAAAATATTTTTTTACAGAGTGTGAATTTAAAATACCAAACAAAATTAATTTTTAGGTGAACTTTTACAAAAATTTAAAAAATTCCTTTAAAAATTCCTCTCATTCGGAATACTTCTCTCTTACAGTCTGTACAAAAATCTTTCAAGTATCAGCTGATCGAAAGTTCTTTTTCTTAGAAAATGTATTAAAATGTTGGATATATAAAATATTTTCCTGAATAATATTTTAAACAGGAAATTCAAGCCCCATTCGCTTCATATTCAAAATAGACTGCAAACTTGGAAGCCTATTAAAGTCTGGTTTAGACAATTCAGATGAATGCTTTGAGTAGAAAATTGCAATGGAAAACACTTTCACATATTTATTTTTACCGGATGACATTATTAATACCAGTGAAGCCTATGCGAGCTAAAGGAAGAACTTGATCTACGAAAGGAGGAAATATCAGCGAAGCAAGATTAACTATACCGATAACGATATTGCCAAGTTAGCAAAACGAGACTTATAGAAATCCGAATAACATTTCTGATTAGGCGGATTTCGAAAGGAGTAATGAAAATATTTAGCTAGCGGCGACTAAGAAAACGAATGTGTAATTAAAATTTGAAAAATTTGATTCTCGAAAGCTCTTCTAGATTTTGAGATACAATGCTTTCCTGGAATTCGTATGGAACCCAAGTATTCAACCGGCGGCTTATACGAGCTACAGTAATAAAGCATTACTCAATTAGAATAAATGTTTTACAGTTGCGTATTTGTCCGACAAAAAAGCTTTGAGAGCACCGTTTTCAACAGACTTGATGTTTCAAAGACCTTTTAACCACTTCGTTTCTTGTAAGCTCAAGACGACTTGCTTTCATTTATTACAGCCAACTTTATTATTGCCCTATCGCATTTTTTCTACTAAATTAAAAAAAAAACAGTTTGAAACATTTGCTGTAGAACTCCTTTCCATGATTGTCATCTAGAAATAAAGTTCCTGTTGAAAAGCTCTATGAAATATTAATAGCACATGGACACTTTGCCATTTGATGTCGTCCTACTGCTTGACACATACTTCCTTGAATAGATTTAAAAATTGTTTATATTGATGTGGAACTTCAACTGCTTTCTAGTAAATGAAATTTAAATTGCTTCTTGTCTATCAAGTGGCTGTTTGCAATCAAATTATGCATGTAAATTGTTTACACCCAAAAAAAGTTTCGTACCACCACTGGGTGGAACGGCTGTCTGGCATTCCTATACTTTGGCCGCTTGTATACCTAAGACTTGTGAGGCAATACTTTTAGAAACATATTGGCATTTGCAATTACAGTTTACATTTACATAATATTTATTTACGTGGGCAATAAAAAATAATTTTGTTACAAATAAATACAACAACAACATGATAAGATCGGCTTGCAAAAGTCTTACTCGTATAATCTTAGGAAAATGTAGGAAAGAGAGAAATCGACTTAATGCAATATAAGATTATATTGAAAATATATATATCGAAAGTTATCGGGCTTTGAAATATATTTTAAATAATTTCTTAAATGCAATTCAGATCAGCAACGCCTTCAACTAACCTTAATAGTAATTCTCATTGTTAAAATAAACGATTTTGTGGTTCTTTAACACTTTTTTAACACCAATAACTATTGTTAAGGTAATAAGCAGTTTAGAGCCTCAAGTTATTTTAGCTCCATAACTCTTTCACTTGGTTTTCCCTATTTTTACACTTAACGATAACAACTATCGTTATTGTTAAAAAAAAAACTAAATTTATTTTCGTTTACAAATAAATTTTAAATTTGGCGAATTATTTTTCTTGTTTATTTATGCAAATGAGTTTAACTTGTTGTTTGTTAAAATTAGAATTCTCCTCTCCGCATTCTGGCATAATTTTACAAACACACATAATAATTAACCCATTTACACTCAAAAAAAAAAATTAGTTAATCATCAAGGCCGACTTTAACAAAAATTTATTAAAGAATTTATTGAATTATTTATTTATTTCTTCAACGTAAATAAAATTATTTTTACAATTCAATTAAGAACTTTATGTTTGAAATTTCCTTCCAATTCGTTGTGTTTTAATCTTTTTCGGTAGTCGCGTTTTGTTTAATTATAGTCCAGAATGTTTCAAGAGTATTCGTGTTCAATATTTATAGGCGAAGTGGAATTTTACGATATTTCTTACTGTTTACTGTTATATTTTTTGGCAGCATTGAGCTGGGAACCATCATCAGTGCTAAACAAGAGTACAAAGCTCTGAGCAGAGGGCAAATCGAAATTGGCGGCAATTAAAAAAAATAATTTCATATGGACGGCTTTTATTCAGTAAGAAATAAATTCCATGAAGAAGCTAATTTTTTTTTTTTTTGGAACTTAACTTGCAAAGCTTTCGCCTTGCTCGGAGCAAAACAGCCCTTGTCGAGACGGAAATCGAACCAGCGACCTCCATTGCAGTAGGTTGCGCATTTCTCACCATCATGAGAATGTCTTAAGCTTATTCATTAATATCCTATTTTTAGAAAATAATTCCTCAGGCTTAAATAACATTTCCTAAAGTATATGAAAAATTATTTCTGTAAACCTACGAACTGCATACTTATAACTCCTTCAAGGTTTTTTTATTACTTCTCCCGAATATTTGTGTAAGTGAAGTAAAGCTTTTGACATTTCTGAAGTTTATTTTAAGACAAGTTTTTGCAATGAAATTAAGCAAATATAATTCACTTTTCCGAATTGTAGGATCAACATTAATCAAAAACTTTCCATGCCTTATCGGTTTTAAATTATATATTCGGAAAGATAAATTGCCAATAAAATATGTCGAAAATAAATATAAAGAGATATTAAAGCCGTTGCACAAACTTTTAAAAGCAATTTTATTTAATGTTATTCTGAAGTTTTGCATTTTAAGTAGTGCACATTCAAGGATACATAAGGACCTCTATGTGTATTAAGTCATTATTCGACTCTATTTTACTTAAATAAATATTCAGCAAAAAAATATATAACGGCAAAAACCGAAATAAAACCAAATAAAAGCTTTTAATATTTATTGATCAAACTTGCAAGGAAAACGATTATCATATTTATTACAAAATTACCTGACATATGAAAATAAACATGCAGTCAAATTATTATAAATTTATTCAGATGTACTACTTTGTGTTACTGCCGCCCTCTCTGTCGCTCACAGCTCACAGGGGCACACAAGCATTATGAACTCATTTACACTTCATCCTTTTCCGTTACAAAATTAATATAAAATTTTCATAACAACTGTAAAACGTGATAAAGATTGTACACATACACACACAGAGAAGCACTCATACACACACACATTCACAGCACAAGAAAGTGCTTAAAATAAATGATATGAAATAGTCAATTTTATTGCAACAATACTGGTGGGCTCAAGGGGGAAGGGTTCGTTGTGTATTTTAATAAATATTAAGAGCTTTTGTCTGGTTCTCTTTCCAGGAGAATCAATAGTTCCACGAGCTGGAAATAATTTACAATAGCACTTGTCATAATGTCCTTACAAAAAACACAAAACACAAAAAAAAAAAAAAACAAAAAAACATTTAAAGTAAACAAGTATCCACTGTTGTTGTTTTATTTTTTGGAGCTGCTTTTCGAAAACCTCCTAAAACAAAAATGGACCCATGAAACGTTAATTATTCGATAACAGAAAAAAGCATACTTTTTGCCAGCTTGTACACAAGAACAAGCCCAATAAATGCACAAAACGCAAAAAGGCCAACCATTCATTAAAATGACGAATTAAAAGCAATACACCCAAGCCTGTTGTAACGCAGTGGCCTTCACCTGATTTCAAACTACCACTGCAAATAATGTATTAATATAAAATAAATATTAAATATATTTCGGTTGTTCAAACAATCTCATTTTGGGTCACACTGCCATAAACTCGTATTAGTTGACAATAATTAACTAAAATTGCAGGCAACAGCTGTTTTTATTTTTATATTAAAAACAAATTAAATTGTAGCATTTTGAATTTGTAAATAGAAAAAATGTATTAAACATTTTGGTTTTGTATCTATTATTAAATGGTGAGAGCAAGTTTGACACAAACCAGCTGTTATTTTAGCTTTTTCACTTGTTTTCGGCAATTTCATATCATATCACATAGTTATATTAAGTTTTCCTTTATCAGCTGTAAAAATTATGAAATAACATATTAAATTATGGTGTGCTGTTTAACATCGTCATATTTCAATATGCTTTTACCTCATACCCTTTGAATACCCCTATTATATAAAAAAGTTTTGATGCATGCACCATAATATACCCTTAACCCCGCACCATCGGACTACGATTTCTTACGCTCAATGCAGAACTCCCCTAATGGAGTGAAGTTGGCGTCAAGAGAAACCTGTGCAAAGTCGAGAAACCATAAAAGTTTTACACTGATGGAATAATGGCTCTAGCGGGAAAATGGCAAAAAAATGGTCAAGCAAAGTAAGTTGAAGTTTAATTAGAAATACGAAAAGAATTTTTCGCTTACCTTTTATATATCAAATATATCGAATATAATATATATTTTTTTTAACAAAATATATTTACATTAATTGAAACAAATAGTTTCGTTTGAAAGAAGAAAATCTTATCATATAATACAGTGGGCCGCTAGTGTCCTTTAATTTTTATAGCAATCGTGAATGGGTTAATATAATATTGCTCCTCTGATTTCAGCAGATCAAAGGCGGTAAAGCAACTTGCCCTTCTTAATTGGCTAAATGAATACAAGCTGATTTTTTTCTTCCTAAGACCAGCACTCAGGGCATAGCGGCCCCCATTTATGCTCTGAATTAAGCGGTTTAGTTGTAGAGAATTTAAGCAAATCTCTCCCCTCTTTTATTTGGTGAGAAGCAGGTTTTAACAGTTCAGAGGGGTGTTATTATCGATACCAATTGCTTTTTGATAACTTAGGCGACACCTTGTCTCTGAACCATTGGAATTACTATATACTTTCAAATTTTTTTTATTTTTCGACTGGAGTAGGAAGCGAACCCACTGGCCATTTCTAGATAATGAAGTTTTCATCGAGTTTCGGCCAGTGAACCTTCAAATTGAAATTTACATGTGAAAGTAAAAAAGTCAATATAAAATGTTTTATTTACCCGATTTTTTTCACGGTTTTTTAATTCTGAAAGTACAAGTGTATGATTTTTTTTTGTAGGTTCATTTGTGATTGCCAGCAGTTGCTGCTTTAAGCTGCCGCTGAAGGCAAATTCTACAAAAGGTTAAATTTTATTTCCTTCTTCCTCCCATTCCCTTTTCATAAGTACATGAAACGATAAAAATATATTTTAATTTGTACTTCTGTAAGTCTATTATTTTCTTTCTTTGTGTATAATTTGTTTTAATTTTTGCCCCTTCCCCAACCAACAATAAATACAAATTTCATGTTTTATAAAAATATGTTTTGTATTATTCGCTAAACAGCGCCGTTTGCATGCGAAATCTTGTTCGCTTGTTTGTCAATACTTTTTTTCAGTTGTTATTTATTTATTATCATGACAAAAAACAATTATTTTAATTTAATTTTTTATGTTTTTTTTACAAGCAAAAAACAGAACGAGGTTGTTGTTTATTTTTCACAAAATACTATTATAAATATTTACAATAATTTATACTATTGTATTTCGCGGTGTGTTTGTGTGTGTGTGTGTGTGTGTGTGTGTGTAACTTTTTTGAGCCACTGTTATTTTCATGTCCAAATTTGTGTGACGTGATTTTGTGATATAAAAATAATAGTTTACAATTTATTTATTAATTTTTCTTTCGGCAAGTATTGTTATATTATTAGAAAAGCTATTAACGGGTTTTCTATTACGACTTCGGTACAATAATATAGTAGGAAGTTGCATGCAACGGTATTACATAATAATTTACACAGTGTAGTAGACCACACCAAAGTCATAATAGTTAATAAATAGCCAACAGGAAAGAACTAAAACTTTTGCAATATTTTATGCCAAGATGGGTCATTAAGGGAAGCAGTTGTTAAGGGCACTACGCAGCAATTACACGAGCAAGTTTTGCATTCAAGTTTCTTACACGTACTGCTTGTAGAAAAGCTCAATGCATTTTACTTTGAAAAGTGCCAACAGGAAAACAATGGTTTTATTGAAAGTATTGCTGTCACCCTCTTTCCTGATGACAAATTGAAACGCCAGTTTCTACCTTCTAACGAATCAGATGAATTCCTTTTGAAATGCAACTCTGTGTGTGTGGTAGTTTACAATGTTTCGTTACATTCTTTGAAAGCCGTGACTCACTATTCACGTACTGCTTGTCAAAATACTCTAGAAACCTTCAATGCATTTTACTTTGAAAAGTGTCAACCAAGAAAAATTGTTTTATTGAAAGCATTGCTGTCACCTTCTCTCCTGATACCAAATTGAAACGCAAGATTCTACGTCCTGTGTAATACTCTCTTACGAATCAGATGAATTCCTTTTGTAATGCAACTCTGTGTGTGTGGTAGTTTACAATGTTTCGTTACATTCTCTGATTGCCGTGACTCACTATTCACGTACTGCTTGTCAAAATACTGTAGAAACATACTCTTACGAATCCGATGATTTCCTTTTAAATTGCAACTCTGTGTGTGTGTGGTAGTCCACTATTTACGAAAAAATAGTATAGTGTGGCCTAAAAATCCATCTGCGTGACCGATTTTTTTGACTAGTCATATGATGTGCAAAAATTTATGAAAATTGTTATTTACATAAAAAAAATCTCTTCAAAAAAATGCGATTTAGGGCCTTTATACTTGAGACAAATGACATAGATATATATGTGTATGTAAAGTTAATTACGGTAAAAATTCATCATGTTAAGCTTCAGCAGTTGTTTTGAAAGAGAGAGAGACAGAGAAACTAGCGATTACGATTATTGTAATTTTATTGTAAGTTTTATAGTCAATAAATTTTAGGAAAATAAACTTCAAATGGCGTTTCTGTAAACTTTTATAAGAAACACATTTCTTTTCAATAAACTGAGAAAATCCATTATTTATATATCTTAATAACTATATTTGTTAGTATTATTCCAAACGAGTGGTTTTATCTAAATAACAGCATTTAGACAACGTAAAGCTGAAAATGTAGTAACAAAAAGTATAAACAAATTAAAGAATATGCCAACCAGTGTTGCTGTTTTGACAACATTTTTAAGTACTTTGAATTGTTCGTAAATGATCCGTGGAGGTTCGGCACACATGTTGCCGACAGTTTGGGAACGTACTTTTTCCCTCTGGGTATGAATTATTTTATCTGCCACATATTTGAAACATAAGGCAACCAGTGTTGCCGTTGCGACAACATTTTAAACTCCTTTGAAAATGAAGCGTTCTCATATTGACTACGATTCATTCAGAATGTGACAACGATTCAAAACCAGATTGTTCGTAAATGGTCAGTGGAGGTTCAGCTCTATAGTTGCCGACGGTTGGAGAATGTACTTTTTCCCTCTGGGTATGAATTAATTTATTTGCCACATACATATTTGAACATTTTTTATTAATTTCATTGCATTAGAAATATGTAGAGGGGTGTGTGTGTGTGTGTGTATGGCTGCATATCTCGTATTCGTACTCTAAGTCGGCTTGCCACGTTTACTGGCATTGCGCTTCAAGTACATCTATCTGCCGGTCAAAGTGCAATGCCCCTTGTCTTTAACTCTTTTGTGTTTTTATTTTTTGTCATTTTGTGCTCATCTTTTTCAATTCAATAGATTTCTGTATTCATACACATCCATACATGCATAAATAAATGTTTGTTTCTTTTTTTTCCCCCCTAATTAATGTTTATTGAGGATAAATTTTTATGATTTTAATTTTGTTGCCAGTCTTGTCTTCAGCGTCAGTATTTTCAAAACCGTCATGATTATGACAATGACAATATTTTATTATTCATGCGTTTGTGGTTCTTTTTCTTTTTCTCTTTTTTTTTTTTTTGTTTTGCTCATTTTTCTTATCATGTTAATTGTCAATGTCTGTTACAGTAGTTAAATATCGTAATGATGCCCAGAAATATCTTATGCAATAATACAAATATGCTGTAATTCACATTCTGTTACTGTGAAAAAGTCATTCAACATGCGATGGAATCAGAAGGAAAGTGGTGTGCGATACAATAAATCGATCTGTTTGGTTTACCAGCGAGTTCAGAAACATTTTGGAGCAACTGAAGATGACCAAGCTTTTGGTTCAGTAGTTCACCTTATTTTTTTTCGAGTGCTGATATTGTGCCAAGCATTGTGCCGGAATTAGAGGGATATGAGTAGTAGCTATACAGAGTGCTTTTTCTTTAGAATCTTTCGAAATTGTTTTCACTATAAAACTGTTTACCTCAAAGCCTTTTTACACTTGCCAACATCTTGGAGGAACGACTGGAAAATGTTAAAAATTGAAAAAGCCATTTACATTCCAACATCCTTCCTCTGTCTTATATAGTTTCACTCCTTTGAGCAAACAAATTAAAAAAAAAAAATGGAACGGAAAACTTCTAGAGTAACCAAAAAGTATTTAGAATTGAAGAGAATTTTTGCTACAGGTTTCTTAGTAATGGTATGACACTACAATAATCGAGAGATGTTGAGCGGAACAGAATGAGAAATGAATGTTTTACTGAAGATTTTATATGGGAAGGTGAGTTTTGGTGAGTCTAAAAAGTCTTTGCAAGTGGAATTCGGAAACTTAAAAAGTATGTGCTACTTATTTCCGTTAAATAAGTCATGAGTGTGAAGGTAAATTTCGAAATTTATCATCCCACACAAAAACCATATGATTTGACAGAATTCTGTTAACATGATAACAAAGCTCTGTTAAACTGTATAATTCATTCTAAAGGAATTATGGTTACACATCTCTATCGAGAGTCCATTAGAAGTACGCCTCGACACTTTTGTTTTTAGGAAACAAATCCGAATTCCGGGAGAACGGACCATGGGCGGATGAAAATGTTTGGAAATAATATATTTTAGCTCCTATGATGATGCCTAATCGTCACAATCTTTAACATTTTTTTGATTGTACTAAATTTTCAAATTTGGAATTTCACTAAAAGACGAAATCAAGAAGATGCTATCAAGCTGCTTATTGCCTTGCTACACTATCCTACACATTTATAAAATTCGTCACATATCTCATCTCTGCTAAAAAGAGGTATGATAGAGTGTAGTAAAAATGCCTTTCTGGTACAGATTTTTGGACAATTTGTACGATTTAGAAATCTATAAGAAAATTTTCATAACATGACACTCTTCATGAGATCAGAGTTGAATTTACTTCAAGCAAGAAAACAAAAATTATTCTTTGTAATATTTGTATGATATTGTGACAATGCCATTTTCATGCGATTTTTTAAAATAGGATGGAATCACATCAGATTTTTGTACCATTTGTCAAATATGATATCTCTGCTGATAAAGTATAATAGTGTGTCCTAAAAATGCATCTGTGTGACAGGTGTGATTTTTTAAGTATTCGTATGATTTGCAAAACTTTGCAAACATTTTCAAAAAATACTTATTTCCATGTAATCAGAGTTGCATTTATCTACACATAATTAATTTTCATTATATTTATATAATTGTGCGATTTTTTAAATTTGATTGTAGGATAGTGAATCATTGCCTTTAAGAGCAGAACATGATTCACAATCTTACGCAATCCCACAATTTGTCAAATATGATATCTCTGCTGATAAAGTATAATAGTGTGTCCTAAAAATTCATCTGTTTGACTGTGATTTACAAAACTTTGCAAACATTTTCAAAAAATACTTATTTCCATGTAATCAGAGTTGCATTTTGCACTGCCATTAAGAGCAGAACATGATTCAAAATCTTACGCAATTGTACAATTTGTCAAATATGATATCTCTGCTGATAAAGTATAATAGTGTGTCCTAAAAATTCATCTGTTTGACTGTGATTTGCAAAGCTTTGCAAACATTTCCATAAAATGATCGTTTCAGAGTTGCATTTACATACAAATAATTTATTTTCATTATATTTGTATAATAGTGCGATTTTTTAAAATGTGATGTAATCACATGAGATTTGCATGGGAATAAATCATACTACTATGTAGCATAGCGATTTACGGTCTTCATTAAGAATTACTTTCACAAAATTGTTTGTCAAACTCCAAGTTAGATTCATCCACACTGCCAAAAAAAAACATTTTGTGCTTGCAAATCTCATATTTTCATTTTTTATGCCTAATACTTTCATTGCTGAAGGCATGAAGTATGTTGTCAAGGAAGTTGCAAGTTGCTTATTGGCGATTAGTTTTGGCTCATTTCAAACTGCCATTACCAAATTTGCAAAGTTTTTCATACTGCATTTCGTTACTGTAAAATAAAATTTATGTACGTATATTTTTTTTATTAAACAAAAGCAAAACTTAAAAGTATATACCTTCGATAAAAACAAAGCGTCCGTTAGTCATACATCTGCTCATGTATACAATTGCACAATATTAGATGTCACACCTCAGTTACCATCAGTCATCGTCGCAATAATGTAACACACACATGCAAAGGAGAAACTTTTGTGTGCGTTTGTACGAAATCGTTTTTAAATTAAAGCTGTAGAAAATGTTTCACTTGGGTGACCATTTACACATTTACCTGCATACTCGCACATTAAAAGGGAAACGAAGAGAAGCACTTTGTTTTGTAGCCTGTTTAACCTTTTTATTGTGCTGAGTTTTTGCAACAAACGGAACGGAATTAAATAATTTTTAAGTTCACATTAAATGTGAAACAATATTTTTGTAGTTTAAAAAAGTAATACATGCAATATGTTGCGCTTTATAAACAATGGAGGGGCGGAGAGGGAGGTATACAATTGTATAATAAAATTCTTTGTTGTTTTTGCTTTTATAAAGTTTATGTAAAAGAATACCCTGTAGTTCTTTTAAAAATCAAATGAAGGGTTGTTGGGCACGAGTCAAAGCATGCCGTGCCAGACATAATTTTGCAGTAGTCTTGTATTGCTGAGAAATATTTTTCAGAAATACGACTATGGACTCGATAATAAAGCTGTGCCAAATTTTTGGTTACTAATTATATTGAAAATAAATAAATTAAAATTTTCTAAGTTACAACCAAATAAAAAAGACTTTGCCTTTGCAGCGCAAACTGAAATTGATGTGTCACTTTGACAGCTGATGCAGCTGATACTCATCCTAAACTTGTTTTGGAACTCACATATTACAATACAACAGAACTACACAAATTTGGAACCACTTGGAATGGACATAAAGCCGCAAGGGAACTATTGCATACTGACGATTTGTCCACAATTTGTGTAAATTAATACCGATAACAATTAAAAAGGTTATATACGGCTATACCGAATCTTATATATGCTTATCTCTTTATGCGTTCCGCAGCCATTTTTGTATGCTACAATTATACTGAATTGAAGCAAATTTTAAGTTTGCAATATATTTCTCTCTACTAGGAAATATTGAAAGCTTTAATAGTAGAAATAGTAGACTGGGAGGCAAGTTCTCTAAACAAGCTTTCGTGGTAGGATTTAATTTTTTTTTTGCTATATTTCCTTCACTGAGATGATAACCGATTTTTGGTGAATTTCATACTTGATTATTTTTTTTTTAAATTTAAGGCAAATTTAAGCTTAATTTACAAAATTTAAAAAAACTGCTAAAAACAAAAATGAAGGAAAATTTAAGCTCCATTTGTAGCGTGACAAGCAGACAGAAAGACAGGCAGACGGACAAAACTTAATCAACTTCCGTTCTTATATGGATCCGATATATTATAATGACGCAAGCTTAATATATAGAAGTATTTTGTTTCAAGGAATATTTTCAAAAACTGTAAGTAATCTAAATTCATTGTATGAGTATCAGCTGCATCAGCTGTCAAAGTGACATATCAGTTTTGCTTTGCGCTAAAATGCCAAAGTCTTTTTTTAATGGTTGTAACTTAAAACATTACAATTTAATTCACATTACAATACAATTTTTAATACAATTTAGTAATAAAAATTGGCTTGTGACCACAAAAAAAAAATACTAATTGCCGCAGCCTTATTTAAGAGCCCATAGTTGTATTCTTTAACATTATATTTCTGGAAAATATTTCTCAGCAATGCGAGACTGCATTAATGTATGTCTCTAATAATAATATCAACTAATCCGAATTAATTTCATGTCTTAAAGAGACTCGACTTATGAACTCATATTCAAAATTTCTAATGCTTGAAGCTTTTATCGTGGCTGCGAGTGCCCAGCTCTGCAGGGCACTCGCAGCCACACAATGAAACGGATAAATACATACTGATATTTTGTTTTTGTCTTTTCCATCATACCTCGTTGGCGATTTGTTGACGTATTTCACTTTTGCAAGACTCTTCTAAGTTTTATTACGACAATAGTATTTGTGATTGGCTGTCGTCGTTGGTTTGCCGTCGACAGTTTCAATAGAATTTGGAATATTTAAATTGCCAGCAATTTGTCAAATACAGAATACTTTTTACCTTAAAATAACAACGACAATTACACTCCTTTAAAAATAGTTTTTTTTTTGCAATAAAAAAAAAATAAAGAAAAATAAACATTTTTGTAAAAATAATATATTTACGAGTATAAAAAATGGCTTTATCCATTAGCGGAAACGGATGTATTGGCTGCTGCGTACGCAGTCAAGCATGTAGTTATTTGCGTTTTTCACCTTAATGGAGATTTTGTCGGGAAGCGACAATCAAAATGCAATTTGTTAATAAAGATTCTATATATGAATTATTTAATTGTTTACAATTAGACTTGTTGGTCATGTCGTTGCTGTTCGTGTTGCTTAATTACCACAATTTCCATTTTGTAAATATTTTCATTGAAGCACAGCTCCATAAAAAATGGGAGTGTTTAAAACTTGAAATATTTCAATGAAGTATGACAAAAATTGTTCATTTCAATATAAATATATAAGGTTTTCCAATAAGAGACTAGAGTTTGGTATGAATGAGAACATGGTATTTTCAAGCAATTTTTATTCATTTGAAAAGAGGAGGGCGTGGCATTAGTAATAGAAAAGAAAGGCCAAAAAAAACAAATTACATTTTTGAGGCGTACGAACCGATTTTGGCCGACTGACATGCACTTTATCTTCAATGCAATTTAAAGGCTTCGTTAGTGTCGTCGATAAGCCATGATGTATACCGGATAATTGCCTTATTGAGAATAGATATGAAAGGTATAATCCTGCCTCAGTTTCCACATACATGAAATGTCTTATCAAATTGATACATTCCAAGAAACCACTCAGCAAAACCACAACATTGCTGGAAACCCCTTAAGAAGTCGCAAAAACTAAATGAAAATAATGGCATGGAGTCAATCCTATAAATCGATGAGAAGGCGTTAAGAGCTTCCCTAAATTGTATTTGCTGTAATGGATATATTCTTAGTTGCTCTTGGAAAGCGTGCATGGTTTTCATTAATTTGTACCAACCGAATGAAAATTTATATCAGTTTTGCAATGCGTGCACTTTAAGTTTCTTTATTGAAGCAATAAAGTGAGTTTTAAGCTTTCCCAGTGCCACGTTCAATAATCGCTCAATTTGCACTTGCCATCTATTGCTTTTTTTTCAAAAATCATCGCAGGGCATGTTTCCAACTTACGGAATTCATTGTGCAATGAGAAATAGTAATAAAGAGGAAAGTTGAGCTGCCTTCCGAAATGGGGTTTCACATTCAAGCACACCTATAGAAAGTCATTGTAGGAAGAGAAAGGAGTTCTGACATATATTTTATCATCGATGTTACTTATCTGTTGGCAAGTGTTAAATAACTAGTGATTACAAATACCAGAAGAGATTTTAATTCGTGAGAATATCTCTACAACTTTTGAACCCCACTTTTAAACTGTTCATTGGGGTACCCCATGTTCAAAAAAATCTCTTGTGATATTTTATAGTCACTAGTTATATAACACTTAAGAGCAAATAAGTCACGTTGATTATAAAATACATGTGAGTACTCTTTTTGCATCGTATAATCACATTTTGAAGCAGGGATTCGTGGGGAACCCCCCTTTTTAAAATTTTAAAAATATTCTCATGAATTCTTCTCTCGTATGTTAAAAAAATGTCTTGTTATATTTGTAGTTAATAAAGTACAACTAATTTTAAAATATATATTTTTTTTGGCCAAAAAATGATACCCCGTTCAGACATAAACTAAAAATGATTTAATTTTCTTTAATTTACCATTAAGTGGCCATACAAGACGATCTTAAGAAACCTTACAAGAAATTATCATATACAAATCATGGAGTCAACTTCTTGCACTATTTTTGATATGTTTTACCTCAGTCAAAGCAAATGCTTGTTCTACTGGCTATACCCACTGTCCGAATTATTGCATTGGCCGGTGTACGAACGTAAATTGTTAAATTATAAATTTAATTCGTTGCCTGATAAAATGACACACAAGTCATGCTTGAAATTAGAAAAAGTTAAAATTGCACAAATGTCTGAACGGGGTATAATAAGCAAATGTCTTTGAAATTTATACACTTTTTAATGCAACACTCTGTGCCTCATTATGATATTTAAATAAATATTTTTTTTTGTTTTAATTCAAATAACAACACTAATTTTGCCTTATACAGTTAATCTCCGATTAACCGTGCAGTCTTTATTAAGCACACTTCACGCTTATATTCCTTACAGTACACATGTGGCCTTAAGTCCACGTAATTTCCCCACATTTTAATTCCTTCTTCAATATGTGCGTGAAATTGGCTCTTTTAAAACGTAGTTGTTGCGAATCCCCAAAAAATCCGGCAATGCTTCCATTATAAATAAAATTGTTTTAATTCGTGGCTATAAAAATGACACTTTCCAATTATTGGCTGATAAATATGGAATTTGATGAACAAACTGCAAACGACTTGGCAAAAAGACGAAATAAAAAAGGACTAGGATCGTGGTGTAGCGTGATCTATACCACGATCTATATATCGGTATGAATGAAGAAAAGGAAATCATTACTGCATTCATACAAGTTACTCTACGAGTAATTGGACAGTCGTATGTACTAAATTAGCATATGTACTAAATTACTATGCAGATTAATCGGCATTTCTCTTAAGACTATAACTAAGACTCTAATCCATCTCTGGATGACACTGCTTACAACAAGCAGAGCAGCTACAGCTGCAGAGTAAATTCGTTCAGTAAATTTGTTCCAAAAGCGATTTAGAAAATCAATATGCCTTTAGAAGTTCTGTAAATCGGAATTGTATTTATCGATGTTCCACTGTATATTTACTTTTTTTTTTCTTTGCATTTATACTCGTATCTCAAGTGTAGATTATTTGGATTTTTTTCTAAAAACAATTTGTTTTGCAATTCAAAGGTTTCTAGAAGTTCCGTAAATCGGAATTTTATTTATCGGGGTTCCACTGTATATTTCCTTTTTTTTCTTTGCATTTATACTCGTATCTCAAGTGTAGATTATTTGGATTTTTTTTCTAAAAACAATTTGTTTTGCAATTCAAAGGTTTCTAGAAGTTCCGTAAATCGGAATTTTATTTATCGGGGTTCCACTGTATATTTCCTTTTTTTTCTTTGCATTTATACTCGTATCTCAAGTGTAGATTATTTGGATTTTTTCTAAAAACAATTTGTTTTGCAATTCAAAGGTTTCTAGAAGTTCCGTAAATCAGAATTTTTACTTATTGAGGTTCCACTGTATATTTACTTTTTTTTTTCTTTGCATTTATACTCGTATCTCTAGTGTCGATTATTTGGATTTTTTTTTCTAAAAACAATTTGTTTTGTAATTCAAAGGTTTCTATTTTTATTGTTTTATCAATCTAAAGTGCAATCTTAAAATTCATTGTAATAATAAATATTTAAACAAGTTTTAAAATACAAATACGGTCGGAATACTCGCTTACTATGGCACAAGCACACCCACATAAACAAATAATAATTACACATTTAATTTAAATTACACACTATTTTCTTTTAAGATAAAATATTATTTATAGCTGAATAGGTGACGTAGTCGTAAAATAGTTTTGTGCCTCGTAAATATGCCAGCTCAGAAAATAAAACGTGTAATGTAAAGCGAGAATCAATATTGTTACGATGTGGGAAACGTGCGCTTTTACACAGCGTTACTTACTTACATAGCAAATTACGAAGAACGTCTGGCTTCAAATACAGTTTTCTTTTGAAAATGTTGCGGTTTTGAAACGTTTTCTTTTACTTCGATGTTACGAGGTGTGTTCAAAAATTAACTTTACAATTACAGCAAGCGAGAAGGCAGTTTTAGGCACAATACATGAGCTGTAAGTAACGATGTGTTGCTGGCTTTTGAGACATATTTCACAAAAAAAAAAAAAAAATAAATAAATAAATAAATAATAAAATAAAAGTTTTAGAAAAGTCCGCCCCACTACAGGCATTTTTCGATAAACAGGATTTAAAAAAGTCCTTCTAATAAAACAAGTAAAAATTACGAAAATATTGAAAACTACATTTTAAATAAGAAATATCAACACATTAATTCCTCACTAGTAGCTACTTTTTGACGAAAGATGCACTTTTTTACAGAGTTGCTCTTTCGGCAGCTGTATTGCAGAAGCAACGCAAATAACGCAATTTTAACTTTTTCTCATTTCAAGCATGAGTTGTGTGTCATTTTATCAGGCAACGAATTAAATTTATAATTTAACAATTTACGTTCGTACACCGGCCAATGCAATAATTCGGACAGTGGGTATAGCCAGTAGAACAAGCATTTGCTTTGACTGAGGTAAAACATATCAAAAATAGTGCAAGAAGTTGACTCCATGATTTGTGTATGATAATTGCTTATGAGGTTTCTTAAGATCGTCTTGTATGGCCACTTAATGGTAAATGAAAGAAAATTAAATCATTTTTAGTTTATGTCTGAACGGGGTATCAATTTTTGCCCAAAAAATGATATATATTTTAAAATTAGTTGTACTTTATTAACAACAAATACAACAAAAGATTTTTTTTAACATACGAGAGAAGAATTCATGAGAATATTTTTAAAATTTTAAAAAGGGGGGTTCCCCACGAATCCCTGCTTCAAAATGTGATTATACGATGCAAAAAGAGTACTCACATGTATTTTATAATCAACGTGACTTATTTGCTCTTAAGTGTTATATAACTAGTGACTATAAAATATCACAAGAGATTTTTTTGAACATGGTGTACCCCAATGAACAGTTTAAATGTGGGGTTCAAAAGTTGTAGAGATATTCTCATGAATTCTTCTCTTGTAAGCTTAAAAAAATCTCTTCTGGTATTTGTAATCACTAGTTATTTAACACTTGCCAACAGATAAACAATTATCGGTGATGTGGTAAAGTCCCGTTTGCACTGGCTCATCAATACAAAAAAATCTTACTGAAGTTCAGCAGAGATCAATACATATGGGATCTAAGAGTTACCGTTATTGGCCGATATTCAGCTGACGGCGTCTTCAATCAACAGCGGACAGTGCTGCCAATATAACAACAATCATTAGGTACGCGATTTTAAAGTTATTTTACCAACCTAAACTAAAACATTACCAAAAACTTATATTACAAATGAATTTAGAATCCGGAAGCAGCATTTCGAAGGAGGAATTAATACTGAAATCTAATTGCGTCAAACATCTGGTAATGCTGCCGCATAGAACATTAAATTAGAAAGAGCACCTCAATATTTGGATCAAGTAGATGTATTGATTACTCGGTGGAAAATCCCAGTTTAAATAAGTCTTTACAAAGCCATCCGTTACATGTATGGTATACTATTAGGGGTACTGGGGGTAATAGAAATATTGAGACACTGCACAGATACCAAGTTGAGAACTTAGGAATGATAAGGTCAATTAGTCATGACTAATGACACCATACACAATGACTTTTGCCAAGGACGAAAGTAATAATCTTAGGGACGAATAATTCTTTGGTTTTTGCCAAGGAAATTGTTAGGTTGAAACATTCCATCTCTTAGACTTGCCTTTTATAAATTTTTAATATCTTCAGTTGCTTTTAAGTATTATGAAATGAATTGCACAGGCATGTCTAGGAATGATAGGCTAAACGTTCCCTCCGCACGCATGCTAGAAATGTCATATGGAATAATAAATGTCACTATGAAATGAACACGCTCATATTTTTAGTGGCAAAATGGAAGAGTCCCTGGCGATGAGAATTTTTAAATTTTAAAACTATGATGGAACCAAAGAACAATGTGGTAGTAAAAACTGATAATCGAGATACATCAGCTATCAGTTGAATTTTATGGCTCAGGCCATACCACTGACATGGCATATAGACTTGAAGTGATCTTACTCTATAAGGGGGTGTCTGTCTACTCTGTCCAAGAATAACGCACTGGAAAACTATTTCCACTCAAAACCAAATTAAATACTGGATAATTGTAGATTTCATTTGAGGAAACAAAAACCGGAAAGTAGTTGTGTGGAATTTTAAAAACTCTGACTGTGTCTTTATAATTCTCATTTGATTGTTGAGAATATGGGCATATCATGACAGGGTTTGGGCTTACTTGCCAAACCTGTTTGGTTAAAGGTCTGCTGACTAGTTTCACATCAACGAAATGCAGGAGGCATCTTGGCCAGCTTAGCCAGACATCAAACATATGTAAGAACAATAAATTGAAGGAATAAAAGAAAATTCCATAAAAAAAAATTATTTTCCCAAATGTAAAGTTTTCGAGAAAGTTTTTGATGTAGTCTAAACTTGGCCTACAGAGATGTGTTCAATATAATTATATAGCAGGCTGCAGAGCTACAACAATATTTAAACGCATTTGCAGTTTTGTAGCGTGAAGAAGTAAAATTCTTTCAGAACTACAAAACGAAACACTGTACATTTTCATGCAGCCAATGCAGTTTAAAGTGCATTCTCGGAGCTTTAAGTTTCATTGCTGAAAATAAACAATTAATTTTAATTAACACTTGTTTTAAATGGATCGCATTAAAATAGCATTATTTTTTGTCATGCTCCCGGATCTTCCAAGGATGCTCCCGGATGCTTCTGTTCGCTTTTACTCATTCCTATATTGGGCTTAATAATTTCGTATGCCCACATCCACGTACACACACATGCATCTGCCTCATGTGTGTTTTTGTGTACGACCACGAGTATTTCAAATTAAAAATTGTAGAGAATTACCGGGGGCACGAAAATGTACAGGTAACTTTAACTGCAGCTTAATAAGTTTATGAAAAAACATGAGTGCATAAAAAATTAAAAGAAAACAGAAATTAATAAACTACGATTTTGGCCGTAAACAAAATATTTGCTTTGCCCACAGTACATTTCCTTGTGCATCAATGGCTAAGCCAGCTATAACTTTTTCCCTGTTCTCTTATTTGTAGTTGCTCTTAATAATTCTACCATATAAAAAGTTCAGGTTGGTTGGAGGTGATTTACAAGTACATGCAAACATTGGACTTTATGCATCTATGACGATGTGCTTGCATCGTTCAACTGAACGCCTGAAGTTTACAATGATTGTGTGCAGCATAGTGTGCTTAGCAGTAGCCGTTGTGCAGTTATTCTTGATATGATTCCACAATTGTAATGTATGATGGCTCACGAGCTCTACACGGTGATGATCACTAAATAAAGTTTTATTTGTGGCTACAGTATTATACAAAAGTATGCAGCTACTTTGAAAGAGGTGTTTATCGGATGGTCTCTGATACTTATCATTATCTCATATTTCTAACTCTGATTTAGAGGGATTTACATACAGTAAAACATCTACATACCAAACTCTTTATTTTCAAATCTGTTTACAAATATATTTCGCCACTTAGTT
Organism: Ormia ochracea; assembly: GCA_963402855.1. Lineage (NCBI taxonomy): Eukaryota > Metazoa > Arthropoda > Insecta > Diptera > Tachinidae > Ormia > Ormia ochracea. Next base: position 12,899,776 of record OY727105.1, read on the forward strand.
TTGCAATTTTCACAAGGTGGCTCTGAAGTCTTTATGGGGCTGGTGGTTTCACATATAGATATGTCGTATAGAAAAAGCAAATGTAACGTTCTAACATAACGCTCGATGAATTGCGTCATTATGTTGTACCCCTAATGGCTCTGGCATTTTTCGAACTGCTTATCAAGAACCATTCAAATGGGAATGAACTTTATTAATCATAAGCCGATTTTGAATCAAGTTGATCTCATTGAACGATTTTAAAATTTCATCTTTGGACGAGATGACACAGTCTAAAATGAACGAACTCTATTGAAATGGAAAAGTTGTTCAATTTTTAAGCTTTATATTAACTTTGGTTCCACCCTGTATGTTTCCAATAAAGCAAAATAAATGCAACAAAAGTACAGAGACTAACATTTATTATTAAAAGACCTCTGTAAGCTGGTGGATCTACCACTCAGGAGATTGCTGGTTTGAGTCCCAGCACTAAAGATATTTTTCCGCTGGACACGTTCTGTCAGTGACACTTAAACATATAAACTATAAAGATTCTCGATTTTGTAAAAAGTACAGCTTCCATATACGTGATTCGACGCGACTGTTGCATATGCAACTATTTTGCCAAAGATAGGGAGAGCTATTTTTGCCTTATTATTTTTGTATAACTAAAATAATTAATATTTATTTGACAACTATGTACACATTAATTGTTTACAAATATCAGCTGTGCTAATATGAGATATTTGGCATCATGTTAAGTGGCGAGTTAATTGCAATGCAAGTGAGTGAATTTTTTCACCGGAATACGATAAAAAGTTACGAAAAAAAAGTTATTCCCATTATGCACTTCACAATGAATACAGCTATGGGTATGAATCGCATTTTGCATCTCAGATTGATTACAGCTACTGTCAGTGGATATACCATTGATTGCAGTTATATAGGAATCAAATTCAATGTTCGTAAAATCTGAATATTCATAAGAATGTAAAGCTTGCTAAATTTCGGCATGTATACACACTTCTTGCCATCACTGTATTTTGGCAACAAGCTCTAATTTAATATTTATAGCATGTTTAACACATTCTAGGAGGGTTTTCATTTAAAACACAGCATTATTATCTTCCACATTGACAATATAATAATGAAGTTGTTGCTGATGCATACAGGGTTTTTTGGCTGTGCAGTCTGGTAGATTTAATGTTATTTTAATCGGTAGAATGCGTCTGTGAGTTTGGTTATACCATTTTTTTTTCCTTCTTCCAATTTGTATTCAACTTAAGTTTCATGTTGCATAAACTGAATATGAGCTTATTTACTACTTATTTGAAAGTGTAGTACTAAAATTCGTACATTATGCAAGTTTTGCAGTCATGTGTTACTAAAACCGTTTACAGCTGAAGTTGAAACGGTTTTAAATTTATGTCTTTCTCTCTCAATCTCTCTTTCTGCTGGTCACTATTGAATGAAGTTATTATTTATTTTGTTTTTGCTTTTTTTTTTTTTTTTTTTTGTAACAAACACAAATTAACGATGTGGATATGCGGCACATGCCGCAAAATACATGCCATTGGAAGATTTAATTAACTACAACCGCAGTGTTTGAAGGTGTTTATTCATTCATTAGCTCATGATGCTGAAAATTAATTTTTTTTGGGTATTGTTTTTTTCGTTTTTTCTTTTAAATAGCAACAAAAATTTAATACTTTCATTCGTGGTCGTTCGGCAATTCTTTAGAAGGCTTTACTACAGTCAGTAAAGCGTAGTAATTACTCGTACATGCGGAATCCTTGAATACAATTGGAAGTAAAAAATAGTTGCAGCTTAAAGCCGACTGACTATTTTTAGAGTTTTTATTGGTTTTTGGCCAATTTGACTACAAAAGAATATCAGAAAATCAAAAAAAAATCTATCAACAACCACTTACAGTAGTAGACAACAAACACAATCATGCCGCCGCAACAAGCTCATGCCACTTCTTTGCCTCCCAACAACAGCAAAACCAAATTGAAACAATTGAATTGAAAATACAACAACAAAGGATAAACCGAACTTCGTGGACACACTAATGGCAGAAAACAAGTAACCGGTTCAAATGAATAAAAGCAAAAAAGAAAAAAAAACAACAGTACCTTCTCCAGTGGCAGTACTGCCACTCAGTTCCATGAATGGCAAAGACTAGTTTTAGTTCACACGAAACCGGAATCGCTTGGCGTCGGCAGAGAGTTTTTCATAACAATTTATTCTTATTTTTTTTTTATTGTTACCATTTCATTTTATTGTTTTTGTTTTTTTTTCTTTCTTTTTTTTTTTTTTTTTTTTGGTTTTTCTTTTATAGCAGTACTTTATTTTGGTTGCATTAATCAAACGACTTGTTGTTTGATGCCAAACAGTGAAACAAGTTACATAAATTGGTAAAGAACGATTGTGTGGGCATGCTGAATGGCTAAAGACCTTTCCTAAGCCTTCTCAGTTGAGAACAAAAATTCACACATACACAAACACAAAAACACGCAATCATAATGCAACCCATACACGATACAACCGTTGGTATAACTCGCTTAGTAATCAAGTTGTGTGTTGTGCCTACAGACGATACAATTTCGTAATTCGTACAATTTCATTTTGCAAACAATTTACAGCTGGAACCAACAAATAATAAAAACGCATCCCACGAAGCAAAACAAATTAGGCTTAAATTTTGTGAAGCAATTAAATTGAAAGCTCTTTAAGTAAATTAAATATTTATTGACATTCAAATTTTTTTTAATCTAAAAGATTTTTAAAAAATAAAAAAAAAAATAAAAAAAAAAAATAAAAAATTAAGTAAAACTTCAAATGAAAAACTTTAAAAAATAAAACTTTAATGAACTATTTTTAGTTGCATATAATTTACTTATATTGGCTATCATTAAATAATTCATCGTAGAGCTGTGATCTAGTTTCATTTAGTATTCCTGTTAGTTTTCTTTGCTTTCAAAAACCAAATTAACCGACGACATGTCTTTCTCTCGCAAAATTAAAATGAGAATGATGTACGAAGTCGCATGACTAGCCCACACACTTAGCAACGCGTTGGCACAACTTGCCAAAAAAACAAAAAATTTTGATTTTTCATACAACCGAGACACAACTTCACACAACAGGCCCACACACGTTACAATCTTGACTACAACCTGCTTAAGTTGTACCAACGGTGGTATCGTGTATGGGTTGCATAAGAAATGCATATACATCCACATGAACATGCATGTTCGTGACTTAAAAAGCATTGCTTTAAAGACACTTTAAATATTTTACGTGCTACATTGGCCGAATGCCTTTTAATTTATAAATAAATTTTAACAGTATTTCGTAGAATATGCGACATGGGAATTTTAATTAAATGCAACTGTACAATATCCCATGAAAAGGGAGCAACATAATGAAAAGCCATGAATATTGATGATCAAGTGCTTGACGCTTCTCACTGACGAGTTAATATAAAATTATTTTCCATGCCGCAAGATTCAGAACATTCTACTAGTTAAAAGTTATACTTCTTTAACACTTTTCTTTATGTTTTATTAACGCTCACTTTTAAAAAAGTGTTATTGTTATATGAAAAATATCTACATGCAGTATAGTTAAGGCATTCTGAATATAAACAAAACTCTGAAGGCAACGAGTGGCATGAAAGCATTTGCAGTTCTCAGTTCTCGTTACAAGCAGTTGTGGCGTTTTACCACATTTTGTTAGGTTGTCTCAAAGCGAGTCAACGGAAACGCACAGCCTACAGAACGACCAGCAAACCAATAAGTAATTTATTTAATAAATTAATTTGTCAAGAATATTTTATTATTTAATGGCAACTTAATATAATATATTTATAATTATTTTTTGTACAGTAATTGTATCATTAGCTGGTTTAAGCCGCACTTCTATACGAAAATTATATAGCTCATCCCTACTTGAACCATTAATTTATTGCACAATATACTCTTTTTTAATTTTTTTTAATAATTATTTTTTAATATATTTATAAATTATTGTATGAAATAAATTTTTTTTATTTTTTTATTATTTTTAATTTGTTATCAGGTGGCTTTTTGGGATTTTTACCGAAATAAATAATTATTCTACAATTAACTATAAACAATTGATTTTTATTATAAACAATTATAATTTTATAAGTTTTAATTATTTTCTATTTCTCTATTCGTTTATTTAAAAGCTCTTTTATATTAAATTATAATGAACATTTTTTAACTATACATTTTAAAAATAATTTAATTACAGTTGCATTTCAGCTGGAAAAACTTTGTCACCGAGTTTGTTTCATTTTACATATACAAAATCAAACCTTTAATTAATTTTTATTTTTTCAAATGCCAACTGCTGCCATTAAAATTGTTTGTAAAACACAAGATTGTTTTTGTAAATGTAAACAAAAAAACAGCTGTTGCCGATAACAGGAGCTGAATAATTTTTTGGACGGCGGCAAGTGGAAAAACGTTAATTATTGGCTTTTGCTGAATAAAAGTTAAGCTGAAAGTGCATGCCTTTGTGAATAAATAGAATTAGAGAGAAACGCATAGAATGCGTTACCCGCGCATGCGTAGAGAGCAAATCTCAGCTTTGTCGGTAATAAAAAGGCTGGCACAATATGTGTTACTTATAATTGGATTAAGATTAGCAGAAAATGGAGAGAATTCATGAGTAGTATAGACTTTCCCGCTTTACACAAAGCAATTTTTTTTGTTTTGGCTTGAGCTTGAGACATTCCACTAAAGTTTCTACTTATGTATAACAGGAAGCACAAGAACAACTCTTTTAAAGTATTGTAAATTAATGTGACATTAAGACATTATGACTTCATATGACAGCCTTTGAATACCCAAATGCTTTTTTCCAAGACTGTATTAATATTAAGATTTTAAAGCTTTTGCTTTTCAAAAAATCCAGTAAATTTTAGCATTTGCTGAATATTTAATTATATTTCAGTGCAGCCAGCGTTATTGAACAATAATTGTATGTATTGCACAATTTTCTAAACCACATGAACTTTTGACGTGTAAACGCGCCAAGTTAATTTTCAATTTAGCCAGAAAAAGCTAAATGGCATGAATGATTTTTGGCTGGCAAATTTGAAGCCTCAAGTGGATTTCTAAAAAATTAAATTGAAATATTTATGCAGAAAAATTCAATCTCTACAATTCATTGTGTGCGGAAAAAGACGAACAGTTGTTGCCCTGCAAGACACAATAAAATGGAAAAGGTTTTAAGTTTTTTGTCTTACCTTTGATTAAAGCGGGTACGTTGCTGCTGTAGAACAGTAGAGAGATTGTTGACTGAAAGTGTAAAAGAAGATAGACAATGTTGCAGGTAAGTAAAAAATTCATGCAGTATTAGGTTGCAAAGTAAATTGTTATTAAATAAGTAATTTGATTAAATGCAGTTGGCAAATAAACTTTCATGACTGTTTCATCTCCGTCATTTCGTCCCAAGAGTTTTACTGTTGGCTTTAAACAATGCTCGCTACAGTTGCATAAGATTTTAAAAGCTTTTATTTAAGGGAATAAGACAAGCAAAGTCATGATATCGGTCAATTAAATTATTTTCCTTTGCTAAATTTTTATGCCAACAGCTTCAAATGTGAAATTGTTTTCGCCTAGAGAGCACTGCTGGAAATTGCAGCCGGTTACTTAAGGGAAGGCATACATTCTAAGCATATTAAAGGGCCATTGGTCATTGTCCAAAGTAGAACAAGAAGTAAATGTTTATACTATAATTTCCAAACTCAGGAAAGCAAATTAAGAGCAAACAAAACAATTGAGTCTCTTCACAGTCTTAATGAAACGTATGGCCTTAAACACAGTCATGGCAGCAGGCTGCCGACTGCAATATATTAAGAAAAAAAGAAATAGGTGCGCATCGGAAAAGCAACATTGCATTGCAGCAGGTGCGCAGTACATTCGAAGAAGTGGGTTCTAAAATTCAACGCCGAAACAGATGATGCTTTTGCAATACGCATAAAATTTTTTATAAATTTTTTTTTGCTAATTAGTTTAACTTTTTATAACTTTTTATAACAAAAAATTAGGTAAAAGTCTCGAAAGGTTTGAAAAGAGTTCGCGGCATATGAATGACCATTTAATTTTACCGATTGCACAATTTTTGTGTTAATTAATCAATTTAAGTCAGTCCCGACGTCGAAATGGCAAACAAACCATCAGCTGATTTGAATCAGCTTTGCAAAGAAATAACATGTGATGCATATCCATACAGCAAACAAAGCAACAGCTGATTTGACATACAGCCTTGTAGCTGTCGCCAATTGAACTCAGTTAATGGAATTCACAGTCAACACATAAAAAAAGTTGGTGCAATAAATAGAACAATAAGACATTTATATTATAAATAATTTATAAATATTTTACATAAAACATTAAATTTTTCAAATATGAAATACTTCCAACATTTAATTCCAAATTTATACTGTTGCTGCCGATTTCAAAATAATTCATTAGCAATACCGGCTACAGATATTTATAGTTGTGTAACCTGCTGCAGTGAGTACATACATGTACCAGTAGGCATATGCATTTACAAATCAGGATGCGCAACCCCCCATGGCCCACTTCAAACTAAAATTTACAACATTTTAAAAAATAATGATGCACTTTTGTAAACTCTACTTTTAAATTTATCAAATGGATTTCGTCAAATATTCAAAGGCAAAATGCAGACTGTTAAAGGAATGACTTCCACAAATACGCAAATAGTATTTCACTTCAAGAAGTGATTCCGGTCAAGTACTGGCCTTTCCCTGCTGAGTTTAATACTAGTAGAAGACTTTTGTTTGCATGTGAAGAGAAGAAGGATATATATTGCACTGTAAAGGATATTTCACTGCTTACTTTGTGAACAAAATATCTTTAATAAGTCAGAGGCCGCCCTAATGACAAAAAAGGAATTATAGTGGCACTTTGCAACTGGCAGTATGGACAGTTTCGGGTCTTGTCAAAGTATCAACGAAATATACCAAAAAAAATTGCTACTGACTAGCTGGCGGTTGTATGGCAATTTGACTGATAGTGTGTGCAAAAAAAATATCAGTTAAGAATTTTATTTCTATTGTGGACATCATAAATTTAAATATTTAAAATGCAAAATGTTATCCATTTTTACCTTTTTACATTACTTTGGAATGGTTTTACTTTTCTATAGTTTTCTTGCGAAATTTTTTCTTGGACGACATTTTCGTCTACTAGCACGATTAAAAGTTTGGTGAGTCAAAGTTCTCATTCTGAATTGCAAAGTTGCTGACCTTCGCTGAAGTTTGATAGTGTATATCCGACTTTGAGATTATCCAATTTCCTTTTTTTCCTAAGTATTGCAGTCGGAGAATGATCGCTACTCATATGATGCATTGATCAGTATTACGATAGCGGGGTAGTATGAGTGAAGACAGATAATGAGTAACTTGACATATTGAGCAGTGTTGATAAAACAGTACTAATCGATAAAACAGTATTACAGAAGGTCAGTGGTCGCCAAAGCACCCGTATGCCTAGATTTTCATGCATGTTAATGGTTTGCTTGTAAAGCGACACGAGAGATATTGGAATGCAGTAAATGAGGCATTTGATAGTATGCCACAGGTTACTCTTGGTGCCATTGAACCAGCATTTTAATTACTTTCAAAGCAGCAGTGGCTGCAATATTACACACACACACTAAGAAAATAAATAAATTTATTTATTTATTCTTGATTGCTAATTTACTTTATTAATTTATGACATTCAATGCATTTAACAGGGTTTAAGCAGGAATCGAACCTGCAACATCCGGCTTATTGTGCGTTATTCATTCGCCTACGGAAACTGATTTAAGTTTGTAATCGTGTAGTAAAGTAACAGAGTTGCCATCAAATTATTAAGCGGGTTTAAACTTGTTGTTGCTATTGTGTTTTGTTGTTTGTGGTTCAGGCCAGCAAACACTATTTTAGACAGTCGTAAAAACCTGACGTGATCCCGGTCCATTTAAAAAAAAATCATATCGAATATTAAGGTTGCCCTCTCCACGCTGTTACACAAAAGTGCTGCAAATAAATTTTGTTGTTAACTGCCTGAAGTAAATGATCCATTCGAGGCGATTTTATAAAAATTTTCGTAAACTTTTTTAATTCATACAATCCGTCAAACAAAGATACAGTTTTAGTATAGACCGTCATATACATGTACGAGTATTTTCATCATATATGCCATATTTGACAAGCAGTGCGATGGGGAAAAATAAACTGTGCTGCCAGACATCATAAGTCTTAGAAGAGAACAAGACCATTAAATATTTCATTTTTAATTAATAATTTGTCTCTACAACAAGAGAAAGTGTAGTCCTTTACTGCTGTCTTGTTAGCTTGAAAAATCCATAAACCTCCTTTAAACTCCTTCAACTACTTTATAGGGTAGCGAAATGCCGAGAGTCGTCACTAAACCGCCATAAGAAACCGATTTTATTGAACTATTTTATACGTTTTCTATAACTTACATGCTAGGCAGTAGACTGCCGCAAGCTGTAATAGTACGATGATACCTATTTTAATCCATCTAGCCACATATTCTTCACGACAATTTGCCCCCTCTACCACTATCCCTTTTTCCCTATTATGGCATAACGAATGGCATGAGTGGGAACCGTTCTCCGACTGCTTGACTTGGGAAGAAAATTTCATTACATTTAAAATGTAGAGAAACAGAAAAATATTTGTGCAAACTAAATTGGATTTTACAGGATTATATTTCAACGGCCGAAGGCAATAAATAAATGTTTGTCTTTATTTCCATTGTTCCTACCATATTTTCTACTTGGCGCGGCAAAAAGAAACCTCATGCTTATAATAATATAACTATTGCAAAAATATTCTACTTTTTAACTTAAATATAGTACAGCTACGCACTCACACATGCATACCTTTATATACCTCTACATACCCATAGATGGATGAATACGGGCACCAGTGATGCCGTTTTATTACAATAACTAACAAAACTGATAATAAACTGACATATTTAAACCGATTTAAACAACAATCAAATGAGCAACTAGTTTTTATAAAATCGTGTGAAAAATGTCAAGTTTGATTGCAAGCATTACCATACTGTTCTGCACTTTGACAGTTTTGCGAAATGTCACAAAATATGTCTGACATCTTTAAATGCGGAATAATTCATCCATAGTTTGGGTGTGCGAAAGTTGAACCAACAGCTGATCAGATTATTGTAATAATAAAATTTTTTTGGTTGCAGTCGATTGACAATGAAATGCAAAGCGACGGCAAATGTCAAACTCCGGCTCTTGTGTTGCAGTTATCGACAGTTTGATAGCAAGATGAACAAATGAAAATCATTAAAACAAATCAAATTATTAACTTTTGTTTGACATTTTCATTATATTGGAAAATTCAATGATGTTTAATTAATTAATTCTTCTCAAAATGTATCGTTATAATTCATGTTTACTTTTAAACTGTCACTTGCAGCTGGTCCTCGTAGTGCCGAGTTGTATTTTTATCATGCAAGCGTTTATTTTGCGCAATGCTTGATGTGTAATAATTGCCTTTTGATAATGACGTAAGGATTTACGGGATTATAAAATTTTTATTATAAATCCCCATCGATATTTAGTGGGGTGTTTGTTGGCATGATACGTAGCATCATGTCGAGCAAATTTAAAGAGCTGAAACAATCTTGCTCACTAATAAAGAAAAAAAGACGACAATTTCCCACTAAATCGTTGTATTGTCCGCATATGGGAATTGTAAAGTTTTTCAAAGGGATTAAAAACCAGTATTCCGTATCCTACAAAGTCATACGAATCATTCGAACGATTTAAAAAGTGGTGCCAAGCAGTGTCTTCTGTTAGTTTTCTGTTACATGATTTATTGAACATTCCCATAGATCTTTAGGATTCATATTACCTTAAAAAATATCTATCCCTTATTATTTTTTCTTCAATTATGCCATAATTGACAAATCCTGTATCTGAGCAGGATAGGAAATACTGGCCTTAAACATGGCGCGGCAGCCTTCACCATGAGTAAACCTTTTAAATTATTATAAATTGCAACTATTTTATTATTTAAAGAAAAAAATTTGTTTAATCTGTTATAAACTCTCTACAGCGGCAACACTGATTTGTAGTGCTGCCCATAAGCACATGTTACTTCAATAAAAAGTTGTAACTTTGTATAATCCCCGCTCGTACTCTCATGAAGTTAAAGTATATACTTTTGGTTGCGGGAATAGAAAGTGTGCTCGTGCACAGTATTTTACTTGCGTGACAAACATATAAAGAAGAAGACGGGTTACGTATAAAGCTGCAAGGCGAATAAAAAATAAAGTTCGTCAGCAGCCGCCAAAGGCATTCATTCGTATGGTTGAGAAAACATTGTAGATAAAATAATATTTTACACACGTTTATAGATCCGCAAATCATGTTCAAGGGTTTACGAAATTGTTACGTCTTAATTTCTATTTCCTTAACAGAGTGAGCAGCCCACTCAGCCAACTCAGTTTTAAATAGTTTCAAAAAGAAGAGATATTTTTATTATTGTAGCAACGAATACAAAAATATCATTATTTGTTATCAACAATTGTTCTAAGAAAAGCATTATTTTTTAAAACATTTTGATAAAAGCGAAATGAAAGGCGGAAGAGGAAAAAATGGAAAACCCTGCATCAACAGTTTTCTTGGGTGCCACTAATAGCCTTTTTCGGTGCAAAAGTGGTGTCGTCAGTGGTTTTTTTTTTTTTTTTTTTGTTTCTTTCCTTGCTATGTAGTTGAGCCATTATCCTTTACGTTTTTATTACTGCATTTCCTTATCCTGACTTAATGCCTTCCTGTATTTCTTGCTCCAATTTTGTTGCCGTTATCTTGGCCGTATATATATTTTTAAATGTGCATACGGGCAAAGCACAAGTTTGTAGCTGCGGCGGTTTGCAAGTGCTCGTATTAGTGCACTAATATGAGGTTTTGTTTTAACCAATACAAAAAAGCACACGTGCTTAAAACACACGTTGGCCTGAGCATGAATGAATTTATAGTCTCCGCATATTTGGGTCAAAGTTCAAAAGGATCTCTAAATAAACGTTGGCACATAGAAACAAAAGGAGCAAACTGAATATGAATTAACAACAGCCAGAACAGAACGTCAATATAGAAGACAATTTTCAAAAATATATTCGTATATGAATGTAAGTTGTTTGTGGGCCCGCAACTACATTTAATCAAAATTTTAAGGAAGTGTGCATACAAGTAAAGTGTTTTCATTCTTTGGCATCCCTTCTACTTCATGAATATTATAATAGACGAAAATATACAAACGTATTTTAATAAAAGACTGGCACAGTAATAAATAGCAGCTTAAGTGAAATCACTTTCTTTGGCCGAATGAATAAGACAGCGAGAAAAAAGATTCTGTTGGCCTATAAATCTCATGCTGGTCGTACAAAAATAATTGATTCCAAAAAAATTATTTTTATCCTTTTTCTCTTGCAGAATCTATACAGAAATTTATTAAAAACTTTATCTTGCGCAAGCAATTTTCCTGCAATTTTATTTCGCTTCACTGTTACCGTTAAGCTTTAGGAAAAACTTCTCCTGTTGCACTAAAGCTTTCAAGCAAATTTAATAATATTCAACTTCCATTTAGATGTTTCCTAATTTTCCAATAGTCTTTCCATTTCCTACAAACAAACTACATCAAATGGAATTAATTGGGAGAGCACATTAATATTATTCTTATTTTCGAAGTTGGTTGCATTCAAGGAAATTAATTCACTTGCAAAATATAAAAATATATATCACTTATAGAATTTTTTATCAAGGATCTGATTGACTTGTACTTAGAAACGGGATATATAAACCAACTTCAGTTATACGGTGGCGCAGGACCTTTTTAAAATTGAAAAAAGGGCTAAAGCTGATAAAAGTGTTGCCACTGTTGTGTAATATTTCTTATTACTATGCTAATCAGTCATAAAGCTTAATGTCACAATTAAATTTTTCCCCCCTTTATGCTTTAGTTACTTTTCAAATCATCACTATCATTCAAGTTTATTTTCATTTGCCTCATTAACTCATTACACGAAACAATGCAACTCTACGTAATTTAAATCTGAATACTTGGCAGCACTGAATACTATGAAAAATAATATGTCGAAAAATTAAAGACAGCATTATTTTGTTCCTTCATGGCTGGTTAATATTTTCAGTTTTCACGAAATCAAAATTAATAATTTTTTTCATTGGTTACACAAAGTAATATTTGCGAAAAATTGGTTTTTAATAAAAATAGTTTACTTGGCAGCACTAAATAATGTTTACTTGCCTTATAAGTTGAGTATGTAACCCTTCTCAGAGTTTGCTTAAGGCCATGGCTCACTATCCTGCATAATCGCACGATCTATTAAATGTAGAGCGTCCGCTGGCAAAATAGGACAGTGTAACCTAAAAATGCATCTTTGTAAGAGATTTTTTGACAAGTCGTACCATTTGCAAAAGTTTTGCAAATGTTCATAGAATTACAATTTTCATACGAACAGAGTTGCTTTTTTACTTCAATGAGAAAAGAAAAGATTTGTTTGCATCATATATATGTGATTCGTTTTTTTAATATACGAGGGTATCACTAACAGCTATTCGTGTGAATGGATCGAACAACAGTGTAGGATGGTAAAGCATGGTAAATAATATAATAAAATAATTTATTAATTTTTAATGCCATCAGAGTTGCTTTTTTAATTCAATGAGCAAAGAAAAGATTTGTTTGCATCATATTTGTATGATAGTGTGGCAACTACAAAGCCATTTCGTTCCGATTTTTTAAAATAAAATTGAGTCACATTAGATTTTGTGTAAATGAATCGTACGACTGTGTAGTATAGCAAAGCTTGGCATACGCAAAAAAAAATTTCTACTACTTGAGCTAAATGGGCTTAATTGGGAATAAGCTCGGATTGGCTTTGCATAATTCAGAAGAAGAGTTTGTACCAGAAACTTCCATAAAAAGTGCTCATATAAAGTGTTATTTCACCTGGCACGGCTGCCATGTGAAAACAACTCTTTCATAAATAAATTCGCCAAAACAGTGTCCAAAATTTGCATAAAGTCTTGTTATTCTTTCAGAAGATATTAGCCAACCTGAATGTTTTTTAAAAAATATATTAAAAAAAATCAAGTTGACCGCACCGTTTCTCACTGCTAGAAACCGTCATATGAATTTATTGGCTCTCTGTTGTTAGAAAAGAATCGACTGCCCTTATAAAAAATGCACGGTGTGTACACGTGTGTCTTTTAAAAACAAAACTCAAATAAATTTTATACAAAAAAAGAATTTTTTAATGTTCAAAAAAATGCTTTTGGAACTTTCAGGATTTAGTTCACCTTTGCCGTACCGTACAATAACTTTCGGTTATTTACACACACATAAATTTATCTACATTACTCTTCAGCATTAGAAAGAATATAGAAACATATTCTCAAACATACTAGAAAACATGATGTTGCATGCAAACGTTAATGTGTTGGCATGCTTGAAATCACATTCACCGTACACCCCTCGTAAACAATGCGAAAAATGTAAAAAGTGTGTAAAGATGTTTTTATATTTTCACAAAACTAACATTTTCTATATGATATAGATATGTGGTAGTAATTACGCATACATGCATACATGCGTCAAAATATGACGGCAGGATGGAAATTTCTTTTCATATATTTCTTTAACTTTCTGTATAAAAATTTACGTAAATTTTATTTTAATAGAAATTAAAAATTATAAGGCAGACTTGACTCATTACATAAACTTTTTGGGAAAAGTTATAGTAGGCAGTACAGTAAAATTGCGTAACATAACATTTTTATCCATTTACGAATAAGTGGCAATTGTCATACCATTTGCCATACAAAGTAGTTGGCATATATATCAGCAAAGTAGTTCAAATACAACCCTTCTACAGGTTTGTTTTGACTTGGCAGCACTAACTGTCTTGCCAATTAAAATGTCAAAAACCAAAATTAAGTATCCATCCGTGAAAACTTTATTGTGACAAATAAATTGACTGAGCATGATATAAAATGGTACTAAATGCAAATGTATACAGGGTGGGCCATAAGTAGCATTATAAGTAATTAAATAATTAAAGAACTGCTAAGAGTGTCGCTTAAAGGCGAAAAATATAAGCCCTGCATACCTGCTGTATGCATTTCAAAGTGCATCCTAAAGGGATGAAAACAATTTTTATATCGTGTTTCCGTCTAAGTATTCGATTTGATATAATTTTCCTCTATGCCGAATTTGGCTTTTTTTGCTTTGAACTTTCGCCGTTTTAATGTCAAATACTTTATTTGGCCTTCATTATTTAGTACCTCAACTACATTTTTCTTTAGAAATTTTTGAGTCTTTTTTGAACTGAACTCCAAAGCCATGAGTTTGCAGCCTACCGGCGGCAGTCCAAAGACAATTCCCATCAAGGTTTCTCAAGTACTTTCTTATACTTCTCTATCGTACTTTCACACTGTTTAAATGACGGAGGCCAACAATGAACACCCACTACAATATTTATGGAAAAAACCGGTTAACCGCAACTTGTGCTACTCCCGAGAGGAGAAACCCTACCTATCAGTTAGTTGAATCTCTGGAGTACAGCTTCTTTGAAGCAAACGATAAACCCTATTTGTAGATGTGAGGAAAATGCATGGCTCCATATGCGCGTACATGGCCATGTGTAAGCAAATTTAAAAATTTATCTGCCAGATAATAAACCTATTACCTTAGCCGATTTCTGTTAACACGGCCCTGTAAGATTTAAAAAATTAATAGAGTCGCTCTCCAAAATTTCTTTTCATTTTCTTTCTCTATAAAATTACGTAATCCCCGAAGAGCGAATTTAAAGCTCGCAGGTATATCTATTTCGCTTGAGTTCATCCCCGCATGAAACTCCACATTTTGTAACTCTGTAAAATAAAGTAAAATTATTTAAAATTGTAAATGTGATCGGTTTGGTTCATTATATTTTATCAGAAAGATAAAAATATTTAGTCGATTAATTTTATTCGAATAATTATACTTGGAAAAGCACTTGATTTATTACCTATATTTATAAATTGCTGCATTACCAATTCGACAATTGTCTAGCAGTGATCCTACGGCCATTTCAAGGTGCCTGATGAATTCTGCTTACAACACCCTATAAAAATTGATTAAAGGAATGCCATACATGTACTCGTATGTCAGATCCGCTTGAGTTCATAAGATAAATAACTAAAATTATCTAAAATCGTAAATATGATCGGTTTGGTTCATTATGTATCATCAGGAAGATAAATATATTTAGTCGATTAATTTTATTCGAATTATTATACTTGGAAAAGCACTTGATTTACTACCTATATTTATAAATTGCTGCATTACCAATTCGACAATTGTCTAGCTGTGATCCTACGGCCATTTCAAGGTACCTGATAAATTCTGCTTGCAAAACCATGTCAAGCACAATTTGAGTTTGTCGCCTTCTAAATTCATCCTCGTATTGTACTCGTATGTGGCTTATTTTCGCCATTATTTTTGTCTAGTTTTCAAGTATTTCTTTTTCTGATTTTAGTTCGAGTATGCCTCAAGGCAAATTTTAAATTGCAAGCATAGTGGTGCGTGTTGCTCAAGTTAAGACACCAGTTTTATAACAAAAGTAAAAATATAGAAATATCTTGGTGAGGATATCATTCCCTGATGCCGTACCTGAAGGCAACAATTTAAAGATGACAGTTTCACAATGAAGGTGCAGCAGAAAACGAAATTTCGTTTTCTTTTCAAAACCTCTAACAGGGTAACAAAATAATTAATTTTTATACGATTTTGCTTATTCGGTTTTTACATTCGATTATCCGATTGAAATTGAACTTTATTTAAAAAAGACGGTGTAATTTCACAGATTTAAAAAATGTATTTTGATCATAAGAGATCCTCGATGGTATAGTCGTTAGTATGCCCGTTTGTCAAGGTAGACCGGCATAGCAGTCAAAATACATCTTAGTAGTTACACTGTCAAAACTTCTTGATAATACTTGTAATTTGACAGCATAAACAACATCTTCGGTTAAGATCAGCTGTCATTAACACTCCTGGATTTTGATAAGCTTTATATTTTTACTAAATAAAGGGAACTAATTGGCATTCTCTTTATAATATTTCATCAAGCTTTAGTTCCATTTCTTATAAAAAGAATTCTTTTGATTTTTTATTTTCCAATATTTCAATACAATTTATCTGGTTTCGCCAGCTAAAAATTATTACAAATAAATTATTACTGTAATAATCCATTTTAATTCGCCGATGAAATATTGCTCCGGGAAACTAGTGGAACAGATTCTTTGTGTTACGATGAGCTTAATCGTGGATGTAAATGTTTGCTGGGTATAGGTTCGTCACTTAAATATTCTAGCAACAATCACTAACAGAGGTATTAAACTGTACGAGAATAATGAATGAAAATTTGTTTATGACATGCAGAGCTGGGAATCAAACTACCAACTTACTTATGTCTAGTTGAAGAATTTACAAGATCAGCCGAAGGCAGACACGCTTCAAATTTTTATAACCTAATATGCCGCTTGATTAACGTTCCCTTCATGTAACCAAAAAATAAATCATATGGCATGTACGCTTAAATCACATGTGGCTAACTGTGTTGCCAACTCGACATTTTTTTGAACGAGAAATAAATAAAATTTATAAATTAAATTTGAATACGACCCAACACTTTTTTACACCTGCATAAGTAGAGGCTTTAACAAGAAAAAAAACTCTTTTACAGGCCCTTAATTTCGTACTGCCTGAATTTAATTTATCCGCGATTTTGTTGCAGATCAATATTAATTTATTAACTGGCTGGTATTTTTGTATTCACGATTTTATTGCAAACCGTCTAAGGTTTAGAAACACGTCTATTCGATTTGTCTACGAATTTTAACAAAATATCGCCACCGATAACTTCTCACGTTAAAATTAGTGATTAAAAATTTTAGAATGTCGTCTTCATCTGTGCGCAATTAAAGTTCTCTTACTTCTCTTATCTCTTTTTTTGTACAATTCTTTTAAGCTTTAAAAACATTTGGAAAGTTTTCTTGAAAGTGGAAAGTTTTCTGTTGAAAATGTTTGCTGTGTTAACCATACAGCGATTGTTAACTGTGCTTAAATATTGCCTAGCCAGCAGTACCGGCCTTGCCTAATACCAGTTGTAAAATTGAGAATATTGGAAATGCCCTGTTAAACGGAAGGCCTCCTTTTGCGATACGTTACCACACGATATAGGGAGTAAAAATTTTTACAAGAAGAGGAGGCAGGAAGCTTTAAAAATTATTTCTCTTCTGTCGGTTTTAAGGTTTGAAGTCCTTAAATGGCCGGTCTGCCAAGAGATGATATTTTTTCATATTTTTTTTAAACACAATTAATAAATTATAATCAATTCTGAAACTATTTCAAATCAATTGCTCAAAATATAAAAATGGCCGCATTCATCATGCAAATGTGTGGTGGAGTGCTTCAAATCTATTACGAGGCACTTTATCGTCTAACTTAAAAAAAAAAAAATCAGTATTACTGGTCCATGAATTGAAAGATCAGAGCGGCTTTTACATGCATTGTACTGATATCCTTAAACAATAACTCACTGACGCTTATCTTTGCCTTCTCCTTGAACATACTAAATTCAGAAAAGAAATATTCCGCATGGTATCAGCTGTTTTCTAAGCGCATTTCTTTATATATTAATGTAAGTAATCGGGAAAGTACTCGTATTGATCAAATTTTCTTAGCACACCTGGAGATTTAAGCAAGCCTCACATAAATACCAAACGAATGTCTTTATATTTTATCTCTGAAGTGGCCTTCATTGCTGGACTGCGTGTTAATTTGACATGAAATAAGGTCGTGCCTGCTGCATCAACGTGGCAAGAAAGGGAAACTCTGACAGTCTCTTGCGATATTGCTGCAGCGCGATGTTTACATTCTTGTTCGTATTGATCAGGAATGTATCCGCACTAGGCTCCTTCAAGCTTCTAAGTAGCCTATTCATAGGAAAGATTCCACGCTCCAACACAGTTGAAGTATTTCAGTAAGCAATTTGATCCTCTTCTAGACTGACCAGGTTTTCGTATTCGGTTGATACTTCGAAAGCTTTGCAGGTTGTATCATTTTCAAAATGGAATTGCGGCGCTCGTCCTGCAAAGGAATACTAATTCTTGTCTACAACTAAAATCGATAGTCGATATGACTATCATATTCGTTTTGCTGTAATTGACGAAAAACGTAATGCGGTGCAGAAGACACATTTGCAAATGTATTCGTGTGAACGAAATAACATGCATTTAACAATTCATGGCAGGATTATCGATTAAACTTACTGGTAACTGAGAGAAAACAAAAAATGAAAAACTATTGGAAGTGTGCGTCTGTTATACTCACCTGAGCAAGAGCTGTACACGTGTGCCATGGCGGCAGGCACTCGCAAGCAATGACGAACCGATAAAGTACAATACAATAACAGAGTTAACACAAACACAAACACACTTTCCTACAACTCACTTATTTGCATGCACTCACACAAACAAATCTAGTTTGAATACAAATTTAATATTGCGATGCACACAAGTGCATGTGAGTATGTGTTGTTTGTAGGGAAAAGCTTTCACACCTTTTAAATGTTTTTTCCTTTTTACTAAACATTTTAATTACTTTATTAAAAAAAAAAGAAGTCGCGAAAAAAAGCTTTAGGTAACTAAATATCGCAAGCCGTTTAGCTTATTGCACTTTATTGTTCCGTAAAGCGAAATTTAAGAGAAAGCTTTTTTAAAAATTTTAATTTTTACATATTTTTGTTACTTTGTATAAGTTATACTTTTTGATTAACTTTCCCAGCTTTGAAAATTCATAAACTCTTTACAAAACATTGAAGGGGAGTCTTTTTGTCCTTTTCGTATTCACTGATATTGAATGTCCTCTTGATCTTTGGCTTCTAACAATGAAATAATTGATTCAAAGATAAATCATTTAGTTTGTTGCTTTCAAGTTTTTTTCTTGCTTTCTAAAAATTTGATTGTCAATTAATATTTTGTTACATTTCAATTTTTGATAACACACTTTGAGTCCTTTACGTTCTCTGAACGACTATTTAGTGGCCTGCGGTTTCTTTTGTTTTGGGTGTTGTCCCAGAAGCCGTATCCTAGCAATCGTTCGACTATTTAGTTTATGCTTATATTGCTAAGCCAGCAATAGCAATTTGATGCAATACTAAATATTTAAAAGATATTATACACAGGCAGTGCTTGCACAGTGGGTAGGAATTTAAAAAATTTAAACCTTTAAAAAGGTTATACTTTTTTGCGAGGGAATTGATGTTCATTTTTGCAGGACTATTTTAACATCACTCGGTTCATCATATACAATTCGCTCAGACTCTACAAAATGTTTAAATTTCTTAAAAATTCAATTGCAGAAAAGTGGTACTTTTACTTTTACTTGGCGCTGCTTCTGAAATCATCGAGAGTTTGTCTTCGAAAACGAGTAGTCCGTATTCTCCCATCATTTGACCAAGATTTTATACCACAAAAAAAATTCTTATAAAGTTTATACTGATTTTCAATAAAAACGGTTCTGAAATCTGCGAAAGCTATACCTTCACACCCAACTAAAAAAACTGTTAACCCTCTAGCAGCTGTGGTGCCGTTTTGGAGACACATAGTTTTTGACGTAATAGACAGAGATTTTTTTAAAACACGGCTACATTTTTACTACCACCACTTTGTTATGGTTTTAAATGGGTTAACAAGATTTAGTACAGTGCAGTACAATTTTTGTATATATATGTATGTTTTAAACAACATCTCCCAGCGTATTCTTTTATTTCTTCTTTTCAACTTCAAAACTGTTAAGTTAAAGGCTGTTCGTGAAAAATGAAACTAACCCGCTGATATTTAAAATTAAAATCATTGGCCGAGCGACTTTTACACGTACTGGACCTACATCCTACACATCTTTTACACATCTGGACCTATTAATAGAAATGTTCCAAGAAAGTTTTTTTATGTAACAAAAATATATAAAAGTGTTAAGGATAATGCCTTCGGGTGACTGCGTAGGCAAACGAATAATGAAATGCATATAAACCGGAGATAGCGGCTTCGATACTTGCCTAGACCCTGGCTGTTTTCCTGCAAACAAGCCGAAAGCTTTGCAGCTTAAGTTAGTTAAAAAAAAAGATAAGATGAGATAAAATAAAACAAGATAAGATAATATAAGATAAGGACTAACAAGAAAGTTACAGTAATATTTTAATGTTGCAGCGTACACAATCGATATGACTTCCATATGAATAGCATAACATGAGAGGCGTTCTTAACAGCTTTATTATGCTTTTGACTGACATTCAAATCTTTCACACGAGTTGTGGCCAAATTGTGCTTGATTAGGCTTTAGGAAGTTACCAAGCTCTACTAACTCACGAAGCGTCTAGTTTTGCTCGTACTAGGCATATTTACTATAATATTTACAATATTAAAGGGTGATATTTTTATATGCAATGCCAAATAACAATAGTTTTCAGGAAAGCAAAAAAGCTTAAAGTTTATTTTATTTCAAGAGGCATATTACGATAGTCAATATCGACCGAAATTTATATTTATTATATTTGTGTATGACATCAAGTACCATAACTTGGTTTCAGTCTATTTACCTATTGAGGATTTAAAATATTCACAATCATGAGTTTACCAGAGCAGTGAACAAAATTATTGTTTATGTATATCTACGTATATGAATCTGTTACTTCCAGGAGAAGCGAAAAGGAGGTTAAAAAGTTAGGTGGTCCTACGCCAATTAAACTGTTATTATTTCCCAAGGCAAATTTTTTTACCTCTGACTGCCAATGTAATGCAAGTCGTATACGTAAAAATGGAACCTGGCTCACCTCAACAATAGTTTTTAAATGAGAATGTATTCACAATCCTTTCAAGGCCCACTCGTGATTGCAAGAAACCCAGAAATTCGATTTACGGTGAAAAATGCTTTATTTTTATTAAAAATTATTTTCATAGAAATTTTTGTTTACTTGCATGGCTGACAGCAATACGCACATGAATAACTTTTAGCCCCACTGTAAACATTAACTAATGATTTCTGTGTGTTGTAATAGGGGGCCTTCATTTACATGGGAAGTGTGGTGGCTCGGTAACTAATATTTTTTTCTTTGCGTTTTTGCATGGACGTGTAGAGTGCAAGTAAACTTTATAACGTTGCGTGGCTTTATGGAAGTGTGTGTGTGTGTGTGTCTGTGTTCGTTTGCTAGTGTGTGCGCATATTATTCTTATATATAAATATAAATATTAACAAGCACAGCAACGTTTACATGACTATTACAAACATGCAAGCAGTCATTAACAAACACACAATGTTGCTCCTTGAAATTGTCTATTTCACGTTGTGCTATTTAGGTTGCCGTTAGGCTTGTTACGTTTTTTAAACTACAGTTGTCATGACAGCGATTTTATAGCACGACCAACAACACAAAAACTTTACCACTTTGTAACAAATTAATAAATTTTTTTTCTCGTTTTTCGTATGTGAATACATTTAAGCTTTAACATTTATAATAGAAGCGAAATAATTTCGTCTATAGTTGTATTTGTCAGCTACTGTCTTGAGGTTATTGCTCATGTATAATGCAAGCTCAAATTTCGATATAAATACAGCGCTGGCACAAGCTACAAGTCCTAATCAAGGGGCCAATTTGACAATTTTCCGAGAACAAAAGCATTGTAAATAATCACCGGCACCGACTGAAATAGTTTTTAATTTTACAGCCGCACTTAAATCAGAGTGGAAGGAGTCATGTTTTAGACCCACTAGCGCTAACAACTATATATAGTGGTTGGAATTCAGAAGCCAGCTGATACCCCGCAATAATCAAAACCTTTAAATAAACAATCGTTTGGTATTTATTTGCGAGTTGCCGAAATCTCCAGGTGTGTTAAGAAAATTTGATTATTACGAGTACATTCCCGATTATTTAAATTACAATATGCCGAAATGTGTACAGAAAACTATGGTTACCTGCCGAATACAAAAACCTGGTCAGTCTAGAAGAGGATCAAATTGCTTACTGAAATACTTCAACTGTGTTGGAGCGTGGAATCTTTCCGATGAATAGGCTACTTAGAAGCTTGAAGGAGCCTAGTGCGGATACATTCCTGATTAATACGAACAAGAATGTATACATCGCGCTGCAGCAATATCGCAAGATACTGTCAGAGTTTCCCTTTCTTGCCACGTTGATGCAGCAGGCACGACCTTATTTCATGTCAAATTAACACGCAGTCCAGCAATGAAGACCTTTTCAAAGTCAAAATATAAAGACATTCGTTTGGTATTTATGTGGGGCTTGCTTAAATCTCCAGGTGTGCTAAGAAAATTTGATCAATACGAGTACTTTCCCGATTACTTACATTAATATATAAAGAAATGCGCTTAGAAAACAGCTGATACCCTGCGGAGTATTTCTTTTCTGAATTTAGTACGTTCAACTAGAAGGCAAAGATAAGCGTCAGTTAGTTATTGTTTAAGGATATCAGTACAATGCATGTAAAAGCCGCTCTGATCTTTCAATTCATGGACCAGTAATACTGATTTTTTTTTTAAGTTAGACGATAAAGTGCCTCTTAATAGATTTGAAGATTGAAGATTTGCATGATGAATGCGGCCATTTTTATATTTTGAGCAATTGATTTGAAATAGTTTCAGAATTGATTATAATTTATTAATTGTGTTTAAAAAAAATATAAAAAAATATCATCTCTTGGCAGACCGGCCATTTAAGGACTTCAAACCTTAAAACCGACAGAAGAGAAATAATTTTTAAAACTTCCTGCCTCCTCTTATTGCATAAACTTTTACCCCCAACATCATCCGGGAATGCATCGCAAAAGGAGGACATCTTTCCTTTAACAGGACATTTCCAATACTTTCGATTTATGCGGGGCAAAAAGACCCTCCCCTTCACTAACAATAACATATTTAGCATAAAAGCCACCAATCTTTTTAAAAGCAAATCATTTTTCTACGTACGATATAAAAGACAACATTTTTAAGGAAATTACTTTCTCCAAAAAGGATGCTTTTTTCGATTTTTCGAAAAAAAAAATTACATGTCCTTTAATTCAGAAAGCTTTTTTCTTAAATGAATTAAATTTATTGAGCTCGTTTTATGTATCACGAAAATAGAAGACTAGTAGTGTGATACTAGAATCTATGCCGAATATTTTCCTCTGCGAGCGAGCACTATATTCGCGACAGAGAAACTGATGAACAATATAAAAGGAATATAAAGCAAGAAAGTGTTTTATAGACTTTATTATGGCTCTGAAATTAATTAACGAAAGTTTAATTTATAATGCCAAAAACTTTCCTGCCTCTAATGCTTCCAATTCTCTTGTACTTCTCTATTATTTCTCAATTTTAGTGTAATAAATTTTTTGTATTTAAATATTTATTGCCATTCTGTTTTAGTGCACAGACTTGTTTGTGTGTGTGTGTATGCTTTCCATACATCCATATTCGTTATCAATGTGTTGTTGTTGTAGTTTTAAGGATAAAAGTACTGATGTTGCTTACGGTTCACAAATGAATAAAGAAACTTTACAAGACTTTACAGACCTTAAAAGAACAAATTCATTGTAATATGTAACTCTAATATGATATATAGTATATACCCATAAATAATTTCGTTTCCTCCATTATAATATCATGAATAAAAATAAGTAAGAATATCAAAAGGACGAGTATTTCAGTAACTTTCGGAAAAAAGCTCCGATACGATATTCAGTCCATGTAAGAGAATGTATCTAAGTTGTCTATAAGGTGTCTTTGAATTAGCAACCGCATCTAATATTTATCCATAATAGATTTATGTCCTACCACTTTTAATCCAAAACTGTCTGTCTTTAATAAATATATAAACTATTGAAATATTTTGTATAAAAATAAATAATATTTTATCTAAAGTAAATAGTTTTTTAATATTTATATTTAACTAGCTGGGCCCGGGCCACGTTGCTGGGTCCAAGTTTTTCATTTATTTTGAACTGTCTCTCTGAGAAAATCAAATGCAGTGTTTTTAGTTACTCATAATACAAAAAAATGTTATGTATGAATCGGTATAGGCCTAATTAACGCCACTACACACCGATTAAGCACCCAACGCCGTCAGCGGAACACAGCATAGGGTTATGGCGCTAACAGAGATTAAAAATTAGAGATATTTATTTCCTTTTTTAACTTTATTTTTTAATTAATTTTTTTTACGATAATGGATTAGGTATGATCCGGTATTGGGCTAATTAACTCTGCTGCACACCGTTTAAGCACCCAACGCTGTCAGCGAAACAGAGCATAGAGTTATGGCACTAATATCTATCAGTGAAAACACAAAAAAAAAAAAACTAAATATTCCATCATCTGTCGGACAAACTTCAAACTACATAGAAACATTCCTGCCGGCCCATAGAGCATGCTTATAATTTGGTCAAAAGCGGTCCAGTAGTTTTTGATTTTATCGATCTCGAACATACACGTCGTTTTTATATATATAGATATATTTAATTTATTTTTTTATTATTTATCTTTTTTTTAAAAAAAAATATTTTGTAGAAAATACTAAAATGTATTATATAACAAAAAACCAGCGGGTGCGCCATAAATGAACGGCAGATTTGACTTTGGAGAATGAAAAGGCATAGAACAACCAGTCTTCATTATTGAATGAAAACTTTTATTGTACATTATCCGATAAATGGTGATTTTTCGAGCCAAATCATGCTAAACGATGCAACACATTTTCCTTTATCCTGGTTGTGTGATCGTCGAAAAACCGATGCATTCACATCATGTCTTTTTTTTTTTTGGAAGCATAATTGGGTCGGACTTTTTAAAAATGGCACTTTTTAAAATAGCGACTGCTCCTGGCGATCGATATCTCATGATGATATACCATTTCCCTGTTCGAATTTCTGTGATATTGATGTGGGACAACACGACGGCATATGACATAAAGCTCGTGATACAATTCAATAACTGTAAGCGACCTTTCCATGTTCGTTACTCGCTCATGTCGTGGTTCAAAATTGGCCCCTTGGATCAAACGATTTTACATTTCTTTTTATGGCTTTATTTGATATCAGAGGTCAACAAAAGCTCACAACCAGGCGAACATTAAATAAAGAGATTCAAGTAGAAACGCAAATTGATCATGAAAAATTTCACGTGCAGGCCAAGCCGTGGAGTTCAATTGCTTCCTAAATAAACTCTATCAGTGGTCTCAAGTGGAAACGCAATAGAGTTCTTTAGTGATTTCTATGTATCAACGAAATATACACTGAAAAAAATGGCAGTTAGGGCCTTTCTCCTTTAGACCAACGCTATTCTACCTTATAACTAAAAAAAAAATAATCAAATCTTACGTTAATATTTAAACACTCTACATGAAGCAAAGAAAAACATTTTTATATTTTTTATATATTTTATATAAAAAATTCAAATATTTTATATAAAAAAATATTCTTATATCCTGGCTGATCACATACTCCCTTTAGCTAACACTTTTTAAGTTTCATACATTATTCGTTTGAACTAAAACGAATTGTGGTTTTTAATTTCTGTATTTAAACCAACTTTTGGACAGAAAATTTTTATGTTTAAATGCATGTTGTTGAATTTGCTTTTGTTCTGGCTCTTCCTTGATTCCTTTTCTGGTCAAGTTTCATCTCCGCCTTTCTTTCACTATTGGCTGCAATACAATTTTTTTTCTACTTGCAGTTTTTTCAATTATATTTGTTGTGACAGTCATTATAGTCGGTGTCAGTTATTCATACTATTGTTGCAAATGCTAAACAGAAAAGCAGGATAATGGAGAGCACGATAAACAGGATAACATTTATTGTTTTTGCTTATCTTTTATCTCATTATTATCTGAAGGCATTATTCGGCTGTTATACAACCAATTAAGCAAATTAACTAGTTCTATAAGCGATACAGTCAATACTGTATGAAGTAATAAAGTTCTAAATGCAATTTCTCAATGTGTGTATATCGTTAGATGAAATGTAAAACCTCTTAACTGGGCCAAACTCATGATATCGTAACTGCTTTTAAGCAGAGCCATGTTTAAGTTTTTCGTTTTTCGTTTTCTTATTTTAAGATAGTTTAGCATTTCAGCTAACGATATGTATGGCATATACCCGTACAAATGTATATAATTCCATTAACTGTATTGTAATCATCCACTGTGCGCTTGTCTGTTTATCAATGAAATACAATCCTGGCAACTTAAATTATTGCACATGTTACTGACAATGTTCATGCCATTTTCTGTATCCTGCACTACCGAACGACCGTTTTTGGTATCACTTTAAGCCATCCCCTTATTCAGATAGCGATTCACATACACACATACCCATTTAAGCTCATTTCTGTGTGCATGAGAGTGATGACAGTGTTTGCTTTATTATAAACATAAAAGGCATGAAAATGCTTTTAAATATTTCAAATCATTTAATTGATATAATTTGAATTTTCAATTTAAATTGAACTCATGCCTGCCAAAATGTTAATATACTTTTCTTCATTATCCTTATTTTCCTTTTAGTTTCTTGTGTAAATTAATGGTAACAAAATTTTAAACTGGGGCAGAAAAAATGCAATTTCGAATTAAGGTTACATCATCATATTATTCTTAATTAATTTTTTATTTTTTTTTTATAATTTTAAAAAAAATGTCGTAGTTTTGTATTCTAGGAAATGAAAATGAGTATATGCAAAGCCTGTAGTTACAGTTCAATACCAAATTCATTGCAAATAGACGTTTGAAATTTTGTTTAGCTGATCTTGAAACTCTATGCTGGCAACAGTGTAAAATAATTTTGCTTAATATTAGATTTGGACTAATTTGTAAATGTTATTTATTTAGCAGCCGCGATGGTATAGTGGTTAGTGTACCCGTCTGTTACGCAGGTGTAAGGGGTTCATTTCCCCGGGGAGCCCGTGCTTCTATACATATTGCAATTATATTCATATAATTGTAATATTTGGTAAATAACAAAATAAATAATTTTTAATTGATTTTTTAAAAAATATTTTTTTCTTTACAATATTGCCCTTCTCTATCCCTGTCTTCCAAATGATGGCTTCCTTTTCATGACATTGAATGATCTGTTCATGCCCACTTTAATCCTCCGTTTCCTGCTCATGAAATGCAAAAAAAATAAAAGTGCACTTTCCCATCCTTGGACCATACATATTGAAATGCAATCCATGCACATGCATGGAAATCCATGTATGGATGCATATAAATGTATGTGTGTTTGGGTGCATATGATAGCCAGCTTTACGTGCAAAGCATTGTGTGTGTGTGTGTGTGTGTGTGTGTACATAAATCTGCAGAAATGTTTTGGTAACATTTTAATTTTTAATAAATTTGATATTGATGAGAGTTTTCCATCCGATTTATTATGCGCTTGACAGGTATCACAATAAGACCAAACAATCAGTGTTAAAGTTTTTACAATAAAATAGATTTTTTTTATCAAATTTTTTTTTTAATAATAAAACAAAATAAAACAAAACATGTATTTATACTGGATTTTAGAGGAGAAATACGGATACGAGTGTACGAAATATTTTGCTAAATATTTTACAACAATTTGCCTAATGCGGCCTTCCATTTATGTGTGTATATGTGTGGGGCTTAAAATAAAAGTTTTCCTAAAAACAAATAAAAAATGGATAAAATTTTGTGAGAATTTTCAAAACGAAGAGTCGTGAAGTTAAAGAGAAACATGAGTTGAAAACAACACAATTAACATTTGTGGTATATTTTCCATTGAAAGTTTTCAGTCCTTTTTCACACTATGGCAGTGCCATTGCAGAAAATCTAATTTTGTATAAGAGTGATGCTATGAAATGTGTGCTATTTAGCCAATAGAATTATCATTTCGGGCTTTGCAGGGACCCTGCTCAGAGATGGTGAACTTTTAACATTTTTCTCTTACAGACTGTTAACTTAACAGAATTAATATTTCTTAACATTTTGAAATATAAATGTTGGTTTTTTTGTATCTTTTGGCTTATTTAGCTTTGGCTATTGGCAACAAGGTGCCTCCTACTAAAACATATATAACTACTATCGTTAAGGCTATTATAGGCTAATATATTGGGGTGCGTCTCTAACCTTTTTAGATATCTTTCTGCATAGTTTTCGAACTCAGTTTTCACCAACAGCACATCAGGGCGCTACTGAAATTGTTCGTAAAATTCTGTTCTGGTTGCTTTGAATTTTATCCATATTTGGATTCCGTAGCACCAGATAGACTTTAGAATGGATTTATACAGCAAAAGTTTGCAATCTAAACCAAGAGTGGAATTTCTGCCCCTCAACCATTTTAATTGAACTGCTTTTAATTTAATTTTAGTTAATTTTCTGCCAATGTAACATTTCCAAGTTAAGCGTTTGTCCAGATGTATTTCGAGGTACTTGACATTTGCATGTTGAGGTATTACCTCATTATTCATATTTAAATTCATATTTAAATAATAATTCATTAAAAAAAATATTTTTTTTAAAAAATAAAAAAATGGTTTAGAAAAGATATTATGCTGCTTAAAAGTAGAGCTCATGAAGATTTCTTTGCCTTTCTGCTTTCATTCAAGACCAGCAGATGCAATCAGGCAAAAAAATTTTTCTTTGCTGATTGAAATAAATGCAACTCTGATCGCATGAAGACAGCTGTTTTATGAAAATTTTTATAAACTTTTGCTTGCCATAAAAATCTGAAATTTTGATGCCAATATAACCTATTATTTCAGCAGAGAAGACATATTTAACAAATCGTACGACTGTGTAGGACAGTGTATATGGTATTAACTGGCCAACTTAGATGAATTTATGGAAATATTTATAAAACTATCATGTTCTTTCCAACATTTTTATATAAGAGAATATGCTCATTGCTATTGACATTGTATAGGACATTGAATGACGACCTCTATAGGTATATAGGGATATAGGGACATACCTTTAAAGGGATATTTTTATTCAAATTAAGTTTTAAAATTTCCCCTGTCACATACATGATTATACTCTAGATTTACAATTCGGTTAATCAAATCAAATAAATTTTATATGCAAATTCCATTGAATAATAAAATATATGACATATCAAAAAAGAAAAAAAACAAAAACAAACAGCCAATGCAATAAATTTATAAAGACTTTAATACCGATCTATATTTCTTCAAAATATTGAAAATGTTGTTTGCCATTCACATTCGCAAACACAGAGGCACTACTATTACAGCGACTTTATTGCAGTATAAACACACATACTTAAATAGGAAAGCATACATTAAGTACACATACATACATATTTGTGTTTGAATATGTGTAAGTGGAGAATATAAATGGAAATGAATAAGCCAGCAAGCAAAGTGCTGGTTTTCATAAACTAAATATTCTTCTTCTGTTGGAGAAGGGTCCTGAAACTGCCTTACCAGAGCCGTGACTGCAAATGCAGTCACGGGACCAACCTTTCCACGCAAAATCACTTTTTATAAAATGTAACCTTTTTGCCAGTTTTATCTACAGCTGAGTCTAGGTAATGTAATTTATTGTATAAAACGTAATGTTTGAGCTCAATGTTATTAGACATGCAATATGTTTGTAATCTCTCGTCGAAAGTATGTGGCGTTCCATCCCCGAATTTTTTTTAGTTGTGTGCATTTCATTTCGTTTTTAAATAAAATCTTATATATTGAAATGTTACGATGTGGTTGCTTATCGTCTTCTTCTTTAATTCGAGTGAAAGTTTCTCATTCAAGTCACATATAGCTGGAATAATCTTTTTCCAAACGCAACCACTTAAAAGCCACGTAGGTGGCCTTACGCAGGTTTTATCAAATCATTTCCCTTACAAGATGATTCTAATTAATGATTCGGTCTTAATTGACTTATTACACCATATCGAATGCGTTTATGATATCTCTGCTAGTTACGTAGATTCTCATTTCAGGTAACGATATATGTATGCAATTTATATAACGTAGTCGAAAAAGTCTTTTCGTATGTCGTCGTCGTTGCGGTCTTATATCTCCAGTGCTACCAATCACATTGCATCATACCATATAGCGTTGGAAAGGTAAGATTTTAAGCTTTATTCAAAAGCTTAAAAAAATTAAATTCGGGGAAGTTGAAAAAAAGTTACAGCTGTTCAAAAATGATTGAAAATAACGAAGAATTTCTCTACATATTGAAATTATTGCATAAAAAAGGGGAAGGATGCCATGCAAGCACCCAATAAAATTTGTGAAGTTTACGGAGAGGTTTGCTGTATCAGTTCGTGTAGCACAAAAATGGTTCGCTCGATGCGAAAGATGCACCTCGCTCTGGTCGAGCTATCGCTGAAAAAATCGATGAAATTATGGAAAAAAATTTATATATACATATATATATAATTATAAGGAACTTAACATTCATCATAAAACGGTTTTGAACCATTTTACAAAGCCCCGATATTTGGATACCATATGGAATATTTGATGAACCGAACTAACATCAGCGATTCTTTGCTGAAACAAAATGAAATCGAACCATTTCTGAAGCGAATGGTAACAAAAGACGAACAGAGGATCAAGTACGATAATAGTGTGCGAAAAAGATCATAGTCCAAGCGTGCTGTAACTCAACAAATGGTCGCAAAGCCAGGATTGACGCCTCAAAAGGTTGTGCTGAGTGTTGATGGAATTGGAATTGTTAACGATTTTTAAACACTAAAAGTTACCGAGAAATATATATATTCGTTTGCAGTAACGATTTTGCCATGAAATAACTTCCAGTTATCAAGATCGTTTCAAGATCATTTTTATCGTTCGACTGCCGATACGATAAAAAAGAGGCAATAAATCGTTAATCGTGCTCCCTTTGGAATATAATGAATTTGAAGGCCCCCTGCTCATACACAGAAGGCTTTCAAAACCCAACAATTTCATATAGCAGCAACCTTTCAATTACAGATTTTAAGTAGGGAAACAGATTTTTACAAAGAAAATTTTTAAAATATCAAAAATTTTTGTTTCCTTTTCTACAAAGCAACCCGCTCTTGTTTTGAATTCCAAATCAGCTGATTGTGGTTAAAACATGCTGATTCGATATAACTTCTAGCACAAATTAGCACTTTTTTGTTTTGAATTGGATATCAGCTGAGCCTTTCAAGTTTATTTTATATAAGTTTGCCTTTTTTTTACTTGATCGCATGTTGTCCCAGTAGTATTTTCATGGGCCGTTTACAAGACTTATTTTTTTTTTTCTAATACAATCGTCCATTTTAACTCTGAGCCACTGTATATCAATAAAAATTTTCCTACTCGTAAATGTTTTAAGTGAGTCAAATGAAAATCCTTTATCATTTATACAACATATCTTCCTTTTGTTTGCCGGGATGTGTAGACGTATATATAAGCTGGATGATTTTATGACTAAAATAATAGATAACAAAGTTTATAAATGTCAAGCACACATACAGGCCAGGCGAGAGAAGTGGTGGTTTGTATCCATGACACAAAATGTTTGACTTCTTTAGTTCTCAGTCGCTTGATTATTTATGAAATTACAGTAGTTTTTCTGCGCTGTACGATATGACAGGCAACAATTGACAATCGCTTAAATATTTAATAAGATATTGTCATACAAATTTTATTGAACAAAATATGTATCTGTGTATGTAACCACCATGTAAGCATTAAAACACAATAGAATTTCAATACAGATTTTTTTTTATTTTATCACGAGCTTGCTAGTGGTGAAACTGTCTTGATTCGCTGAAATTAATTTGTGATATTAATTTTGCAATGCATGACGGTTAAGGTTTTAAAATTGACAAGCTGTCGAAAATATGTGATATAACAAGTGCATTTAATTTGTGGCAAACCTGCGCGCAGCATCGCCATGTTGTCAGTTAAATTGTCATAAAATTAAATTTACACCCGAACAAAAACGCAGAATTAAACGAATAGAATTTATCAAGGCGAATTCATATAATAGAACTATTCAAAAGTATAAATTTCCAACTTGCTCCAGCAATTGCTTAAAGTCGACTTGGTATGGACCCACTACCGCTTTCTTTTTTATTTAAATATTCCTTGAAGGACATACTGAATTCGCCTTGAAGTCAACAGACAGCTGACATTATCAGGTGTTCATTATAAATATCATATTCAAAATTAATTACTAATTAATTAATTTAAAATAAATGAAAAGATGTCAAAAATATTTAAATAGAATAAAATAGACTTTTGCATTATTTTGTTATATCAGTTCTACTGATACAGAAGATACTAGAATAATTCAAAGTCAGATTTAAATTTTTCTTTTTTTTTCTTCCCTATAGAGAATATGTATAGCAATAATGCTTGAAATTTATGTTATCAAAGAAACCTCTGAAGAACACTGTGCAGGGATACTTTTAATATTTATTTCATGCTTTTCTAGAAACCGCCGTCGTACGAAGCATGTGGCATTTCATTTAATATAGAGAACCTCTTAGGTACGTCACGCATAATGATCTACATTATCATAATGTAAAGAGTGTTTTTTTAAAGCCTCACCATTTTAAGTTAGCAACACTGACTTATTTGACAATCAATTTAACAGCTGATAATTATTTTATTTTTAATTTGGATTAATATTTCCATTGAATATTTTCTTCTCCAATGAAGCACATTTTTAGTTAAGTGGCTACGTAAGTAGGGGGGTTAAAGACAATCCACAAGCTTTCGGCGGATTACAGAAAGTGACTGGTGAAGCCATCCATACACCAGTTATGATGAAGCCATTGGTACACTAGCCTTCATAATGACGGTCAAAAGGGTATAGGGGCATGTAAAGAAATTGTTTCGTCATGTGGATCGAACAGCATGGAGCCCTCACACACACAGAAAATAGCTGTTGAAGTCATTGGCATACAAGCCTTCATAATGAAGTGAGAAAGGGTATAAGGTATGAAAAGAAATTGCTTTGTATCTGAAGAAAAGGGCAATAATTTGGTTGTCATGTGGATCGAACAGCATGGAGCCCTCATGAAGTTATGATGAAGCCATTGTTGGTTAAATCTTCATAATGACGGTCAAAAGGGTATAGGGGCATGTAAAGAAATTGTTTCGTACCTCAAGAAAATGGTAATAATCTGGCTGTCATGTGGTTCCACCAGCATGAATCCCTCACACTGCGTCCTCTACAATTGATCTACTCTAAGAAATCTTTGATGAAAGAATACTTACTTCAGGGTTGTGACAAAATGCAGAGCTGGTTGAATATCTGAAAATCAACATTCGAAGAGTTGCTACTGCGAAATTTCACGAAAATTGTTTGTCCCATTTTGCGCATTGTAAGCTTCAGCCATGGCGGCCTCGTGTCCCAACTCATATTTAAATATTAACTCCTCTGTTTCATTACAATTTAAACTTTTGTAACTCTTAAAAAACACCCTTTATATTATAATATGTCAGCTGAATTAGTTCCTAAAAGTCCGACAGGTTAAGCACTCTCGAAATATAATTATACATACATAATTACGTGTGTGAGTGTCAACTACGTATGCACGTGTGTATGTATGTATATGCAATGCAAAGTCATTCGTATGAGTTTTTACACAACTTTAAGTCTCTTGTGTATCGTTACGCTGCATTCATTATAATTATCTCAATGACCAGGTATGTTAATATGTTTTAATAACTTCAATGAATAAATGAGTATATAAAGTAAAGAAGAAAAGGAGTAGAAATCTGGTAAGTTTACATTGACATGCCAACGTGTGCATTTCCCATAGAAAGAAATTTATATAAATAAATGAAAGGATATTATAAACACCTTTACAGTAGGACGCCCATAAACAATAACATGTCAAATACCTGCAGTGAGAAAGATTTTTCTGGTTACTGTATCTGCTTCTTTTAATATTGTTAATATTTAATTTCATAGTTGGCAGTTTATTTACACAGAGTGAGGAATGCCCAAGTAATGAGTATTAAGCACTAGAACTCCAGGGGATGGCAACAAGCTAACTATGGCGTACTGACAAAAGAAAAAAAACCCTTCTGCTTTTCTATTGATTAAACGTTTTTTTTTTTCTCACACACTTAACTGGCAACGCAAAAATTATAAGGCAAAATTTAATAAAAAGGACATCGCACTTGTTCCTTATTAAGGACAAGTTCTAGTTCAGCTGTATTATTTAAGTTTATAAGATAACAAAACTAAAAACTGCATATTCTTGGTCTCAAGTAGAAAGGCCCTAACTGCCATTTTTTTCAACAGATTATTTTAGCGATTTCAATGTATGCAGTGACTTTTTTTTATTATTTTTTTAAAACGCATTTAAAATTTATGATTTTTTTTTTACAATTTTTTTTTATAGATTTTATTAGGACAATAAATTTCAAATTAATCGCAAAATATCATGCTAAAAAATAACATCGTTTGGTGTTTGAAGCAAATCTATTCCAGATTAGCTGATTGAAGTAAATGCAACTCTGATCGCATGGAAATTGTCTTTTTTTTTATATGCTAAAATAAAGTAAAAGAAGCTTTAATTTTAAAGTTGCATTTCACACTACCCTACACACTCGTACGAGTTATCAAATATGAGATAACTGCGCAACCGATTTTTTAGCAAGTCGTTTTTAACAAGTCGATTTGTAAAATTTTATAAAAACTTTCTAAAAAAGATGATTTCCATGCGATCAGAGTTGCCTTTACTTCAATCAGCAAAAAAATCATTTATTTGCATCATATTTGTATAATAGTATGGCACCTAGAAGACAATTTTAATGCGATTTCTTAAAACCGGCTGTAATAATCACCTTAAATATGCATTGCTTTTATTGACATCGTGCATTGCGATTGTAACTCTGATATTAGAACAGCTGATATTTGTAAACAATAAATTTATGCTACTTCTTTATGTAATTTATTTAAATGTTGCTGCACTTGTACAAACTATTGCAAAGCAGCAAAAATATATCCTTCACTCCCCATATAAGATCATGTAAATTATTAAAGTATTAACTGTTAACAGCTCTTAATTAAACTAGAATAGATTTCTAACTTACTTCCCTTCCCGCTTTTACTTTTAAAGTACAAGTTTGTGGATTGCGATTGGTTTTCGCCCCCTTTCCGTTTTCTTATCCACATTTAATTTATAAAATAAATCAAAGAAACTTGAATAAACTTTTGGGTGACATCAGAAAGGCACTACTTATTCATTGCCAATTCAGTATCCAACTTAAGTTTTATGTCAATCCTTCAAAGTTGGCTTTATTTATGAAAGAAGTCCTTAAGAAAAAGGTTTCACATACATTTTTATTTAATTAGCCCCTGTTTCTTGGAGCAGCACTGCCGTTTTGCCTGCTTAAATTTTAAACACCAAAAGAAAGGACTGGTCTCTGAAAGTAACAGACTTCATCTGTTTTCTTACCCCTGGGAAAGCAATAACCCCTGCGGCCAACATTTATTTATAAATATTTGAAAGAAGCAAACCAAAAGATAAATTGTTTTCTTTATTTACTTTTTGCTTGCAGTCGTTTGCTTATTTGGGGCCCATTTTCATAAAGGGTCGCCCAACTAAAGGGGAACTGTTAAACAGAATAATTTATATTTGGAATACGTTGCAAGGCAAAAGCAGGATTCTTGAAAGAAAATCAAGTTTCGCTTTGTTGTCCTGCTAAATAAAATATTTTTTCGTTCTTGAAAAGAATTTTTGATTAAAAGTGTTGCCAAATGCACAGATTTATCTATATTTTTTATTAAGAAGTATTTTAAAATAATTTGTTTTGAATCTACTCCGAATCTTATAATTACTACAATTTCAGACAATGATTCGTTATACTTTTTTAACGCAACATTGAGAAAATCTTTCAAAAAAAACCTATAAACATTTGCATTACAATTCTCAAATAGTTTAATACTAAAGGGTATGGTAAAAATAAGGAGTTGACTGGACAATTACGGGGCTGAAGCTGGACGCACACAAAACACAACTACTACTTCTGACCGCTTTTCAAATAGCCATTGAAATAGGTACGCAGTTTGACGGCATTGTCATATGCGCTAAAAAGAATATATAAATAATGTTGAGGGATCCATTGCATGCAAAAGGAAGCTACTAATGGAGACCTGCAACAGCGTTCCCTTATACGCTTCCGAAAAATGGACTGAGACGCTTAAGACTAAAAGAAGTGCAAAAGCAGAACTTGCTGTGCAGAAGATTGGGGTAGAAAGACTATCATCGACATATTGTACGCTGTCAGTATCTGCTGTCTTTGTAATAGCTGGAATGATACCAATCAACCCACAAGATAGTACACACAAGAAACAGTAGAGGGAACACTTTCTTCATCGTATAGCAGGCACGAAACTATCGCAAAGTAGGAAGACAAATGGAACGCTGACAGCAACGGTATGTGGACGTCAAAGTTAATGCCTAATATCCAGATATAGATGGCCAGGGCACATCACGAAGTAAACTATTACTTGACTCAAATGATATCTGGGGATGGCTACTGTAGAAAATGCCTCCCCAAAAAACAAAGTGTGTCTCACCATTTTGCATTTATAAAGATACATAATTAGTTGATGATGCAGAAGAAACATTTTTTTCGTACCAATGAAGAAATATGCGATGCAATTGGTAAGTACAGTGAGTACGTGCTAAGGATAAGGAAAAAGGACGTAGGCATGGTCGGCCACATTTCTAATGTGACTTAGCCACAGCGGTGACGCAAGTAAAGTAAATAGTAAAACTGTTAAACCTTGACCAGAGAGATGTATCGAACGTGATTTTATGCCAGGCCGTCCCAGTATGGGAAAACATCACGCGGAATATATTAATGCATTTCACCATATTAATCGCAAAAAAAAAGGTATTTCAAAGGAAACAAGGTATGAAACTGCCTTTCGATAAAAAAAAAGTAAAAATTTTATGAGATTATAGCTTAAATAAGATTTGGGGCACAAGGTTGCCACTTGCAGGATGAAATATGGCAGTTTTCCTAAAATTTTCATCGCATTTGTTCATTTTCAGCTGTTCAAACAACTCTGGTTTACAAGTGACAAAAAAAATAATAGGCTAATGGCTCAATAATTGGGCCAATGGGCTTAAATAACTATATTTTTAATTAACTGACTTTCCGCTAAATTTCTCTTAATTAAAATTTTCTTTATTTTAGCAAAAGCTTGAGGATTGTATGCACGCCAAATGCAACTCTAATTTACGTACTGATTAAATCCAAACTGAGCTTTAGCGGTTCTATTGTATGGTAACGCAACTACACTACTACACAATTACCATTACAGCAGTCCTTATTTTAAATGTGTTTCTATTTTATAAGCGCCAGCCAACTGAATAGTGTTGCCAATATAATAAAAAAAGTGAAGCATACACTTTTAAAATTATTATATTATTTAGCAGCAACTATCATGAGAAAGTAATACTATAGTAAAAGCAATTATACAAAAATTGATCATATGTTATAAATATATTTTCACAGAACAATTTTATTATCTCAAATCTGATCATTTAAGACTGGCAACATTACATTGTTAAATGGCTACTCTTTATGCTCGAGCCTTCAAAATAATACATTTGTTGGCTACGCACAATGAAAAGCATGATATGAAAGCAGTTTCGGCTTCTACCCTTCTATTCTCTTAAAGACACTCTGGGAAATAAAGATTTTCCCAGCTGGATTTCAGAGCTTTTTAGCTTTTTTAACTAAATTTAAAAGTGTTATATCGTGTAAGTTGTAGCAGGACACACAACGACAATGTGCAATAACTATTTAACTACAAGTTTACTTATTCTTTGTATCTGCCCCGTGCAAGTTAATATAAATTAAAACCACATTTTGTGGGTTCTCACAAATCCTTCACGACAACATAATTATACGCTTCATTTCAAATGCATTAAAGGAACATGATGTAACATAAAAAGGATTTTTAAAAGCCCATAAAATTCTTACAATTTGCACACACACAACAACTTTGGTTAGAAGCCAAATTAAATACTGAAGACATTCATTTCAAATTACTTTTTCAGTTGTCTTGGGTTGAGATCTCTGTGTGTGATGTTGCGCCCCAATTACACCTACTTGCTCGTGTTCCAAAATGTATTCAATTATTAGTGTGTAATTTGGAATTTTTTAGATTTATGGTGGCCATAGTGTTGACTTGTTAAATGTGAAAAGATGTAATGCCTGCGCTCTTCCATTTCCAAGGACTGGATACAATTATTGCAGCAGAAAGTGAAAGTCAGTGAGAAGATGTAGAGCCTTCCATGTAGCGAGCATCGTTAGGAAGGTGCCGAAGGGATGGGTATTGTAATTCCTGTGATATTAGTTTGTGATGTACAAAAGTATATATACTCTAGATCCATATAAGAGAAGTGAAATGATGTAACACTATAGCAGACCACTGGCAAAATGGTAGTGTATCTGCCCAGCTTTATATTAATCCCGGATATAAATTGTTTACTGGCAAATGTTCTCTGACTTAAACATTCCAAGAACAGTAAACTCAGGAGATATAAAAATTGTTGAAAGAAAGTGGTGGCCTTGTCTATTTTTTTTTAATTATTGCCGCATGGAGGAATCGATCCCCCATTCTACTAAATATTCCTGATATTTCACTGCATTTCAAGTATTTGTTATTTTAATTTCCTGGAAGCGGAAATATCTACGGATACAACACTCCATAGATTGAATTTTTTGTTTTGTTAATTCTAGTTTTTTAATCAAAATTAAATATTAAAACCTTTTCTCGTTTAATAAGAAAAAATTGTTCTAAAGCAGTTAAGAAAAATTCGAAAAAGTTACGGATTTTGGTATGCCAGAGATGGAAACGCATGGCTAATACTTTTTAAAATTTAAAGGAAAGCAGTCAATTCTTCAAGGTTCTAAAATTGTTCTAAAGCAGTTAAGAAAAATTCGAAAAAGTTACGGATTTTGGTATGCCAGAGATGGAAACACATGGCTAATACTTTTTAAAATTTAAAGGAAAGCAGTCAATTCTTCAAGGCTGAAATTTGCTTCAGCTTTTTTTTTTATATTGTATTAGTCTGCTGTTTTCACAATACAAGCAAGAGATTTGGTTGTAATCAATTTGTATGAAAAGTGCTAAAAAAACGGAATGTTTTTCAAAAATCGTTAATTTGTATGCTGAAAGAACCGCTGGAAAAAACTGGTTATTCTGCATTTTCAGTTATTTTCAATCATGCTTTCGATTAATTTATTTGCAGAATTTTTTGAGTGTAGAAATTAATTTTCAACTTACCGCTTACTTCGTGGTTTGGATCTGCTGCTGGGAGTTACTTGAAGCTTAAAGTTATTGTTTGACTTTAAAAGCGTTAATTTGTCGTTACTTAAAATGTCGTTAATAAATATATATTTTATTATATTAAAGTATTAAAATGGTATTCAATAAAATGAATAATTATTTTTTTTCCATTTAATATATATATATATATACATAAACATAATATTAATTTTATATTTGTTTATTATATTATATTTGTATATAAATAAACATATATATTTCTTAATTTTAAAAATGTTGTTCTCAAAGAACTTGATATGTATTTGATATGAAAATTATTAGTTTAATAACTAAAACATCGGTGTTAGTTAGTCGACTTTTCTTTCAGAAAGTTTTTGAGATTTTTAATAAATTAAATTATTTATTTAATTATAATAGCATTATTTGGTTTAGTAAAGTTGCCAGGTTTATTTTAAATTAACATTACATCTTATATTTTATATTGAGGCTGATTGATATGTTTAGTGATATGTTTCAGTGAAACGATTTTTAAGTTTATTTTTAATTTATTTTTTTTTATATGCTAAAATAAAGTAAAAGACATTTTCCAAAAAAGGTTTTTTTTTTATTGTTTTTTTTTATCATTTAATATTTTTGTTTTCTCTGGGAGTCCACTTAAATTATTACTTGCACTCAATAAAAATTCAATAAATCATATAGAACCAAATTATTAATATTATTAAATTATTTTAATTATTTTTATAGAATTCTTTTCCTTATAGAAATATCGCCAGTTAATTTTCTTTCATTTGAAATTTTTCCTATTTAATATTTTTCTTGGAATTATTAATGCAGCTCATGTAATGTCCTAATTAAATATATATTTTTTTCCGAAAATAAATTAATTTTTTTATTTTGAAAATTAAATTTTAAAGCGTTTTGTTTTTTTTTTTAAGTTAATAATTATTTTTGAAATTAAACTTCTCTCCCATTTTTTGTTTTTGTGTAAATTTTTTTCTTCAATAATAAACTATTGTGTTAAAAATAATTTTTTATTTAAATAATGACATTTTACATGACATTTTTTAATTGCAGCAAAAGAATAAATTTTGATAAAAAATTTTTCTAATTTTTTTTTTTCTCTATTTCAGGTTTGAATAATTAATTTTTTCTTAAAAATAAACTTTCCGCCAATTTGTTAATTTTTTTTGTATACTTTAAGAATGTAAGATTTCCGACATTTTTTAAAATAAATCTTTATAATTTTTATTATTATTTTTTAATAAATTTTTTATTATTTTTTTAATTAGTTTTCTGTTTTACTCTCGGCATATAAAACAATTTAATTTATTACGTTTTTTTAATAATTTTTTGAGAAGGTTTATAAAAGTTTCCAATCCAAGTTCTTTAACAATCCTTTTTTATTTATTTTATTTTATTTTTTTTTTTTTTTTGTATAAACCAATTAGTTTAAATTTAATAATTTTTAATATTTTTCCTTGATTTATTCATTTTTATCAGTAGATTTTTATTTGTTTTTTTTTTTGTATTCGTTTTTTCAACTTTTAATTCAATTATTTTAATTCATTTATTATTTAGTTTTTAATAATAAATTTAAATAATTTTTTACATTTTATTAATAATATTATTTTATTAATTTTTTTTCTTTTAAGCACGCATAGTAAAACTATTTGTTTTCTTACACATCACCCAATAATTATTTTATTTGCAGAAAAATTTACCCCGCTCAATTGTTTATGGTATCAGCTGGAATGCTAGCAAATAATTAATAAATTTTATTTTTTGTAAAGGATTTCCATAAATTTATTATGCATATAGAAAAAGAATTCATTCCTTATAAGAATGTAATTTTTAAGAAAACATTTCATCAAACATTCATCACAAAACTTGAAGTAGCTTTTCTCTTTAAGGTATTTGATTTCATAAATATGGTTTATTGGGGCTTCCCCCTCTCTGGTAACTTTTCTTTGATTAAGTACTTTTCGCTCTCGTTTATGATTTGTTGTTCTTTAAAATAAATTTATCCTTTTAAGCTGTCATATTTTATAGTGTATGATGAACATTTTTACTTGCATACATTTAAAATGACTCTCTTCTGTATTAGCTTCGAAACTAATTAGTCTCTTTTAATAGTCAGTTGTTCTCAGTTGTTTAAAAAATTTTTTTCAATTTTTTTAGTGGACATTTAGAATTTATTTTATTTATTTTTTATTTTACAAAATTTGGTGTTGAATTCTGTGAAAAACTTG
This sequence comes from Ormia ochracea, assembly GCA_963402855.1. Lineage (NCBI taxonomy): Eukaryota > Metazoa > Arthropoda > Insecta > Diptera > Tachinidae > Ormia > Ormia ochracea. The sequence continues at coordinate 12,941,468 of OY727105.1, forward strand.
TTTATAAATATTTTCATTTATTGCTCTCTCTGTCTCTCTCTCTTTTTCTCTCTGTTTCCTTTAACCTCTTTTAATAATTCTTGGATTGGGCTTACTCTCACATAAGCTCCTACGTTTCTCTTTTCACAATCTTCTCTGCTCTCTTCAATTTTCATATAGTGTGGACATCCTCCCAAATTTATTGTTTATTTGCTGATACTTGACAGTTTCAGAGCGTTTCTAAGGAAAGGGTTTTATTTGAAATTTGTTAGAAAATAAAATTTTTCTTAAACATTTGTAGTTATTTTATTTCCACCCGCGTATTCTCTTAACAACTTTTAACTCTCTTCTCTCTGTGATTTCTTTCAAAAGTTTTGGGAAAATTTTTTGTTTTGCCTTTATTTTTGTTTCACTCACACCTTCGTAACTTGCAATGTTTTTGTTTACTTCCTTTTCTATAAGTGTGTTTATTAGCAATTCCTTTTTATTCACTGCTTTCGTTTTATTCCCACACAACCACAACATAAAACACTTATGAAGATGTTAAAAAAAGCGAGAACGAAAACGAGAACGACAACAACAATAATTTATGATTTTATGATGACGGCTTTTTCTTTTTTAGAATCTTAAAATTATTAAAATGTTAATTTTATTTATTATTAAGCAGTTTCATACAATAAATAAAATTTTTCTCACATTTAAGCTTATCAATGGACTTTTGAGGATTCATTTGTGCTGATTCACTTCTCAGTTTTTTTTTTTATCGATAATTACAATTAGTTGCAGGAAACACTGCCTATTTTAAGGCGTTATTTAATGATATGTATAGATTGCAAACTTTTACTAATAAGTTTGTCAGTAGTACGCATTTACAGCACATGCTTCTTTTGCAAAACTTTTTCCGAGTTGTAAAAATATTTTTTCTGTGTTTTCTTAATATTTCTTTGTTAAGAACACCAGCTGAATATTAATTTATTATTTTAACTTTTGTAACTTGCCAAAAAAATATTAAAATTTCATTCAGTTTTCTGCAGCGTTTTGACAAATCGTTTATGTATTATTTAAATGTTGAAAAGTTGAATGTTTAACATTTACTCAAAGTTTGCTTTGGTAGTAAATGACGCCAAAGTGAACTTTTGTGAATTTTTTATGATTTTACTCATACCAAATGCCAACTATAAGAGATGTTCGAGGTAAAATAATAACTTTCCTATTCATGTGAACGACGCCGATACACTTTTTGCAGCGGCGATAGCACAACGTAGAGATTTTGACGCAGGTGGCGTGAAAAGCGCAAATCTATTTAGTTTCCTAGCCAAATAGAGATGGTGCAGCGAAAGATATTGAATACTGACTATGCCTTCGTCAATTAAAGATTTTAACAAGCACAAAAGATACTAAAGTCATTTAGAAAAAACAATAAGATTTATTCATTTTATTACTGCCGAAGGAGTACCCGGTTCCACGACTTTAGCACGTCGTAACACACTAGTTTACTGTTTCAGCGAACGACATCTAAAAGAATTTTAAATATCAGACTTTATTTCACATCTAAAGCTTTCTAATTAATTCAAACAGATTGACTTAACCAGTGCCGGTAAAGTTGAAGGAGAAAAATTAGAAACATGAATACATTAAGGGGGTTCATTTTGAATGGCTGTAATACGTTTTTGGCACCATTCTAAGTTGCCCACATGTGTATCGGTTTACAATAATACTTTAAATAACTCCTTACACTGTAGACAAGAGTTTACATTAATCATAAGCAGAGTAGTTTACAATAATCTGCTCTTTATAAATTCTGCAATGCGATGCAGTAATTTTTAATACTATAGAAGGGAGTTTATATCAGTAATAGATTTAATGCTTGAGCTGAGTTACTAATTGCATTTTAACACTTCTTTGTGGCTTTTAGTTTAATTTGAAAATTTGAGTTGTTGCAAGTTCTTAGGAATTGCGGAAACCCCAAATAAGAGCAAAAAAAAAATCTGAGTTCTTCTCTAATACATTTGCATGAATTGCATTATTAGGATTATTGAATATGAAATAATACACTCAGATAATATTATATTGTATATAATATATAATATAAAATTGTGTGATGAAGCCAGTCTATATGGCCGCAGGACAAATCGTTCCGAGACATTAATCTTGCCGCCAAAAATCAGTTGCAATTTTTTTTTTTTTTAACCAACTCAACCCGCAAAGGCAGAAACTGAAACAGCGACTTCAGGTTTAGTGAAAGAATTTGTGTTATTTTAAGAAGTGTGGAAAAGTTTTAAAGATTTTATTGTTAAAATAAACACCACTAACATTATCGGTATTTGGTTCAGCTAACCATATACAAAAAAAAGTGAAGAAAACTTTACACTCTTTATATTGGCACTTTATTGCAACGTCTTCAGAGAGCTCTTGAACGGCGGCGTATATCCGTTAATTTTTAACTGTTCGGCTTGATTCACTGCCCTTTAGAGGGGCTTTTTTATCTTAACTTTTCCACTTCCATTCAATTGAAAGACATACACACAAAAGAAATTCGGCAACTTTGCATGCGAGCATGATTTTACAACTCGACTTCCTGCTTTTAAAATAGAATCATTCTATTATTAAACTTTTAATAAGATAATCGACGCCTGTAACTCCTTTCATTTTTGTTTATTGCACTTTCACTTTAATCACCAAAAAAACACTTGAAGTTTTCCACCAAAATTATGTATTTTAAAAGTTCAACTTTTTTACTTTTTCTGTATATTATATGGCTTGGGGGGTTGTTTAATGTCAACATTAATAATAAAATGGGGGATAAAAAGTTGCCATTTTAAATCTCTGTTTATTTCTGTTTAGGGAAATTTTTGTTTCTTTCGAGATAAACATCAATTCTGACAGTTGTCCTGGCGTGGAAAGAGTGCGCATGCTTCAGGACTAAAAGCATTCTAGTACCATTAATCTATTACAACCAGAAACTTTATTTGTAAGGTTTATGTCTACGATATTTATTTAAGCTTAAACATACTACACTTTACCACAGACATCGTGTCGTGCATTAAATAATTATTATATCCAATAGGGGAATTCAGTAGCTTCGTCATGCTGTGTTTAAGTCAACTGTTTTAGGTAATATGTATATATAAAAAATATATTTTATATTTCAGCTGTTTAATAGAAGCATGACTTTTTTGACAACACTGAAATTAATGAAACACATAAAAAGTCGTTATCTTATAAGGATTGCGTTTTCAAAACTTTTAAACGATCTTTATAAACTTATATTTTCTTTTAGGAATTGTTATTTCCAAATGGGTACATCAAAAATATTACTTTTACTTTTCCTTCCCTCACACACAAACACAAACACATAAAAAATCGTTATCTTATAAGGATTGCGTTTTCAAAACTTTTAAACGATCTTTATAAACTTATATTTTCTTTTAGGAATTGTTATTTCCAAATGGGTACATCAAAAATATTACTTTTACTTTTCCTACACTCAAAATCAGTGCTGACCAAACACATAAAAAATCGCTATCTTATAAGGATTGCGTTTTCAAAACTTTTAAACGATTTTTATAAGCTTGTATTTTCTTTCAGCACCGATACTTACTTACAGATTATAAATTTCTTTCCACAAACATATTCAAAACTGTTCAATCCTTAACAAACTAAAGACCGTTACCAGTTTACTCATTAGCATGTATTGTGGTTTCAAAATTGCTGGCAGTAATCACCTTTACCTCTCGCTACATCAAATTTTCATCAAATTTTTCCACTATATCTATTGAAAGTCAGATACATATTGTATGTGTGTAAAGATAAACTCTTTTATGGCGTTTTCTTTTTTACATTAAAAATGTCGCCCTGTGAAAAGGTGCCTTTTTAAAATGCATTGCCCGCCCTGTGAAAGTGCAATTTTTTATATAATGAGAAAGGAAAACAAATTAGAAAAAAGTGCATTGCCTTTTTTTTACAGCTGAAAAACAAACATTTTCTGTATATTTTATGAAATGTGTATACAAAAATGATCAGTTGCCAGATTGCTAATTCATCTGCTTGAGAAAACAAATATATTTTTTTTAATATCTCATACAAATAAGCAGCCGCATAGTGGCCTTTTGTTTGTTTTATACGATACAAAATATAAAAATAATTATTAAAATCTAATTTTCTGACTCTTTCAACTCAAAAGACTTTTTTTTGAATATTGTCTGGTGACGCTGTGCAAGAATAAAAACCATATTTTTTACAAGGCAATTTCTGCCCTGTTGATTTGTTCAGGGCAAAAATGCAATGCCTTTTGCACTGCGAAAGGGCAACATTTTTTAGAAAAGAACACGCAACCCTTTCACAGGGCAACACATTATCGAGAATAGAACACAAAATTGCCCTCCCTGCGGGTAGTGTTGCCTTTTTTTTTCCCATTAGTTAAATTAGTTTTTGGAACACATCGCGTGCGATACTTTTCTTAGCCGCAATCCAGCTGGTTTGTGTCTGAAATATGATACATTTAATGTAGAGAAAACACTGCGTTCTTTTCACCACAATGGAATAAGTCATGTACTCGTATAATAGCATTTCACATTTTCAAAGGCCTATAAAAAATATTAAAATAACTTTTCAGATATTCCATAAATGTAGTTTCATAGTCTTATATGTTGACTTCTTAGCCACTTAGGTTTGATCGCCTGAGGAAGAAGGCTTTGGCCACAGCAGCCGAATACCTCACAGAAGTCAAGTACATGAGCCTTTTTCCAAACGCTTCTAAAAAATGTCAAATTAACTTTTCAGATATTCCATAAATGCAATTTAATAGCGTTATGTGTTGTCTTCTTGACTACTTAGCTTTGATCTGCAGAGGAAGAATGGAAGAAGTGTGAAATTCTAAACAATTTCATACAATTTATACGGAGGAAAATATTTTCACACATCAAAATACTTCATTGCCTCTAAAGCTCATAAGGACAATATTTACATGTTGCTGCTGCCAAATATCAGACCAATTACGTAAGTCGATGCTTATCATATTGCCATTAATTTAAAATAGTCCGCAACTCAGAATGAGATATAATGAGCATCCACAATGCAGCATCGCGTAGGCTGCGAAAAAAAAAACAGCTAATAAGAGTGTGCTCAGCCACACCATTTATTGTAATCGAACAGTAACAGATTGTAGTGACGGCATTAGTACGAGTATACGTTGGAAAAATACTTGAATGCGTTACGTTTTCACAGTTTATAGATATAAAAAAATATATATTAATTAATAATTCGTCGGCCACAAATGGCTAAAATCAAGGGAACGATCTCTACATGGGCCAGTGACAACAAAAATAATGAAGCACCTTTCACCATATATGTTAATTGTTTTTGGTCAATGGTCACTTAACAATTATCAGCAAATCACTAACACCTGAGAACATACACCAAGCTCTCCTTCGGCGGCCGACTGTAGCATTATTTTATCAGACCTTGAGTTGTAGTCTTAAGCAAAAATATGACGGCTTGCTTTAATGGAAAACTTTTCTTAGCCCCGATAAAAAGTATTTTCTTAAAATCATGCAAATATGCAGTTGTCATATAAAAATTGGGGACTTCAGTACAAAAACCAAATCCAGGCACGGTGGACTGCAGGAATATTTGCTTTTACATATTGTAAAACTTAATAAACTTAAACTTAAACTTGTATGAATATTTTCATACAATATACTGCATGCAATTACTTTTTATTAAGTGTGAGAATTTAATATTATATTTACAATTTTTTTTTTTGAAAACTTCTTGTTTGCAACTTAATAATTTTTTAAATAGCTGTAATGGAAGCTCGGTATTACAATTATGAAATTTTGTAAAATAGGAAATATGACTTTATGGGAAATTCTCACACAGAATGTGATGTGGCCAATTTCCCTTTTGACCTATTTTACTGACCTACAGAAATTTCTCGGAAATATTAGGAATTCTTATTATGTGTTATCACACTCATACCCGTTTAACGAGCCACACTGTAATTTATTACAAATTCCATATCCAATCAGTTTTAACTACAAAATATTTTGAAGGTACTTTTATGGTACTAAAAACTAGATAAAATTAAATAAACATTTTAAAAAAGTTCCCTGTTTAGATTTTTTTACAACTGAAAAGAAAAACTATTTAATTGCCAGTTTAGAGAAAATTAAAATATGCAATCTGTAAATTTACAAATGGTTTTTATTGTACTAAGGCCCACTGTGCATAATTTGCTTTTTATGGTTCTGAAACCATGAAGCAACATAACAAATAAATAACCATTCTTGTCCGTGTATTTGCTTTAGAAAAGCAACTGCTACTAGTAGTGTGAAAGCGGCCGTCTAAACCAAAAATAATAACAACAAAAACGTCAGTTAAGGCTTTACATGCTGGATGATGAAGGAATAAGAATTAAAAAAAAAACCTAAACGTATAACCAGCAAATGATGCAAAAGGCAATAGAGAAGCTGGCGACAGGAGGCAGCAGCAAGGATGGGAGAAAAAAAAAATTATACATCAAGAAAAAAATCAATAAAAAGCTCAATGACGTCAGTCTCAAGCACACACGTGTACACTTGTACGATTTGTAAGCATACCACTTGTATGAGAACAGACTTGCTGTGTTCGGAGTAGCCGCATTAACAACAACAACAAAGATAAGAACACACACGTATTAAATTGAAGATACTAAAAAAGAAAAAAAAGAAAACCAATTCATTGCAAAATGAATAGACGCCACAAACGCCTCCTCACATAAATTGTCACTTTACACGCTTTATTGTTCGAAAGTTCCCTCAAGCTGATAAGAACAAAGAAAAGCTCACACATGAAAGCACTACAACATCAGTAGCAGCTCCAAAAAATGTAGTAAAACCGTAAAGTTCTTTCTAAACAGACATGCACCTGGTAGTTACTAAAAACTTTTATATATTTTAATCAAATACGATGACAGAAAATTTGCAATAATTTCGATTCCCGCGTTCTAATATTCCTTGCAGCATTCCGGGAATGCACATGCTGGGAACAATTTAAGTTCTATATCAAGCATACTGCCATTCGCTAATATTAATATTATTATGTATAATCATTATTATTACTATTATCCTCATTATTACGTTTTCTTCAACATCCCTTTCAATTCAATGACTTGAATTGACGGCAGACTTGACGGCAATGGTTACTTGTGTGTACCCTGTAAGAATTCGATATATCGTTTCCTTCAAAAATTGAATTATTATTATTATTACCAAGAAATGGCCTGAGCACTATAGCATGCCTTATAGATTCCAGTCTATATGCCATATCATAATTCCAGAGCCGTAAACTTTGCTACAACCAATAAATCGTTTCCTTCAAAAATTGAATTATTATTATTATTACCAAGAAATGGCCTGAGCACTAAAGCATGCCTTATAGATTCCAGTCGATGTGCCATATCATAATTTCAGAGCCGTAAACTTTGCTACAACCATAGCTACATTTGCTTCACCTACTAAAGATGTCGTAAAATACAATACAATGAAACTGCTACGAATCAGCTGTTGTCTCTCTTGTCAATTAAACATCTGTGTTGTGCTTCGAATGAATCCCTTGCTAGTAGCTTTCAGCGCTGAAAGTATTGTAGTGGCAAGCGCAAAACTACTGATTACCAGGAAACAGTAGGCATTAATAGCAATTAATAACTAAGCGCATACAAGACGCCTTGCTTCGCCGGCAAGCTGTACTAAAACTTCATCAGTGAAGTACCAGTATGAATAAAATGCCTGCAAAAACAACATAACCACGTCCGCTTTGACACCACTGACACGGCAGCACCACTTGATTGTGTACTCCAAAAAGCTGGGGTTTAAGCTCAAACATGTGGCGGCTGCAAATTGCTATAAGTTTGAATACATGCGTGAGAATGAGCAATACACGTTTGAGGGGAATTAAATATTGATCATACGTATTTGCTAAATGCAAAACGCAGCGAGAACACTTTTAGACAGAAGAGTCAGTACAACACAGAATGTGCACCGTACACACGTCACTCATTCATTCAGTAGGGTACACGACACATGACCGCAAATATCGCTTTTTTTTTTTATTTTGAGAGCGCCTGCGTGCCATTGTATATTTCAATGATGTCACTATCAAAAATTACATATTTCATACAATTTTTAATTAATTAATTTATTTTAAATTTGTTTAAAAATTGTTTAAAATATAAAGTGCATTAAAAAGGATTTTGAATTTCTTTAATATATTAATTTTGTAAGGCTATTTAATGTTGAAATAAAAAAATGGAAATAAAAATGGAAAATAAAATGGAAATAAATGAAATAATTACAATCAGCTGTTTTTGTGTATGTTCAGTGAGTACTTTTTTTAGTGATAAAGATTTGATAAACAGTTATGAGTGTATAAAAATGTTTTCTTTTCGGATAAAGTAGTAAGAAGAGTTTCTCGTTGAATGAACAATAATGAAGAAAGGGAGCTTGATGGTCTGGGGAGAAATGGACTGGTTTATTTGAAGGTGCTTTTTAGTTTGAAGTTATAGTGATTCAAAAGTATCAGCGGAATAGTGATACGTATTATATTTTGCAAGAATACTAGAATTTCAGAAATAAATTTACCAATTAAAACATCCGAACGAAAAAATCTCGTGGCAGTTTGAAAAGTTACTCTTCCATTGGCTGTGGAAGCGTTAAATAAATTAACACGATTTGAAAATCGCAATACTTATTACTTTCGTTATTATACTTGCAGAACTTTTTCTGTTCACTGTTGAGTAGGTGTGCAAAACCTGTATCGCTGGAAAAACATATTTAAATATGAATAATTCAATAAATTATACACATATATATTATACCATGAAATTTTTCTTCTCTAAGAGGGGAAAATTTCGACTGCTCGACTGTAAGAAACCTCTCATCTTATCGAGAAGGATGGAACTTTGCAATGCATTTATATTATATTATATTATATTATATTTTATTATATTATATTGTATTATATTAGATTGTATTATATTATATTATATTATATTATATTATATTATATTATATTATATTATATTATATCATATTATATTATATTATATTATATTATATTATATCATATTATATTATATTATATTATATTATATTATATTATATTATATTATATTATATTATATTATATTATATTATATTATATTATATTATATTATATTATATTATATTATATTATATTATATTATATTATATTATATTATATTATATTATATTATATTATATTATATTATATTATATTATATTATATTATATTATATTATATTATATTATATTATATTATATTATATTATATTATATTATATTATATTATATTATATTATATTATATTATATTATATTATATTATATTATATTATATTATATTATATTATATTATATTATATTATATTATATTATATTATATTATATTATATTATATTATATTATATTATATTATATTATATTATATTATATTATATTATATTATATTATATTATATTATATTATATTATATTATATTATATTATATTATATTATATTATATTATATTATATTATATTATATTATATTATATTATATTATATTATATTATATTATATTATATTATATTATATTATATTATATTATATTATATTATATTATATTATATTATATTATATTATATTATATTATATTATATTATATTATATTATATTATATTATATTATATTATATTATATTATATTATATTATATTATATTATATTATATTATATTATATTATATTATATTATATTATATTATATTATATTATATTATATTATATTATATTATATTATATTATATTATATTATATTATATTATATTATATTATATTATATTATATTATATTATATTATATTATATTATATTATATTATATTATATTATATTATATTATATTATATTATATTATATTATATTATATTATATTATATTATATTATATTATATTATATTATATTATATTATATTATATTATATTATATTATATTATATTATATTATATTATATTATATTATATTATATTATATTATATTATATTATATTATATTATATTATATTATATTATATTATATTATATTATATTATATTATATTATATTATATTATATTATATTATATTATATTATATTATATTATATTATATTATATTATATTATATTATATTATATTATATTATATTATATTATATTATATTATATTATATTATATTATATTATATTATATTATATTATATTATATTATATTATATTATATTATATTATATTATATTATATTATATTATATTATATTATATTATATTATATTATATTATATTATATTATATTATATTATATTATATTATATTATATTATATTATATTATATTATATTATATTATATTATATTATATTATATTATATTATATTATATTATATTATATTATATTATATTATATTATATTATATTATATTATATTATATTATATTATATTATATTATATTATATTATATTATATTATATTATATTATATTATATTATATTATATTATATTATATTATATTATATTATATTATATTATATTATATTATATTATATTATATTATATTATATTATATTATATTATATTATATTATATTATATTATATTATATTATATTATATTATATTATATTATATTATATTATATTATATTATATTATATTATATTATATTATATTATATTATATTATATTATATTATATTATATTATATTATATTATATTATATTATATTATATTATATTATATTATATTATATTATATTATATTATATTATATTATATTATATTATATTATATTATATTATATTATATTATATTATATTATATTATATTATATTATATTATATTATATTATATTATATTATATTATATTATATTATATTATATTATATTATATTATATTATATTATATTATATTATATTATATTATATTATATTATATTATATTATATTATATTATATTATATTATATTATATTATATTATATTATATTATATTATATTATATTATATTATATTATATTATATTATATTATATTATATTATATTATATTATATTATATTATATTATATTATATTATATTATATTATATTATATTATATTATATTATATTATATTATATTATATTATATTATATTATATTATATTATATTATATTATATTATATTATATTATATTATATTATATTATATTATATTATATTATATTATATTATATTATATTATATTATATTATATTATATTATATTATATTATATTATATTATATTATATTATATTATATTATATTATATTATATTATATTATATTATATTATATTATATTATATTATATTATATTATATTATATTATATTATATTATATTATATTATATTATATTATATTATATTATATTATATTATATTATATTATATTATATTATATTATATTATATTATATTATATTATATTATATTATATTATATTATATTATATTATATTATATTATATTATATTATATTATATTATATTATATTATATTATATTATATTATATTATATTATATTATATTATATTATATTATATTATATTATATTATATTATATTATATTATATTATATTATATTATATTATATTATATTATATTATATTATATTATATTATATTATATTATATTATATTATATTATATTATATTATATTATATTATATTATATTATATTATATTATATTATATTATATTATATTATATTATATTATATTATATTATATTATATTATATTATATTATATTATATTATATTATATTATATTATATTATATTATATTATATTATATTATATTATATTATATTATATTATATTATATTATATTATATTATATTATATTATATTATATTATATTATATTATATTATATTATATTATATTATATTATATTATATTATATTATATTATATTATATTATATTATATTATATTATATTATATTATATTATATTATATTATATTATATTATATTATATTATATTATATTATATTATATTATATTATATTATATTATATTATATTATATTATATTATATTATATTATATTATATTATATTATATTATATTATATTATATTATATTATATTATATTATATTATATTATATTATATTATATTATATTATATTATATTATATTATATTATATTATATTATATTATATTATATTATATTATATTATATTATATTATATTATATTATATTATATTATATTATATTATATTATATTATATTATATTATATTATATTATATTATATTATATTATATTATATTATATTATATTATATTATATTATATTATATTATATTATATTATATTATATTATATTATATTATATTATATTATATTATATTATATTATATTATATTATATTATATTATATTATATTATATTATATTATATTATATTATATTATATTATATTATATTATATTATATTATATTATATTATATTATATTATATTATATTATATTATATTATATTATATTATATTATATTATATTATATTATATTATATTATATTATATTATATTATATTATATTATATTATATTATATTATATTATATTATATTATATTATATTATATTATATTATATTATATTATATTATATTATATTATATTATATTATATTATATTATATTATATTATATTATATTATATTATATTATATTATATTATATTATATTATATTATATTATATTATATTATATTATATTATATTATATTATATTATATTATATTATATTATATTATATTATATTATATTATATTATATTATATTATATTATATTATATTATATTATATTATATTATATTATATTATATTATATTATATTATATTATATTATATTATATTATATTATATTATATTATATTATATTATATTATATTATATTATATTATATTATATTATATTATATTATATTATATTATATTATATTATATTATATTATATTATATTATATTATATTATATTATATTATATTATATTATATTATATTATATTATATTATATTATATTATATTATATTATATTATATTATATTATATTATATTATATTATATTATATTATATTATATTATATTATATTATATTATATTATATTATATTATATTATATTATATTATATTATATTATATTATATTATATTATATTATATTATATTATATTATATTATATTATATTATATTATATTATATTATATTATATTATATTATATTATATTATATTATATTATATTATATTATATTATATTATATTATATTATATTATATTATATTATATTATATTATATTATATTATATTATATTATATTATATTATATTATATTATATTATATTATATTATATTATATTATATTATATTATATTATATTATATTATATTATATTATATTATATTATATTATATTATATTATATTATATTATATTATATTATATTATATTATATTATATTATATTATATTATATTATATTATATTATATTATATTATATTATATTATATTATATTATATTATATTATATTATATTATATTATATTATATTATATTATATTATATTATATTATATTATATTATATTATATTATATTATATTATATTATATTATATTATATTATATTATATTATATTATATTATATTATATTATATTATATTATATTATATTATATTATATTATATTATATTATATTATATTATATTATATTATATTATATTATATTATATTATATTATATTATATTATATTATATTATATTATATTATATTATATTATATTATATTATATTATATTATATTATATTATATTATATTATATTATATTATATTATATTATATTATATTATATTATATTATATTATATTATATTATATTATATTATATTATATTATATTATATTATATTATATTATATTATATTATATTATATTATATTATATTATATTATATTATATTATATTATATTATATTATATTATATTATATTATATTATATTATATTATATTATATTATATTATATTATATTATATTATATTATATTATATTATATTATATTATATTATATTATATTATATTATATTATATTATATTATATTATATTATATTATATTATATTATATTATATTATATTATATTATATTATATTATATTATATTATATTATATTATATTATATTATATTATATTATATTATATTATATTATATTATATTATATTATATTATATTATATTATATTATATTATATTATATTATATTATATTATATTATATTATATTATATTATATTATATTATATTATATTATATTATATTATATTATATTATATTATATTATATTATATTATATTATATTATATTATATTATATTATATTATATTATATTATATTATATTATATTATATTATATTATATTATATTATATTATATTATATTATATTATATTATATTATATTATATTATATTATATTATATTATATTATATTATATTATATTATATTATATTATATTATATTATATTATATTATATTATATTATATTATATTATATTATATTATATTATATTATATTATATTATATTATATTATATTATATTATATTATATTATATTATATTATATTATATTATATTATATTATATTATATTATATTATATTATATTATATTATATTATATTATATTATATTATATTATATTATATTATATTATATTATATTATATTATATTATATTATATTATATTATATTATATTATATTATATTATATTATATTATATTATATTATATTATATTATATTATATTATATTATATTATATTATATTATATTATATTATATTATATTATATTATATTATATTATATTATATTATATTATATTATATTATATTATATTATATTATATTATATTATATTATATTATATTATATTATATTATATTATATTATATTATATTATATTATATTATATTATATTATATTATATTATATTATATTATATTATATTATATTATATTATATTATATTATATTATATTATATTATATTATATTATATTATATTATATTATATTATATTATATTATATTATATTATATTATATTATATTATATTATATTATATTATATTATATTATATTATATTATATTATATTATATTATATTATATTATATATTATATTAATTGGTCTTAAGTAGAAAGGCCCTAAACAGAATTTTTCTTTTTTTTTAAATAAATTTTTTAATGATTTTAATGTATGAACTGAATATAAAAAAGTCTTTCGCAGAAATATGCCAGTTAGGGCCTTTCTCACTATTAATTTGTCAAAGAATGTGCTTCTGATTCTGCCCCCAAGTATTTCCACTTTCTAGAATATTTTGACCGTCATTTCCAATTCCGTAGGTGCATGTTATTCATCTGCACATGTGCCCCTGCGAGATGAAGAAATATTGCTTTTAGAAAGTTAAGCCTGTAAGTCTGTAAGTAGTCCAAGGAAATGGTTTAACTGCCATTATGTGATGTGGGCAAATGCAATGGCCACATGGACTTACTTTTTTACTCCGAAAATAGCTTTCAAATATTCTGCTGACATGGCTGGCCGTATGTGCAATGTCATGATATTAAATATTTTGCATTTCTTTTTCATTTCACAATGGCTTTAGGGAAGGCAGATAACGTGAAAGCTCAAAAGTTTGTTTTGATGAATCCCATTACAACAATAATGCTAATTTGCCGTTGCAAAAAACAATTTGAAAGTAATTAAAGTTAATTAAAAGTGTTGGAGCATAAAAAAGCACATTAAAGTATGACAAAAGCCCAGTTGAATAAAATTATTACTTCTAAAGTAACAACAAGTATATCCCATACACGTACAATAAATAAGAGAAAAAAGGGAATGGCGGACGGGTAACAAATGTCAACAAACATAACAACAGTTCACACACAGTTAAACGTCAGAGAACAGTTAAAAAAACAGAAGGAAGAGCAGACGCGAAATAGAGAAACAGCAATAACAACAACAACAACAAGTCACACACAATCTATTTGGGGATTTGATATGATGTGGTGATAACGAAAGAGTGGCAGTGTGTGTGTAAAAGAAAAAAGTGTTGTCATTCGTCGGTTAAATATTAAAGAAAACGTTGAAAATGTAAAATATTTCTTTTAAGACTCTTCTTTATTTTATTTATATTTTATTTTCTTTTATTTGTACGAGTACATATAGTTCCGTGAATTTTCACAAATTGAAGAAGTCCTTCGTAGAAGTCAAATTCGTTGTTGATATTGGAATTTTTATTTTTTTCAGAAAATCGTAAATGTTTGCAGGAAAACTATGTTATACAGTTAAAGAAATTTTTTATGCACAATGAAGTTAATTTCGGCATATTACATATGGGTCTTAATGGTCTTATGCGTGGTTATACATCTGCCACTTTTTTTATTTTCAAACTTTTAAACTTAAAGTTGTAAAGTCGGCAATAAACGATTAAATGACAGTGAGATGGCTACATTGGCATCAATTTAATATATATGTAAATTAATAAACTAAATAAAATATAGATTGGGAAAATGAAAAAGAAAATGGAAAAGAAGAAGAAAAAGTGGAAAAAGTGGAAAAAACGGGAACACATTTTGGTTTCAGCAAATTCACCATGCACAAGCATGGTGAATTCCTTTATAACGTTACATATTGAGGAGCTGATACATAAAGTTAAGAGCTCCTCTGCAGTTGGTCTAGTAGTCGTCGTGTAGTGGTGTCGCCGTCGTCGTCGTCGTAGAGCGCGTAAAATAAAAAGTATTTAAATTTAAAGCTAAAAGCCAATACACACATACACAAATATATATATTTATGTATGTATATTAATATAAAACAAAGAACACTCCATAATATACAATGAAAGAAACAGCAAGGAACAAAGTGTACAAAATATTACAGATTTGTATGTATGCGTTTAAGTAGATAAAGCAAAGAAATTAACACACAATAACCTACAAAGGAATTCAAAAGCAAGATGTCTTAAATAAGGTTTAAATTGTAAAAGCAAGAAATAATAAATAAATAAAGTTATTGTGCATGCCCAAAGCAAGGAAATCATTTCACAAGAAAAATTTAAATGTTATAGAAATGAATGAAAATACTTTTTCCTCTTTTTTTTGGGGCTAAAGGAAATGAAAATTTCTGTATACAATGATGTAAAAAAGTTCAAATCGCACACATATGTATGTATGTACTACATATATTTGTATATATGTATATGTGTTGCTTTCATTCCTGTGATCTATTACTTGGCCTATGCGAAGCTGCTGGTTCAATTATGAAGATACAATTTGTAAACGTAAAATGGTTCCCAAAACAAAAATATGTTTTATGTTTTATGACAATTTAAATTAAGTTTGACTTGCATACACAGATGCATACATACATGCATTCACATGTACTTACGTAGTATGCTGGACTATTCCACAGAAAAGTTTTTCAAAAGATATATATGTATATGCATATATAAAATATTAATTGTATGAAAATCAGGAGCCGCAAGAAAAAATCTTTATGTAAATAATTGTGTATAACCATGAACAATAAGAAGCATAAGCAATTCGAGGCATACACATGTAACGAGACAGTTAAAGGGCATTTAATCAGAGGTAAGCGTAAAAAAGTCTATGTTGGGATTTTTCAAATTCACCATACAGCACAAGTGGAACAGAAGGCTACAGTTTAAATAAAATGAAGTGTAAATAACCAAACAAAAGAAAATAAATACAAAAGTAGTAGTAAAAGAACGTAAACGAGATTAATTTGATTTTGCTACGACAAATTCAAAGTACAACTCATTATTGAATGTTGGCTCTTGCAGCAAATCCACCACTACCGACTCCTTCAAAGCCATCTTAGAAACCTAAAGTTACTCTAATAAATAAAAATTAAATAAAATAATTATTAAAAAATAAAATAAAAACCAACTAACCAACCAAAAAAAAAATCACGTAAAACATAAAATTCAATTCTACTTAAACAAAATAAAAAAGTGTCTCCGTTACGAATAAAACTCCCCTAGAGAGTACCCAAATGTTTATTTATTCTCTCTCTCTCGCTCACGCTCCTTATCTTTTCTCTGTGTGTCGCTCTCTCTCGCCTCTATCTTATTAATAAAAAACATTAAAGAAAACGGAATAAGTGTAAATAAAACTGTCATATGAACCCTCTTTATGCACATGTATCTGCGTTAATTCTCAAGGGATAATGCCAGAAACGATATATTTTAAGTGGCCAAAACTTCTACAAAACCATATTTAACCAGCTCCATATAAAAGCAAAGACTTCTTTTGTAAAAAGTGTAAATAATTTTATGTAAATAAATATTTAAACGTGCCTCTTTATATTAAACTAACAAAAAACAAAAAAAAAAAAAATTATATCAAAATAAATAATTCAACATACAGAAAATCACAAAAAAAAAACTTAATTTTCTTCATTTTATCTCTCGTATATTTAACATACAACAACAACATGCTCTCTTTACTCCTAAAAAGCTCTTTTCTATTCAACTAAGCAAAATTGAAATAAAAATTACTGAGGCGAATTGCTGCTCGTTAATAATTTCGTTTGATGTAGTCATTTGGACGTGTCATTTCTTATTAACAATTATTCATATACTATTTATAAACTCCCCAATAAATAAAATATATAAAACAGTCAGTTTACAATCTTCAGTTTTATCTCTTTCGTTTTTCACGAAACTGGCCTCAACCACAAAACCACTACGGATTACCATAATTGGGAGCAACAATTGCAAACTGTTTTGCTCAACTACGAAAAACGCAAGCACTAATTATTAAGGAGTATTATTGCAAGACCATAAGTCATATGTATTTAACAATTAACTAAAATCCAGTATAATCAACAACCTTTAAAAAAACATCATTAACGACAAGTGCAACAAAATTAAGGATCATAGAAAACAACAACGAATATCAACGCAACGCTGTTTATAACACAAATAAACCACTGAAAATAGTTGTAAGTACAAAAAATGTTGCCATTAATAATGGCATAAATACATATTATAGGGTGTCTCATAATAACCCATACATAGGTTATTTATATATATAAATATATATATATATATATATAAGGACAATTAAAAAAAAAATATATATATATATAAGGACAATTAAATATATATATATATGTATAGGTATATATTTTTTTAACTAATTTAACATGCAAACCTTTCGGCTTGACTGCAGGAAAACAGCCAGGGTCTAGGCAGGAATCGAAACCGTGTCCTCCGAGTAGGCTTTAGTAGGTTGCGCATTATTCCCTCGGCTACCATGTTAGACAATATGTTAGCGCCAAGAGGTTGCGAAATTTACTGTGTCGAATTGTTACCTCAAGGTCCTGATTTAAATCCTATAAATATTTTCTGTCGAATCTAAAGTTTTTCTAGCGATTGTGACCAAAAAACATCCTGTTACCGATTGTCCAAAAATAAAAAGAAATTGGCGGCAACAAAAGAAAAAAGTATCATTAAACACTAAAGCAGGACAATGAACAGGATTGTACAGTAGCACAGCTGGAACAGTTCAGAACATTTAAAGCCACTACAACGAAAAATTACCACGAAATTGAATAAATTGATCTTCAAATACGTTTCGGACACAATTAAGCCTAAATGCGAAGCATCAAAAAGGAAATTGTCAGTACCAACATGTGAGAAATGTTACTAAATGATTTTGTTCACTTCAGATGTATATCAACCCTTCCTGCACTTTTTATATGTCACTCTAGTGAGTTTGAGCCAACTGTGGACTTTATGCAAGAAACTCCGCTTACCTGCCTTTAAAGTTTCTATTAATTCTTTCCGAATGAAATGAACTGGCCATCCTTTTTTCCTACTTGCGATTTCGAGAATCCCTGGAAAGAAAATTTGCAAATTCTTTAATATTTTATTTGTATATCGATATATGAGAAACAAGTCAGAAGTAGTAAATATTGCGATTTTGTTACGCCTTAAACATGTCTGGCAACACCCATACGAAGGTAGTTGCCATTAATTTTTATTTTGACCAGTATTGCCATAAGATTTTAATTGGCTTGCAATAAAGAATAAATTAATGTTTTCTACATGTTTAGGTAACCCATACGGCATATACAATCTAGGAAGGTTTTAGGAAGAACTCTAAGAGAAAGTAGAGAATAATTTTGGTGCAAAACCAGCATTTCTGGCCATCGAATAAATCTAAACTTTTTGTCGGGAGAGCCGACATTACATGTTATACCATTCGAATGCGAAAGTTCCCATTTGGACAAGGTTAATTTTGAGCAATGTTTATCGTACTAGGCAACGTTTCAAATAAATTTTTGATATTTCCAGCAGTTGTACGACAGCGTTGGTGTCGTAAAGACTTCAGTTCTCAGAACTTCTTGTATTTACTACTGAAACAATGAATAGAAGAAGTCAAATGGATCTCCATACCACTTTTTCAGATGGTAGCACTTTATTACAAAAATAATTTTCAACATTTAAAATAAATGATAAAGGATGTTTCGTCAGCATGCAATGCGCAATGCCGGAATGTGAGAAGGAGAACGTGATACTTGGCATTAAATTAGGCTCCGTTGAGCTGTACTAATTGCTTAAGATAGAATATGTATTAAGCTTTGGACTGACTTCCATCTTTATACATTCCAAAATATTTTCATGTGTTAATGTGGGTGGTATAAACATTGTGGAGTCCAAACTTTTTGAAAGTTTTTGGCAGGGGATGTATAATTTTTATATGGCTACAGAAGCATTGTAACAGAGGCTTGAATCCATCTAACTTCCGCGGTGTTTTTAACGCCCACATCCCATCGTAATTACGATAGGGCTGTCCTGTATGGGGTGGTGATATAAAGTATATTTCGAAGTCAGGAGACCATGATCAAGAGAGAACGAACAAATATATCTCGGTGATAGTAGAGCAATCAGCTCAATTGACATTCGGGGTGTCGCCTCAATGTGCGGATTATAGAACTGTTTCATGATATGTTCTTCACTGCGAGCATATGCTTTATAGAGAGACTACATTCTTTGGCTGAACGATATCTTATGGAATGGTTTTAATGCAGAGCTTCCACAAATGCTAATCACCCTAGTCTTCTCTGCACCTTCTCTGTGGAAAGCATAAGTCAGAGTCAACTCCTATTTGCAGTTCTTGGAAAAGCACCAACTACATCTCACCATTAAGTTAATGCCACGTATTTCGCTTCTAAATTAGTCACATAAAAAGTATGCCCTGCAGATAATTAGCGATTAGTTTTTATACAGATTCCTTGACTTCAGTGACGTAGTCTCGCTTTATAGTGAGTGATTATCCAGCCGTCATTGATGTTTCGTGTTAAAGTCTACCACTGTTATTGCTGTGCAAATTGTACCTCTATTGCTTTTCTTATTATTAGACAAATTAAAATTAATAATGGGGACCTGTTGTGTATTAAATGGAATGGACATAAATTTCTCTTGCTATTTTCAGCCAACATGTGTCTTCATTAATTGAAAACATTGTCAAACTGTCAAACTGTGTGTGGAGATGGGACGTTTTTTTTTGGGGGTGGTAAAAGAACGTGTATATATTAAATCCTACATCAGCATGTTAGTAAGCAAGTTAATTAATTTCTGTGTCACTGGTTTAATTGTTGTAGTTATTTTAATTCGGTCTTAGTTATGCCTGATGTGCTGAAAGGTGATGTGCAAGTTTATCAACCTCTGCTCTGTACACGCTTCTACAATGTAACACATTAAGGCCACGAGTTTTATTTAAATAATTTCCTTTCTAAATTGTTATTATTTTATTTTATTCCAATAGACTTTCAATTTACTTTGCCTTCAAATTGACTGACCATACTTTACGTGGATAAAACAGCGCTCAGTTCTCCTTGGCTGTGGTTTTACCACTACACACACGCACACATATGCATACGTATTCTGCCTTCTACGACTTATAGTTCATTTCAATTTGTACTTGATTAAATTTTTTCCATTTTTTCTTTTTTACACAAATACACAATACGAAGAAGGACTTGTAGAACCAATTATATATTTAATATTAAATTACATTGTATGTATTTCTTTTACTATCGATTGAACTTATGACGCAATTTTGTATGATGATTGTAAATAACAACTACTTGTTTTATCAAAATGAACTTTACCAACATTGACATTATTTTCAATGATAACATTTTTTCCAACGTAATCATATTCGACTGTACCGAATCTCAAATACCCTTCTCCAAGAATTCAATATTTTGCAGAGCTGTTATTGTGCTCATACACTGCAATTACACTGAATGGGAGGGGAAAAAATAAAAATTTCATCCCGCTTATGGCAATGAAATTTAATAATGGGTTTTACTACGAGGCGTAGCTGTGGCTGATATTTGAAGTGTTTGTGGTTTGAAACTTGTTGATATTCATCGCTTGTTTTTTTTTGCATTGTTCCCTATAAATGTATGATACATTTTTTTTGGGCTATATTTCTTTTATTTCCTACCCGATTTTGGTGATTTTCATACTAAGCAATTCTAGCAAAATTCTAAATAGATGGATTTTTAAATGTTTGATTTTGAGGAAAATTTAAACAGAATTTACAATGCAACAAAAAGGTCAGAAAATAACGAGGACAGATGGACAGTTGGACAGTTGGAAAGGTGGACAGTTAGACAGAAGGATATCCCTCAATAAACTTCCTTTGTTATACGGATCTAGACTATATATAATTAATAGGGTCGCAAACTATTTTTGTAAAATTAAATACAGCCATATCAAAGCTATTCTCGAGTCTGTTTGATGGAGAGGGCTATATAAATATTATTTCAGTTTCTATTCCTTCATTGCGATTCGGTAACTGCTAACGCAACAGGTGTAGTGATTTTCAATAACACAGACGTCTTAATTAAGAGAATTAAAGAAAAATTTAAAATTAATTTCTGCTTGCAATACAAAAAATTTAATTTTTTTTTTTCATAAATTTTATTATTAAAGTATAAAATTTTAAATATTTTATATTAAGTTTCTTACTCAGTTATTTCTATATAAAGAAAATAAACAACTTTAAGTTTTGAAGTCAACTGTTCTAATTTAATGAACACATTTGTTTCGGCAAAGCCCGAAGAATGTAAAATGCATAAATTTATGGCGTTTTCTTTTCTACAATAAAAGTGTTCCCCTGTGAAAAGGTGCATTTTTAAAATTTTTTTGCCCACCCTGTGAAAATGCCGTTTTTTACTTAACGAGAAAAGAACACAAATTAAAAAAAAAGTGTGTTGGCTTTTAAAAATTTATTTATATATATTTTATGAAAGATGTAAACAAAAATGTTCAGTTGCCAGATTGCTAATTCATCTGCTTGAGGAACTAAAAAGTTTTTATTTTAATATCTCATATAATTAAGCAGCCATATTGTTGCCTTTTGATTGTTTTATACGTCACCAGATATAAAAATAATAAATAAAATCTAATTTACTAACTCTTCCGACTCAAGAAACTTTTTTTTAACATTGTATGGTAACACTGTGTATAAACAAAAGCAAACTGTTTTACAGGACATTTACTGCTCTGTCAATATGTTCGGGGCAAAAAGTGCAATGCCTTTCGGCCTGCGAAAGGACAACATTTTTACAAAAGAAGACGCAAGCCTTTAAGGGGGGGAAATTTTTTTGAGAAAAGAACAGAAAATTCCCCTTTTTGAGCGTAATGTTGCCTTTTTCTGTAGAAAAGAAAACGCATTTCGTGTAACATTTGCTTATCCCTGTAATCAAATGGCGATTCTGGAGAGGGCTTAAGAATTTTGTATCACTTTTAAAACAATACGGCTTTATAAAAAAAAGTTTTTTTTGAACCAACAAACGACGGATACAATGTAATTGTAACATCGGCAATCCATTGCAATGATTTTTTGTAAGTTGTAAGTTAGTAAATCGCCATGTATGTATATTTATTGTAGAGACTCTAAAATATTGTTTTAAAAAGTCGGCAACTCGTTCTTTACGATTAAAGCTCAGGTCACGATCAAAGTTATGTTTAAAACAATTTTTTTTTAATTACATACAACGTCCTCTCCACCCACGTAAATGCTTCTGTCTCGAAATCCGCCTTTGAAAAATCGTGTCTACTTTAAAAGCATAGATGCAATTGACAGACTGGGTAACATTTCAATAATCATAGTTCCATTGTGATACCTGGTAGAAAGTAGAAAATATATTGTTGCAGATGTAGCCATTGATCTAGTTGTAATTCAATGTATTTTGTATGAGTGTGGCTTGGGAGGCATGAGCCGTCGTTAACCACAAATGTAACGAGAAAGTTCAGCATTTCATCCCTTGATAGATTAAGAGGCTCTTTGGTTCTGCCAGTTTTTAGTTTAGGAAATTATATAGTCGTTGTAAGATTGGTTGAATTATTGAAACATGCGTTCTGAGCCACTGGTAAGAGATGATCATACATTCATCTCCCCACAAAAAAAAAAGGATTTCACAGAATATGGGAATGCCTGATCATGTTTTTTTTCTTTGCCAGCTCAAATGTAACTAAATTATCCAATACGGTATACGGTTTCATAACTTTTTACTCTGTTGAGATACTGTTTTTGATAGCATCATCAGCATATTTAGCAGCGTTCGGGGTTCATGGACCATGACTTATGTAGTGCCTACAGCAGCAATGGATTTTGTTGCTCACTTGATATCCGCCCCCATATGCAACTTATTGTTCACTATCCCAATAGCCTTTAGCCAGTTCTTTACTCTTTTAATCTGGAGTGCAACAATCATGCGTTGTACGGAAAGATATGTTGGGCCGGACCACCCAATGTAGCAAATAATTCTTTATCTTCTTCCAGAGCTGACCGCATAATCTGCTCAACTAATCCATAAAGTAAAATTAAAGTTGGCCATTGGAATAAATTGAAGTTATAGTCGGCTGCACTAGTAAGTTTGCGAGTCATAAATAAATGCTAATGACTTTTCTCATCCAATAAAATATCTCCCGCATTAATTGCTGCTGGAATGTTTAAGTGAAGAAGTAGTTATCTCACATTTATCTGCACACATTTAATATTAATGAAGCAACATACGTTACACATCTTCTACAGGAGTATCCAGTCCACCAACCTCTAATTTATGTTATAAAATAATATTACAATATTTTCCTCAAATATATCTCATATTCTCTATCATAGCAAAGTTGACTCTTCTTTCAAACAACATGTGGTTACTGTGCGCTGCGAAATGAACCATAATTAAATATAATCGTGACATCATTCATATCACAGTTCTCCCTATCAATTATAAATTTTTTTGGCTGGTAGTTTTTCAAAAGAGGACAACAAAGGGTCATAAATTGTGCTATCAAGCAGACGTGGGTGTAAGAGCGCAACAACAGCTGAATTTATATATATATATATTTTTTTTTTTGCAATCGCTTTCTAGCTCCAATTAAGCTGAAGGTTGTGGAGTGTTGGTGTTTGCTTTAAAAGGTCACAGTTTGCTTTTAAATCTAAATAAAAAAGGAAATAAATTTTAGCAGAGCATCAGCATGAATGGCCCCATTAAACGACCATGTATATACTTTTATTACTTTAGATGTATAAATATTCAATTGGTTTTAAAATTAATTATTTAATTTTATTTTGCAAGTAGAAGTAAATGTGATGTGCGGCAAGGAGACTCAGAGGAGACTTTTAATAACGAATTCTCTCTGTAATGCAAAGTTCGGATCAATGTTGTGTCTCCATCTGAGAACGTGTCGCTTGGGAACACTTTCACTGATTTTATTATAGCTTGTCAGCATTGCCTCTCTAGAACGTGATGAAGTACTTCAAATAGACTTTGAATGAGAGACTTGAGTGAAAATAAAGCTTGATTGAAATTGTGAGAGAAGGATAGTGATAGAAAGTAGAACTGCAAAAATCAAAACTGAATAGCTGCATATAATCATTGAAGTCAGTTGATTGTATTATGCCCACACGTTTTCTCTAAGCCACCGCTACTTAAACATTAACACATGACATTTTAAAGCGCTTCCGAATTTTTTATTTTAGGACTGACGTAATTAAAGATCGAATCCACAACCCCTTCCTTTACTGAATACGAACTCTCCAGCCAAGAACATTGAGAGCTTCTGAAAGAGATGAACCTGGCCTTTTTGGTCATAAGTTGTGCTTAATACTACACATGAGTCATGCATTTCTATAGCTGAATGTAGGGTAGTGGGTTTGATAGGAAGCGCGACGTTTATTACACAGGCAATCTAGTAGCTATCACAGTATTGAAAAAATTTTAATTTATCTTTGCTTACTAAAAGAATTTATTCTCGTATACTAATTTATTGATACATGCGTCAATGATCTCTTTAAGGTTTTGATTTTTCAATGTCTGATTCTTCAGAGAATTTGTTGAAAGAGACTTTGCCTGCTGCAGTACAATGGCCGAGTAGGTAATAAATATTTTCATCATCCTCTGCATCATTTCATGTGAGACAGCAATTTTTGTAATATTCCGTAGTTGGGACTAGCTTTTAGTGTAGGCCATCAACCTGAGAAAGAGGTACTATAGAAATTATCAGATACTATATAATGCTGAAATGCCTGATCAAGGTTCTTCCCCTCTCCATATCGGAGGCAACCAAACTACTTACGGAAAAACTTACTATGGAAACTACATAATTAAAAGGACCGAAAAAATTCATTCATTCAGTATCCTGCAAAGGAAACCTATATGAAGTAGAATCCTGATAGAGTGCCACCAGAACTCGCTTTTTAAACTAAATCCAAATAATAAGTTTGTTAGAAGTATTTGGCAAGTTAACAACCAGCTTACAAACGATTAAACTTTTATCTAGATGATACAGATGATGACTATGTGGCGATTTTTAAACGCTAAAGTTTAAAAGCAAAAATTTATAGTCTTGAAAATTAAAAATTTCATTAATTTATTTCAATTTAATTCAATTTTAATTCATAAAATGAATCTTTCGGAAACTCCCACTTTAATGTGATACTGTTAATCGCTCATTCCAAGTAGGTCTTATAACAGGGGTAGGTAGGTTAGTTATATTTTACCATGACAATTTCGCTCAAATGAATGTCTTGACGTTTTACTTTTTCTTCACTCAGGGGAATTTTTTTGCTACATTCGTGCGTTATCTTAATACGGTTTGATTATATCTTTATAAGTTTGATCGGAGAGGTACAAGTATTTATATCTATACATAAATACTTCTTAAAAGGAACGATGAAAATATCGTTCACATGCTTTAGATATTATATGATTTTCATCGGTTTATTTTGAATCTTCTGAAGCGCCATTTAGAGTGTACTTAAATGTTTCTGGTAGTGTCTGATCTGCTAGTAAAATTAAATAATTTTCAAATAGTAGAAAAGGTCAAATAAACGTTGTATATGAACATTCTTCTCTACTATTAAAACTTCGAGTGCATTCCTGCTCTTCCCAAGTGTGCAATTGTGCATCTGGTATGTGTTACTTATAATGAATAATTCAAATTTCATTGTCATCCGTTGCGTTTCGTTTATTGTGCTTTTTAATTATCCTTGATACACATAGCCATAATTTCTATGATGCAAAAGTGTGTGTGTGTGTGTGTGTGTGTGTGTGTGTGTGTGTATGTGTGTGTGTATGTTTTATATAGATATTCAATCCATATAATTACAGCTGTTACACATGTACACAAAGTTCACCACTACCACGTACCATAACGGACCATAACGGGAACTCTCAAAATAACTCTTAAAGACTGTTCAAATACATTTTTTTGTATATTCATAATTGAAAGGACGGAGAGAGACAGAGAGAAAGAGCATGAGAAATAGGTTACCATTTTAATTTGTTCTCTTTAATGTAGAGGGGGCCAGTAGCAGGTTATGTTTCCTGAGAGTGCTCACAAAGGAACCAGAAAAGTGGAAACATCTCACATCTATACGCTCATTAGCCATTCACACATGTATGCATGTATGTGTGCGAGTATGCATGAATATTATAATAAACGTCTTATTTTGAGGTTTTTTAAATAACTTAATAAAATGTAAATTTTTGTTCTAAAGAGTTCATTGCATTATTAATAAACCGATAACCTACCGAAAGGATAGAATATATCATGGAAACATTTAATCGTAATATCTGATTTAAAGCTTATGGATGTGACCTAATTTTCACATCCGCTGAACAATTGAAGACAATGTGGCTGTAAATAGAGGGATCGTATATAAATATGAAAATTTCCTTTTTAGTGCTTTCAAAAGCCATTCCAAACAATTGATTCTAATTTATAACATTGTAAGTCACAACGCTTTCTGCATATAAAGCCGATTCCCCAACTGCATGTGCGTTTTTTATTATTCTCATCATTTCCAAGTATTTTGTTCTTCTATGCAAGTCCCTTCTCTCTAAGACGTCAAACGATATTTATGATACACCAGAGTATAAATTTAGCATGATGTACTGGGCACATTGTTTTAAATATTAAGGCAGTTGTAATTTGATCAGGGGTTCAGCTGCCACGAATGATATTTAAATTTTATTTTTTTGAGAACAAAAAAAGTAAGTATGCAAGTATATTGTAAACGATATCTTCAATAGAAAAAGAATATGAAACAAGGAGATTAGTTTTATTCGTACTTGCCAGAAGGTTTGCATGAAAGTTTACTACTGTACAGATTGTATTTGTGGAGGGTATTAAAAAAGAAAATTAAATTCATTAAGTTCTGCCAGGGTCTAGCTACATATGGCCGTAATCAGGTAATCCATCAGGTAGCGTCAAAAAAATTGTGAGCCTTTACTTTTTTGGTCAATTCCCTTCGTCACATTTCAACAAATGTTGCGTAATAAAAGCATGAATATTTTATAAAATTTATTTGAGAGAAACTATTGTATGAAAATTCCATAAAATTGTTTAATAAATTTTACAAGTGTATCTGAAAAAAAAACCTGTCGTCCTGAACGGATAAATGGAAAGCAAAAAAAAAATTTTACCTCACTGAAGACAAAGTAAAACGTCAAGACGTTAATGTAAATTATAAATAGCCTGGCTCTGCTATAAGAGCTACGTCGAATAAACGATTAACAGTATAATATAAAAGAAGAGAGTTCCAAAATTATTTATGAATTAAAATGAAATTTTCAATTTTCAAAGCAAACAATTTTTGGTTTTAAACTTTAGCGTTTAAAAATCGCCACATAGTCATCACCTTTATCATCTAGATAAAAGTTTATTGGTCTGTATACTGTTAACTCGCCACATACTTCTATCAAACTTACTTTTTGGATTTAGTTTAAAAAGCGAGTTCTGGTGTATCACTATCAAGATTCTACTGCATTTATCCTTTGCAGGATACTCAATGAATGAAATTTTTCCTCCCCTCCCAATTATGTAGTTTTAATAGTAATAGCTTTCCTTTACCACGACTCTGCTGCATTTAATGATCAATAATTTTTTTGTTATTAATTTTGTGTAATTATTATTATTATTTAACAACTCTTTCCTCTTTTTCAGCTTCAACATTAACAACAGTAAAGGATGTCAAAACAAACAAAGTGATAAAAATATAGAATGACATGCATACCATTTCATTGAAATAAACCCGGAGATCCAATGAAAATAAATAATAATGTTACGTGTACGCTCCATAATTTCTCTTAATATTCCAGTGAAACAGGAAAAAAGTTAAATAATTTATTTGAAAAAAGGTAAAAGCAAATTAAAATAATTGCAAATATTATATTAAAAGATGAAAATTTATTTCAACGAATAATAAATTAATTAATAAACTTAATTATTTTTCATATTGTTATAAAACTTTTGTTTCCATATATTTAGTCTGTGATTAAACTGAATTCGCATTAAATAAAAATATAAAATCTACAGTGAAATTAAATATATAGAATAAATAATAAATCGCAAACATAATTCAATGCAAAATTTAATTATTATTACTACAACAACAAAATAATAATAATAATAAAAAATAAATAAATAGAAAATAAACAGAAATTTAAATGAAATAAAAAGCTTTAAAACAATTTATAATTAAAACAAAATATTATTTATTTAATATGAAATATTAAAAAGAAACAAAAACTCTTCCATTAAATTTAAATCAATAAGTTTAAAAAAAAGGATTAATAACTTTCTTAAATATAAACAAAATGCACCCATAAAATTATTTAATTACCAAAATTCAACTAATCAACGAACATAAATATAAAAAAAAAACAAAATCTTATGCGCAAAACTATACTAAATAATTTAATTGCAAAAAATTAATTTAAATATACGTATAAGAGAAGTAATTCACATAATTTAGTAAGTATAAGTAAAAAAGAATTAAGCCTTAAATTATATCATGTCCGTTTCCGTCAAAACAACTCAAACAAACTGTACATTTTCGCAACATGATACCAAACTGAAACTATACGTAATTTAACAAAAAAAAAAAAAAAAAATTGAATAAAATAAAATAAATCCGAATTGAAGAAGCAGCATATAAGCAAATAACACAGCAAGCAGCGAGAGGAAGAGGGGGAAATTATAAATTCACAAAAAATAATTTTTAATTCTGTGCGCTCGTTATTTATGTACATAAAAAATAATAATACAGAATAACAAAATAAATACAGATAGTAATAGATAGAAGAAACCACAATAGAATTAATCAAAGTGAGAGAAAGCAGTCATTAGCGGAAAAAATGGATGAACTGCCGGACTTGTCACATTTGACACCACATGAGCGCATGCAAATTGAGAATGTGCTGCGGCGCCAGAAGCAAGAAGAGGAGCAGCAAAACGAAATAATGCGGTAAGTTGGCAAAACTCATACTCGTATGACACATTTAAACGGAAATGTCTAATATAATTCTCATATAATTTAAACTTATTTGATATGTGCTAACAAGCCGTTCGGTAATGAAACTCATTCCCCTATTTAATTAATTTAAGTCCCCTATTACGAGGCCTAATCACTATTAATTAGTACATCAGCTGTTCTTTCGCCAGAATAAAGTTTTGTTAAGTGTTATGGTATGGGGATGTATGTCCTCAAAAGGTGTCGGTCAGCCCTATTTCATCGTAAATCCTGTTTTCCTGCTGGGAAATCTGATGCCATAGCTATCGATGGTGGTTCTTCCCATACTGCTGAAAAAAAACGTAGAAGTGGCTTGAACAAAATGGAATCGAGTTCCCGAATTGGTAACTTTCTAATGCAGAACCTAATCCGATAGAAAATTTGTAGGCTATTATGGTAAGGTAACTTCGATGTGAACCCGAAACAGTTAAATTCCAAATTTCAGGAAATTTTTTGCCCGAAAACCCTTTAGCCAAAGAGAATGACATGATCTTTAAAAAAATAAAAGCATAAAATTTTTAGTGCAGTCCTTAGTCCTTATAGTTCCGAAAATATACATATTTTAATAGCATTAAACATTCATGAAAAATGCTCTGTGTACGAATTGATACGCCACTCTTGCCACTTTTTTCTTAAAATTTTGCCGATTTTTTAGCTTAAACGATGAAAGTGCTACTTTGGCGATTTTTGCTCGAAAAACGCCAAGTTTTCCTAAAGCAATAAAGACACAGTAAATTTGTGTGTTTTTTTTTTTTATTTCAACTTTTGACACACTACACAACGAAACGGAAAGACAACTGCGAAATTTGTTAAAAAATTTTGAAATTTCCTTAATTCAATTTATAAAGAAAATAAATATTTTTTGAAATTACATGGCGATTATTTTGGCTCGGCAATTAAAAAATTTATTTCAGCATCAAAATTGAATAAAAATAAAAGTGAAAAAATTTAGAAGAAAAGTTATACTTTGCACGGGAATTTGCAAATCGAATAGTAAAATGTTTTGGTTTTGGACTTGGAGGCAATAGAGAATCATATGAGTTACACGCGCAAATTTCACGGCCTTCTTTAATGAAATTGATCATCACCAATTTTGATTGGCAAAGAGAATTTGAATTTTTTTGAAAAGGCATACAAGATATTCACCAGCGAACAATGTAAATTCCCAATACGAATTTTGATTGACAATTATTTGAACGTCTCCCTTCAAACAACAAACTCAGAAAAATTATGAAAAGAAACAAAAATTTTCTGAGAAAAATTCTAAAACAAATTAGAAGGAATTTAAAAATTTTAACTGGCTAAAGTAAGCTTGCAAGTCTTGTGGCAAATGTTGAAAGAAATTATAGAAAGAATTATATATATATAAATATATTATAGAATTTCCCAGCTTTCCTGCAAATTAAAACCATTTCCATTAATTTAAGCTGGTTTTATATTGACTTTAAAAGGAATTTATTAAAAATGGGAAATTCAAAGCCAATTAATCCTGTTTAATCCCTTTATATTAAAGAAGCATAATATTATGTCTGTAAATGAAATTAGTTTTGAAATATTTCCATTTATGTAACTGAGCATATCTTTACACGCTTTGGAAGTGAAAATTTTTTTAGGGCACTGCTGCGCATTTACAGTCACATCCACATTTATCAAAAATTCAATTGAAGTCAATTCGCTTTATTACCTTTATTATTATGAGTGCCTCCATAGCCGAATAAACAGCCTACTAAACTGGATAGTGCAGGTTCAGCTCCTGATCAGACCATGGGGGGGAAGCCGAGACCTTTGCATTTTGAGTTGGCTTAAGAAAATATTTTATTTTGAAATTAAATAATTCAATTTTTTAAATTTCAAAAAGAGCTTGAAATAGAATTTGCCGTAGAGAACAAAAATGATATGCGGAATCTTTCTGCCTTGTTAGGTATTGTTGAAAACCATTTCCAAAACCCATTTTCTATTCTCTATCAGTTTCGAAAATAAAAATAGGCGACAGTTAGCAGTAATTAAATGTCAAAATAATAAAAAAAAAAAATATACTGGACTGTGGAACGTGTAGTACCGGAAATGATTTATTTTCTATTTTCAAATTTCGAACCAAATCCTCACATATATAGTAACTCTCCTTCACTTAGTCTGACACTTTGGTATCACTTTTTCTCTCCAAAAATTTCAACCAAAAATTACCACATGGGCGCGTGATTTATATTCGAATTTAATTGAAAAAAAAAAATTGATCAAGATATTACGATTAATAAAAACAAGAAAAAGTGATATATTCCACGTACCCGAAACTTATATATATCCTTCTCCAAGAATGCAGACATTTAGGTTCGTTACATTTACATTGAAATTTTTACAAGGAAATACATAAAATATGTATATATTCTTTTTTTGTTACATTTCTTTTATTTATTTACCGATTATGATTATTATCATGATGGTCAGTTCTGAAAAAATTCTGAACAGATCGGTTTTTAAATTTTTGATTTTGGGAAAAATGTAAGGATAATTTACATTGCAAAAAAAATTCCAAAAAATAATGTGGACAGATGGACAGATGTATAGTTGGACAGATGGGTACCTCCAATAGTCCCTTTTTTATACACACCCAAAATGCATATACTTAATAGGGTGGGTCGTACACTAATATTGTAAAAATTGCTATACCCACATCAAACAATTTTTGATTTTCAGAAAAATTTAAGCAGAATTTACAGGGCAACAAAAAGCCTAAAAATAACGAGATAGATGGGCAGATGGACAGATAGATAGCTGGACAGACGGACACCCCTAATAAACTCCTTTCTTATACAGAACCAGAATGTTTATAGTTAATAGGTTCGGTCGCAAACTAATATTGTAGAAATTACTATACCCATATCAAACCAACATATGTGCACACTTCCACACTTTTTGATGGAGAAAATTATAGAAAGAAAGAATAAAATTCTTAAAATTATTACATGCCAATAATTTGCTTTTTGTGCTCTTGTTTTACATTCGTAGACGTAAACAGGATGAGGTGATGTCATTGGAAATGCAAATACGGCAGCGTTCGGAGCAACAGAAAAAAGCCGGCGTTGAACTTGAGGCCACCTGTCACATATGCCTTAAGACAAAATTTGCCGATGGTGTTGGTCACATTTGTCATTATTGCAACACCAGATGTTGTGCACGTTGCGGTGGCAAAGTAACGCTACGTAGCAATAAGGTAAGTGCGTTGATGTAACTGACTTCATTGAAACATCAGATGTTCACACACATTCACGCGAAGACTTATTGCCATATTTTTAGAAGAAATCAATAATTTACCGTGAGTGATTGACACCGTGAATATATAAATTTCATGGATTCGGTCTTCTTTTCAGTGTCGTCTTGACAGAAAATTTTATTTAACGGCGTGGCAAAAGCGATTGTTTTTGGTAGCAAGTTTTCGCGATATTAAAATTTGGGTCATTGTTATTGCAACTACTGTAGCGCACATTATTCATCTTGAAATTATTGTTCCTCTGACGCCATATATCCCAAATGTGGGCTACACAAGCCAAAGACTCTGCTGTCGATAATGTGTTTGGCTTCACTTTTTATTTTGTCTTGTAACAGTAACTGCGTAACTTTATCTGCTCAATTATCTAGTTGAGTAGACTGCTATATCTTTTATGTACTGACAAGCTTTTGTATTCTTTTATGTGTTTATGACAGAAATATATTGAAGGTTATTCCGATATAACAAAAAAACACTGTATGCAAAACAGTAATTATGCCAAAAAAATATTATAGATAACCAGTAAGTCCAACAATGTTTCAAGTGCTGAATAAACGACAACTCATAAAAAAATAATTGATTTAAACAACTAACTTTAGATGCTGATAAATTGTTACCACTTAGCAGCAAAGTTAGACGAACGCACCTAATAAAAATTCCAAATAATTTTTATTTATTTAATAAAAATGTAATAATTAATAAAAATATTCGTTTTGGTAAAAACCATTCAGTTTGACTAAAAAACTTTATTCAAAACTTAAATCAAATTGTAAAAATGTTGCCAGGTTCAGTTTTTTTGTATAAACTACGTCAAGTCTGGAAAAAAGGTCCTTTTGCTAAGCCTGTTTGTTTTATCACGCATAGTCGGCAGGCAGCGTAATATTCTTCTTAGACATGCATTTAAATGTTTTCAATTTATTTCAGAGAATGACATCATTGTCATTCAGTGTTGCCATATGCAACATTTTTATTTTTTACTCATTTACTGAGCCAACTTAACATAAATTGCCATTATAAGCTGAAGGCTTTGTGCGATCAATGCATATATAATTTGTGCTTAAGTTTTAAAACATATTTCAAGAGATTCTAAAATGTTTTCGATTTAACAAGTATGTAGAAAAATAAAATATCATTTGGCCCAGTGGAACTGTACTCGATACTTAACATTTAACTTCTTATAAACAATTTATAAGTAAAATATTTTAATACGCAGTGATGTATAATTTTGCTGTATAATTCAATGAAGCAGGTAACAGAAAATAAATCAGATTTAACCGACTTTTCGACAAACAATATTTAAATTAAATTTTTATCGGAAGCACAAATTTCTTTCTTGCTGAAATATATAAGTGTGTCGATTTTATTAAACTTTCTTCACTGCTCAGAAAAGCGCTATCCTCATCATCCATGAGCAGGTCTCTGTAATGCGTTTTAATAACTGTTAGTATTTTCGGCCAGAGTTACCGCGTAGTGATTTGCATAAATTTTAAGGAGGCGCACTAAGTAAGTTTTAAGCCTCTGTTTGATGTTTAGTTTAATTTAAAATAATATTCCAACTTGGTTAGAAACATGTGCTTGCCCAACAAACCAATGAAGGATTTCTTCATAACTCCTATAACTTATGACTACATAGAATCCGTCATTGGTAATATGTCCAGCGTAAACATATCATCATCTTCTATTCCCAATCATCTTCTTCAATGCAAATTATTAAACTTGGACAGCTTTCAACTTTTTTAATATGCCTAAACAACTTTTCAATCGTCAACGTTATGTCAGTCAAAAAAACTTAATGTATGACATGTGTAGGATTCTATGCGACTCTCACCTTACCAGCCCCTTAAGAGTAACTTAATTAAAGGATGCTTCAAGGGAAGGATGCTTCATTTACTATAAAATATAAATAACTTATAAGTGATTATGTGATGTATTTGATTCTATGATTATGTTCTTAAATTCTTATAGAGAGAGAAAGAGAGCCAGAGAGGGAGAGAAAGAGAGAGAGAGAGTACTAATTAATATTAAATATTGATGGCATTTTAACATTACAAAATTTAACTAATTTCAAATTTCACTAAATACTGATATTAGTTTTTGAGCAACGGTGTATTTCTTGCCCTATGGGGATTTTTTTGGGGGTCATGAGTGTGTTGAAATAGATAGGATTTTTTTTTTAATTTTAATTTGTTAATTTTTTTTTATTATTAAATATTATTATTAAATTAATTGTAAATTTTTTTAAGACAAAAAGTTAATAAATGTTTTTTAGTCTTAAATCTCTCTTTCATAGCCCTTTTTCGTACTTGTTTTTCTTTTGTACTCTTTTGAAAATCGTACTTCTCGTTGGCGCTTCCTGGCGTGGTCCATAAGGAATAATATTTTAGATGATATATATCCCTTTCTATTTGATCATCTGTTTTATAAGTTTAAAAGTTTATTTTTATTAGTATTTGAGGTTCCCCTGCGACTTGCTCGCCAGAGCAATTGGGGTAGCTATTTCTTTTATCAATGATTTCCTCTCAGCAAACCCCTCTTAGCAAGGCATTTCCATTAATAGCAAATAATGTCATTAAGGGCTCTCACTTATAAAAAAAAATGAATATTATTTGGTTTTAATTCACTTGAAATCTGCCTTTTATTTATTTTAGCGTTTTTTTTTTTTTTTGGTTTTGCAAGGACTAGAAAAAACTTCCGACCATTCCACATGACAAGTGCGCAACGAACCAGTGGGTGTCTTGAATACAAAATAAGGTCACTTGCATTGAAGAAAATATTGGCTTCATTATGTTTTTCTTTTGTCCAATATACTTTTTATATGTTGTTTGATTTTAAAGGAAATGGCATAAAAACGATTTTTTTTTGGCAGATGTTATGGAAATTTTAGTAGAGGGTGCTGCCCGCAATATACCTTCAATGTTGGGAACACAAAAATAATTGCTAATTCCAGCAGATGTTATATTTTTAAGAACATATGCCAGCGGAGAAAGCGATTAGTTTTGATGAAAGCAGACAGAAAAATAAAAATATTTACAAAAAAGTGTTGTTAAGCTAAAAAAAAAATGGTAGAAAACTTTAAGATAACATTTATGTTTGAAGGATCGTTTTCGAAGGATCAATAAAACCGGCAACAATTAACTAAAGTTTGTAAATGCCCTCTGTAACTGGGGAAAGCCAAAAAAGAAAGGACAAAAAATGCGCCATTCCTTTAAATAATGTTTATAATTATTTAAATCAATCTCTCTTAAAAAATAATTTAAGCTCGATTTAATCAGAAACGCGAAAGTAAATTTTTTTCTAAAGATTTTTATGTGAAATAAATGGCGCTGGACCGATTTGTAAAATAAATGGTATAAAATAAAACAAGTTTTAGACTAAAAAAGTTTTATTTAAAATATATTTTGCATATTTTTTGCAATGAAGTATTTACCACCCAATAAAATAATAATAATATTTATTAAATAAAATAAATAATTTTATTAATTTAAGATATATTATTAAAAAATAAATTTGTATAAAAAATAAATAAAATAAATAATTCAAATTAGTAAAATAAATGTTAAATAAAAATTTATAAATAATAAAAATTTACTGATATCTCACTTAAAAATAAAATATTACACCTAATAATATCAACAATTATTAATTAAAATAAATCATTTTAATAATCTCAAATATAAAATTAAAAATTAAATTTGTATAAATAATAAATAAAATGAATAACAAATAAAATAAATAATAAAAATTAGAAAATAAATATTAAATAAATAAAAAGATAAAAAAATAATTAAAATTTGTTAATAATATTTAAAATATAAAATTAAAAAATTTATTTATATAAATAATAAATAAAATAAATAATAAATGAAATAAGAAATAAATAAAATAAATAGTTAAAACTAGAAAATAAATATATAATAAAAAAATTTAAAAATAATTAAAATTTGCTGATATCTCACTTAAAAATGTTTAATATTACCCCTAATAATATCAACAATTATTAATTAAAATAAATCATTTTAATAATCTCAAATATAAAATTAAAAATTAAATTTGTATAAATAATAAATAAAATGAATAACAAATAAAATAAATAATTAAAATTAGAAAATAAATATTAAATAAATAAAAAGATAAAAAAATATTTAAAATGTGTTAATAATAATTAAAATATAAAATTAAAAAATTTTTTTATATATATAATAAATAAAATAAGTAATAAATGAAATAAATAATAAATATAAAAAAATAATTAAAATTAGAAAATAAATATTAAATAAAAAAAATTAATAAATAATAAAAATTTACTGATATCTCACTTAAAAATAAAATATTACCCCTAATAATATTAATAATTATTAATTAAAATAAATCAATTCAATAATCTCAAATATAAAATTAAAAAATAAATTTGTATAAATAATAAATAAAATAAATAACAAATAAAATAAATAATTAAAATTAGAAAATAAATATTAAATAAAAAAATTTAAAAATAATTAAAATTTGCTGATATCTCACTTAAAATTGTTTAATATTACCCAATAATATTAATAATTATTAATTAAAATAAATAACTTTAGTAATTTAAAATATAAAACAAAAAAATTAATTTTTATAAATAATGAATAAAATATATAATAAATGAAATAAATAATAAATATAAAAAAATAATTAAAATTAGAAAATAAATATTAAATAAAAAAAATTAATAAATAATAAAAATTTACTGATATCTCACTTAAAAATAAAATATTACCCCTAATAATATTAATAATTATTAATTAAAATAAATCAATTCATTAATCTCAAATATAAAATTAAAAAATAAATTTGTATAAATAATAAATAAAATAAATAACAAATAAAATAAATATTTAAAATTAGAAAATAAATATTAAAAAAATTTAAAAATAATTAAAATTTGCTGATATCTCACTTAAAAATGTTTAATATTACCCAATAATATTAATAATTATTAATTAAAATAAAAAATTTTAATAATTTAAAATATAAAATTAAAATATAAATATTAAACAAAAAAATTTAAAAATAATTTGAATTTGAGGATATCTCACTCAAAAATAAAATATTAATCCTAATAATATTAATAATTGTTAATTAAAAGAAATAATTTTAATAATTAAAAAATTAATTCAAATAAAAACAGAATAATAAAAGTCATTGACTGAACTAATTAAAAAGTTTGTCAAACCCACGAATTTTTCTCAACTGCTTTAATATCTTATTTGTGGATTATTGAAAGAATTTCGACATTCCGCACCAGCCTACTTTAATGTTCGCTAAGTAAGAAAATGCGAGCAAAAAAAATTTTACGGGAATGGATTATTTGAAAGCAGAGCATTACTTGGCCCGCCTCTGATGCACATTTCAATTGTCATTTAGTACTGCCACCTACAAATCTTCGGAACGAGTGTTTTCGCTATTCGACTTAATGTAGAAGGATAATTTTAAGATCAATTACTAGAATATTGAAGTTGCAACACTAGTGATGTTTGAATTAAGAATAACGTGAAATTGCTCCATTTTGTGGTGCGTCTGGCATTGCCATCATTGTTATTCAATTTCTCATAGGACTCCTCCTTTTTCAGGATCTATGTATTCATTCATTATTCACTGTCACACTAAATCACATCAATATTTTCTTTTACGAATTTGCTTCAGACAGTTTTTTGAAATATTCGTATTTCCTATTGGCAAATTTTCAACAATTTGCTTCTGATGAAATTAGACTCTTAAACAAAATTGCTGGCTTTTAAAATCAATTGCCTTTTATCGGGTCAGTTATAGTTGGCAAACACTTCCCCTTCAATGTTTTTGTAAATAAATGAAATGTAAGAGATTTTTTTTTCGTTTGTTTTATTAACGGAAACTAAACAAACATGCACAGTTATTACTTGCTCACACGTGGCCATAACTCATGCACATGCATGCCCACACATGCATATGCATGCAGCGCATAAAATCTATTCAGAATTCCAATACATTATCTGCACTTTGTGTCGTTGAACTTCTGCCAATTACACGGACAGTTAAATATTTTTTTCTTTTTCTGTTTCATATTGTTTTCAATAACTTTTCACTTTTATTATTTTCGAATGCATTTACAGGTTATCTGGGTGTGCATACTGTGTCGCAAAAAGCAAGAATTATTATCGAAGAGTGGTCAATGGATGAATAAGGCTGCTGCACAACAAGATGGTTTCATAAGACGCAATGAACCGGATGGCAGTAGTGTAAGTATACACAGCATGCCATAGCAAAACAGTTACCCTCGGCTCACTCTACTTGACGAGAAACTTTTTCAACATTTTCTAATTTTTATGCTCGGTTTCGTAACACTGTCTGAACACGCGATCAGCGGCAGCCCACATAAATACACGATCTTTAATATAACTTTCAGTCAAAAATCTAGAGATCTTAAATTATTTAAACCAGAAAACAGGAAACTTCAGAGTATCGTACTTTTGTAAAGTAAAGATTAAGCATAATTGGCTCGGGGGCCTATAAAAAGCTAAAGATAACTTCCGCCACAAAACTTTTTACTCAAAAGATGCAAAATTAGGCAAAAATATTTAGGCGCCAAAATTAGACAAGCGTTTTACGCAAAATCTGACATATAATTTTACAACTCTATTATAT
The DNA here is from genome assembly GCA_963402855.1 of Ormia ochracea. Classification (NCBI taxonomy): domain Eukaryota; kingdom Metazoa; phylum Arthropoda; class Insecta; order Diptera; family Tachinidae; genus Ormia; species Ormia ochracea. The sequence continues at coordinate 12,982,329 of OY727105.1, forward strand.
TTCCTCTGGAGAAGTCACGTTAAGTCTGGACAGGTTAAATTTGTTAAAAAAAATAAAAAAGTATTATGTTATCTTTTTAAGCATTATTTTTAATTTTATATTCTAAATTGTTAAAATTATATATTTTAATTAATCATTACTAATATTATGTGGGAAATATTTTATTTTTAGGTGAAATATTAGCAAATTTAATTTATATATTAATTTCTTTTTTATTTAATATTTGTTTTACTAGTTTTAATTATTTATTTTAATAATTATTTAAAAAAATAATTATTTAATTTTATATTTTTAATTTTTAAAATTACTTATTTTAATTAATAATTACTTTTAATGTTGGGGGAAATATTTTATTTTTATGTGAGATATCAGCAAATTTAATTTATATATTAATTTCTTTTTTATTTAATATTTGTTTTACTAGTTTTAATTATTTATTTTAATAATTATTTAAAAAAATAATTATTTAATTTTATATTTTTAATTTTTAAAATTACTTATTTTAATTAATAATTACTAATATTATGGGGGAAATATTTTATTTTTGAGTGAGATATCAGCAAATTTTAATTTATATATTAATTTCTTTTTTAGTTAATGTTTATTTTGCTAATTTTAATTATTTAAGAAAAATAAATATTTCATTTTATATTTTAAATTATTAAAATTATTTATTTTAGTAACTAATTACTTATATTATTAGGTGTATCACTTTATTTTTGAGTGAGATATCAGGAAATTTTTATTATTTATAAAGTTTTTTATTTAGTATTTATTTTACTAATTTTAATAGTTTATTTTAGCTATTATTTAAACAATTTTTTTTTAATTTTATATTTTAAATTATTAAATGTATTTATTTTAATTAATAATTACTTTTATTATTGGGGGTAATATTTTATTTTTAAAATATTATTCTTATTATTTTTAAATAATTTTATATATATATATAAATTTATATTACGTTATTGATTTCCTTAGAGGATATTTTCAGGATGCATATTTCCATAGAACTCTTATAGCACTTTTTGTACGAAAATTATTTAGTAGCCCTTAACGAGGCCCTAATGCAATCGCAAATAATATGAAAAATAATTGAATTCCGGAAACGTTTATTGAAACAAATATATACATAAATAATTATATTATAAATAAAAATATTATATTATATTATATATATCATACATAAGTAATTCCTCGGATTTTGACTGCTTTAAATTGATCGGCTGGCAATCGCAAAACTGCACATATTATTCGTCATCCAGCAAGTGATATTTCAAAAAAATAATTTGAAGTGTATTCTTTCGTGAGAACTTCTTCGTTCCATATCTTTGAACAGTCGGCGAAAACTTTCCGATAAAATTTAAAATTTATTTCTATAATTTTGTTACAAGCTCTTGTTAAAAAATGGAAGCCAACAAGTTCAAACCAATAACCTTCTTTAAGAACAGATAAAGGTTAGCCCACAAAAGTTTTAACTTGACTGATTAAAGCGTTCAGTGATAATTTCGATTTATACTAAATAGGTGTATCCTCAAACACATTATCCTTATTGGGTACTAAACTCCCACCAAATTTAAAATAAACTTAAATAAAAGCGAAAAATTAAGCAAATTAAATGACTAGTAAAGGAAAATCTGGTATAAAAGTCTCTATATATTGGGATTGAAAATTTCGATGGATATCGTAAGAAGTTACGGGACCCTAATACCTGTACGTTACACTACGTACTAAATCTTTGCCTACTTTCTGAGGAGGGCTTTAAATTTACTTTAAGTGCTTTTGCAAGTTTAAAAAGTTGCTGGGAACTAAATTTTATTATTTGGTTTTTATAGAATGCCTGGAATAGTTAACCCGTTCCAGTTGAGCAAGTACTACTATCCATTTGACAAAAAAAAGGGTGTCCTGCAGTTACGAACTGGTGGAATTACAAATATTAATGACTTATAAGAGCCGGGATTTTAGACCCGCATCATCTTCGCGATAAGCTCAATAACAAAGAGAGAAAACATTGTACGGGTATCCGCGCAGTCTCATACACATATTCTAAGCCACTAATCAAAATGATAATACAACAAATAAAGATAATGTTACATATATAACTAGATCAGATTAAGTTGTGTTAGCATTTTCCAATTAAAAGAGTAGTTAATAAAAAATGTTCATCTTCGCGAAGGTTTAGTGGTACCGGTGCCATAATATTTTTTACACAGCAGATTGATAATTTATAACCGATTTAGCACCGATTTAGCACCGATTTAGAACCGATTTATAACTGAATGAATTACATAATTCAAACTATAAATGAATTTTTAATTCTTTTAAAGGATATATCGCAACAAGCGGTTGTAGATATACATGATACGCTGGACAAAAGGCCAAAGCTTGAGAGGACGAGAAGTGCAGCTGAAAAAGAAAATCTTCCATTGCAACGTTCAGGCAGTATGCTAAAACGACAATATTCACAGCAGGAGCAAACAACGAATCAAAGAATAATGGGAAGCGATGTGGGAATGGATATGATGGGATCTGGACAACGACAACGTATACAGCCTATGACACAGCAACAAATGCAACAGCAACATCATCAACATCATCAACAACAGCAACAACAATCACAAACACAATATAGAGGACAAAGTGGTGGGGGTGGAACAAGCACAAATTATCACACTGACGAAGATCCAAGATTATATCAGGTGGGATTTAACAAAAGAAGTCAAGCTTTTTTCATAATCAAAGCACGCTTTTTCATATTTAAAACTCTTTTGTTGAAATTTTTAGGGTGAAATTGATGGCTTAATGAAGCAACATCCCCACTTGGCGCATCCTAGCCAAAGGCAACAGCAACAGCTTCAATACCAACAACAACAGCAGCACCAACAGCACCAACAGCAACAACACCATCAAAACTATTCCAGTAATCCACAACACGCTATGCGCACTCAACAACACATAGGAAGCAACGCTAATTCGTCTCCGATTTCCTCGTACAGCACACAACAACACCAGCAACAAAGACAGCCTGAAGCTCAACATCACTATCAAAACCAGCAGCAGCAACAACAACATATTCAGTCATCAGCCGATGTAGTACATCATGCACAGCAGCAACATAGCTATAGTTCCTCATCGCCTGTCACTTTAAATCCTCAGTTGGCTACGCCGTCTACAACAGCCACTATGTCGGCTTCTGTCCCTTCCGTCAGTTCATCTCAAAACTTCCAAAAACCTCCACCCATTCAACGTAACCTCACGATCAGCGGTGGCCATGCTATGGATCCCACAAGCTTTAATGCCCGTCGCCATTTGACCACCTCCAACCAATACCCCATCCAACAACAAAGAAGCTTCAGCTCTTACGAAGATGATTTATCAACGAAGCAAATGCTCTCGCACCATCAAACTTCCTCAAGCACTTCCGCCACTCAACCATACCAATACGAAGGTAAGACGAATCATTTTACCAAGTTTATCTGTGTTTGTGGCCTATCGCAAATCAATCTATCTCTTTTCGCCATCTTTCACACATACATCCACTACCTACACTCTCACCTCTCACAAATCTATATATATACACTCTCCTTAACAACGAATCGATTTGCTTTTTATATTTAAATAACACTAAAAACATGCCAAATTTAATTTCAGTTACTCTAAATTTATTTCGATTTTGCCAACAACTTTTTATTTCACAACTTTTACACACTTTTTATAACTTCGTTCCTTTACAAGGAGTCACATGCCGTGATCCCCATTTAAATACTTTGTTGGAAATTTTATATGAAAAAAATATTTCAGTTTAACAAAAAAATCCTTCTAAGTATATCAAACGGAATTTAAGCTAAAATTAAGATTTTGTAGGATTTTAATTTCTTTGTATTGTCGTTTTTAAATAAGTTCTAATTAAGTTTCCTAGCTTAGAAAGTGCATAAGTTTTAAGGTAATTTAAAAGGTATTATTTTCTAATATAAACTGAATGAGAAGTTAATGTCATAATACATGACAGAATTATTAGTAAACATTTGACTACTTGTTCCAATAAATCTTGGATATTGAAAATTGGTGACCAATGATCCAAGATTTGCGCGATTGCCAGCATAAAACAGTGATTTCAAAAGTCCCCAGAGATTATAGCTCGAAAAATAGGGTAGTGACCAAGTCGATTTTACAACAAAACGATTGAGTGATGGATTGATTAATTTTTGGAAACAAAAGTTCAATAGCCAGAAGGCGAAATCCATGTTTCCTTATCTTATTAATGTAAAATACGATTAGTAATTATTAGTTGCCAGATAGGACAGCAACGTTTGGCTTTGTTAGCTCACCAACCACAGCTATCGGCACCGATAACTATTTATTAAATAAAAAAAGATCCCAATTTCTACATTATGGATGCGTTATTCTAGCATTGTGGCATACATGATTATTTGCCAAACCATCCTACACAGAAAAGGCAGCAACGTTAGCTTTTTTAACTGACCAACCATAGCTATCGGTACCGATAACTACTTATATTAGAGAAAAAAAATCCCAACAAATTAAAAAAAAAAATAATATTACGAAGACTGTATTTATAAATATTGCATAACTGATTACGGCCGTTTCCACATATCCTTAGAACTTAGAACTAAGGCAGGCTTGGCATTCTGTTCGGAATGTTTCACACTTTTCAGGAGAGTCCTTACTAGTTTGCAATAATAAGATATTCTAAAAAGCAAGTTGCCAAGCATATTTTTAATTCATAAAGTTTGTAAAGATATAATTGAAATTTTTTAACATATCTGAAGATTTTGGTTGTATGGCAACTCAGTTTGAAAAGTAGTAGCTGTCAGAATCATGTAACGAGTTGAACTGCCGCTATATAGTATTATGGATTATTTTAAGCGATTAAAAAAATCGCATTCAATATTTCCATTTCAGATATATAATTATTTTTTCACATTCATATTTGGATAAAATATCGTCATATGATTACGTAACAGTTGTTTCGGAGAGTTTTTAAATTCCGCTTTTCAAATTATGCTAATAAAAATCCATATGAGAAGTTTTCTTCAAGAAAAGTCTATGACTAGGCGTATACTAAATTTCTACTGCAAATGGATCAGCAATAGATCCTCCTTATTTCCGTACTTGCTCAAAGATCAATGTGTGACTATAGCTTTTTTAAGCATAGAAAACATCTATTCGAACCAAACGTATGGCAACACTATAAGTGAACTAGTTGAAGTTTTGTTGTGGACCGTAATCGTAAACAGCTGTTTATATTCATAATTATGTCACGCCCAATTTAGCGTTAAGTGACTAAAGCAAATCTAATCATTTGTTACAATATATGTGATCGTGAGGATAAATGCGTTCTGAAAAAATACTGCTGGCGATATTTTAACTTCACGTTCAAATTTGTATTAATTATATGAATTCTTTATTGGATTTCTATTCTTTTCGGAAAAAGTATTGAGATAGAATGCAGATAAAATTTAACAGAATAGCTTGAATTTTTCCGCACACAGTTGAATTAATCCTCTCCCTTGGACAGTCTTTGAAAGGCATGCTTACAAGTTCAAAGATATCCTGAGATATTATTGGTATGTAAACTTTCAGAATTTTCTAAGATAGCAGTATTTACAAGGACTGGTGTAGTTGAAAAAATGATTTAGCGATGCAAAAAAGTGTTTTTTCTTTTGGGAAATAATCAATATTTAATGGTGCTGTCAAAGCAAAAGAAAATACAGTCATATCACTTAAACGCACAGTGTTCATTAAACAAGCCAATGGTCTATAACCATTAAAAATGTTATAGACCAATACGCTTTTGTTAAGATACTAGAAATACTAGAAATACTATATCGTAAAATCTTTTTAAAAGTTTTGGTTCGCACCATCTGTTTTCCTCTTTTCAAATTCCAAACGATACTCTCTGAAACTAAAATGTTTGCGATGTAAATTTGCAAACCGTTCATGCTTTTTTTACTTCATTCCCCAACAATTAATTTCCTTTTGGAAAAAATATTGCTAACTTTTCGTGGCATGTTGAGAAGCACAGACCACATATGTGCTTGAATGCAGATATCGCCCCAATTTATATATTTTGTATACGTATTGCAATATGAAAGTACTAATGTTTGTATGGGCGTGTATTTGAATATGTGTTTTTGAACTGAAAAGAAAATTTGCCAATAAGAAAAATAGGCAACCAAACGAAGAATAATAATAAAAAATTTAAGATAATTGTACATAAAATATAACAACTAACAAAAGCGAAATTCGTAATGAACATTGACATGATTACAAGTATTTTTGCCATAAAGTTCAATAATTCCATTGAAGCAAATAATTCTGAGAGATTGACAATAGTTTTTATAAACTCCCAGAGGGCATATGAATTGATATATTGGATAATTTTTAGTTCCATTTTGATTGGTAATTTCTAATAAAAGAAGTTAATTTTGCTAGACCACGTTATTTACGAGCACCCTACTACTTTCACAGATGAATTCTCGTTTTTTACTGCTTTAAAATTTATTTTAGCTAAGCAAGTTCTAGACCAAAATATTAAATGAAATGTGGACTCTGAATTACTATATATTTGACCTCCTTGTTTCTGTCACTGTATCCAAAGGATGTTAATAAATGGTTAACAATGTAACGAAAAGATAATAAATGATCCTAAGCTTAAAAACTGGATGTAAAAACAATATCTTTTGTATTTTTGGTGAAAAATTTCTATAGAAATTTTGGATCCAAAAAACCATATTCATATTTCACCACATATGTATATATATTATAATATATTACCATCTTATTAATATCCCTTGTAGATCAATTCAGTAACTTTTAACGATTTTGAAAATGGTTTACTTTAGCGACCGCTAAAATGGTTTGCAATAACTCTGACAACACTGTTAGTCGTTCAATTAAATCCAAAATTGTGTTCTAAAAACTTGCGGAAAGCGAAAAGACATATGAAGCATAGAAAAAAAAAACCAAGAAAGAAAACACAAATTTTTATATTATTATAATATCGAATATTTTTAAAAGAATTTGATCATTTTAAGCAAAAGAAACAAAGCTCATTCTTAAAATTTAAGTTCTACACAGCTCAAAAATATTTAAGCTACCATTGTTAAAATAAACCCTATAACCACTGTACACTGTTCATCATGGTAGAAAGTAATAAAATAGCTGATTTTAAACACTCCCGAAAAACGTTAAAGTGTTACTTAAGAGCAAAATTTTAATTGAAAATTTATTTTTAATCACTACACAAGTTGCAGCAGGATTCCTTATTTCAATGTTAACCAGTGCTGCCGAGTTGAAAATAATTTTGTCATTTATAAAAAAATCGGGAAGAGTTTCATTAGCCAGTTTACACAAATTATGTGAAAATGAAAAAAATAACGTCAATTAACAATTAAAATTAGATTTTATTCACTACACAAGTTGCAGGATTCCTTATTTCAATGTTAACCAGTGCTGCCAAGTTGAAAACCCTCGTGAAGAGTTTCATTAGCCAGTTTACACAAATTATGTGAAAATGAAAAAAATAACGTCAATTAACAATTACCATTCATTGTTCTTCACTACACAAGTTTATTTCAATGTTATCCAGTGCTGCCAAGTTGAACATTTATTTTCTCATTTATAAAAAAAAACTCGGGAAGAGTTTCATTAGGCAGTTAACACAAATTATGTGAAAATGAAAAAAATAACGTTGATTATTCACTGCGGAATTGAGTCGTTGAATCTCTTATTGAGTCGTAATGATTGACCGATAATTTTAAAGCCGTCCAGCAATTCACACATTTTTTATATATTCTAAATTTACAAAAAAAAAATTTCTCAGCTTAACTTTCAATCTTAATTTAATTTAAATTTAACTTTTTCCATAATGTTATTTTACAGAAATAAATATTTTTATAATAATCCTAAATTATGAGCAGTGGTAACTTTTCCATCTTATTGCCCCCAGTCACCAATTATTCTTTTACACAATTAACACGTTACCCAAAAGTATGCTTTAATATTATGTAAACTGCTGCTACACTTGTAGAACAAAACAAAACTGTATTTCTGTGCCGTTGTTGTTCCTGTTGTATTTGATAAAAAGAAAGCAAAAACAAACAAAACATTTTTCTAGTTTCTTTAGCGTTGTTGTATAAACGTTACGAACTCATTTGGGATGCATTTCCACCAACAAAAATCTGCTGCAAAAAATATCATTTCATAAGTTCTACTTGTTTTCACCTTGTTGTTCTTGTTTTTAACAAGGTTTTTTTTTTTTTTGTTTTGAGAATGGAGTAGAGTGAACTAAAACGAAAAACAAACATTTACAACTTGGCATATGCTTGTACCACATTCATGATCCTGTCGTAAGCATCTTAACTATTCAGCGAAAAATTCTTAAAACAATTTTATATAAGTTTTTTACGCAATTTTATGTACATATTTTATGAAAATGCATTGCAAACTGATTTTAAGCCTCGTCTTTTTTTTTAAAAAAGTTTTAGTTTTTAAACTTTTAAGTCTCGACAAAAGTTTTACAAAAACGAGTGTGTGTTGGTGAAAATTTGATAAAAAGTTAGTTGCTTGTTAGAAACTCATAAATCAGTTTAAAAATGTAATAATTAGCAGATGTAGCGTAGCAGTACAACTGTGTTTTGGAAAAGGGGCATACGAAACAAGCAGGGGAGGCAAATATATTTGGCATTACAAAAACTTTTGACAGATTTTTAGAAAAATTTCTTTTCTGTCATAAGAGAAGAAACTGTTATTAATTAAAAACGAAATTATAAGAATGAAACATGCAATTTATAATTAAATAAATACTATTACGAAAATGTGATTTAAAATTTTAAAACAATAATTTGTTAAGAGTTTCAAAAAAGATTTAATTTTATTTCAATAACATTTACTAATTTAATATAATAAAAATTACTCAATTAAAATATCAAATATTTTAAGAGGTTTTAAAATATTAGCGAACACTTTAAGCCGCAAATTGGCCTAATGAATTCATTGAGCTATAAGAAACGAACATGTAAGCACACTCTTCTTTATACAAAAGCAAATTTGTAGCGCTTTTGAGCATTTTTATGAGCTTTTGAACATTTTTTTCCGTGTAATTTTGAAGCTAAATGAAAATAAGTAGAGGTCTCTAGGGAAGTTTTGTAAAAACTTTTGTAAAAATTGCACAAAAAATTACTTTTGAAAAAAAATTTAACCTGTTGAAATTGCTCATTTGTTATTCTCATATATTTTTCTGTATATTTCTCATATATTGTTTTTCATATACTCGCACTGGGTTAAAAGCTTCTTATTGTTATGAAAATTTTGCCTTTTATTTTTGCAAGGATAATTTTTATAGTAATACACACAGTCTCTAGTCTCTCTCAAAACTAAAGGACATATATTGTTTGTACTTCAATAATTATTTTGTTCAATTATTAAGTACCGATATCAATTACCTTCTTCAATTTTTTAGTTGGTACTCTTCTCAACGAAGAATAGAAAACTTTCGATAGAGAAAATTAAACTGGAATTGGTAATAACTAAATTAAGAATTTCCATTTATCGATCTGACTTTTGTCTATTCTAAAGTAATATTACTGACTGCAATACCGCTACATAATATATCAATACAAAAAGTTTGAGTTTAATTATTTTTGATAGAAAGCTTTTACCTAACGTTACCTTTCTTAAGAGAAGATGATCATATTTGAATAACTCTATTTACTTTATTAAAATTAAATTTATCCTACAAAAAAAAAATTAAATTTAAATTTAATTATGCAAATGTTTAACTTCTTTATTAACAATTAATGTTTTAAAAGCTTTTTAGTAGCCACCGGAAGTGCCAGAAGTATCCGAAAGTGCCTGAGCTTATTTTCTGTCTAAATATTTTTTTCCTGCATGGAAATTCATTAACGTAGTCGTCTCGCAAAAACACAGCTGATTATTGCAAATGAAAGCTATTTAATTAAACCTGGTTGTGCCTTTTAATGATAACTATGCTTCCAAGCAATCACAGCTGTCATCTCTTCATGTTGCACTTTAAGTGAAAATAATTCACAATGGAAAATTAAAAGCTTTCGGGGGAAATAAAAGAAAAAACGGAAACAAGTCAGCGCATGCTATTTAATTTACAAATATTTCCCACGCACAATGACAAGAACATGTGAATGGACAACCGAAAAACCACTGACTCCATCCATTTATTCTACTTCTAAAATATAAATTCTACTATTTGTGTTGCCAAAGCACACACTCTCAGAGTGTAGCGAAAAATTATTGTGCTCTCAATCGCTTCCAGGCATTTTCCTATAAACTTCTGTAAATATTTTATACACACACAAGCCTCATTGAGTACACGTATTATAACTCAATTCCTGATGTGTAGTGCCATTCTGCACTTGTATGTGTTTGGAAATAAATACAACCCTACATTAAGAATAATAAAATTGTGCCAAAAACATAAAAAATAATAAGGAACAAAAATTAAAATATAAAAATGCTACAACAATATTTTTATAAGTGCAAGTGAACATTGTCATTGCCATTGGAAACTTTTCCTTCTCTTATTATTCAGATTCTTCTGTTTATTCTCTTTGCCCGTAAGAAACTTAAGAGTAATAAAACTTTTAAAAAAAATTTAAAAAAAAAAAAACATTCTAATGAATTGCAACTTAATTTAAACCACACAATTTGATTTACATAAAATTCGTGACCGGCATCGTAAAATTAATTTTTTTTAATATAAAAATAAACGTGTTTACAAAATTACACTCAAAAAAAATTTTTTTCAAGATCATAGAGAAATTTTCATTGCAATGAAATCTTAATTTTATATTAAATAAAAAATTTAGTTTTGAGAAATAGTATAAACTTGATCAGTTCATAACTTCCTTTACAGTGTATATTTGGCTTAAATAATTACGAAAGTTCACAAATCATTTTCAGTTTATGGCAATTTTCAGAATCCTTTTCCCTGGATTTGAAATTTTAATGGTCCCCATTACAGTTGCATAATATTCCACAATAATATTAAAGCATAATATAAAATTTGTTTAACTTGGAAAATAATTTCATAAATTATTTTATATAATTTTATTTCCCAAAACTTTTCCCATTTAATTTATTAAAATTTTTTCAAATTTAGTAAAAAATTTTACACTTAGCGAGATAATTCTTTATTGAATTATAATAAAAATCAATTAAACCAAATAAAAAATATTTTCTTGTTTTTTTTTGGGGGGTTTGTTCTACGGTTACAACTACACAATCAATTGAGAATTACAAAACACAGTCCAGGCATGCCTTGCACACAACAAACAAAACAAATGATAATAGAGTAAAGGGGGGGAACGTCCCAATTACTAATAAAATTCATAAACTTGATTTTTCTTGTTTTTACTTTATTTTTTCTTTGAGTGTAGCTTTAGGACTGTAGAAGCTGCTTGCGCATGTGGTTATAACTATATATAAATATACCATGTTAAATCGAGCTGTTCTGAATGTTCGATACCATTTTAGCATCTTTAGGTTTACATGATGAGATTTCTTATGAAATTAGACGCCAGCAAGGCGTCCTTGGCCATTTCGGCAAGGATTGTAGGCAAAGCCATGCAATTTTAAATTTGTGAGAACTGTTTCACGGTAACTTTGTTCTTCATTCGCCTCTTCAGAGTTAGTTTTTCACCAATTTCAGAAAGGGATAAGAAAGTTTGAAAATGAATTAAACAAGATTTGAAGCAAATTAATTTTTTATCCACTGAAGGCAATGGCATCACAGGAGCATTGGCAAGCATCCCACTTTTAACATCTACTCAATTCGAGTGCAAATAGTTGTCCAAATTAAGTGTGCCAAACAAAGGCGTGTGAGCTTAAGAAGTCAAGCTAAAAGAAATTGCAAAGCTGGAGAACATTATTCGTAATTTAAAGCACCTAAACGAAATCGCTTAATGTGGCACATTTTTATTTTCCAGCTTTCCACTTAACAAATTGCTGCTGTTTTCAATAAAGGAAGTTTAAAGTAATAAAACTGAGTACGCTTTTCAAGCCTGTTTCGCTGCAGCTCACAATATAACATTACGATATTTTAAAAAATGTCCATGTGGTGTGTTTTGGTTTTGTTTATTTGCCAGCTTATCTCTTATCGTGGAAGCGCGCTGTTCCAACAATATTTTAAGAGAAAAAAGTGTGCCTCCACCTGACCAACAAGTTTTATGTTGCGCTAGAAATTTTTCTTAAGGTTTTACTTTCGATGTTGCCTTAAACCTGTACCATTGGAAAATTGAAACTGAAACTGAAAACTTTCCATTGACAAGTTTTGCTTTCAGAGCCAAATTTTCTCTCAATACTTATGTGGGCATACGTGTGTAATAGTAATTTCTTTGGGGGTTTATGAAATCGAAGCTGTTTAAATTAGTTTTCGATGAACTTGCAAAGTGCGAATAAACAGACGGCGGTTTATACATAAGAAAATATAAAAAGAATTAAATACATTAAAAAGAAATAATAAAATTTAGCCTTCTGTAAAACAAAAACATAAATAAACTAGACTCCTTTTTTTTTAAATGAAGACAGCAACAACAACAACAGTAACAACAAAAACTAAAAGGCAAACACAGTGGTTTTATGCTTAAAAATATGCCTGCAATTGTCTTATAAATATTATTAACTGCTGCTTAAGTAACCTTGATTCATTTAAGGCTAAAAGCATAGCAGAACCAAAATACTACTACGAAACGTAGAAAACGTTTTTAGTACAAAGTAACCTTCAAATAACTAAAAAAAAATATATATATATACATATATATATATTTATATGCAATTTGTAAAGAAACACAGATGAGAAACGACTTGAATAAAGAAATCTTCGTTTTGCAAATTCAAGCCAAAACCAAATCGAAAAATTATTAAAAGCTAATCTAGAACAGCAGAAAAAATATATATATATATATTGACAGTGAATAAAAAAAAAGGGAAATGGTAAATCAAAGAGGAAACCTGAAACTGTTTCTATAATAAAATACTTATTTACTAGTTTATAATGCATGCGTACGCTATACGCTCAGCAGGGAAAGGAAAATTATTCTCAAGACTTTCAAAAATATAACTTTTCTGCATTTATTAGTGTATAATAATTTCGAAAATTTTATGTTGTCTTGTTAAAAATCAATAAAAGTAAAAAAATAGCCAACATATAATAATACAAACAGCAAAATATCCTACATGTTGTAAAATTCAAGTGTAGTTGTGTTTTGCTGGGGGTGTGAGTGCATGTGAGTGTTAAAATAAAATGAGATCTGCTTTAACTAAAAGAAGAAAAATCCAGTGCGTGTGTGGGTGTGAGTGTATATGTGCATATACGAGCTCATACCCAAATATGTAAATATAAATACGTACCCAATATAAATATCCATATTGTTGAGTGTGTGTTTGGATATGTGAGCGTGGAAGTGTGCATGTACATATGTACATCTGTATCCGTATACATTTGATTATGTATATAACAAAATGAAATAAATTAAAAAAAAAAAAAAAAAACAAAAACAACTTCTTAAACTCACATGTGTAAATTTACACAACAAACGCAATAACAATGAAAGTAAAGAAAGCAAAAGCAAAAGTAAAAGAAAAAGAAAAAGAAAAAGAAGAAGCTCGAAAATCATTATACGCTCATAATGGCAACATAATAAATTGAAAAGACATTTATTAGCAGCATAGTATTGAGCTTAAAACACAAACTTATTTATAATTAATATTCTTTCCAGTGCGCCGTAGTGATGTATGAATATTAAAAGAAGGAAATATTTTGTAAAGTTATTTCCTGACGTTCTTCTTACTATAGAATACGACAGGCTTAACAGCTCATTTGTTAGATAAATCTGTGTTTAGGAAATGAGTAGAAACGACAAATGAAACGGCAGCATAAAAACTGCGCCATAGTATCGCAACATCTCTTGTACGTCTTGAAATATAAAATCCACATCACGATTGAATGTGAGAAATAATGAGAATTTTCTATAAAATCGTGATATGAACTAAAATAAAAAAGCGTATATATATTAAATTGAAAATATCCACAATCTCTATGCGATATAATTTTCCCAGTTTGAAATTTCGAGCATACTCGTCAAACCCAAAATAAAAGTTTATGAACCCACACAAAATGCAGTGAGAAAAGCGATCAGCTGTTTTTCAAACTTAACCCTCAAACATACAAGAGGCTTAGCCAGCTTGTGGCACATACTTTATTGCTGGCAAATTTCGTGATATTAATGACTAAAGATGATTTCGTCACCACAACTGATGCGTACCAATTTTCACAAAATTCTTGCAGTTTTTCGCCAAACACTCTGCAAATATCATCTTTCAGCTGTTCAATTAGCATTGATTTGTCGACATATACAAATGACTTTGCACAAGTCCCAAAAATAATACAAAATTAGACCAATATGTCAAATTATTCTTAAAACATTTCTTTTCTGTGGCATTTGGCTCCGTCATGTTATAACCGCCTGTCAACTAGATAATTTCAAGCCGATTGGGGTACGAAAGAAGTTCTAATATACTAATTTTTATAAACATATGCACCAATAACCCCTCTATCGTCTAAAAGGCAACTAAGAACTTGTGAATTGCCTTCACTACAAATGTGTAAATATAATTTTCTCTTCAGCCTATTCGCAAATGTCACTCTAGTGCAATGAAGCGTCTAAACCAAACAAAACATGTTGAACAGCTGTTTAATTGTTTATCAAATAAAATAGTGTTGTAAACACAAAGTTATGAATGAATTACAAGATATTTATAATTCATAGTTTTAAATTGTTTGTACAAAAATAAATATGAAACTTAAAAAAAATTTTGGCATATTCATTATATTGGTCATTCATTATAAATGTTAATATCGAATTTAGATGCCAATATCTTTTTCACATCTATAACAATTTCCCTTTTATGTACTTTTTCCGCAATTGTCACTGCATGAAAAAAAATTTCATTAGTCATCCATTATGAAAGCGGTGATTAATTTGTTTACTCGCCCTTTGCTTCTATTCCAATACAAAATCAAGACTGGATCTTTCTACATATTTGTGGTCATCAGTCATATAGAGTCCTTCATACGTATTCTTTATATTTTGCAAATTGACAAGTAAATTGAACTGTGTACATATATTCATATCAGCCTATTTACAATCAAAACATGCCCGTTAATAGTAAGTACTTTGAGGATAAGCAGTTCTTAAATTGCATTAAAAAATGCAGTGCGCTGAAAACAGCTGATTTGATATCATTTAACGAAATGTCGTTTGTACCCACCTTGATATTAAATTGCATTAAAAAATGCAGTGCACTGAAAACAGCTGATTTGATATCATTTAAGGAAATCTGGATTGTACCTCCCTTGATATTAATTGAGACAGTACAAAGTATACGTACAACGTAGTCTAATACCAATGCATTAAAGTTCATTATAAGTAAGTTCTAGTGTATATTAAAAGCTCTATCAAATAAGGTCTGTTCAAGTCGTCAAATCTGTTTTCGTTTTCTCATCTTGCAAATATCGCACGTAATTATTTCTTACAAATTTGTTACTTTCTTTTTTTGACAGTATGGCAGTTTCTACTTTTTTGTTGTTGTAGAGCTGCATATACTTTATAAACGAAGTAGTTTGGCTTTTCCTCTCCGTTGATATATTGAATTGGGAACACTCATACGTAGCGCAGCACTACAATAGCTCTGTTCCATATACATAAAAAACAATGAAGACAATATTTACTGCAAAATACTTGAAACCAGCAAACATAAAATGAGATCAGATAATACAATAAATTTTATAAAATATAGCAAGAACAACAATTTAATTAGAATATAAAAAATATTCCAATATAAATAAAATGTCGCAAACTTGTATTCAAAATATCTCCATGAAATAGTATATAAATACTAAAACAAACTACAAATGAACGTGCATACTGCATGCATAAAATTTAGTGCACACATTAAAATAGAAAATAACAAAAATACGGACAGCAATAATAAAAAAGAAACATAACTAACTCGCCATGACTGTCATCAGCAGCTGTAGCCGGAGCACGAATGGTTTTTTTTGTCTCTTAAATAAAATCAGCCATAAACAGCAAAAGCAGCAATAAATCAGTTCAAATAACATTTGGGATTAAAATTAAGAAGGTACGTCCATTCATGAAATTTTCCTCTCGAGCAATCAATATAAATATTGTATGTGTACAACAATGCAATGTTGCAAGCAAGTAACTAAGCACACTGAGAGAAAAGCATGCTTACTTTAAGTGAAAAGGAACTACTGAAAGTTTTGTAGGTTAATGAGAGAGGAAATAATTTCGTTCTCAAAATTTACAAACAATTATTTGATATTATTTTTTTTTTTTTTTGCTCAAATTTGATAGCAGGATTCTGCAAGTCCATCCATTCAGTCCATGCTTTAAATACAGTAAATATCAATTAAGATATTTTCCTTTTTCTTTTGGCTTTGATGGCCATTTTCCAATTCGCCGTTTAAAAACACTACTAAAAGAGACCGGCAAGGTCCTCACTTATACATATACCCTGTGCTTAGATGTAGGCCACAGTTTGGTACAAACTATCAAATAATTGTTTTATCAAATAAAATAATTCATCTAAAGTCAATGGCAACAATGGCAGTTTGACAGTTCAAACTAACATTCATCTTGAATGATCAAACCGCAATACAAGAAAAATATTTCACAAACAAACCGGGGCATGTAAAAGCTTTACCAGAGCTTTCTTGATAACTTTTTTTTTTATAGAAATATATAAAACTTTGTAAAGTAAAGTAAAGTAACTGGCAAAAATATATGTCCATTTCCACATTCGTAATGTTCATATTAGAAAAAAACAATTTTGACTGACTTTTTTTGATACACACTGTCAATTAAAAACTAATATGACTTCTAAGTGTTACTTAACAGTAAACGTTAAGTGGTTAAGCAAGCGAGAATTTCAACATTGTCATTTATGTTTGCTAGCACGTATCCTACGGAAATTAATAAAATAAGATGCCCTGCAGTAGCTGATAGCCTTTACCCCTTTTTAATTCCAGTCTATGACACAGCCGCAGAGTAACTTCTGCTTTGATTGCAAACGAAAATTTTAGAAAAAATATCGAGTGGATGTCTCACTACAAATTTAGAGGGATCATTGATTATGGCAACCCCCTTAGCATTTCAATAGCAATTAACACGTGAGAAATATCAAGCCACAGCAAACAGCCACGCCTATGGCTAGTTGATTTTTCTCAATTTACAACTTGAGGCGAAGATTGAATCATACTTTTTTTTATTATAAAGTTTTATATTTAAAAATTCACTGTAACTGACTACTGTGGTGTACAACCTGGCCAATCAGAACAGCTGCCTTAATGAACTGTCTTCCAATACAATCGTCAGCAGGAAACGAAACTGACTGTAGCAAATAACAACAACAACAACTTTCTGCAATGGCCAGTGATGGATTGCAAAGCCATCAAAAAAAAATACCCCGAGTAGAAAAAAATGCAGGATATTAATTTATACATTTTCTCTCAGTGTGCCTAATTCTAGTATATTTAAGCCATTGACAAATTTATATTCACTACGTTTTGTTAAATTTCCCCATGAAATTGTTGGTAACTGAAAGCACTTGAATAATACATTGCAAAATAGTACAATGAAATATTGCACAGTATTTTATTTTTTTTTTTTTTTATTATTTATTTAATACTTTCACACAGTGCACACCGAAAATATGATTTGTAAATATTTTACAAGAGAGGGAAGCAAAAATCAGTATAGAAAGAAAATGTATTTTGAGCGAATAGAAACCAAATCCTGTAAACAGTGTTTGGCATTTTTGTGTGAAAATATTTCAACTGAAAGCAAATGAATGTTTGTTTATGTGCGTGTAGTTGTGAGTTCAGCTGATGTATGTATTTTATGGCATCGATTTTAGGAGTGTTTGTTTAAGTTTTAATTGTTTGTTTTGCCTATTTGTATATGTTTGTTTGAAGCTTTGGCTGCGCCAGTGTGCAAGTTTATCAATGTAACTTTTTTTTTTTTTTTTTTGTGTATCACGTGCCATCATTATATTACCATTGTAAATCATTTAGACATCTGCAACCACTTGAATAAAATGGTTTTATTCGAACGCGCATTTGTTTTCTCTTGAATGCAATCAAATTGCAGCATATTTAGATTTATTCTTATTCAATTCCCATTCGATCTTATGTGAATGTTTTCATGGAAAGAAACCATCATAAAATCTAGAGCAATAAAAAGTTTAGAGAATGAAATTAGTATGGGTATTCACTTAAAGTAGTAACTGTAGCACCTTTCAAATTTTCTTCATTTAATAGGTAAATTAAGAGAACACACTTCTCTCTGAAATTTCAACTTTATAAGCCTACAACATATAAATTTTTGGTTCAGCAATATGATTTGTATTATTACTACTTCGTCTGCTGAACTGTCATATTATAACACATGTTCATTAAGTTATGAAAGATATTCACAATAAGCATGTTAATAACATACGGCGTAATAATAATGACTTCCGTCTAGTGCTTTGTGTAATGCACTGTACTAGTGGAAAAAGCATCAAGCAGGGAAAACCACTGAAGAAAACCCAATTCGAGTAAGCTGAATGCAGTGATGCCAACTGAACTATTTAAATTAGTTCGCCTTTTGAAATGGATGAAGGGTAGAACACTTTAACGGAATTTTTCGTTTGTTTGCGTTATTTACTAAAAAGCAAAATAATTTTTTTAAATTTCTTTCCTTTTTTGCCAATTATTTTAAATTTTCGTATATTTTTAATGTGCCACTTAATAATAATTTTTGTTGATCAAAAAACAAATCTATTTCTAAAATGTTCAGTTTTACTTAAACGCAATTTTATAGCGTAATTTCGGTTTTTCCATCTTATTCAATGGCGTAATCCGTTATTGAGTTACGCGAATATACATATGAGTTAACCTAAATTATGCCTTGCTCATAATGCGCTCGTCTGTGTCAAATTCGCGCACTTAATAACTTTATATTAACTTTAATAGTCTGCAGTTATTTTGAAATATTCAAGAAGCAAATTAGGAAATTTTTTTTTTTTTTAAATTTTTGGTAATTATTAATAGAGGGGGTCTCTCGGGAATGTATACTTTTTTGGTTTGCCAACATTTCGGTAAATATCAGTCTTCACAGTTCATATTAGACAGTCGTGAAGTAGAGACGACCTCTTTCCTCAACAAGTTATATCAAGAAATGGTGATGTTGTTTCTGGAGGCCAATCGCCGGATTTGACTGCTCCAGACTTCTTTGTTTTTGGACTTGCGAAAAGTAAACAAAATATGTGTGATGAAATTAATGAAATACCTTGTAAAATATGTGAAAATGTTTGATATTCTATTCCATAAATAAACCATTTATCAGTATAAGATCAAGTATCTTTTATTTAATCCAAAATCACAAAGAAGCCTTCCTCGCGGACACTGTATATATAATATATATATATATATATATATATATATATATATATATATAATTCTGTATATATTATCTCGCAAGGATTACTGAACTAAACCGTGGTTGTTTAAGATTTTAAAGGACGAATAAAATTATGACGAAAAATTAGCAGTAGTTTATAATCATAATGATTGATAACAAAATAACTAGAATGATGGATGAAGAAGGATGGCCTGTGGTTGGTAATCAAATGATATCGGAATATTCTTAAAAGATTAATATCATGGCAATGACAAATGATTTTAGTTTATGTCAGCTTTGGATTTTATAGGATTTGTTTTCCAGAATCAGTATTCAGCAAGCGGCGCCTGCTCATGCAGTTTTCCTACTGCAATAGAATCGAATTAGAGTTCATATGCTCACATGTATGTCATCATTAAAGTTTTTTTTTTTTAACCCAATGCCCTTTAAAATGAAAAAAATACAAAAAGTCTCTTTTTTAATTACATTGTCCTTTTTTAAATAAATTTTTTTTTAATTTCAATTACAATTAATTATTACAATTTTAATCTTCGTAAGATCCCAACATTTTAAAATCAATTTAATACAAAAAAAAAATAGAAAATCACCGACAACCAAGCTGGCAACATTGAAATAACCTTTAATCTACTAAATTTTGTGAGTGGAGAAAATATGATGCTTTAGTGTATCAGAAGTGGAAGGATATATTCAGGACTTTCAAAAAAAGGTATTAGTTTCGGAAAAGCTCCAACTAAAAGTGAATGCTTCAGAATCACTTCTAATAACAAAATGCAATTTTCAAAAGGACTGAGCAGTATTTAAAAGGAAAATACTTTCTGCGGTAATATAAAAATAATGTGGAAAATGTAGAAAAATAAATACTTTCTTTTAAGCTTGTTAAAATATATTTAACAAGCTTAATGCCTACAATTTTTCTTTAATTTTGTATGTCCTTTTTGCCAAAGGACAATGTGGTTATTGTAGTTGTTATCAATGTAAGAAGTTTGCTGGTAATTGTTAAATGACTGTTTGGCCACGACGCCTTTGTCAGTTGCAGTCACCAACCAGAAATTTGGCAAGAGATATTAAAGCACTTGTGAAAACTTCATTGAGAGCATTTAGTTTTGTGACTGAAGTGAAGCCTTTAGCCATTCGCAATTGACGCAGTTGTTAACGAGTTCAGTGGCTCTGACTAGTGGTTCGTTGAATTGTTTCTAGCAGATACACAAACCCACCCAATAAAAACTCCAGACAGGGAATTTTTTTATTTTGCGAGTCTCGAAAAATGGCTGCCTTCACACTAATATAAATAAAATTTTGTTTCTGAATATTTGCTAAGCAAACATTTAGCTGCTAAAATTGATTTCTCTTTGCTTAATTCACGAGCCTTTATTTCAGCTTTTCCTTTTCTGTATCGTCCTTTTTCTTCTTATGAAATGCTTACCTTCAACGCAGAAATTGTAAAGGAAAAAAATTTATAAATTAAGATTTAGTGGCACGTACCCCTGGCATAGTTTCAGTTTTCTTGTTTTTCAGTTTTCCAGTTGATTTTGGTCACGTTATAGAGACTAGAAAAACTACAAAATAAAATACAACAAATGCAAAAAATGTAACAAGAACTGTAGTGAAATGCGGTAAACCGCACACAAAAACAAAAGATAAATGCCTTGTAAAGTAAATGCAATAAATAACACAAAAAATGAAAAATGCAAGAGAAAGAAGGCAACAACAACGTCAACAAAATCCTACTTAAATACAACAATTTTTATAAAATTTATTGGCCGCTCCAATACAGCAATCGCATACCACTGTGTGAATATGAATATGATCGCACTGAATAAATAAAACATGCAATTCTATTTTATTGGTTTTTTTTTTGGTTTTTTTTTTGGCTTTTTTTGCATTTAATCCATTTAATATAATTTTATGGGAAATTATAGAAATTAAAGTGAAGTAGTTCGCCTGCAATATTGTCGAATTTATCTTTAATCACGTGAGCCAAAATTCGTGCAAGTATTAGTCAATACCGATACGCCAGCAAAGGCGATACTACACATTCTCAAGCAAGCTGCTTCTTAAAATACTTCATGCTAAAGCATGCAAAAGCAAGCCAATATTTAACGCTTCCGTAAAGTAAAAAATTAAATCTCGATAAATAACACGTTAAGCAATTTTCAAAGTAGAGCATTTGCGAATTTCACGACATTCATTTACGCTGCAATTACAAATGCAATTTGTGGCATAAATATTATATACCGTGGGCGACAAAAGTATACATACGACTACAATGAACCCCAGGACTAAGTATTAAAAATAATCACTTATATTAAAAACTAATTTTCACTGGAGCCAAAATGGGCATTTATGACTGCCTGCGGCCTTCTAGGTTTAATTTTTTGTTGCGAAATGTAATAATGGCCATTGAAGCCAATCATTCTATAGTGAAGTATAGAAATGAAAAATATTTAATATTGGCATATCCAAGTACAACCAATATTTAGTCATTTTAAAACTGAAACTTAACAGAAACTTAAGAGACGAGACGTTAAAAAAAATACCGAAATTCTATTCCTCGAAAGTGGTCGGAGAACTAGCAAGGAGTTAAGAAACCCCTTTGCACACAGTAAACATTGAAGCAATCTTAAATTGTTCTGAGCTTTTTAGGACCATTTCCCTCCTTTTCGGTACTTGCGATATCCTTTTTTATGCTTGCCATTTAGGCTTAATCGTGTCAAAATCGTATTTAAAATCAGATTTATTCAATATAAAATACTCAGCTCATCCTCAAAATTTAAATATTTTACAATTTTTTGTGGCATCGCAATTTTTTCTGAACGGTTTCACATGTGCCACTGTATACTCCTGTGTATTGTCGGTGGATGGAAATGAGGCACATCTCTTTAATTTAATTTCTTTAATGAAACCTTTTTATTGAAATTTTTTAGCATTTTCTTTCACACCCACAATTAATAAACTGCTAGTGATGAAGGGAATGTCATTCAACGGATTTAAATAAACAATTCAGTTGAATTAAAGTACCCAAGAAAGCTTATAAAGACGAAATTACTACTTTTTGAATTTACTATCAATCCATTTAAATCCAAACCACAACGGAAATGAAAAGCAATTTTCATGTTGCATGGAATTACAAACAAATGAAACATTTTTTTTTTCACGGTCATAAAGCTGATGCATCCTCATTGGCACAGTTGCCACAATTGACCAACAACACTCACCCCACTTTATGGTGAGGATTTTATTTCAAGCCACAGACGTTTCTACGCTTAAGGTTCTTTAATTACAGTTATTAATGAATTTTTTTACTCCATTATTGAGTTTGGATAATTAAACTGATCCTGCTTACTTCGATCTATCCTCTGCACTTTGCGGCGAATAATGCAGCACAATAAATTTACTGTAAGCCATTTGATGGAAGAGGGAAAACATGTTTGGTTTTTCCTATTTATTATTTGTATTTGTATGTGTGCCTAAATTTCATATTGGCGTATGTGTGTAGTATATGTGTGAGGATATATACAGTAGTACCCTGTTCAGACATAAAGACAAATTGCACAATTTAACGTTATTCTCAGTTTGTGGCCCAATTTATAAATTACTCAATTTATTATTTTAGAATTTTAGTTCTTTAGCTCATATAAGTAAACTGACAAGTAAATTTGTTATAATATATCTGAAGGAAAATATTTTATACTGTTGGCTGACACTGTGGGCTTACTGTTCTTATATTATAAGCCAATTGTTATGACTCAATTTATAGGAGAAGTGAAATCTAGAGCATTCTGTCAAATGCCCTATTCAGACATACAAATGAATTGCACACTTTATGCAACTATTTCCCAATTTATAATACAAGTACGCAATTAATAAAGTAGTATGTAAATGTTTATTATCTTCATGAATTTAGTACTCATAAAGTGGCCAATGCAACCCTGCTAAATGTTCGTTTAGTGGACAGAAGGACAATAAAAAAAATATCAAAAACATTACAAGAAGTTGCTCTGTTAATTGACTGATATTTAAATTAATACTATATGGGTCACCAATTAATAGTCTCCAACGAATCGATTCAATATAATTTTTTGACTGATCCGGTATAAAACTGTGATAACGCTATTTATTCAAATAGATGTGAAATTCAATAGATTGTTTTTGTAATTCTCGTTTTACAGTTTTAAAAGTTTCTAGCAATCACAAACATATCTAATTTATGTTGTACGACGAGGGTTGCATTTTAATACATCCTTTCACTTTAATTGTCTAAGGATATGGGTTCGATACGCCGCCAGTTACATAAAATAAAAAAATTACCATGAATTTTTTCAACTCCTTTAAGTTGGAGCATGTTACTTGTTGTTGCAATGTTTAGTAGCCAATTAAGGTTTTTAAAAAAAAAAATCCATGCAATTTAATGATCTCCCTCTTGTAACTACCAGCCGTTTGCCTTATCTGCCGAACTATGCATTGCATTGTAGGGGATATCCCCGGCATGTGGGCTTACTAAAGCACATTTTATAATATAAATTATGGTTTCTCATTCATTGTTGTATTTTTCATATGACTTTCCAGCTGTTAAATCTTTTCGCAAAGTAAAGATCGAAATCGGCAATAAGTGTGCTAATGTGGAAATATCTGATCCCAGCCTTTCTGCAGAGTAGCGTCGACAGTATTTAATTGATGCAGACTAGTAGCACATAGACATGCACACAGTCATATGGGCAATTGCCATAAAAGAATTCCATTGTACTGCAACCATTGTGCTGACTGCTTCATATAGTATTGCCTGGATTGTTTATTGTTAAAATTTTTTTTTTGCTTTTGTTGTACTACTTTAATGCAGGCTGTGTAATTGTATCGCCTTTAATTAATTTCTGTGAAATACTCGTTTGTGTTGCGCGCATTTTTCCCATCTTTTTTCTATTCAATTTAATGGAAATTCAACAAGAGTTGGTTTTATTTAAAGTAATAAATTCGAGAGCAGCAGAGAACTTTACGGTTCGCTTTAAACTCCATAAAACCATAGTAATTTAAGTAAGCATGTAATCGGCATTATTTAGATTAGAAAAACTACCATGACTGAAGTAGAGCTGAAAGTTTTAAATGGTAACCTTTTTAAGATAAAATTCTTCCCTTCAGAAAAGTTACAACATATTTCTTTCTAATAAAATAAATAAAAATTAATTGTTCCTACGTACCATTAAATACAGAGATATGAAGAATTATTTTGGGAATAAAAGCGTTGCGAAAAATATTCCTTAACTATGTAAAGAAAAGTCTAAGGTTTTCTCGATATGCAATTAATATAAAAGAATGAGTCCATGAAAATATTTAAAAAATAAAAAAAATCGCTAAAGTGCGATATTTCCAAATTAAAAGCTTTATTATAATCACGAAGTAAAGTTCCTCTTTCGAACAGATCATCTAGGCAACAGCTGATTGAAGGTAACACCTGATTTTACCACCAACCCATTTGGTGACTTTCGCAAAAGTAATAATAAAAAAAATCAAAAAAAATATATTAAATAATATGCAATCCAATAAATGAATATAGTTCACTAGAATAAAGAAAATTGTTTCACACAACATATCAAAAGTTTCTACCTGAGAAAATGTTTTCTAGAACTAAGAAAAATTTAAGAATTCTTCATCACAAGTACAGCGAAATTGTTTTTTTTTGTTCTGTTGAAAAATTTGGTTTTGGGAAAGGTTTACATATACATAATTCAGTTGAAGTTAATTTTTCCTAAATGAATAACACGAAATCTCAAATAATTTTTAGATTATAGTAATTTTCATGTTCTAAAAATGTTGCACTGCTCTTAAGCTAACGCAATGGGCTGTTGGTTGGTTGGTTGAGGAAATTGTTGGTTGGAACGGATATAGAGTTTTATAAATATCGTAAATTCGTATGAATATCTGCATGAAAAATAGCCAACTAGAATTTAGCAAAAATTGGTTAGCTTGAAAATGACACGAGATGGATGAAAGGCATTAGAAATATCAAAATAAAATTTTTTAGAAAACCTTCTAAAAAATGTTTGTTGAATTTAAATGTCGAATTAAAAAAAAAAATCCTCATGTTTCATAACTCTATTCTACTGAAATATTAGAAAATATTTATCTAAATTTAGATCACACTTTTGTGAGAAGTACGAACTTCTTTATTGTGTTCTCTTAAAACTCTGTTTTACTTAAGTAAAAGTTTTCTATCTGTCTCTCTAAGTAAGTAACTTATTAATAAAAGTAAGAGTATTAATAATTTAGTCCCATAAGTATTTCAACTATAAAACTCTTTTTAACTATTTTATTTATTTGTATGAATAGTATCTAACTTTTAAGAAACTCATTAAGGTTAAATTTATTTAATTTTTATTAAGTTAATATAATTCCACTAATGTTAGGAAAAAGTCTGTTTTGTTTACTTTAGTATAAGTTTGTAAAGGACTATACAATTTTTCCAATATCCTTTGAAGATGTTATGGAAAAACGCCTGTAACTTAAAACTTTAACTATTTCTTTTTTTATAAGCTGAATGTAAAAAATGAATTAAAATCCTACAAATTCTCCACAATTTCACAGAAAAAAGTACTGCAAAAATCACTAAGTGCAGTTATACATATTCATACAAATCACAGCTTCTTACAATTGTTATTTATTTTATATGTATTAACAATAGAAATTTATAAGTACTTCTTCAAATCAGCAACACTATTTGAAAAAAAAAATCATAAAAAATTATAAATAATAACAAATTGCAATAAAAATAACAGTAGTAATTAGCCGATGGCCTCATCAGCCACTGCTTCCACTCATATCATAATAACATATATTAATATAATTATAATGTTAAATAAATGAATAAAAATAATAATAATAACAACATGAATAAAAACAATAAAAATAATACTAAATATTAAATAATAAAAATATTAATAATAATAAAATTATAAAATATATTATAATAATAATAATAATAACAATAATAATAACAATAATAATAATAATAATAATAATAATAATAATAATAATAATAATAATAATAATAATAATAATAATAATAATAATAATAATAATAATAATAATAATCAGCTGATGGGCATAGGGGCCACTGCTTCCACCCACATTATAATTACATATATTTATTTAATTGTACTATTAAATAATTAAATAGATAAATAATAATAATAATAATTACCACAAAAAAATAAATATTCAATAATAATAAATTATAATAACAAATAGTATTATAATAATAATAATATTATATTATATAAATAATATTATAACAAATAAATAATAATAATAATAATAATAGCCATAATAGCAATAATTACTCGTTGACGTCAGCAGCCACTGTATCCACTCATAAAATAATAACATATATTAATCTTATTATAATACTAAGTAAATAAAAAATAATAATAATATTAATAAAAACAATAAAAATAATAATAAATATTAAATAATAAAAATATTAATATAAAAAAAATTATAAAATAAATTATTATAATAATAACAATAATAATAATTGGCTGATGGGCTCAACAGACACTGCTTCCACCTATATTACAATTACATATATTTATATATTTATTATATTAAGTAAATAAATAAATAAAGAATATTAATAATAATAAATAATAAAAACATTAATAATAATAATAATAATAATAATAATAATAATAATAATAATAATAATAATAATAATAATAATAATAATAATAATAATAATAATAATAATAATAATAATAATAATAATAATAATAATAGTAATAATAATAATAATAATGATAATAATAATAATAATAATAATAATAATAATAATAATAATAATAATAATAATAATAATAATAATAATAATATTAATGATAATAATAATAATATTTAGCCGATGTCCTCAGCAGCCACTACTTCAACTCATATTGTAATAACATATATTAATATAATTATAATACTATGTAAACAAATAATAATAAAAATAATAAGAAAAATTAAATAATAAAAATATTAATATAAAAAAAAATATAAAATAAATTATTATAATAATAACAATAATAATAATAACAATAATAATTGGCTGATGGGCTCAACAGCCACTGCTTCCACCTATATTATAATTACATATATTTATATATTTGTTATATTAAGATAATAAATAAATAAATAATAATAATAATAATGAAAATAATAAAAATAATAATAAATAATAAAAGTATTAATAATAATGATAATAATAATAATATTTAGCAGATGTCCTCAGCCGCCACTGCTTCCACTCATATTATAATAACATATATTTATATATTTATAAATTTATTATAAATTATATTATATTTTTACTATAATAATAATATTATTACACAGCAGCCACTGCTTATAAGAAAATAAAAATAATAATAAAAACAACAAAAATATTAATAAATATTAAATAATAAAAATATGAATAATAATAAAATTATAATAGTAAATAGTATTAGTAATAAGAAATAATAAAAATAATAATAGTAACCATAATAGCCACTGCTTGCACTTATATTATATAATAATTAATTACATAATTACATATACTTATATAATTGTGCTATTAAGTAAAGAAATAGATAACAAATAACAATAATAATATTAAAAGTAATAACAATCATGAAATATATACAAACACATCATGTGTATAGAAATGTTTTATATCAAATTTATAATTCATATTTTTTGTGTTTACTTTTTATTTCCTTCCCAAAAAAAATAAAAATTATAAAAACAACAAATAAAAAACAACAACAACGAACGAACTAAATGAAAAACATAAATTTCCTCTGCAATGCCAACTTTCTCTGTTTCTTTGTTTGTTGTTAATTATGTGCGAATCGACCATTAACGCAATAAATAAAACAAACATACGCCCTACACCTATAAATTGTCAATTTTTGTGTATATATGTGTGTGCGTTAAAAACTTGCCACGCCCATCAAATATCCTTGCCTACGAATATCAGGTAAAACTGGTGGTGTAACTACGAGTTCTGGTGTTGTTGTTGGAGGTGTATTAACGCCCGGTGACTTACAAATCCCATCACATGTAAGAGAAAATTACTTAAAATTTATAAATTATTTTTTTTCGAATTTCCTTCTTTTAATTTAAGTTGACACAAAAAAAAATTTATTAGCAACACAAAAACTTTTTAGCAAGGAATGTTATATCAGTGTGTTCTCTACATTCCACTTTTTTTATATTTCCTCTTAAAAATTTTTCGCACAAATTTTAATTATTGTTTCTTTTTTGTGCTTTTTCTTTAAATTATTTTATATATTTGTTGTCTATGTATTTGTGTACAAAATAACAAAGTGTTTCCGTCTTATTTCAATTCGAATTACTTTTAATTAAATAATATGATGTGGTTTTCTTTCCTTTGAAATTTTTCTTTTTTAAAACAAAAATGTACGTTTAAAGTCTTGTATTGCCTGTTCGAGTCATTCTATCACACTTTTATAAATAAAGCAAATAAATATACTTTCATACATACACTACTGTACTCAGTTCAATATTTTTTGGCTAAAATTTCCGGCAACTGAAAGCTCTTTCACAAATTCTTACTTAATTTTTTATGTATAAGAAAAAAAAAAAGACAATTAAAGATACTGTAAAATATTGCTATGAAAATGTGGAAAATTTGCATGGATATCGTAAATATGTGGAAAATTTATATTTTAACACTGACATACAATTAAAAAAAATAGATAAATATTACACTAAACACTTTAGAACGCCCGTCTATCTAATTAAATTTCAGAATTCTAACACAAACACTAAAAACAAAAATTCAGAATGACAACACGTGCACAAACATATTCCTAAATGTACCTTTAATATACTTATAAACATTAAACAATTTATTATTATTAATTAAATAAATTAAAAGCGAAACAAAATTTTTTCCGAAACTGGCAACACTTTTTCTGAATATTAATAGACGTATTCATAAAATATAAACTAGTGAAATGATTAAAAAAAAAAGGAAAAGTAAATCTTTGAATACTTTAAAATGTTTGTTTACTTGCTGAATTATTTCATTCTGCTACCGCGCCAATACCCTCCAGCATACTTTTTCAAATTACATCCATAATTCTCTCACATATTGGAAAAATATATAAAATCTTTCAGATACAATTTTAGCAGACAAAAAAACTTGTAACTTTTACTAGATTTCATATTTTGGACTTTCCTAAAAACTTTAATGCAAAATAGTTGTTAGGTGAGTTATAGGATACAATCTCCGGCCCCTGGGTAAAAAAGTTCATTGTCTCAGGTTACTTAATTATCAAAGTTTTTTTTAATTTTTTACGGTTCTGTATTTTTGTTATCATGTGAGTCAAAAATCTGAGGAGAGCAAAGCAAAAAAAAGCGCAAATGTTGAAACGGGACCCATAAAGGAAATAAAAGGTTGAAATAAATTTTCATAAACAAAAATTTACGTCAGTTAAATAAATATGACTCAGCTGTAATAAAAAACAATTGAAATAAATCAAAAGTATAGAGTTCATAATATTAAACAAAATAGTTTCATACCACTAATGAAAAGTTTCTTGACTCTAAGAAAATGTTTCCTAAAAATAAGAAAATATTAAATCGCCATCGAAAGTGCAAGTAAATTTTAATTCCGTTGAAGACAGCTTTGAGAAAACATATACAACCGATTAGTTCAAAATTTCGTTTGAGTTTCATATCCGGAAATAATGATATAAGTTTGTTTGTAGACAAACTAACACAATTGGCAGTTAGGTGATCCGAAACTGATGATTTGAGTGAACAAAATGGCTTTTCACTAAATTGATTTATAATTTAATGAAGATAAACACTAGAGTCGTCCAATAAATATTGATTAACGATTTCCATGAAACATATTGAACTACAATTTTGGAAAAGTTAGTGAAGCTCCTGCCGCTCAAGCAGGGGCTGGATTTCGGAGCAGCTAATTGATTTTAGTTAGTGAGAGAGTAGTTTCGTGTTATAGTGCTAGAACAACTCGGCTTAAGTACAGGAAAGCACAATTTTAAGATTTTAGCATAACAAGCTTATATTGGATATTGAAAGCGATCCAATAGGAATAAAACTTATTCGAACCCTACTGTTCCAGTATTTAGTTCATACAGTTAGTTTTAAGTAAGGCAACCGTATTTATGTAATTATTATAAAATTTCCAACAATTTGTTTGTTTGTGTATAAGAACAGTAATTCTTATTTAGTTTTGAAAGTCCTAAAATTTCCTGCAGCATATTCCCAACAAATAAACAATTGAAAATTTTTTAATTTTTTTTTTTTTTATAAATACGTAAATGGTTATGAGAGTGTGTATGAAAAAAGTAAGAAACTCCATGTTCACCAAACACGAGAACTGATTGTAATAATATACCACTACTATTATTTGCTTGTGTTCAACTCTTAACAATCTTGCAGCCAATTTGCGTGTCAATCCCTGGCGTCAGCAACGAAGTCTGAACGAACGTGATCTTTTAACCGTAAGCAATTCATATGCATCGGACTATCACCGCCTGACAAGCAACAATCGTTTATATTCATCAGCAGATCGTGACCGTTACGATTTGCATCGCGAAAGACTGGAAAAATATCCTTTAACACGTACCGCTCGCTTAGATGGACAAGAGCGGAATACATTTAATCGTTCTAACCACGATCGACATACAGCCCAATTAGGCAAAGGCGTTGAGGCAAGCAGAGCAAGGCAATTAGGAGCAACAAGTGGTTTAAGCAGTTGCGATATATTATATGGTAGTAGGAGGGCGCCACCCTTGGCCACATCTGACCCAAGAAGAAATAGCAACAGCACTTATACGCACAACCATAAGCAGCCACAAATTTTTATAGGTAACGCAGCGAATTTAATGACAAATTCCTCAAAAATGGCCGCAACCTCTTTATATGAACGTTACATAGGCGGTTCGGCGGCCATGGCAACACTAACGGGATCAACAGCTGAAGGGCCCACACGTACTTTAAGCCGCGAACGAAGCTTGATCGATGGTTATTTAGATGAGTTTTCTAGTCCTGCCTCAACACTATCGAACAAGGCACAAGATTCTAGACGCTTTACAGAGCGCAGAATAAAAAAAACTGTACGGTTTGATTCACACGATGACGAAGACCCCTTAGTGCCAGGCCTTACAACACTTCCGCCGGTCACCACTATACTGCCTTCCACTGCAGTTGATGTGGGTGTGGCCACAATATTGACCAGCGCCAGATTAGGCGCCAACAACACTGCCACTAATAATACTAGCATAAATGACAATACTAATAGCTGGCCCCGTCATTGGGACAGCGAACGCCAGGAGAGCTTAGATTCGGCTACCAAGGATTCAGGTATTGAGACCAGCAGTACCATTACATGTAGTGAAGACTCAAGCCGCTGCGATGCTCTTAAGGTAGTTAAAGAAAACAAAACTGAAATTATCTGAAATGCAGTAACAAGAACAAGAAGCATTTTAAGTGCAGCCCCAATTTATATACATAAAACGTTTGTAGTGTGTATTCTGTGTATTCTCCTACTGGAACATTTTCCATTTTCTTTCCGTTGGGTCACAATTTGTATATTTGAATATTTCCTTTTCATTGCCTTTCGTTTATGAATATTGTGTGATATTGTACAATTTTATTGAAGTTTTAAAATTTAAATTCCAAATTTTAATCACTTTTCCTGTTAATATTTTCCTTTTCTTAATTTTTTTGGTTTGTATTTAAATACAATTTGCATATGCCAAGGCGAATTCTATGAATGATGACCACATGCCTCAGCTAAGCGTTTAAGATATTCCATTATATAGATCTGCATATCGACCTCGCTTAAGGCTATGTTTTACTAATCTACACAATTCTACGATTTATCAAACGTGGAAAGTATGCTCAATAGTAGGATAGTGTCTACTCAAAATGCATTTGTGTGACAGATTTTATTGACAAGTCGTACGTTTTGTAAAAGTTGCGATGAGAGTTGCATTTACTGCAAGCTGCTAATAAAAAAATTGTTACCATCATTTTTCTATGATAGTGTAGTATTAACAAGATAATTTTCATGCGATTTTGCAAAATAAAATGGAATCACATCAGATTATCTTGTAAATGAATCGTATGAGTTTGTAGGATAGTGATGCATGGCCTTTAAGCAAAACTTCGGACAGTAAAATAGATATGTTTTTCACAGAGTTGTAATTCGCGACCGAATACTGTTATTCGTCTTGGCATACATACATAAGCATACACCCACATACACTTATCGAATACAAACACGTTTTATTTTTAAATATATATTTCCATATATAAATACAATATTTTAATACGTATACATTATACAAATCAGGTAGGACATTTTGCCTCCAAAACAAGCAGCCAACTGAACAGATGTCACGCACTTTTTGACCAAAAATTTATATATTTAAAACATATATACACTCATGTATATACTTACAATATAGAAACACACACACTTATTTGTATAACATAATAAAATAATAATTATTTCATACCAGATTTAATATTTACAGGATTTATGGCTGCTCATATTCGTGTGTAGTGATTTGCATGTTCTAATAATTGTGTTCGTTTCTTTCTGCTCTGCCCACATTTATCACAATTTTTTTTATTTTATTATCAGCTTCTTCGCACATATTACGTTTATGTATATCAAGAATGAAACTGTGTTAAAGAAGTTAATTTGATTTGGAAATAATACGGTTTGTTAACAGAAATAAATAAAAAATTGCACTTTAAATAATATTAAATGAATTATCGAAATATATATGTATGTGTAACACAATTACGTTCTGAATAAGATTATTACGACGGACCTGCGTACATGCATATTTATGATCAAAAAAATTCTATAACAAAAAACGTTAGAGTAAGACAACAACGTAGAGTGCAAAAAAATGCACTCTACGTTGTTCGACTATGTTTGGAGAGCTTCCCGTTGCCAATGAGCTGGTAGTGGATTTGTATAATCTGACAGGCAGAAAAATAAGTCAGCTGAGTGTTGAAATTTTCTTAAGGACATGATTCACTATCCTACACGATACTACGATTTGTCTACCAGTGCATGTGTGCTGAAAAATATAATATTTGCCGTAAAACTCACACGTCTGGCAGACTTTTTTGACAACTCGTACAAATAAACAAAATTTTATGGAAATTTTCATGAAATTACAATTTGTATGCGATCAGTGTTGCATTTACTTCAATCTGCAAAGAAAAAATTACTTTCCATCATATTTGTAAAATGTGAATGTATGTGAATGAATCATACGATTGTGCAGTACAGTGAATCAAGGTCTTTAATAAATATAGAGAGCTTGTTGTGCGTCTTCATTGTGGAGAAAATTTTAAACTATCTATTCTTAAGCTATCTCGTAAAATTTGAGTAAAACAATTACAAGTATGCTCTATGGCGTGTGGGTACGTCGCGTTGTCATCACTTGTCAGCGAAAGTAATAATAGCTAATTGAGGTACGAATAAATTTCTAATTATGGGATTATACATTTTACCATTTAGCATTCTGACCATCATCGTTATTGGAGGCGCCAAACCACTAATTTTCTGTGGCTGGTATTTCTACATGATCTTGTAGATTATTCCCACTCCAAAAGCGACAATGGTGCTCATCAACGACCCCATTGAAATAAAACAGGCGTTAATTGGGGTGAACAATTTTGAATGGAAATTCAACAAATAAATAAACCTCCAAAAAATAAAAACCAGCTGGAATGTCGGGACGCATATGGATTTATTTAAATAGCATCCTCGTGAACGCATTGCCATCGCGTAACACACAAATACCAATTCTCAAGTGCCATACCAAAAACTCTCAAGCAAACCGTGCCAAATACATTTGTTCACAAAGAAAATGAAATCATTTATTAACTAAACTTGAGATATCATGTAAAAATTCGTTTTCTTCCAACTTTAGCAGGCATTGTTTCCTTGCTATAATATAAACAGCCTTCAGAACATTGAAAATATCAAATCTTCATATTTGACACCGGGAAGTTCTTTTTACAATATTAATATAAAAATAACGTTCTTCTGAATTATTTAAAATAGTATCACTCACCTTCAAGCAAAACATCATCCATGTTTTCATGACTCCCATGTGCTCCGTCATTGAAAATTTTCACAATTTAAGAACTATTTATGTAACGAATTTCGGAACTAAAAGATTATATTTATATATTTTTTTTCCACTAAAAAACATTATTTACATAAAAAAGATTTTTTTCCAAAATGCACTTTTAATTTATTTTCAAAACTTTGAACACATTTTTCAACAGACCATATTTTGTGGCACAGCAGCCATTTTTTTTATTTCTATTTGAATTACTCAATCCTAAACACCGACCAACCGATTTTTCTTTTGGTTTTACGAAACCAAAAGCAATTCAATTTGGAAAAATTGTTCTTACAGGGAAATCTTTCCATACTACCCCAGCATTGACCAAAAAAACTAGTTGCAAAAATGTTCTCATTCAATAGCAGTACAGTAATTAAATTTAATATTTTTGACAAATTTTTACAGATTCAGTTTTATTTTTTAACACGAAAATCACAGCCAACTAGTGCACAAGAAATCAAATTACGGATAATAAATTTTCACTCCACCCTGTTTGTTAATATTACAGCATGCGACCCCCAGTTGTCGAATATAAAATAAATATTGAAGCAATAATACATGAGAAGTAAACATGCATGTGAAAGTTTTTGATTATTCTTTTTAAAAATCTACAAACGTTTTTAAAAAATAAGTGTTTAGTAGGTGTATGTTTGTTTACAGGATTTTCAAACCAATTTTAGGTAAGAGGTGAATACACGCATAGAATTAGTTCTCCAGGCTCAAATTTTTTGTGGATAATTAAAAGCATTTTTGATGCGCTAGTAGATTTTCGCAAAAAGGTATCCAATAAAAGTTTTTGCAAATGAAATAATAAAAAATTTAGTAATATAAAAATGCATCCATTGCAATAAGGCATTCTAAAAAATCAAAAAGTACAAAAACATTTTAAAAATATTAAAATATTTATGTATATAATGAATAAAGATTTTCCATATTTAGAATTTACTTCAGGTTATTTGAATGTTATTATAACTTTAAATTTACATAACTACTTTCTCAATTAACGTATCTGCAAAAAATTAAATTCAATGGATGACACAAATAATTAAGATAATAATTGTTACAATTTGGCAATTATTTTTCATTTGACAATGGTAGTATGAAATATATTTACATAATATAATAGTTTTTATGTATATATTAAAACAAATGGAAATTTTATTATTAACAAACAAAAATTGTGTACTAGAAAAAGGAAGAACATAAATTTCAATATTTTGACAATGCTTTTTAAAAAGTCAATAAATTTGTAAGCTTTTTCAACTTTACGCAAGTTACCCATGAATTGCAATGAATAGTTTCGTTGAGTTTTTCTAATGCATTTATTAAGATCATTGACGTAAAACTAAATTTCTTTACCAAGTTCGAAAATTCATTTAATTATCTATCAAAAATTTGATTCTGGAGAAAACTTTGCTAATTATAATACATTCAATACCTTTTACTTAAATTTGATATTAAAATCCTGTAGAAATCACTGCATTTCAAGCACCTATTTTTTGAAAAAAAAAGTTTTTAGATTTAATAAGCACAATTAACGACTGTTACTTGTTTTTTACTTTTCATGTATTTATTGGTTCAATGTTTATTTTATATTTGACAACTGGGGGTCTCATACTGCAATGTTACCAAACAGGGTGAAGTGAAAATTTATTATAAGTAATTTCGTTTTCGTGTACGGCTTGGCTTTAATACTCGTGTTAAAAAATTAAACTGAATCTGTAAAAATTAGTCAATGAAAAGTAATTTAATAGTTGTACTACTATTGAATGAGAACGTTTTTGCAAGTAATGTGTTGATCAATGGCGGAAGAGTGTGCAGAGATTTTTCTGGAATCTGGAAATTTTTTCAAATTCATTTTCGGTTGATTTCGTCATAGAAATGGAAAATTTTTTGTTCGTTGTTTATGATTAAGTTATTCAAAAAGAAATATGTAAATAAGAAAATGGCAGAATTGTCACAAAATATGCCCTGTTGAAAAATGTGTTAAAAATTATTAGATGAAATGAACTTATTTAGTATATGTATGTGTCTCCAGAGTATTGGCGATTCGGTTTTGAAAGTTGGGGTATGTGGTGCACCGGAGAAAAATACTAACATTTAAATCAACGTTTCAATTGCTAGAATTTAAAAGAAAGAAAATGAATGGTGCAAAAGATCGATAATATATTTTGGTAAATAACATTTTTGTTTAATTTGTCTTTTACTTATTATACTATTACTAATATTGAATCGGGTTATTTATGCGCAGATTTTATCTAACACGAATAAATATTTATCTAAATTTAATCCCGTTTAATTTGTGTTTAACATAATTTACTTAAAAAATTTGTGTTATAACTAATAATCGGAATCAATATTAAAACAAGTGATCCATTATAGCTAATCCACAAATGCGGTGACTTTCTAGCAATAAAAATATTATTATTTTAGGAATTGCTAAACAATTTAAAGTCTGATAATTAATACAACAAAATTTTCCAAATACCTCGTCAGCAAAATATTGTTTTAAAGTGAATTGGCTTTTTAATCAACATTTACTTAAAAATATGTGCGACAATAAAACAACATTATTGCAATTGGGAGACGTCATGGATATTTTCTTTTCTACAAAGATTGGCCACAATTTGCACAAATGGGGTAATTTTCTGTTGTTTTCTCAAAAAAGTTCCAAACGTATAGAAGGTTGTATGTTGTATTGTAAACATGTTGTTCTTACACAGGGGGAAAAGCTTTGGACTTTTTTCCCTGTAAAAATCCACAGGGTAGAAAAAGGCAGTAAAACAGATTGGTATTATTTTTACATGGCGTTACCAGACAATTTAAAAAGAACCTTTAGTATCTGCAAATTCGGAAAATTATAATTTCTAATTATTTTTATATCTAGTATTATTATTTTTTTATTTATTATGTTAAAAAATTCTTTTGAGTCAGAAGATGGACAAAATTATATTTTAATAATTATTTTTATATCCAGTAATCAAGAGACAACAATAGGCTGAATTAGCAATCTGGCAACTGAGTAGTTTTGTTTACATACATACTTTATAAAAATAAACAAATATTTTTTATTACCGAGTTAAAAAGAGAGCATCACATAAAAAATAGTATACTTACAGTGCGTGAAAAGCATTTATAAAATTCATGTTTTTACTGGGCAAAATTTTTTTTTGGTAGAAAAGAAAATGCTATAAATGTGCTTGGAAAATTAAGAGAAGTATTACAGCAAATAGTTTTAATAATTTTAATTATGCATTAATTATTTTTAAAGCAATTTTTACAAGTCAGACCAGTATCTAAGCTGTGACCAAAATTATGTGAAAAGTGCCAATGCCCCTAAAGCAATTCATCTGAATCCTATATACGCTATATTCTCGTAAGTTTAATAGTATATACGATTCTTGATTACTGTTTACGGTCGGCTGCAATACCCCATCCCCATGAAGTTACCACAGTTGGTATGAAGGGCCGTACATTGCGTAAAAAAAATTATTTCTTTTGCATCCACTCAATTGTTAAAAAAATGGACTGAAAATGAAAATTTGAATTTGAATATTTTCTGCTGTAATGAAGTTATTATATTTTTTATTTTCCTAATGACTAATTCAGATTATTTAAAAAGTATATATTGCAAATAAGTTTTGGTTTCAGTAAGTGACACTAATGAATAAGAGATGTAATTTTAATAATTAATACAATATTATAATAAAATTAGCAATACAGAAGTTTATTTCTGTTTAGCTAAAGCGGCAAAGGGACAATACTAGCCATCAGCATTTAAAGATGTGAAATTGTGTAGCCTCCAACATTAGTGCATTTAACATATAATATTAGAATTAAATATATTAACATAAAATCAAACTAACTTTCTTTAACACAATTCAGAAATTTTTAAACCATCTGCTTAATCCTCACTCACCGCTTTGTAGTTTCCTTTTGACTATAAATATTTATACAAAAAATATATATTTAAACATGTTTAAAAAATTGTCTAATACGTATGTGTTCTCTGCTAAACAAATGCGTGCAAATTTCAATCAAATTTATATATCAATAATTGAAAGATTTTATATGGTATGGAAAGAAATGAAAGTTAAATATTGATGTAAGCCTGTTACTACTAAACACAATAATAGAAACTAAGCTTCTGTTATATTATATACATATTTACAAATTTTTATATACTCGTATTTTCTTTATTAAGTCATGATTTATTTGTAAAAACGAAATAAATATTATTTATTCTTTTCACTGTTTAGTATAAGTATGTAAATGAAAAACAAATCGTGTGTATAAATACTTTCATTTTATAATTTAAAAATTAAAATAGTAAATGCAGTTATTATATATAATTAATTAATCATAAAACCAATATTGATATAAACATTTTCCATTTTATGTGTTTGGAAACTGAAATCCCAAATAAACCATACATTTTAAAATCCTTCTACAAACAAAAATCTTAAAACCAAAACCCTGACAAAATTAAACGAATTTGCTCGAATATTATTGCTCCCACAATCCGAACAAACAAATTGAATTGAACAAAATAAAAAAAATTAAAATAAATATGTATCAACAAAAAAAAAAAAAACAAACAAAAAAACAGCCAGTGAATTGGCAACTGTCAGCTGATCAAAAACATATGATTGGCCATATGACTTTGCGCAAATGCTACGAAGGCGAAGATGTTCTCGGTTTGAAAGTACTTGGTGGTCAACCTGTGAGTCACGAACATCAGAATCAAGTGGTGCGCAGTGCTGGTAAAAAGTTTACCAGCTATGGTGCTATAGTCGATAAGGTTAAAAAAGGATCCGTAGCCGATGTTGAGGGCCACATTGAACCAGGTAATACTACGCGCTTCCCCTAATAAAATACTTTACCTTGTAAAATATTACATTCAACTGATGGCTCTTTATTAATCAAATATCTTTTAACTATTTTTGTTTTCCTTTTTTTTTCTTCGTTTCATCCTCACTCATGTGTCATGCTATTATGCCATCCTGTGTGCCTGTATGTATGCGTGCGTTGCTATGTGTGTTTGTTTTTTATATGAAACAAAAAGGTGATGAGATTATTAAATGGAATGGCCAAGATTTACAAAACAAATCGCCCGAGGAGGTCTATGACATTATTGATGAAAGTTGCTTGAATGCTCAAGTTGAATTGGTTGTGTCGCGTCCATTCAAAGCAACACATTTATCAGCAAAAAATCCCACTGCAGCAGTAACAGCTGCAAATCAATGTAACCGTAAAACTTGGGGCAATAAAATTGCCAGTTTTATAGCCGGTAGTGCTGTTGTCAGCAGTGGGGGCCGTTATGTGCAAAGAAAAGGTAGTCAAATATAAAAAATCGCACATTATTTTTAGATGTTTTCATTTATTTTTATATATAGAAATAACTCACTAAAATAACACAAAACATTAAGTTAATTAAATAAAAAGAGTAGTAGGGTGGTTCATTTCTTTTTAACGCTTTTGAAAACTGATAGACATCAAGGGGCAACGGAAAGGTTGACGTAATCAATAGTTTGATTGACATATATTAAATCAGTTGTTTTTATTTAACTATACATATTTTTTAATTCTATTTGACAACTGCGAATTGTCAAAGTAGTGAACGTATGGGAAAATTAAAAGTTGTGTAAGTTTAGTACTTCATGTTATGGGCACGTATTGATTCTGGGACAAATATACAAGGTTTATATTTAAAAATTTATAAATGGATATATCAGGAATAGAGGTACAATTTTGAAAAAACCTTTTAATGGTATTTTGAGGCAGATCTGTCACAATTTCGTTGCAATTTGTCTTAAGTTAAAAAAATTGATAGTAGGTTTTCTGTTAAGAAAAATAATATTGCACAGTGCCATATTTCTTCAGTTAATTGCTGAAGAAGAGATAATGTGACAGTATGAACTAGTTCGATACACATGCACTTAATAAGTCATCGATGCAAATATTGACAAGTTTTAGAATGGTATAAGAAAAGTACGCCGTGATATCACTGGTGTAAAATATAAAAATGCTTAACTAGATTGGTACTGTTCCTAACACGTGACGCAAAAATGTATTCTATTTATCCTGAACAATTTTCAAACTTGCGATAGTTTTTGTAGTCGCCTGTCAATATTTAAAATAGGTTATCGAGTCCTAATTATACAATTATATTTAAAACTTATCTTCACCTTAGCAGCCATACTTTTATATGGCTTGTAGATATTAAGTTTTTGCTTTTTAAGGCCTAAATACACTTATCATACATACCAGCATGAATTGCGAAATGTACCATCTCTGCTGAAGTAAAAGAATAGTGTGGCCTCGTGTGTCAGATTTTTATGACAAGCAAAAGTTGATGAAACTTTTCATAAAATGACAATTTTTATGGGTTCAGAGTTGTATTTACTTCAACTAACAAAAAAAAAATTTATTTGCTTGCCAGTGTGGTGGCATTTACAAAACCATTTTGATGTGATTTTTTAAAATAGAATGTAATCGCAGCAGATTTTCGTATGAATAAATCATACACAAGTGTAGGATAGTGAGGCAGGTCTTAAAATACTTGCAGTTTTTTGCAAATTTTGTTTAGAGTTAAGCAGGAATGACCTGAAAGCTTCCTTTATGTGCTCTTCACTTCAAATTTTTTGCATTTCTTCGTTCTGGAAGTGATTATTTTTTAGATTAATTTGTATTGATTTTTATAGTAAAATTAATAATTTTCGACAAGGAATTTATAATTTTTCTACTCCTGGAAATATTATTATTAATAAATATTGTGATTTCCGCGATTTTGAATGTTTTGTTGTTGTCAGCTGTTTAAAATCTTCGAAAATGCATCAATGATGACCAGAGTTGCTTAATATTTCTATAAACGAAAAATATATAGGATTTTCGTTCTTCCTCTAATGGGTGTACCAAATACGTGTACAGGTGGGCTGAAATATTTCAAAAACATGTTAATAATACAATATTATACAATTATTAAACTGCGATATCTAATATGAGTAACAGTCTCTACATTGGCAGTTAAATTAGGCTTTCAAACAGGCTACTAACGTTGTTTAAAAATCATAACTTTTGTTAGGATTTACACAATGCCAACACAGCCTTGGACTAG